>CM027125.1:36571023-37171023 GCA_015476505.1 Urochloa ruziziensis | reverse complement strand
GTGTCCCTGTGGGCCCATGGTCGTACCTCCAACAAGCCCCAAGCGCTTCATCGTCGAGTATCATCAACCGAGTGCTTGCCAAGCCAATCGAGTGCTTTTTCGAGTTCTTGATCAGTCTTGGACAGGTCTTGGTTGTCACGAGGCCATGAGGTGCTTAAACCCCGTTTATTCTGATTAAATCAGTAGTCTTCAAAATATTATATGGTGTGCGATAAGAATCGCACTCCATATGGAGTAGCCCCCGAGCCTTAAGTTGAATCGAAGAATCAGGTTGAGGGCCCACAGAATCTTGAATCTTCATCTTGTTCTTGAAATGTGCAATTTTACATGGCCAGCTACGTTTCCTTTTACACGGCCAGCAAATTTTCCTATCAACGTACTCCTTGCATGAAATACACGGCCAGCAAAGTTTCCTTTTACAAGGCCAGCAAGAATTAGCTCCTTGCATGAAATTACACCTTTCCACAAAAAACATTCACGACTTCGGTTCCTCTTGAGAGGGTCCTGCCCAGCCTTATATTCACAGCGGGCAGGGTTACAAGGTTGGTTTCGAGTAGAATCCTAACCAATTACTACTCGAGAGTGCTTTTCAAGGCAATCTGAGTAGTTTACAAGTCATACGACTAATTTCCATATCGAGAAGAGTCCTTGCAGTACTCTACTCTTGTTCTTCACGCCTGGTACGACTCTGTCTGGAGAGAATCCATGTGTCCCTGTGGGCCCATGGTCGTACCTCCAACAAGCCCCCAAGCGCTTCATCGTCGAGTATCATCAACCGAGTGCTTGCCAAGCCAATCGAGTGCTTTTTCGAGTTCTTGATCAGTCTTGGACAGGTCTTGGTTGTCACGACGCCATGAGGTGCTTAAGCCCCGTTTATTCTGATTAAATCAGTAGTCTTCAAAATATTATATGGTGTGCGATAAGAATCGCACTCCATATGGAGTAGCCCCCGAGCCTTAAGTTGAATCGAAGAATCAGGTTGAGGGTCCACAGAATCTTGAATCTTCATCTTGTTCTTGAAATGTGCAATTTTACACGGCCAGCTACGTTTCCTTTTACACGGCCAGCAAAGTTTCCTATCAACGTACTCCTTGCATGAAATACACGGCCAGCAAAGTTTCCTTTTACAAGGCCAGCAAAGTTTCCTTTGAATTAGCTCCTTGCATGAAATTACACCTTTCCACAAAAAACATTCACGACTTCGGTTCCTCTTGAGAGGGTCCCTGCCCAGCCTTATATTCACGACGGGCAGGGTTACAAGGTTGGTTTCGAGTAGAATCCTAACCAATTACTACTCGAAGAGTGCTTTTCAAGGCAATCCGAATAGTTTACAAGTCATACGACTAATTTCCATATCGAGAAGAGTCCTTGCAGTACTCTACTCTTGTTCTTCACTGCCTGGTACGACTCTGTATGGAGAGAATCCATGTGTCCCTGTGGGCCCATGGTCGTACTGTGACACCCCAGTGTCACTTTTGGAATTTTTCTCTTGCACATCTACCTATTGTATAAAGTTTGTGGTGCTCATCATGTTTATGTTCTGTTTGAATTTAATCAAGTACTTGCTCTCTTTGAAAAAGTTTTATAAATTGTTGCCTAGTGATCAAGAGCTCAATACCGTGAGTACGGCGAATCGATTCGGTTTTATACCTTGCAAGGTTAACCTACCCACACGGCATAAGCGAACCCCGTCGAGCCGCTCATGCCAGCCGTTCCTTCAGCCAACACTAAATACTTGACCTACCCTGCGACCCTCAAGTACCAGTCCTCACCGATACCAACGACGGGTCAGCCATGAGTTACTTCTCTAACCAGTACATGAATAGGAAGTCAGGCGTAGTTCAACATACCAGTGCGAGCTAAAGTACATAAGTTACCAGTTTCAACTACCTCTTACTCCCATCATGTGAGGTAGTACAATTCAATCTTGATCCCAGAGCCAACAACGAACGGGCCTTAAATGACACAGGCGGAGCTACACCATTCCATTCCTTTTCCTACCAAAACTCTCCACCCGGTCCAAACTTTTTCCAGTTAACTGACATGCTGAACAAAACTGCTTAAAGTAACCAACTTAGCTTCTCGCGAGTAACAGACAATTACTCGACTTCTACCGTTTAACCAGCCTAGCAATTCTATCGACCTACACATACTAGTAAAAACTCTGGGTTTCCTAAGGAGCATGCAACTAGGTTTTCAGTCAACTCCTATGAAAACTTAAATGCATAAAGTAAAACTTTGTAAAGTAAATAAATTAAGTTGCGGCTGCGTTAAAAAGGTTGGATGCTTCCGGTGCTTGCCTTCACTGGCCTTGGGCCCTTCTGAGTCTTGGCTCGGGTCTTGCTCAGCTTCAGCAATTAAAACCTCGGGCTCTTGCGGCTCGGCTTCGGACTCAGGCACCAGATTGTAAACCCCGTCAGCTAGAACGTTCTCTACATGAAGATACACATGTGTGAGCTTAGAACAACAATTGAAAGATGCAATAATTAAATGCAGCAATTCAATTATACAGCTTAAGTACAAACATAGATATGCACAAGATAGCTCAACTAAAACTTGGATGCTAAAATTTGAAAATAAGGATCTACTTAGTTGCTTCTTTTTGGCAAAACAAAAACCCAGCCAAAAGCCTTGCATATTAGGGGTCTTAGTAAACCTAAAGTCGGGTAAGTCTTGCTGAGTATTAAATTACTCAACCCTGCTTGTGTTTCCCTTTTTCAGAGTCTGAGTCTAGTGTAGCCGAGCAGGTCGCTGAAACTTTTCCGTTCGGTGTTCCTGAGGGCTACCAGTTGCAGTTTGTTCCGGCTTCGCAGGGTGTGGAGCAGAGGGAGTAATAATGCCGGCTGGGCTACCTGTGCATTATTATGTTATGTCTTCGTCGTAGACTCGTGATGTTTTAAACTTCCGCTGTGCTTTAAAACTCTGTGTTGTAATAACTTTTTATCCTGTAATGTTTTGTAATTAAATCCACGTGTACTGTGTTGTAAAATTTGTGACTCGTTAATCATCTGTGCTCATCGTGGAGTGAGACTTGCCTCCTATTGGTTTCGACAATGTGATCAGTGGTGTAATCGGGAGTTACCTGACAGCAACTACACGGTTATGTCAGTTGAAGTGCGAGTGTGCTGTACTGCTTGCATTAGCTAAGGGACAATGCACTTGAGCTGACATAATTTGAGGTGGTTCTGCTACACTGTACCTCCAACAAGCTCCCAAGCGCTTCATCGTCGAGTATCATCAACCGAGTGCTTGCCAAGCCAATCGAGTGCTTTTTCGAGTTCTTGATCAGTCTTGGACAGGTCTTGGTTGTCACGACGCCATGAGGTGCTTAAGCCCCGTTTATTCTGATTAAATCAGTAGTCTTCAAAATATTATATGGTGTGCGATAAGAATCGCACTCCATATGGAGTAGCCCCCGAGCCTTAAGTTGAATCGAAGAATCAGGTTGAGGGTCCACAGAATCTTGAATCTTCATCTTGTTCTTGAAATGTGCAATTTGGAAAAATTGCACTTGATATCAAGTAGCCCCCGAGCCTTGGGTTGAATCAAAGAATCAAGCCGAGGGTCTTGATTTAAGTCATCAGTCTTTAGAAAAAATGAAATCAGCAGTCGATGTATATCGCCTATCAGCCCCGAGCCTTGAAACGATTCAGAATGATCAATTCAAGGGTCCAGCGAGCTTTAGGGTTCTTCAAATCATCTTGGAGATCATCATCCGAGTGGTATTTGCACCCAGAATTAGTAGTCACATCGAATCATCTTGGAGATCTTCATCCGAGTGGTTTTCTTGTACCCAGCCCCCGAGCATAGGAGCCAGCGGGGATGCATCGAGTAGTATGTAGTCAAAATAGCCACCATCAATGAGTAGCGAAACAGAGGAGGTCGTGGTTGACTTGTCATGCCGCGATCTCCCTAGAAACAGGAGTCAGGTGCCAATGTAGTCGAAAGCCCCATCATTGGTACTTGGCGACTCAAATATGCTGGAGAAAGACAACTAGGTAAGCCTGATGGCAAACCGAGTTGTAATTTTAGCGTCAGCCCCCGAGCCTGGAAGCTGGCGAAGATGTGATAGCACGCTGTGCGGCCTAGAAAGTAGTCACCCAAACAAAGTACTCGGCGCTTGGCCAATCTTGTTAGAATAAAATAAAAAATAATTGAAATAAGTAACTTAGCTTGTTTGTTGCCGTTTGTCGATGAAGCAGACTTAGTCAGAGTTGATTCGACGACTAGCTTGAGTTCATCACAAGCATATTGGCGATGCGGCAGTACCGCGTCACAAGCTGAAGTCGAGCTTTGACTTGATAACTTGCAACGGGTTGAGGCGACCACACATTGATGAATTCCATTGATCATGAGGCGCCCGAAAAGTCATCCAAACCACTCTTGCAGTGTATTCAGGAAGCCCCCGGCAAGTTGTACTCATTTGGCGAGTTATACTTCAAAGCACTTGATAACTGGTACTTGAAGATCACTACTCATACTGTGGAGTAGACTCTAGAGTACTTTCAAATAAGTACTCAGAGATTTGAAATCACTACTCGCCTTGTGGAGTAGACTCTGTAGTACTTTCAAATAAGTACTCAGAGATTTGAAGTTACTACTCGCCTTGTGGAGTAGACTCTGTAGTACTTTCAAATGAGTACTCAGAGATTTGAAGTTACTACTCGCCTTGTGGAGTAGACTCTGTAGTACTTTCAAATAAGTACTCAGAGGTTTGAAGTTACTACTCGCCTTGTGGAGTAGACTCTGTAGTACTTTTAAATAAGTACTCAGAGATTTTGAAATCACTACTCTTATTATGGAGTATACTCTCTAGTACTTTCAAATAAGTACTCAGAGATTTTGAAAACACTACTCTTATTATGGAGTAGACTCTGTAGTCATTTCAAATAAGTACTCAAAGATTTGAAATCACTACTCTTCTTGCCGAGTAGACTCTGTAGTACTTTCAAATAAGTACTCAAAGATTTGAAATTACCACTTGTGGATAGTTGCTTTATAAGGCTAGCTGGCCTCTACAGGTGTTCAGCCTGGTCTTTGTTACATCTAAGTACTCAGGGATCCTGGAAAGTAGTCATGTGATCTACTATTCGGATTTTGACCGATGTATACTTTGTTTAATCAAGAAGTATCAAAGGGAACTCCGGAACTTCTGCACGAGTGTAGTCGACGCACATGCGCCACTCGTTGTTGTTCTTCTTTCTCACCAAGACTGGATTTGCCAACCAGTCGGGTGGAAGACTTCCTTGATGAATCTTGCGGCGAGTAGTTTCGCCAGCTCCTTCTTGATCGTCTCTCGCTTGTCGGTTGCGAACCGTTGCAACCGTTGCCTCTTGGGTGTAGCTTTGGGATCGACATTAAGGCTGTGCTCGATCAGGTTTCTTGGCACTCATATCGACTCGTATGGACTGTATTTGAACTTGTTTATGGACTTTGTATGAATGTCTGTGGCCGTGTTATGGCTTATGGTGTTTGTGAGCTGGTGAAGCAATATTTGATTGTCTGTGATGCATATAAACTACCTGGTATGTTAATTGTAATGTATATAAACTGCATGTGATTGTTTGTGTTGTTTGGGGGACATTTAAAAGCAAAAATAGTAAAATTTGGGCGGGGGAAGGTAGTTTGCCGTGTGCAAAGGTCAAGGCACACGGCAAACACAGGTTGTTTGCCGTGTGCCATACACGTGGCACACGGCAAACAGCCTGTGCCGGCCATGTGGCACACGGCAAACCACCGTTTTCCAGGTGTCCACCGTCAGTTACTTTATTTTGCCGTGTGCCCCATATGGCGCACGGCAAAAACACTTGGCACACGGCAAACAGGTTTGCCGTCGTACGGTTTGCCGTGTGCCATTTTGCACACGGCAAAGCCTTTGCACACGGCAAACAGCTTTGCCGTGTGCCTTTCAGGCTTTGCCGTGTGCCCTTGGCACACGACAAACCGTGCGTTTCCCGTAGTGCGCTGGTGTAAGTCTGCTGTTGTACGTCTCTAGGTCACGGTGGAACTAGTGCAAGATTTGAGAGATCGGGCATGCATCAAGAAGAAAAGTTGAATTTATGAAATAAACTTGTTCATGGTGAAAAAAAATGTCAATCACCTTTGATATAAAACTTTTAGTGGGGGCATGTGCCATCACTAGAGTATACACACAGGGCTGTCCCCGGCCTAAACCGAGGCCCTCTTTGCCACCTGATAGGCGTAGTTGAGCGCGATTGCGTGAGGAAGAGACGACTCGACACGAGACGAGAGGAGACGATGAAAACGACAATGTTCCAACACGTAGATAAACAAGTAATACTTGGCCAATGGTTGATAGTATTAGTGGGCTGATGTACTTAATTTGGGAGGCCTGTTCAGTTAACCTGGCTAAACTCCCATAGGGACGGGCCTGAGGATATATACATGGGTTTGCTCCTTGATACATCATACTCATGTACTGGTGTTTCATATTACGTTTTTCCATCGGTTAGGCCGCGCCATTAGGCACCAGTTCTCGTTGTCTATGGTTAAATGTAACTAATAATATGATCGCGTGTAAAATTATAGGATCTGTCATTGAATATTACTACGAAGTAGAGGATTGTGGATTAGCTAGCTCACAGGCAGGCCAGGAGCTTTTCTACAAAATCTAGTTGTTCCTGGATCAATACGGCTTTTTCTTGTTTAGACTTTGAGCGTAGTACGATTTTCTGCATTACAAACACGTGTTCTCCTTGTATACCTTACAAATAAGTATGTGTGATGTGCGGGGTGGACCTAGAACACAATTTGGGTAGGGGCACAGCGCGCACCACAAGGGAAGCTAAATTGATTATATTTTAATTTGGTGGAATTATGTTGATTAATTTAGCCTGCAGATTTTGAGTGAGCTGAACATAGGTTCACCCAAGGGGTGCCGACTTCGCATGGTTTTCTTTCTTTAGTTTTGCTGATTTTTTCCCTTTAATACCGGAATCACTAGTAATGGATGATTTTGTTGTTCACTCATGGTCACACCTGAGACTCTCAGGAAGGGCTTTCGAAATTAATTACACTTTATAGGATATTTGTAGAATACTCCCTCCATACTACTGCCTCCATAAAAAATGCAATTCTCGCTTTTTGATAAGTCAAGATTTTTGAAATTTGACTAAAGTTATATAAAACATTACTAACATTTATGATACAAAGTTAGTATTAATAGATCAGTTATAGAATATACTTTCATAATAAATTTATTTAGAGCCATAATAGCTAATACTATTTATTATAAATTTGGTCAAATTTGATCTTGTTTGACTGGCACGGACCCCACAGTTGCATTCGTGGATGAAAGAAGTAAATTATATGTTATTTTAGCTTTGACCTAAGTCAATTATCTTTAGTTTTTGATGAATTTTGTAGAAAAATGTGTAAATATCTACGATATCAAACTAGATTGTTATATAGACCATGAAATATATATTTGCAGTATATTTATTGAAATTCAGAGTTTTGACCCAAGGATAAAGTACTATGGTATCCATATATTACATTATCAAACTGTTATTGTGTCCGTCCTGTAATTGCAATAGATCATATTCTTGGTGTATAACGTCTTATTTGATGGTACGCAATGTATAATGTATAAAATCCAGCAACAGCTAAATTGCTTTATCCCTACTGTAGAGAAAAACTCATACTTCATTCCGTTAGATGCTAGAATTTAAAATCCTGTTTGACACCTGGATGGATGTAAAAATCACATGTGGTATCTTGTGTCACCCTTCCCTGATCATTTGGCTTAAGTGCTTAACCTGTGGCCAGGACAATTATAGGAGCACCTAGGTAAATTTTCTTGAGAGCGTCTCTCTATGGTCTCAAGCAAGCACCTAGAGTATGGTATGAGCGCCTTAGGGACTTCCTCATTGCAAAAGGATTCAAGATTGGGAAGGTGGACACCACACTATTCACCAAGAAAATCGATGATGATCTTTTCATTTGTCAAGTGTATGTTGATGACATTATCTTTGGCTCAACAAATGAAGACTTTTGCAAAGAGTTTGGTGATATGATGTCAAAGGAGTTTGAGATGTCTATGATTGGAGAGCTTACATTTTTCCTCGGTTTTCAAATCAAGCAACTTGATGAAGGGACTTTCATTTGTCAAGAAAAATATACCAAAGACCCTCTCAAGCGCTTCAAGATGGATGATTGTAAGACCATCAAGACCCCAATGGCAACAAATGGACATCTCGACATGGATGAGGGAGGTAAACCGGTTGACCAAACTCTCTACCGTTCTATGATTGGTAGCTTGTTGTACCTCACCGCATCTAGGCCCGACATCATGTTTAGTGTGTGTATGTGTGCTAGATTCCAAGCCAAACCTAAGGAAGCTCACTTAGTAGCCGTGAAAAGAATCCTTAGGTACCTCAAGTTCACACCAATCATTGGCCTTTGGTATCCCAAAGGAGCTAGTTTTCAACTCGTGGGCTATTCCGATTCGGATTATGCGGGTTGCAAGGTTGATAGGAAAAGCACCTCCAGAGGGTGTCAATTGCTTGGTAGATCACTAGTTTCTTGGTCATCCAAAAAGCAAAATAGTGTTGCTCTTTCAACCGCCGAAGCCGAGTACATAGCCACCGGCTCTTGTTGTGCACAAATTCTTTACATGATGCAAACCCTTCTTGATTACAATGTGATTCTAAAAAGGGTAGCTTTGTTGTGTGACAATGAGAGCGCGGTTAAACTTGCTAACAACCCAGGTCCAACACTCCCGCACCAAGAACATTGATGTTCGCCATCACTTCATTAGAGTTGCTAAGGAAGATATCTTGCTAGATGGTGTAAGGACGGAAGATCAATTGGCAGACATCTTCACAAAACCACTAGATGAGGCTAGATTTTGTATGTTGAGGAATGAGCTTAATGTGCTTGACTTCACTAACTTCAACTAACAAGTAATCTAGTGTTGTTGTGGTTGCATTGCATTTGTATAATTTGTCATATGCATTAGGTGCTTGTCTAACCCTTGCAAGATAGTGATGAGATTGGTTTGGTTAGAGCCCTTGGTTTTGGGTTGCTCTAGACACGGGAGAGGCTCATCATGAATAATCTTGCAAGGGGCTCAAACTTGACAAGATAGATTTAAATTCCGTATTTAATTCCTTGTCTTGCATTTGCATGCATATGCATGTTGTTGTTTTAGTCGTTTTGTTTGACATTTGGTTGTGGTAGGCATTTAGGGGGAGCTTTACTTGTCTTTGACAATTCTTGAAACCCCTAGGTGTGTGCTACCCTCCTATGTCTTTGCATTTGGTTTTCTATTGCAAAATAACTACTAGCCTATGGCAAATATTGAAAAATATTTTAAAAAATGAGAGTTTGAGAGAGGTTCACTTGCTTCTGTCCAAGATGTGTTTATTTGCCTCTTATTTGAACCCTTGAACATGAAGGAAGAAAATTCCACGAAAATCCAAATCAAAAACAGCAAAAATGGAGCACCAGAGCTTTGAAGATAGCACCGGCGCATTTCCATCGGAGCAATAACTCTTCCAGCGAATCAATCGGTGGTCTATCTCTCCGTTTTGTCATCTATCGATTATAGTATGGTCCGGTGGTCCCCTTGCCTTCGCAGTGAATCAGTCAATGATCTAACTTCTCTTAATCTCAGTGTTACCAACATTTCATCCGGTGCTAGCACTCCTCCACCAACGAATCAGTCGGTGCTCCGAGTCTTTTTTTAAATCTTGGGTGTCCATTCAAATCATCTCAGATCTCGGCCGTTCGATCTCGTTTGACTTCGACTACTACCCTACGGGCCCCGTTCGTCAGTCCTATCCTCTTCACCACGCCGCCACCCGTTACCCCTTCACGCCCGAGCGTCGCCGCAGTCCCCTCGCCGACGATTCGCCGCCACCTCGCGCGCTCGTCCACATCCGGCCGCCGCAGCTCGCCTCTAGCGCCGCCCTGCACCGCCTTGCCGCAGCACCACCGCCCCTACGCAGCCGCGCCGCCTCCACATGCGCGCGCACCCGCTAGGGTTAGGTCGCCTCCGTCGCCACCGCCGCATCGCCATTGCTAGCCACCTCAACCTCCACCGCACCGCGCCAAAGCTTCTCCACGCCGTGCTATGGCCCCTCCAATGTTCCTTGACCCCTCCTCGTGACGTGCCGCCGAAGCTTCCCTTTGCAGTACCGCTGCTCGGCCTCACAGTCATCTCTGGGCTGCCTTGTCGTCAGCGCATTCCAATCCCAGGTCGAGGTGATGCTTGATTGATCATTTCCTCAGTCTTGATATTGCTAATTTTATCTTTGCTCCACAATTGATCAAGTCCCCTACATCCTTCTTGTTTAATCAGTGAGGGGAAGGTTGGCCATGGACAGTGTGCTGTTGTGGCTGACATTTGTTGTATCCCATCTAGGTAATGTTCCTGTTCGTCTAGCCATGTACTGATTTCGTTTCAATCCATTAGTGGCTAGCACAAACCCTAGATGCAAACTCTAGTATTTGATCATGATCTTGTATTATCCATTCTCTCGACACATATTCATGTAGTATCCTTCCTGTCGAACTTACCTAGATCATGATCCTCTCTCTATGAGCCTGTTATTCTCACAAAAATTCATGCCATATCTATCATAGGGTAGTCATTTTTCTGAGCTCTTATCCTATTCATGCTACTCCTAGGATTTTTCTCCCTCTAATTAATGCCTATAAACAGTTATCTCCTTCTATACCTATTTGCGTGCAGGTGTGTCCTTTGGGAGTGACAGTGACAGCTTGATATGGGCAGTTGAGGCATTAACAGTGACAGTTGCTTGAGGCCAAGCCTCAGGTGCATAGCACGGACATCGAGGCCAAGCCTCGACGAGGTTCAGTTTGAGACAGCTGTCAGTGACAGGGGGAGTTTGTGCAGGGAAGTGTCTGCCAGTGTTTCTCTTTGCTTGATCAGTGATGGCAGATGTTCAGGGCACTAGCGGTGGTGCAGGTGGTGGTGATGATTCGAGACGTCCTCCACCTTCTGAGCAGGATAAGGGGAAGGGCAAGAAGAAGATTGGTGCCAGGAAGAAGACAGGCAGTGGCCTTTCACCTGACTGGGATAGGGCACTTGCAGCAGCTCATGCCGCAGAGCGTGTAGAGAGAGGTGGTCGTGGAGCTGGGTTTCGTATAGTTGACAGGACAGGGTCACCGGCAACACCAGATGCTAGCTCAGCTCCAGCTTCAGGGACAGTGACAGTGACACCCCAGCTGCGCCGTTCTACGCGCACTCGTACACAGGCCGCTCCCTCTACTGACACTCCAGCGGCCGCCGCTTCTACCGGTCCCAGTGGTAGGAAGCGCACATGAGAGGGTCCAACTCAGGGTACTCAGCCCAGACACCAGCGTCGATAGCAGGAGAGGATGGTACAACTACGTGAGCAGGGCGAGGTTTCACAGGGCGAGTCCTCAGGGTCCAAGGAGGACGAGGAGCCAGTGGGAGAGCAGCTACCGACAGTGGTAGATCTTGTGCGAGCACATGGGCGAGTTATTCAGCGATACAGGTTCACTGAGGACATGATCGAGTGGTTTCCCATTGACAGACGGACTGGGGGAGGACCGTTCTGGACAGATATTCAGCGAGTTTTTCACATGGCCTACTATCACATCAAGGCCAAGTAGTTTGAGCACCGACAGATCTCACTCGCGCGACTTGCGAGCATACTTGCGATGCCTGAGGACGAGGTCAGCCAGTACTTCACCTACCTGCCCGGGCTACATAACCTGATCACCATGCCAGGCCGATACCTCGACGACTGGGTTCACATCTTCTATGCCAGTGTTTGGATTCACCCCCAGCGTCGACGGATTGCTTACATGATTGAGGGAGAGCCACAGCAGCTGAGCAGAGAGGAGCTGGCAGAGGTCTTTTGAGTTGAGCTTCGTGGCGCCCGTCTTCACGAGCTGTGTCACCCTGCGGTTGGGCCTCCCCGTCAGCGTCACGAAGCGTACGGCACAGTCTACCCCCCCCCCCCCCCCTCGTACGAGGTTGTCAGGATTTTCTTCAGAGAGCCGTTCGGTCCAGCTTCGCCTCGACACCCCTTAGACTTGACTCCACTAGCTAAATCATACTTGAGGTGCTCAGGCAGACGATCTTGCCTCGGACAGGGTACAGAGAGGCGATCACAGCCCTCCAGCAGTGGACACTGGCTTATATACTTCACAGGAGGGACTTTGACATCGTTGACTTTCTGTTGTGTGAGATCGAGGATGTTATAGCAGATGGACTGAAAGTCGGACGCCGGTTTCCCTTTGGGCACTACTTGAGCTACATGATATGCCGTGCCGGTCCGCCTATGGGTCCCTTGTATGGGAAGTGGCAGAGTTCTAGAGATACATTCAAGGTATACAGGGCCGCCAAGCGCACAGATAAGAGGCGCGGCCACAGAGCCACAGTTGCAGTTGAGCAGACTTGGACTGAGGAGCAGCGTGCACAGATAGAGGTCGAGGACGCAGAGCTCCGTGCTGGTGAGGTGCAAGCATGTCTTGAGGGATTCATGGATGTTGAGCTCGAGTCAGATTCCGATGACGAGGACTTTGACCCTCTTCCACCTGTCTGGATGGCACACGACCACGAGGCTGGCGGCTCAGGTTCCCAGGTCGACCCACAGGTTGATACACTAGCACCTCACCCAGTCTCAGCAGCAGCACCAGTTACACCAGCAGCTCAGCCTATCCCTGGCATATCTCTAGAGTTTGCTACCATTTCGGCCAACCTCGACAGGCTCACACAGGCCGTAGTTGCCTTGGCTCAGGGACAGGAGCATCAGCATGCCACATTCACTGAGACTGTTCGGTCTATCCACTACCAGCAGCAGTGCACGATTGATATGATCCACCAGCAGCAGCAGCAGTCTGACTACCGGTTTGAGTACATCTTCCGACAGATGGGGCTCCCTCCGCCTCCACCTCTTACGCCACTTGGAGCCCCACTTGCTCAAGCTGCTCCCGGCACAGTGCTACCACCGCCGTCACCACAACAGGTGCCTACTGAACTCCCTCCCTTCTTGCCGATTCGGCCGTTCACTTTGCTTGGGAGTCATACAGTTGCTATGACCGGGGTACAGGTCTCGTCAATTGATACCTCACCTTTACCAGAGATTCAGACGACGTTCAGTACACCCTCCTCTACTCTGCTCGGACACTTTGCACAGTCGGCTCCGCATGCGACAGCTTCAGCTTCTGAGTCCGCCATTGTGCTAGCTATGATCTCGACAGTTGTGTCAGTTCAGCAGTCCCTCGACACTCAGCCTTCCACCACAGCTGTTTCGACTTCTGTTACTTCTCCACAGATTGCAGTCACTACAGAGTCGACAATGGTCACTACAGAGGCTTCTGGTTCTGCAGATGCTCCCGGGGATACTCCTCCAGCCTCCACCGCATAGTTCTTTTGGTGCTTGACGCCAAAGGGGGAGAGAGAGTAGATTTGTGAGATAGGGGGAGCTTTTGGTAGCTTAGGCTTTTGGATCTTTTATGTGTGCTACTTTCATGCATCATATTTACTTTTGTGCACATGCATATGATGCTTTGCTACCTTGGTTGACATGGGTTTGTGTTATTTCATATCTTGTGCCATGTCAATCATTGTTTGCGTATGAGTTGTTCGCTTATATCCTTTATCATACGCGGTGTTGGACTTGATTTGCATGAACATGCCTAACCCCTTTGTTCTTATTGAAATCAAGTTCATGCACTTCAAGTATTGTTGTCTCAAAAATTCACTAACAAATCTTATTTGACGAAGTGTTGTCATCAATCACCAAAAAGGGGGAGATTGAAGGAGCATCTAGGCCCCTAATTCGATTTTGGCGATTAATGACAACATGATAATTGCGACTAACATGTGTTTTGCAGCGGCAATTAATAAGTTAGTGCAATGATGGGCTTTCATGGTACTCTTGGCCCCTATCAATTGGTTTTCATTGTATGAGTACAAAGGATATGCGCGAAGACTAAGGATATGCTAGTTTCAAGTGTCAATTGGAGTTGAGAGACACTTGAGGTAGTTTAGGTCTTTATTTTCCTTTGGCCGTACTATTAAGGGGGTAAAGAGTAGTAGCTTGACCTAGGTGAGCCATAGAGGTTAGGTGTGATGCAAACTTGTGAAATTGGCACTAGGTAGCTCAGATGAAGGCTAGAAGTACAATAGAGAAGACCCAAAACTTAAAGAAATTGAATTGGGCAAGTTTTGGCAAGACAACGAGCACCGGAGCAACTCTGCCAGAGCACCGGAGCAATTCGAGATGAGCACCGGACAAACCTGTGCTCTGCTCAGCCTTAAAGAAAAAGGGAGCACCGATCGATCCGATGCTAAGGCAAGGATGAGCACCGGATCAATCGTGGAACGTGACAGGGTTTAGGTGCATTTAGATGTACAAGTAGCAGCGTTTGAGTCGGTGCTCGTCGGCTCGGCTCGCCATCGGCTCAGATTCGGCTCTGGCAGAAAATGTTATTACCATCGATTGATCCGGTGGTAGAGGTGTTCAAGCATCGAATGAGTCGGTGCTAGCTGTCAGTTACCGTTGGAGTTTGAACTGAAGTGAGCACCGATTCATCCGGTGCTCCAATGAAGGTACCAACGAATGAGTCGGTGGTAACGATTTCAGCAGCCCGTGGGACAACGGCTATTTTCTTGGCCTTGGCCTATATATACCCCATGGGCTGGTTCATTTGAGCTCTCTTGCCACTTTGGTTCATTGCTTAACATTGCGCCCCCTCCCCCCCCCCCCCCCTAGGCATCTTGATCCTTTCAACGGGTTTTTGCAGCGGCCACAACCACAACTACCGTGAACGAATTCAAGGCAGCAGCAGATCGGATCCTCGGCAGTGACGCTTGGATCGGAGTTAGATGAGATCTCGAGGCGGCGGCTGCAACGTTTGGACGAGGTCGGCGGCGGTGGCTTGCAAGAAGCTAGGGCACGCAGGGCACCGATGCAGAACAAAAGGAGGGCACAACGGCTTTTATACACCGCGTGATAGGCTCGGCTTGTGGGTGTTGGTTCGGAGACGGCAAATGTGATCGAGCTCAGGTTCGAGTCCATCTGCATAATAAGAAAACATGGCGCAGCATGGAGTCACCTCTAACAGAGCACGTACACGGCCAGGACTACCTTCCCTGTGCGATTGCAGAGAACAGCAACTAGCTTCTTTAGGTACGTGGCTTTCTTTTCGCAGGATTAATTACCTTCTTGCTCTGAACTCCATGGCTGGGAGCTTCCTTGGATGCCAGACGATGGCGCCGACGCAGCTTAACATTGCAACGCAGCATCGAGCCGGTGGCCACGATGGCATGCGACAACGGCGGCGCATAGGTGCCGGCGGCCGGGCTTCTCCTTGTGCATGGCGCCCTCTCTGGTGCTGCGTGGTTTACACACGCAGGCTGTATGCACGCACACAACATACACAATGCACATGCACATGCACGTACATAGTAGCACACATCGTGGTTGCTAATAAAGGAAGAAGAGGCGCTGCAAGGCACGCTACTAGAGAAACGACATTTGGTCCCTGATACGTTAGTACCGGTTGTGTTATAACCGGTACTAAATGGTGAATTTAGTACCGGTTTGTAAGCACAGTGTCTCGGGGAGCGGGCGTCGGGCCGCAACGGCTAGTGGCAGTTTAGTACAGGCTACTAAACTGCCCCGGGTGGCGGGGCCCGGTAGCGGCTCCACGTTAGTACCGGTTGGTAACACCAACCGGTACTAATTGACTGCATTTAGTACCGGCTGGTGTTACCAACCGGTAATAAAGACTCCGTATACATACAATGCCAGCTTCTTCCTCCCCGAGCCCGACGTTGGGAGCATCTGAAGAGGGGTAACCACTCATTCACGTTTAGAAAATTTGTGTTCATGTTACTCGTTTGTTTACTCTTTGGAACCTCTTAAGGTTGAAGATGCTCTTGGCGATGCGGATTGGATTGTGGCCATGGAAGAAGAATACCTTCAAAAGAGAAATGAAGTTTGGGAGCTAGGTCCAAGGCCCAAGCAAAATGTGATTGGCACCAAGTGGGTCTTCCGGAACAAGCAAGATTAACATGGCATTGTCACAAGAAACAAGGCTAGATTGATTGCTAAAGGCTACACTCAAATTGAAGGTCTAGACTTTGGTGAAACATATGCTCCGGTGGCAAGGCTTGAATCCATTCGTATTCTTCTAGCCTATGCCGCTCATCATGACTTCAAATTATATCAAATGGATGTCAAGAGTGCATTCTTGAATGGGCCTCTCTCCGAGCTAGTGTATGTGGAGCAACCACCGGGATTTAAAGACCTTGACCACCCTGACTATGTGTACAAGCTCCATAAGGCGCTCTATGGGCTCAAGCAAGCACCTAGAGCATGGTATGAATGTCTTAAGGATTTTCTTCTCAAGAATGGATTTGTTATGGGCAAAGCCGATTCTACTCTCTTTACTCAAAAAGTAGACAAAGATTTATTTGTGTGTCAAATTTATGTTGATGATATAATGTTTGGTGTGGCAGAACCACCTCAAATTATGTCAGCTCAAGTGCATTGTCCCTTAGCTAATGCAAGCAGTACAGCACACTCGCACTTCAACTGACATAACCGTGTAGTTGCTGTCGGGTAACTCCCGATTACACCACTGATCACATTGTCGAAACCAATACGAGGCAAGTCTCACTCCACGATGAGCACAGATGATTAACGAGTCACAAATTTTACAACACAGTACACGTGGATTTAATTACAAAACATTACATGATAAAAAGTTATTACAACACAGAGTTTTAAAGCACAGCGGAAGTTTAAACATCTCGAGTCTACGACGATATCATAACATAATAATGCACAGGTAGCCCAGCCGGCATTATCACTCCCTCGGCTCCACACCCTGCGAAGCCGGAACAAACTGCAACTGGAAGCCCTCAGGAACACCAAACGGAAAGGCTTCAGCGACCTGCTCGGCTACGCTAGACTCAGACTCTGAAAAAGGGGAACACAAGCAGGGTTGAGTAATTTAATACTCAGCAAGACTTACCCGACTTTAGATTTACTAAGACCCCTAGTATGCAAGGCTTTTGGCTGGGTTTTTGTTTTGCCAAAAAGAAGCAACTAAATAGATCCTTACTTTCAAATTTTAGCATCCAAGTTTTAGTTGAGCTATTTAATCTAAGTAAGCATTTATAAAACTTTTTCAAAGAGAGCAAGAACTTGATTAAATTCAAACAGTATATAACCATCATCATATTCAAGTTCTTAACTAGCGATGCTGCCCAGTGATCAAGAGCTCAATACCGTGAGTACGGCGAATCGATTCGATTTTATACCTTGCAAGGTTAACCTACCCACACGGCACAAGCGAACCCCGTCGAGCCGCTCATGCCAGCCGTTCCTTCAGCCAACACTAAATACT
This sequence comes from Urochloa ruziziensis, assembly GCA_015476505.1. Classification (NCBI taxonomy): domain Eukaryota; kingdom Viridiplantae; phylum Streptophyta; class Magnoliopsida; order Poales; family Poaceae; genus Urochloa; species Urochloa ruziziensis. The sequence continues at coordinate 37,153,641 of CM027125.1, read as the reverse complement.
TGACCTACCCTGCGACCCTCAAGTACCAGTCCCCACCGATACCAACGACGGGTCAGCCGTGAGTTACTTCTCTAACCGGTACATGAATAGGAAGTCAGGCGTAGTTCAACATACCAGTGCGAGCTAAAGTACATAAGTTACCAGTTTCAACTACCTCTTACTCCCAGCATGTGAGGTAGTACAATTCAATCTTGATCCCAGAGCCAACAACGAACGGGCCTTAAATGACACAGGCGGAGCTACACCATCCATTCCTTTTCCTACCAAAACTCTCCGCCCGGTCCAAACTTTTTCCAGTTAACTGATATGCTGAACAAAACTTGCTTAAAGTAACCAACTTAGCTTCTCGCGAGTAACAGACAATTACTCGACTTCTACCGTTTAACCAGCCTAGCAAATCTATCGACCTACACATACTAGTAAAAACTCTGGGTTTCCTAAGGAGCATGCAACTAGGTTTTCAGTCAACTCCTATGAAAACTTAAATGCATAAGGTAAAACTTTGTAAAGTAAATAAATTAATTGCGGCTGCGTTAAAAAGGTTGGATGCTTCCGGTGCTTGCCTTCACTGGCCTTGGGCCCTTCCGAGTCTTGGCTCGGGTCTTGCTCAGCTTCAGCAATTAAAACTTCGGGCTCTTGCGGCTCGGCTTCAGGCTCAGGCACCAGATTATAAACCCCGTCAGCTAGAACGTTCTCTACATGAAGATGCACATGTGTGAGCTTAGAACAACAATTGGAAAAGATACAATAATTAAAATGCAGCAATTCAATTATACAGTTTAAGTACAAACACAGATATGCACAAGAAAGCACAGGAAATGTTGCTAAAACCATTTTTAGAATTTTATAGAGTAAGTGCATATCTCTTTAAGCAAGATTAACTATCACTAAGAAAGAAAAGATAACAACAGATTCAAACTTAACTGAGATCACCAAAATTATCTAGGAAACATTTTATTAGCATAAAGACATTTATAAAACCACTAATTACATAAAGAAAAGGGTTATTTAGCAACAAATTAACTAAACAAGCTTACACAGGTTAACTAACAGCACAAAAACTTCTCTGGGTAACTTTTATCTTAAGATTACCACTGAAATTTTTCCAACATTTTATTCTAACAGAAACTAATTATTTTGAAAAAGACAAAAAGACTAGAAATCTACCAAAACAACAAACAGCAACAAGATTATGCACAAAAATGCAAAACTTCACAGAAACACTAACTAAACACTAACACAGATTTACCATGATTTATTGAGCTCAAAAACAGTTTTACAAGCATTCTTAACAGCACCAACAAGTTGATTAGGAGAAAAGCTTAACTTAAACTACACAGACAACATGCATCCCAAAATTTATTGTGCTCACAAAAACACAAATTAGAACTACTGTGATTTTCTCAAAATTTTTAGATATGCAGAACTATTTATTTTGACAGAAAGCTAATAAACTAAGCAAAACATCTACACAGAAAATAACAACTTAACAACATGATTTTATATTTTTCTACTGTAACCAAAGATGCAACAAGCTCAACAAAATTGGTTTCACAATTTTCTCACTTTTCTGTGATTTACTATGCATTTTACAAGAAATACATGCATGCAGAAATTCTTTAAAAAGAAAACCGGAAAACACTTTTGCACTTGGGTCCTTGGAAAGAAAAGATCTTTCACCAACCAGTCCTTTCTTTACACAACAGCCCCTAGATCTTCCAGAAAACCCCCCGAACTTTTCCACCTTAACACTTAAACCCCGCACTCTTTCACTTAACCCCCTGGAAAGATTTCATCTTCTAAGTGAACACCCTCGGGCAGACTCCGCCGCGCACAGAGCGCCGCCGCGCGTTTGACCGGCGCGAGCTCGCCGGAGAAGGGGTCGGAGACGCGCCGGAGACGACCCGCAGCCTCAGGACACCAAGCCGCACCACCTAGGCATGAAAAACCCAAGGATTAGAGGCGGGATGGCACTTGTCCACGGCCGGCGGCGGACGACCGAGAAGACGGCCGGCGCTAAGGCTCACCAGGAGCTTCGGAGTTCACGAGGAGATGGCGTACGGCTTCAGGGGATCAAGGAGTATCCATTTGGGTGCTATGAGGAGGCGGAGGAGGATGGGAAAGCGGAGTTCTACGGTGAGGTGGGGTGGCGGCAATGGCGGCCGGATTTCTGACGATTGCCGGCGAGAGAAAGGACGGCGAAGCTGGCGGAGTGGTCGAGGACGATGAGAGCGAGGTGGGAGAGTTACTGAGGACGGTGAATTGGAGCGGGATGGATTGATAGCGGTGAAATCCGCGTGTCTCTCACAGGTGGCTTACAGCGCGATCAATTTCGCCGCTGAAGCGGTGTTGCCGGCCGAGCTCGCCACCGAGGCAGCACGCATGGCGTGGGGCGCAACTTGGCGATGCGAAGCAACGGCGCGTGGCAAAGACCAGCCGAGCACGGCGCGTGGCAAGGGCGACGCCAGCGCACGGCTCAACCGAGCTCGTCCCTGTCTGAAGTCTGAATCGACTTGGTCGATTCAGACGCTACAGTGGCGGCCGAACCCCTCTCAAAAACTTGAATCAAACTCGAGATTTCGTGTAGAAACTTTCCAAAATTCCTATACAAAAGTTGTAGATGGTACCAAGGTGAACAACTTTTGTTAAAGTTATATGGTTCAAAAAGATTTGGTTTGAGAGATAAGATTGATCAAACTTTGGCCAAACTCGAGTTCAGAAATTTCTCTAAGTCCCAGAATTGCAATGGATTTAGCTGACTTTGAGCATGAAAAAGAAATAGCTAGAGTTTGAGATCCTGGAGTTGTTCATGGTTTTTGAAGAGTTCAAACTACCAGCTTTCAACCCATGAACTTGTTTTGGTTTGGGTAGATTGAAAAATAAAAGTTATGAAGCCCTAAAGTTGGCTAATGGCTGCTGTCAGGAAATGACTTAGCCAATTTCAGGAGTGCTGGAAATCAGCAGTTTGACCAATATTTGACCATGAATTTGAGCAATTAAAAGATGTATTTGCTCAAAACCAAAACTTCTAGCTGAAAGTAGATAGTTCACTAAGGAATTTTCAAATTGGCCAAAAGCCACTTGTTTAAACATTTCTAATTTTAAACAAGCCCCCAAAAGGGTTAAAAGGAAAAGGTTTAACTTAACCAAAAATTTGAATTCAAAAGAGTTTAAAAACGAAATTGACTTTTGGGAGTCCATTCAAACATGATACTCAATACATAAACATGATGAGCACCACAAACTTTGTACTAAAGGTAGATGTGCAAGAGAAAAATTCCAAAAGTGACACGGGGTGTCACATTTGGTTCTACTAATGAAAAGTTTTGTGAGGAGTTTAGTAGGATCATGATCAAGAGATTTGAGATGTCCATGATGGGTGAATTGAAGTTCTTTCTTAGATTTCAAATCAAGCAATTAAAGAATGAAACTTTCATATGTCAAACCAAGTACACAAGTGATATGCTCAAGAAGTTTGACATGGCCGAAGCTAAAGCTATCAAGACTCCCATGCCAACAAATGGACATTTTGATCTCAATGAAGATGGAAAATCGGTCGATCAAAAGGTATATCGCTCCAGGATTGGTTCATTGCTTTACCTTTGTGCATCTAGGCCGGATATAATGCTTAGTGTGTGCATGTGTGCAAGATTTCAAGACAATCCTAAGGAATGTCATTTGATGGTCGTAAAAAGAATCTTTAGATATTTAGTACATACTCCTAACCTTGGCTTGTGGTATCCCAAGGGCTCCACTTTTGATTCGGATTATGCCGGTTGCAAGGTAGATCGAAAGAGTACTACCGGGACTTACCGATTCCTTGGTCGGTCCTTGGTGTAGTGGAGCTCTAAGAAACAAAATTCCGTTGCGCTATCCACCGCCGAGGCCGAGTATGTTGCCGCCGGTGCTTGTTGTGCACAACTCCTATGGATGAGACAAACCTTGAGGGACTTTGGTTGTGAGTTTAAAAAGATTCCTCTCTTGTGTGACAATGAGAGTGCCATAAAGCTAGCCAACAACCCGTCCAACACTCAAGAACCAAGCACATCGACATTAGATATCATTTCCTTAGAGATCATGAAGCCAAAGGAGATATCGCTCTAAGCCATGTAGGAACCGAAAGTCAACTAGCCGATATATTTACAAAGCCTCTCGATGAGCAAAGGTTTTGTTCTTTAAGAAGTGAGCTAAATGCCTTGGATTCTCGTTACTTGGCTTGACATGTTGCATACACTTTGTTTGTTGCCTAAACTAGCTTAAAATGAGTTTTGTGTGAGTTTTTCAAAAACATTTGGATTTGTGATCATTGGATCATTCCTTGTCTCAAATTGGCCATGGTTATGTAATGATGACTGTGGCTTATCAATTTGGGGCAAGTATTCTTATATGTCCATAAGCTAAATCTTTCAAAATCATCGTTCGAATCTCATCTAAAAACATTCTGCTTTACTGTCCACCGGATCATCTGACCCATGGTCGGATCATCCGGTCAATATCTGTCAACCGGATCTTACCCAACATCTTCCGGTGAACCCTATCTCGTCGGATCATCCAACCCACCGTCGGATCATCCGACAAGTGCGTCATGTATAAATACCTGGACATAACCGTTCACTCTCAGTTCTTTCTATTCAACCCGCCGCCGCCCGCTCTCCTCTCCACACCACCGTGTGCGGCGATTTCGTGATTCCACCAAGGGAATCATGATCTTCAAGCACCTTTGGACTCCCCAAGCATCGGAGGATCGATCCCCATCAGATCTTCCGAAGTTTTCGCAGGAAATCTCAAAGGTATTCTCATTCAAAATCTCTTTTGCCTGATCTCTCAATGTAGGTGGTTCTAGTGGATTTCCTTTGGTGAATCATCTTGAATACATGCCTAGAACATATGCCTAGAATCTTATCTTAGTTGGTGGGCTAGAACTTCGATTCCATGAACTTTAGGTTTTGCTCGGGCTCTATCGGATCATCCGACTGTGCTTCGGAAGATCCGCCCGTCGGATCATCCGATTCAATGCCGGAAGATCCGATAGGACTGAGAGCATGACAATTCATTCTAGTCTTCCATCTTTGATCCATCTGCTAATCTCCAATTGTTTATCTGTCCAGATGGGTCGTACCAAGGTCTCGATGAAGAAACCACCTCCACCCACCAAAAAGCATGCATCTCAAGAAGAGTCAGAGACTGAGTCAGATGAGGAGATTAGGGAAGTTGGAAAGTCTAAGAGAACATCAAAGGGGCCCTCTTCTAGGAGTGTTCGTGGCAGGGGTGCCACTAAGGGAAAGAGCAAGGAGTCCGTACCTATAGCTGTGCCAAGTCAGGGACTCAGAGAAGGCACGAAGGGTCACTATACAACGACAACATCGATCTATCCTTTCTTGTTCAGAACATCATCAGTGTTGGTCTTCCATCTCGTGCTCATGATGACCCACCTTTGGTGAACTTCCGGCTTGCGGCAAATAGCATGAAGCCCCTGAGATTGAGTGAGCATGAGGATCCTAGGTCCATTCCCCACAAGCAATTCAAGGGGGATCCTCGCTTTTGGCTTCCACACCAAGCCGATTGGTATGAGTCCGTCATCCTTCACATTGGACGTATTTGCACCCCCATGAATTGGGTGGATTGGAACTACTTGGATGGCATCTCCGGTCCCCTTGCCCTAGTGATTAAGGATGTGCATGAGAGATGTGTGGCAATGGATGTGGATAAGCTCATGGCATTTAGGTGTTCTTTCAATGAGGAGATTGTGGCGCAATTCTATGCCCCTCTTTGGGTTGAGCAAGCTAGAGATGAGATGCATTGGACGACAAATGGCAAACGTTTCTCAGTTACTATATTTGAGTTTGTCGGGATGTTTGAACTACCGGAGAAGACCGCTTATGCTCACACTAGAAATGATCATAGCAAAGTGGATCTTCACCGGGGTTTGGAGCTTGAGGAGACCAAGATGGCTTCCATGCATGATGGTGCTTATGGTGATGTTCAAATTGGCAAATATCATGGTCTCACACCGTTTTACAAGTTGCTCAACCAACTCTTTAGAGGCACCATGTACCCTAGAGCCGGAGATGCGGACAACATATCTAAGAGGGCTAAGAACTTGCTATTCCGAATGGCCCCCGGCAAGCCAAAGTTCAAAGTCTTCAACTTCATTTGGAATAAGATCATTCTTTGTTCATATGATGCCACTAGTGGATGCCACTATGCCCCTTACATCTTTCACATGATCAAGGAAGTTAGTGGTGTCAATATCTTGCATAATCGGGCTCATACTCCATATCACTCCTCCGCGGGAAAGATTGCTCAACTTCTTAAGCTCAAGAACAAAGCTTATGTGCAGGTCCAAGCACCGCCCTCACCATATCATGGAGCTTCTCCTTCACGTGCACCACATGCTCCGTCTTCTTCCTATGTTCCTCCACCTCCTAGTGGCAGTGGGAAGAAAGGTAAACTTGATTCTATTCTTCAGGGCGTGTTTGCTTGCTTCAATATGTGCCGCCAAAATGCACAAGATCTCTGTGAGCATAGACAATACATGGATGAAGAAATGCTCAAGTTTGAAAGACGGCAAAAGGCTATTATGGCTAAAGTTGATCTTCCGCATTCTCCCGTTCGTGAGCCTAGAGAGTTCCCTTCCCCTCCATCCTTCTATAATCCTTGGGAAGGAACTTCTCAAGGCTATACCTTTGGTGCGTCACAAGTTGAGGAAGAAGAGGAGGATGAGGAAGAAGAGGAGGAAGAAGAAGAGGAAGTGGAAGTAGAAGAGGAAGACGACGAGGACGAGGACGATGACGAGGAGGATGAAGATGATGAAGACGATGACTAGCTCTCTTTTTGGTCCTTGATGACAAATGGGGAGTGAATTTGGGCTTTGGAGACCCCTCATTATCATCTTTCACTTTTATCCATCTATATTCATGTTTTAGTGTGGACATGTAATAACTTTGAATTTGTGTTATGAGTGCTGCGTGCCAAGTGAGACTTTTATTTGTAAGACTTATTCATGGTTGATCTTAGTGTGATGTTGATCTCTTGGTTAAATTCATGGTTGTGATGCTAATGTATGGTGATTTGTTATTTCTCACTTTTGTTGATATGAATATCTTGTCATATGCATCACGTTGATTTTATCACACCTTTGCACATGTATGCAATGTTTAAGGGGGAGTTCTTGCATAAACATGAGCATAGGCATTTGAGGCCAATTGAGTTGTACATGCACATGTTTAGGGGGAGCTTCTCTAATTTTATTTCTATCTTTTAAACCAAATTTATGTTGTCATCAATTACCAAAAAAGGGATATTGAAAGTGTATCTAGGCACTTAATCTAGTTTTGGCAATTAATGACAATGTAAATTTGGATATGATGCTTTGCATGAGTTGTGCAGGAATAAAACCAAAAGAAAAGAAAAGAAAAATGAAAGGAAGGTCCCCAATTCATTATTATTCGGTGATGGATTCTATCGAAGGATTTAAATTTATTTATGGTTTGAATTTGAGTATAGGATCACCGTACTATCAAGGGGAACGTGCTTGATGAGTTGAGTATGCTAAAGTGCTTTTACTTGAGATGACAAACACCCAAGAGAGACACAAACACACACAATCATTCACTCATAAAAGTTCACTGTGTGTCGAAACTTTGGCCGGAAGATCCGACCCACAAGTTCCGAGCGGCTCTGTCTCGAATAAATTCCCGTCAGAAGATCCGAACATTGCGTCGGAACTTTCAACACTTACATAGATTCGCAGTTTCTGTGTCTCATCCTCAGGCGTCGGAACTTTGGCCGGAAGATCCGACCACAAGTTCCGGGTGACTCTGTCTCTAATTCATTTTTCATCGGATGATCCGGACCATGCGTCGGATCTTTCTTGACTTAGCCAAAATTCAGAGCTCATGTTTTGTGGGGAATATGGTCCCCGGGTACCTCACAAGCAGGCCTGGCAACCCCCTCGATAGGGGGCGGCCCGGCCCACCGTTCTGGACCTGATGACGTGCGGGACAAGCCGGCGCATGAAGGAAGGACCCGGAAGGAGAAGTTCTAATTAGAATAGGAGTTTTTGTAAAGAAGGAAAGGATCCTTAGAGATAGGATCGGCTACAAACCGACTTGTAACCCTGCCTCCCCGATATATAAGGCGGGCAGGGACCCCCTCCGGACGAAAGAGAGAGAAGGATCCAATCTACAATCCACGCAATACAACACCCCCAAACAGGACGTAGGGTATTACGTCGAGTTGACGGTCCGAACCTGTCTAAATCCTTGCGTCTGTCCACCCTAACCATCTAGCTTCCGATCTTTGTGATCTTCCCTCCATACAAATCACTTCCGTGGGCTACCCCATGGAAGACTGCCGGAGATCATATCACCGACAGTGGCGCGCCAGGTAGGGGATATCGCCGAGATCAATTTGGTGAGCCCGATGGACCACGTCAAGATCTTGGACAGCTGCAACCTCCCGACGTCGACGGAGTCGAGATCCAGTTCGGGAGCACCATCGCCGCCTCGGATCCCCAAGCGGCAGAAGCTACAACCGCCACGAAGGACTCCTCTCTGGCGCCGACTTCGGCCGTCACGGCCCAATCCGGTCCGATCGCATCTGATCGCGCCGAATCTGCCCCGCTGAGTCCATCGCAAAACGCGGGGACCAACCAATCGGGAGCGGGTCAGCAACCACTCGGTTCCGATCCGGCTCTTGAGAGTCGCGTCGCCGAGTCATCTCAGAGCGTAAACGCTCGGCAGACGCGCGTTCCGAGCCCTGAGGTCATCACCATCCAGACCCCCGGCTTCCGCGCGCTTACCCAACAGCAGAAGATGAAAGAGATCGTTCAGGTGGATGATTCCCCCTCTGAGAGCGACTCCTACGAGTCAAACCCACGGGGACCCTCAATCCTGGACGACTTGCAAGAGGGTTACACCGCGTCCGACTCCTCTACGGAGCCGGAGCAATTTGGATCACCCGGAGGGTCAACTCCGAGTAGTTCGGAACGTGGCACGCCCATAACCGATCCTTCCGAGTCCGAGGAAGATTACCTCGCGCAAGGAAGACCTGGAGCCGGGTCATACTGCTACATGGTAGCACCATCGACGCCACCTAACCCCGTGTCGGAGGATGAACTCACCCCGGCCGACGAGGCGCCTGAAGCCAGAGATCAGCGCCAAGGACGCAACGCCAATCGGGCGACTCGCAGAGCCGCCCGACCACAAGGGGCCAACGCATCAGGATCTGGCACCGCTCAACCTCGAGAACCATCCTCGGAGGACCATCGTCATCGTCGGGACCGACGCGACAGGAGAAGCCAGCGGAACCTGATGCGTGACGACATGTTCGAGTACAATGGATTCAACGTCTACGAGACACCAGTCCAGAACCTCGTCACCATCGACGAAGAGATCAGTCAGCTACCGCCTAGTACTCCAGGCCTGGATAAGGTAAGGGCTTTCGTGCAGGCCGCCTCCGTCCAGGTTCACCAGATGCAGAACAGATCGCGTACGGCCGCTCCTGAGCCCGGGTCGACTCGACACCGGACCAGCGGCGGATCGAACCGTGATGAAGATCTTCGTGACACGATCAACCGAGACCGAGACGCGAGGAACATCATCCGCAGCAGCGCTGAGGAACGTGACCGCGAAGAGGCTCGACGTCGCGAGGAATACGATCGGGAGCATGGGAATCCCCGTCGTAACTCTAACCGGAACGGCTACTCGACGGAGTCAGAGTACTGATTACTCCGATCTCTCCGGTAGCCCAGGACGCGGCAATGACGGTGGTCGTACTCCGCCTCGACGGCCGACTCCGTCGCGAAGACGAGCAACTCCCTCACGGAGGCAGCCGACCCCGCAAAGGGAGCAGACTCCACCGCGCGGCAGAACCTACCGACGGGACCGATCTCCTCCCAGGGCTCGGACCTTTCGGAGGACCCGTTCTCCACCCAGGGATCGAGATCGCAGAAGGGAGCGCACTCCCCCAAAGACAACGGGTGGCTCGGATCCGAGTGGTTCCCAGCCCCAGAGGTCGGATCGGCAGGATTCCAGTCATTCACCGAGCGCTTGAGAAGCGTGACCTGGCCTAGGAGCTTCAAGCTATCGGACATCGACAAATACGACGGGAAATCTGATCCATCCCAGTGGCTTCAGATCTACTACACCGCCGTACAAGCCGCTGGCGGCGACGAAGACGTGATGGCGAACTACCTCCCCATCATGCTGACCAAAGATTGTCGCAACTGGCTAGCAGGACTCCCTCGGAACTCCATTGATAACTGGGACCAACTCACCGAGCTCTTCATCGGTAACTACCTCGGAACTTGGGAGAGGCCCGGGAGCAAGCGGCTCCTTGGCCAAGTACGACAGCAGCAAGAACGAGTCCCTGCACGACTTCGTACGTAGGTTCTCGGAGAAGCGCAACTCCATCACGGACGTGACGGACCTGGAGGTGATGACCGCTTTCCAAAACAGCATCTCCGATGGAAGATTGATCCACAAGTGGACACGAAAGCCGCCCGCGACTGTCAATGACATGTTCCGGGTCGCTAGTACGTGGGCGGACGCAGAGATCGCGGAGAGGGAACAACTCAACGAGATCAAGAATCGTTGGGAGGAAGAGAATAAGTCAACCCGCAAGCGCGACCGCCGCGAGGACGAAGAACGACGTGATGATCATCGTCGCAGCTGACAGTCACCCCCGCAAGAAGAAGAGTGAGGGCGACGTGGTCGCCACTCTGGATCGGCCCAGAGGCCGGATAACTCCAGAAGATTTCCAGCGCATGCTCGATGAGCAATGAGGCCGACCGAGTGGTCCGTATGATCTACGGAGGACCGGAAGGTTTCGAGACGAAGCGCCAGCAGAAGCTCACCAACCGACAGGTCATACACGCCAGGGAGCCACCGGTACCTGAGTACCTTAAGTGGTCAGAAGTACCGATCACCTTCACTCGGGAAGATCACCCGCACTTCATACCCAGTTATGTATTAATCTCTTATTTCTTTAAGATATTTTTTAATAATCTTCGACGAGTGGTTTCTGTGGATAATCATCCCCAGTTTCGACTCGGCAGATTTATAAATGTCATATGAGTTGTCAATAAAGTTGATTTCATCTTCTATCTACATTATGTCTACTACTCGAATTTCTTCTTTCGCGTGACGCACATAAAGTACGAGTGGAACAAACTTTAAATCGTGGGGGAAAGTACTCGCCAAGTCAAAGCTCTACACGCACGATAATGCTCTGCGGCATGAGACTAAGACCAACGAGGCTAATCTACTCCGTAACAGGTCAACCACTCGGAAATTACGGCCAGCGCAGAAAGGAAGGGAGTAGCACCTCCAGAAACTTATATACAAGCACAAAAGATTAAACATTGTTCAAAGTACTTCTACTACCAATACTACAGATAATCTACAAAAATTAATTTGCAGGATCGCCAAGACGTGACCGCAGCTGGCCTGGCTGATCGAGCGAAACTGGCGTCGAAAGAGACGTGGAAGCGCCCGAGTGCGGTCGAGGATAGAAGCTGAAGGCGATACCGCCTCCGGCTCGATTTCCTCCGCCACCACTCGAACAACAAATAATAATGACACGACCTTTCGGTTCTGTTAGTTGACAATTACGTGGGCTTGTGAGCAAATGCTCAAGGGCAGAAATCACTCGGTCGTGAGGCTACAATTGGTCGACGGCTAGGCTTATTTTTGCAATTAATATTGCAACCTTGCAATTGATTCTTACTTAATGCATGCGATACTATCGCTAAATTGACATGGAAATCCGGGTCAAGTGCTGATAAGTATAGATCTTGTGAGAAGGTGATTTACCATATGGTCAGGCTGGGTCGTGGAACACGACTCGGGAGTCACACCGAGTTCAAAGGACTCGAGAAAAGATTCCCTAAAAGGGGAAATTAGTAAAAATTCCCTAAAAGGAGGGAATTATTCGAAATCCATGCCCAGAGGCATGGGGGCTAAAAAATTCAGCAAGGATTCACAGCTTTTAGAGTCTTGACACGATCGCGCCGAGTCGAGTCAAGACTCGGGGGCTACACCCAATGGGTGCACCAGGAGGTGCGTGCCATTGATGGATTAAGTTCAAAAAGATTTTTATAGGATTCTATTTTGACCCTCGACCAGACTATTCTACTCTGCTCAAGGCTCGGGGGCTACACCCAATGGGTGCACTAGGAGGTGCACGCCATTGAAGATCATGATTTTGATGGAGAAAAATTGAAGACCCTTGGCCAATTTTATACTAAAATTACCCAAGGCTCGGGGGCTAAGTGTATACACTTCGCTTTCGCGTCGTGAAAAAAAGCACTTCTTCCCCTCATTAAGGCTACAATTAAAAAATCGTTTTCAGGAACGTTTGAGCATGCACTCGGATCTTCCTCGAAACCACTCGGACGAAGTCCTAAACTACTCGGAAATCTGATCAAGCATTCTGGCAAAGTTACGGAACACTCGGATCATGCAAGAAAAAGGCAGATCAATTATAGCCAACAATCGGCCAAGAAGTGCTCGGGGGCTACTGTGGGGAATATGGTCCCCGGGTACCTCACAAGCAGGCCTGGCAACCCCCCCCCCCCCCCTCTCCCGATAGGGGGCGGCCCGGCCCACCGTTCTGGACCTGATGACGTGCGGGACAAGCCGGCGCATGAAGGAAGGACCCAGAAGGAGAAGTTCTAATTAGAATAGGAGTTTTTGTAGAGAAGAAAGGATCCTTAGAGATAGGATCGGCTACAAACCGACTTGTAACCCTGCCTCCCCGATATATAAGGCGGGCAGGGACCCCCTCCAAAAGGAGAGAAGGATCCAATCTGTGGGGGATATAGTACCAGGGTACCTCACGAGCAAGCCTGGCAGCCCACCAAAAGGGGGCGGCCCATCTCACCGTTCCGGACCTGAAGACGTGCGGGACAAGTCGGCGCACGGAGGAAGGATCTGGAAGGAGAAGTCCCAGTTGGAATAGGAATTATTGTAAAGAAGGAAAGGATTCTTAGAGATAGGATCGGATACAAACCGACTTGTAACCCTGCCCCCCGATATATAAGGCGAGCAGGGACCCCCTCAAAAAGCATCTGACAACTAGCCACAACTCGAGACATAGGAACCACGACTCGAGCCAACTCGAATCACAATCTAAGCAATACAACACCCCAAAACAGGACGTAGGGTATTACGTCGAGTCGACGGCCCGAACCTGTATAAACCCTTGTGTCTGTCCATCCTAACCATCTTGCTTCCGATCTTTGCGATCTTCCCTACATTACAAATCACTTCCGTGGGCTACCCTGTGGAAGACTGCCGGAGATAATATCACCGACAGTGGCGCGCCAGGTAGGGGATATCGCCGAGATCAATCTGGTAAGCTCGATGGATCGCGTCAAGATCTTGGACAGCTGCAACCTCCCGGACGTCGACGAAGTCGAGATCCAGTTCGGGGACGTCATCACCACCACCGCCTTGGATACCCAGGCGGCGGATGCGACGGACGCCACGGAGGTCTCCTCTCTGGCGCCGACTTCGGCCATCACGGCCCAATCCGGTCCGATCGCCTCTGATCGTGCCGGATCTACCCCGCTGAGTCCTTCGCAGAACGCGAAGACAAATCAGTCGGGAACAGATCTACCATCACTCGGTTTCGATCCGACTCCTGAGAGTCGCGTCGCCGAATCATCGCAGAGCGTAAACGCTCAACCTACACGCGTCCATAGCCCTGAGGTCATTGCTGTTCAGACCCCCGGCTTTTGCGCGCTTGCTCGGAAGCAAAAGATGAAGGACATCGTCCAGTCGGATGATTACTTCTCTGGGAACGACTCCTACGGGCTAGATCTGCTGGGACCCTCAATCCTAGACGATCTGCCGGAAGGATACACGGTGTCCGATGCCTCTACAGAGCCGGAACTACTAGGATCACTCGGAGAATTGACTCCGAGTAGTTTGGAGCGTTACACGCCCACATCCGACTTCTCCGAGTCCGAGGAAGACTACCTCGCGCAAGAAGGAGTCGGATCATATTGTTACATGGTGGCGCCAGCAACACCAACCAATCCTGTCTCAGAAGATGAGGTCACTCCTGCTGAGGAGACGACCGAAGCCAGGAACCAGCGTCGAGGACGCAATGCCAGTCGGGCGACTCGCAGAGCCGCACGACCACACGGAGCCGCCGCGTCAGGATCTGGTACTGCTCGACTCCAGGAGCCTCGCTCTGAAGATCATCGTCGCCAACGGGATCAACACGAGCGGAGGAGCGCCCGGAACTTGATGCGCGACGGCACGTTCGAGTTCAACGGACACGAAGTCTACGATACACCGGTCCAGAACCTCGTTACTATCAACGAGGAAATCAATCGGCTACCACCTAACACTCCGGGCTTGGAAAAGGTAAGGGCTCTCGTGCAGGCCGCCTCCGTCCAGGTTCACCAGATGCAAGGCAGAACGACCACCGACGCTCCTGAACCCGGTTCATCTCGACACCGGGCCGGCGGCGGATCGGGTCGTGATGAAGACCTCCGCACCACGATCAACAGAGATCGAGATGCAAGGGACATCATCACCAATAGCGCTGAAGAGCGCCATCGCGAAGAACTCCGACGGCGCCAAGAGTATGATCGGGATCATGGAAATCCCCGTCATAACCCCAACAGAAGCGGTTACTCGACAGAGTCAGACTACTCTGACCTCTCCGGTAGCCCAAGGCGCGGCAACAATGGCGGTCGACGACGAGTGCTTCCACCGCCCAGGCGACCGACTCCACCAAGAGATCGGACTCCACCGCGCAACAGAACCTACCGGCAGGACCGAACTCCACCCAGGACTCGGAACTATCGGAGGACCCGTTCCCCACCCAGGGACCGGGATCGCAGGAGGGACAGCACACCCCCAAGAGCGGTGACGGATCGGGTCCGAGCGATTCCCGCCCTAGAGGTCGGATCGGCGGATTCCAGTCGTTCACCGAGCGCTTGAGAAGCGTGACATGGCCCAGAGGCTTCAAGCTGTCGGACATCGACAAGTACGACGGGAAATCTGACCCATCTCAATGGCTTCAGATCTACTACACCGCCGTACAAGCAGCCGGCGGCGACGAGGACGTGATGGCGAACTATCTTCCCATCATGCTCACCAAGGACTGCCGCAATTGGCTGGCAGGACTCCCGCAGGACGCCATTGACAACTGGGAGCAGCTTACCGAACTCTTCATCGGTAACTATCTCGGTACCTGGGAAAGGCCCGGGAGCAAGCGGCTCCTCGGTCAGATCAGGCAGCGCAAGAACGAGACTCTGCACGACTTCGTCCGCAGGTTCTCGGAAAAGCGCAACTCCATCACGGACGTCACGGATCAGGAGGTGATGTCAGCTTTCCAGCGTGGCATCTCCGATGGAAGACTGATCCATAAGTGGACTCGGAAGCCACCCGCGACTGTCAATGACATGTTCCGGGTCGCTAGCACGTGGGCGGACGCCGAGATCGCGGAAAGAGAACAACTCAGCGAGATTAGAAGCCGCTGGGAAGAAGAGAACAAGACGACTCGCAAACGCGACCGCCGTGACGACGAAGAACGACACGACGATCATCGACGCAATGACAGCCAACCTCGCAAGAAGAAGAGCGAGGGAGACATGGTCGCCGCCCTGGACCGGTCCAGAGGCCGGGTAACTCCAGAGGACTTCCAGCGCATGCTCGATGAGCAATGCCCATACCACAAGCACAAGCACTCGGCGCGAGAGTGCTACGGGCTCAAGCGAGCCTTCACCGGGGGCAACAGAGGCCCCCCATACAGAAAGAGGAACGATGGTTCCCCGCGAGACGACAGGCGAAACGACGAGCCTGATAATGACTTTCAAGAAGCCGACCGAGTGGTCCGCATGATTTACGGCGGACCAGAGTTCGAGTCAAAACGCCAGCAGAAGCTCACCCATCGCCAGGTCATGCACGCGAGGGAGCCACCGGTACCTGAGTACCTCAAGTGGTCGGAAGTTCCGATCACATTCACCCGGGAGGATCATCCAAACTTCATACCGAAGCCCGGGTCCCATGCCTTGGTGGTAGCCCCGACGATCCGCAACGTTCGGCTCACCAAGGTACTAGTCGACGGTGGCAGTGGCCTGAACATCCTCTTTGCTAACACATTGAAGGAGCTCGGCCTGACTACTCTCGATCTGAGTCCCCCCCCCAATCCGCGTTCTACGGTTTGATACCGGGAGAGGGGGCAGAACCACTCGGGCACATCACGCTGCCCGTCACTTTCGGAGACCGGAATAATTACCGGACCGAGCACATGCAGTTCACGGTGGCGAACTTTGAAACTGCATACCACGCCATCCTTGGGAGGCCGGCACTCGCCAAGTTCATGGCGATTCCTCACTACGTCTACTTGCAGGTCAAGATGCCAGGACCGAAAGGCGTAATCACCGTCTTGGGAGACATCCGAGTCGCATACACGTGCGAGCAGGAAACTCTCAACGCGGCAGCCGCCCTGGACATGTCCAAGCGCATGGAACAAGTACTGGCTGCATCACAGGAGGTGGACAAGGACGCTCTAGAGATCCCCACCAAGAAGCCAGCGAGAGAAGCCATCGCGCCAAGCAAGGAGACGGAGCTGAAGAGGATCTCTCTGGACCTGGACGACCCAAAGAAGACGGCCATCATCGGGGCAGAGTTGGACCCCAAATAGGAAGAAGTGCTCGTCAAATTCCTAAGGGAAAACGCCGACATATTCGCGTGGAAACCATCCGATATGCCAGGTGTCCCAAGGGAACTTGCCGAGCACTCCTTGAAGGTCAATCCGACTGCCAAACCGATCAAGCAAAGGCTTCGTCGATTCGCGCAGGACCGCAAGGAGGCAATTAGGGCAGAAATTACAAAGCTGTTAGCAGCCGGATTCATTCAGGAGGTGTTCCACCCCGACTGGTTAGCTAATCCAGTTCTTGTAAGAAAAAAGAATAATAATGATTGGAGAATGTGCGTTGATTATACAGATCTCAACAAAGCTTGCCCTAAAGACCCCTTCGTTCCCCCCCTGCATCGATCAAGTTGTTGATTCCACGGCAGGTTCCGCCCTGCTCTGCTTTCTCGATTGCTACTCAGGATATCACCAGATAGGCCTGAAGCTGGAAGACCAGATAAAAACCGCGTTCATCACGCCGTTCGGTGCCTTTTGTTACAACACAATGGCCTTCGGTCTGAAGAACGCAGGTGCAACCTACCAGAGGACAATTCAAGCATGTCTGGATCAATTGATCCCAGACATAGTAGAAGCTTACATCGACGACATCGTGGTCAAGATCATGAACCCTGAGGACATGATAGGGAATCTGACAAAGGTCTTCGAACGCCTACGCGTATTCCGGTGGAAGCTCAACCCGGAAAAGTGTGTCTTCGGAGTACCCTCAGGTAAACTACTCGGCTTCATGGTCAGCAACCAGCGGGATCGAGGCAAATCGCGAGAAGATCACGGCCATCACCAAAATGCTACCACCAACCTGTCAAAAGGATGTGCAGAAGCTTACTGGATGCATGGCAGCGCTCGGTCGTTTTATATCACGACTCGGCGTTCGTGGATTGCCGTTTTTCAAACTGCTCAAGAAGCAGGACAAGTTCGTGTGGGATGAAGAGGCGAAGCGATCTTTTCAGGAACTCAAAGATTACCTGCAGAATTCTCCCATCCTCGTCCCACCTCAACCAAGAGAACAGCTCTACCTCTACATCTCTGCTACTCCCCGAGTGGTCAGCACGGTACTAGTGGTCGAGCGTCCTGAAGAAGGACACGCATATGGAGTTCAGCGACCAGTCTACTTCATCAGCGAGGTTCTGACCATATCTAAGGTACGCTACCCCCATGTGCAGAAATTATTATATGGAGTTCTTATCTCAGCAAGAAAGCTGAAACACTACTTTGAGGCCCATCCAATCTCGGTGGTGAGCGAAAATCCGTTAGGGGAAATTCTCCATAACCGAGATGCCAGCGGCCGAATTGTCAAGTGGTCAATAGAATTGGCCGCTCATCACATAAACTTTGTTCCACGTACTGCTATCAAGTCTCAGGTCTTGGCCGACTTCGTAGCAGACTGGACAGAAAACCAAGCTCCGGCTGACGACGAGATAGTTGAGTACTGGGAGATGTACTTTGATGGCTCCCTCCAGATAAAAGGAGGCGGCGCAGGCGTGATCCTGATTTCCCCAAGTGGACAGGAACTAAAATACGTCCTTCAAATCATGTTTCCAGTATCCAACAACGCAGCTGAGTATGAAGCAGCCCTGCACGGTCTCCGCATCGCAGTATCTCTGGGTATCAAACGCCTGATGGTACGCGGGGACTCTGCCCTGGTCATAAACCAGGTAAACAAGGACTGGTCCAGGACCAACGAAAAGATGGACGCATACTGCGAGGAAATTAGGAAGCTGGAAGGGAAATTCTATGGCTTAGAGTTCCATCACGTGGTGCGCGACCATAACAAGGCAGCAGATGAGCTCGCTAAGATGGGGTCCACCCGTGAAGGCGTCCCACCCGGAGTTTTTATACAAGATCTTATCAAACCTTCTATCAAGATAAACCCGGATGGCACTGTCGCGGAGCAACAAGTCGGAGAATCCCCAGAGTCAGCCACATTAGTGGCAGATGAAGCGTTGGACTGGAGGACACAGATCATCGATTATCTGGACAGCGGCATACTACCCGCAGAGGTCGCAGAAGACAAAGATCTAAACTCGCTCCACGAACAAATCGTGCGGCGCAGCAAAAACTACGTCATCATCGGAGACAAGTTGTATCGTCGATCTGGAGCTTCCCAAATCCTACAAAAGTGCGTGAGTCGCACTGAGGGTATAGAACTCTTGACCGACATACACAAAGGAATTTGTGGAAATCACGCCGGAGCTAGAACCATTGTTGGTAAAGCTTTCCGGTCTGGTTTCTACTGGCCGACTGCTGTAGCAGACTCAGAGAACATCGTGCGGCATTGCAAAGGGTGTCAGTATTTTGCAAGGCAAATACATGCACCTGCACAACAGCTGCAAACTATACCAGCGTCCTGGCCCTTCGCTTGTTGGTGCTTGGATATGATCGGTCCATTTAAGAAGGCTCCTGGTGGTTTTGACCATGTCCTTGTAGCTATCGACAAGTTTACCAAGTGGATTGAGGTAAAACCAGTCAGAAAGCACACGGCAGCCAAGACCATCGAGTTCTTCACCGACATCACCCACCGCTTCGGAGTCCCAAATCGTATCATCACAGATAATGGTACGAACTTCGTAGCGCAGGAGTTTAAAGATTGGTGCAGCGATCGGAGCATCAAGCTATGTCCCGCTTCCGTCGCACACCCAAGGGCCAATGGCCAAGTCGAAAGAGCCAATGGCGAAATAATCAAAGCGCTCAGGGCCCGGATATTCAAGCAGCTGAAGCAACATGACGGACGATGGATCAAGGAGTTGCCGGCTGTAGTCTGGGGGCTGCGCACACAACCGAGTCGTGCCACGAAGCAAACTCCGTTCTTTCTGGTTTACGGCTCGGAAGCTATCCTACCAACGGACCTCACATACGGCTCCCCCCGAGTGGAGTTCTATGATGAATACGACGCGCAAGTAGCGCGCATTGAAGACCTCGACAGCATCGAGGAGAAGAGATTGGCTGCCCAGATCCAAGCCGCGCGTTACGCTCAGGTCCTGCGACGCTATCACGATCGATCAGTTAAGCAGAGGTCCTTTGAAGCAGGCGATTTAGTTCTGAGAAGAAAGCAAGACACCAAGGGCGCGCACAAGCTTGCGTCCCCCTGGGAAGGTCCATATATTATCAAGTCAGTCAGCCGCCCAGGCTCATATCGACTCATGACCGAAGATGGTGTAGACATCCCAAATCCATGGAACATCGAGCACTTGCAACACTTCTACGCCTGAATCAGTTATGTATTTGTCTTTTTTATTTTTAGATTTATTTGCTCCGAGTGATTTTGGAGGGTAGTCACCCCCAGTTACGACTCGGCTTGTTTACAATGAGTTATCAATAAAGTTGATTTCATCTTTCATCTATTTCTACTACTCGCATTTCCTCTTTCGCGTCACGCACATAAAGTATGAGGGGAACAAACCTTAAATCGAGAGGGAAAGTACTCGCCAAGTCAAAGCTCTAAACGTACGACAAAGACTCTGCGGCATGAGACTGAGACCAACGAGGCTAATCTACTCCGTAACAGGTCAACCACTCAGAAATTAAGGCTAGCGCAGAAAGAAAGGGAGTTGTAGACCAATTAAAAACTTATATACAAAAGTGATAATTCATACATTGTTTAAAAACAGTACTGGTTCGACCACATACTACAAATATTTTGTTTACTCTGCAGGGTCGCCAGCACCAGACGGGGCTGCTTCATCCGAGTCATCAACAACGTCCTTGGACAGGGCATTGGCGATGGGCTCGACTTCATGGAGCAGTCTGCCCACATCATCTTCAGAGGTACCAGCAGCATACCCGTGGCCGAGTGGCTCCAGGTCTGACGCCGGGAACAGCGACTTGAGCACTGCCAGGACATGGCCACAGCTAGCTTGGCTGATGGAGCAGAGCTGTCGCCGGAAGTAGCGTGGGAGCGCCCGAACGCGGTCGAGGATGGAAGCTGAAGACGATGACGCCTCCGGCTCGATCTCCTCCGCCACCACTCGGATAGCATCCTCCAGCGCTGTCTTCTCAGCGCGCAGCGCCTCAGCCTCGCCTTGCAGCCGGGCCACCTTGGCAGTGAGCTCTGCGAATTGGGACATAGTCCGATATCGATAATCTAAAGAAGGTTAGATCTGAATAAATTTTCATGTCTGACAGAAAAACAAATAAGGAAGAACATACCTCTGAGCTCGTGCACGGCCTGGGCTTCGTTGAGTTTAGCCTGCTCTACCTCCCCGCATAAATCGCGGGTGGTACGCTGGGCTTCCTCCAACTCAGCCTGTCGCTCGACTGCATCAGCCTCGAGCTCAGCCACTCGGGCCACCAAGGAGTCGGCCTTAGCAACTGCAGAAGTTAATTCTTGGATAACCAAGGCTTTAGCCTCAGCATCAGCAGCTAAGTCCTGCAAAAACAAGTCAGAAGACAATATGAATCAATATACCAATGGTATTTGATATCAACAAGATAAAAGTTCGGGAAGTACCTTAGCTATGTGGCCCATGCGACGATGAAGGGACAGAAACTCATCCAGAGGAGTCAGGGGAGCACCACCACCCAGGACGCCGACCGCCGCAGAAGCTATATCGACCGTCGCAGTCTGGGGCGCCTCCATTGCTGCAGTCGGTTCAACTGCAGGAGCATGCTGGGGGCTGCCTTGTGGGACTGGCGGAGGAGTCGGTGACGCTGGTACAGGACTCGGCGGTGGCGGGGTTGGCTCCCGCTGCGACTCGGGAAGCGGACCCACAGGCTGATCGCTGAGAAGATCAGCCGAGTGGATCGGCACCTCTGGAGTTTGGATTGTTGGGGCTGCGGTCTCAATCGCCGACTGAGGCGGAGGACCCGAGAAGGGGACCTCAGACGGCGTGCTACAACATAAAGCATTTATGGATCACTAACAAAGAGCATAAAGGAAATCAAGACAAGACAAGAATACTTACAGATTAGAAATGCGCATTCTCAGGCGCTTTCCTTTCCGAGTTGGGGAAGGGAGGTCCCTCGAACTTGCAGCGCTCAGAGGCATCACTGCAAGGGGAGACTGCTCCGAGCTCGTGATTGGCGGCTGGAGAGACGACTCGGCGATGCCAGCTTCATCCTTCTCCGAGTCAGACGACTCAGATATAAGGAGCTGCCGGCGGCTGGGCGCATCCCTGAACACGATCCCTGTGGAGATCTTCCGCCTCTTCAGAGCAGGAGCAGCCTTCCCACCACTCGGAGATTGCACATCGGGGGAAGGAGAGGATGACAGAGTGATATCCGAGTCGCGCAGATCACTCTCACTTTCCCCGACTGCTTCTTCAGATTCAACGGCCCTGCGCCGACGAGGCTGATCCACTCCCTTTGGCATCTCAGGCAAAGGAGGGATAGATACAAAGGCCACTCGACTCTGCAAATATTGGGTTCAGTTTGAGATTACACCCAATGGGTGGAATTGAAATAAAAACAACAACAAACTGACTAAATACCTCAGGGCGTGGATTTCCCAAGTTGAACGCCGGAGGACAGTCAGTAAGTCCTCAGGGACGTTCCAGGTGCGAAGAATTTGCCAAGCCGAGCGGCGGCTTGGACTTTGTCGACGCGCTCGGGGGCTTCACGCGTGTTGTCCCCCTCGGCGTAATATTCATACGCCGGGTGAGCTCGCTGCTTGAGCGGCTGAACCCGGCGCAGAACAAAATTGGCTGCCACACCGACGGCAGACAGCCCATTGTCCTTCAACTGGGAAATAAGACCCAGGAGCTCCCGAACCTGGTCCATTTCACTCTCCTTGGGAAGAGCGGTCCAGGATTGGGAGGGGACAGGACGAGAATCAATTTCTGGAGAGATGGCAGGCGAGTGGTTTCCTACGTAAAACCACTCGGACTGCCACCCCTTATTGGAGGTAAGGAAAGGGATGTCAAAATACTCCCGAGTTCGACCCTCGCGGAGTTGGAGTCCGGCGCCCCCGACTACTTGTGGGCAGTCGGTTCGGGGATAAGGCTTAAGGAGAAAAAGATGAATGAAAAGATTGAAGTGAGGCTCTATCCCAAGATAGGACTCACAAAGGTTGATGAAGATGGCGATGTGGAGGATAGAGTTGGGATTCAATGCGCAGAGGCAGATCCCATAGTAATGCAGCAGCCCGCGGAGGAAAGAATGCGCGGGCAAGCCAAGACCACGGAGAAAGAAAGATTCAAACACCACCAAATCAGAGGAGTTTGGGGTGGGGAAAGACTCACCGGCGGCGGCGCGCCACTCGGCGGTTTGCTGGTCGGGGAGGACGCCATCCATGACGTGCTGCTCGAGGCGCTTGGTGGAAGTGATGGACTCCCTCCACTCGGCGGCACGATCCACGGCGACCTCAGCGACGGCCTTGCCCTTGGACGACCGGGCCCTTGCTGGTGACTTCTCCTTCCGCTTCGAGGCTTCCTTCCTCTTGGGCGCCATGGCAGCGACTGGTGCTGGAGAGCGAGGAAAAGGGTGCGGGAGCAGATCTAGGGTTTTGTTCTGGCGCAAAGGGAACTGGAGCGTCGGGGAAGGCAAATGGCAAGTAAAGGAAGAAGAATGCGGCGAGGATGGCTTATAAAGGAAGGAACCGTTCCTCCCGCGCGTGGCGCGGCGCTTGTCTCGGGAACTCAACCGACGCAGGCACGTCCCGTCGCTTTGAATTCAAAGATGCGGTAGGGAATCGCGATATCTCGCGATATCTCGACTTCCGTAAGGCGACCGTTAGGGACGCAACAGACTTTTAGGAATAATGGGCCTAATGGGCTGAAATATAGCACGACCTTTTGGTTCTGTTACGATAATAAATTTGTGGGTTCCTGAGCTAGGGTTCAGGGGCAGAAACCACTCGGTCGTAAGGCTAAAATTAGTCGACGACCAGACTCGATTTTGCAATTAATATTGCGACCTCGCAACTGATTTTTACGTAAGGCATGCGATACTATCGCTAAATTGACTCAGAAATCTGGGTCAAATGCTGATAAGTATAAATCTTGTGAGAAGATGGCTTACCATATGGTCAAGCTGGGTCGTGGGACACGACTCGGGAGTCATGCCGAGTTCAAAGAACTCGAGGACAAAATCCTTATAAAGGGGAAATAAAAAAGCCCCAGAAGGAAAAGATTATCTAAAATCCATGTCCAGAGGCATGGGGGCTGAAAAAATCAGTCGGAATTCATGGCTTTCAGAGTCTTGACACGATCATGCTGAGTCGTGACAAGACTCGGGGGCTACACCCAATGGGTGCACCTGGAGGTGCACACCATTGATGGATTAAGTTCAAAAAGAGATTCATAATATTTTATTTTTGACCCTCGACCAGAATATTCTATTCTGCTCAAGGCTCGGGGGCTACACCCAATGGGTGCACCTGGAGGTGCACACCATTGAAAATCAAGATACAGATGGATAAAAGTTGAAGACATTTGGCCAAATTCATACTAAAATTGCCCAAAGCCCGGGGGCTAAGTGTATTCACTTCGCTGTCGCGTCGTGAAAAAGAGCACTCCTTCCCCTCACTTTGACTGAAATTGAAGAATTGTTTTCAGAAACGTCTGAGAAACCACTCGGATCTTCCTTGAAACCACTCGGATGAGATCTTAGACAACTTGGAGCACTCGAATCATGCAAGAAAAGATAGAACAATTACAGCCATCGATCGGCCAAGAAGTGCTCGGGGGCTACTGTGGGGGATATAGTACCAGGGTACCTCACGAGCAAGCCTGGCAGCCCACCAAAAGGGGGCGGCCCATCTCACCGTTCCAGACCTGAAGACGTGCGGGACAAGTCGGCGCACGGAGGAAGGATCTGGAAGGAGAAGTCCCAGTTGGAATAGGAATTATTGTAAAGAAGGAAAGGATTCTTAGAGATAGGATCGGATACAAACCGACTTGTAACCCTGCCCCCCGATATATAAGGCGAGCAGGGACCCCCTCAAAAAGCATCTGACAACTAGCCACAACTCGAGACATAGGAACCACGACTCGAGCCAACTCGAATCACAATCTAAGCAATACAACACCCCAAAACAGGACGTAGGGTATTACGTCGAGTCGACGGCCCGAACCTGTATAAACCCTTGTGTCTGTCCATCCTAACCATCTTGCTTCCGATCTTTGCGATCTTCCCTACATTACAAATCACTTCCGTGGGCTACCCCGTGGAAGACTGCCGGAGATAATATCACCGACACAATCTACAATCCACGCAATACAACACCCCCAAACAGGACGTAGGGTATTACGTCGAGTTGACGGCCCGAACCTGTCTAAATCCTTGCGTCTGTCCACCCTAACCATCTAGCTTCCGATCTTTGCGATCTTCCCTCCATAAAAATACTTCAGTGGGCTACCCCGTGGAAGACTGCCGGAGATCATATCACCGACATGTTTCCTTAGGCAGCTCGTCGGAACTTCCATCGGAAGATCCGACCCAAAGTTCCGGGCGGCTCTGTCTCTAATATTTTTCCATCGGATGATCCTAACCTTGTGTTGGCACTTACATCGAAACTTCCATCGGATCATCCGACCCTTGTGTCAGAACTTTCCAGATTTAGCCATATTTCAGTGTTTCAGCCTTATGAAATTCAAATTTCGGAAGATCCGACACACCGTCGGAAGATCTGGTACCCCTTCGCAGAACGCATAATGGCTAGTTTTAGGGGGTTGAGCATATATACCCCTTCACCCCCTTCATTTATGGCTTGCTGCCTCCACGACCAAACACACTCCAAAAGCATTCAATTCCACTCTCTACTCCCTCCCAAAGTTTGATTCTTGCATTGATTCACCTAGGGTTTGAGTGAGAGAGAAAGATTTGGTGTGTGTCCTTTGAGCACTTGTGAGCTTCCACTTGTTCATCTCAAGAAGCACTTGAAGCAAGCTTGATTCGTCGATTTGCGTTTGTTACTCTTGGAGCTTTGCTCCTAGACGGTTAGACGTCGCCGGTAGCTCTCATTCCTTTGTGGTTTGAGCACTGAAAAGTTTGTATTACCCATCTCTTTGTGAGATCAATAGTAAGTGACTCAATCCTCCTTTGTGGTTGGTTGAGGGAGGCAAGGGGTTAGTGACAACCCGGTTCTTTGTGAACCCCTCAACGGGGACGTAGCTCCTTTGTCGAGTGAACCTCGGTAACAAATCTCGTGTCTTTGTTCTTACTCTTGTTCTTATTGTTCATCACCTTATTTGTGCCCGATCTATGTGCTTGGTGTTGCTCGACCTTAAAGATCATATTTAGGTGCTTGTTTACTTCATCTAGCAACTTTGTATTCAAAGGGAATCTTGAATAACTTGTTAGATTTTGAATCTCGAAGTTAGTTATCTCTCTGAGTGTCGGATTTTTCGGGGTTCAGAAGATCCGAGACTGCGTCGGGATCATCTGACCATCTGACAGTTTCGTGAAGAATTTTCAGGTTTTTTTAAACAGATCTTTCTTGCCGTCGTAGTATGGGAAGGTGAGCTTGAGATAGCTCGACGGTGCAGATGGCGAAGGAGAGCCCCCAATCTTGGGAGAAGGAGTGTCAAGGACGAGCTTGTCGACGGAGGAGGAGCTGTCGCCAATCCCCTCCATGGCCAGCACTTTGGCCGCAGCATCGGCGGCTGCCTTGAGAGCGCGATCTCGAGCGGCATCACGTCGCTCTTTCTCTGCCCTAGCAGCGGCGTCGGGGTCCGGCTTGGCGCCCTCGAGGATCTTCATGCGGCCATCAATGTTGTCTAGGCGCGTGTCGATCTTGTTGAGGGTGGAGATGAGTCCCTCTCCTTCTTTTGATTTGGCCTTCAGCATGGCGGTGATTTCACCCCAAAGCTCCTCAATGGTGGATGGTGCCTTGCCGGCCATCGGGATCGACGAGGCTAGCTGATACCAGTTGTCAGCAACAATGGTGGAGGGGGGCGTGTAGGGCAGGGGTGGCTGGCGTGGGAGGAGATGGGGGCGGCGCAGGGGCTGGGCGCAGGGAGAGGGAGAGAGGGGGAAGCTGAAGCTTAGGGCAAGATTGGATAAACCTTTCTTGCATCATCAAGATAGATTACATCCCTTTAGTTTTATAGTTCGGATGGACTTGACTCTACAAGCTAAGTAGCTAACTAGAGATAAAACCTTCCATCTTACAATTCCTCTTTCCTAATTTAAACTAAGACTCCTAATTTACTACTAGACGCTACATGGGAGGTGGAGGAGGGGAAGGGCGGCAGGCGCCCTCCCTAGGTCGGTTGACCAGGGAGAGGGGCGCCTGGGCGCGCCTCAGGCCCATGACGGGCCTCTGGGCCTCCTCAACCCACTATGCCACTTATGCCGGTGACACAGTATCTGCAGTTACCATGCTTACATGTCATGCAAGGTTATTGGAATATTGAGCACATATCACACTGCACAAAATAGTTGCATAGACCAACTAATAACTAATGCATATCCGTCTTGCCAATAAACACATACACAAACAAGACTCGAACCCCATGTGAGATACTTCAGAGCACTCAATATAGCCAACTAAAATGTCAAAAAAAAATATCTTCCATGGCTAAGAAATCAAGAGCAGTCTTGCGTCCACCGTCCATGCTCCATGAAGAAAACAAAACTAAGAAACAGAGGATAAAGGAACCAATCGAAATCAAATATATTGAAATAGGGAATTACCAATGAGGGTTCTGACAAGTCCATTTGAGAACTGCAAGAGCATGAGAAAACATAAAGCATTTCAAGCTAAGGTATATTGATATTTCCATCCAAAGTACAGAAAGCTGCTGATTAAAGAAGACAATGAGTCAAAGAGGCTATACATCTTATGGTATATAGACAAAAAATGAAGTGACTAAAAAGGCAACCTGAATCTAGTTGAGATCTTAAAGGTAAAAGACCATAGACTGTCTTATGGGATTGTAGAGTATAGCTAGTCTGAACGTGCAAAACCAAATGGAAATGCCACATAGAAGGAACAAACGCTTTCACATCCAAATGAGAAAGCAAGCATCTCACTGCGAATAGTGAACCTTCAGGATGCAATAGTCATGAGCTAATAGATAAGCATGTTTCATGTTTCTCACCACAACATATTTGCATTCCGCCACTGTCAGATCCAGCTTGGAGATATAACAATAGCTTCCTGCAAAAACACACGAGCTAAGTAGCCATAAGCTGTCAAAACAAATATCACATTGTTCAAGCAGTAATTCATTGCTAATTAAGTTCCTAGAATTTGGAGTATTGTGATAACAAATTACCTTACTGATAATTTAAAATGGAGAAAAGAAATCAAAGAAATTACATGGTACTGACACATAAAATCCACTATGATAACTACTCTCAAAGTTGTGATGTTGTGAAATAAAAAACTGCTTCTACCATATAAGCCAGTACCAGAGCAGGATAAACAAAAGATATGAAGTGTCCCCAATTTGACATCACAATAAAGAGGTTTCATGAAATCAAGTAGAAGCTAAAATGCTCCCTAATTTTGCTAGCCAACTGAAGGAAAAATATAAGATTGGGTAAGGAAAAGATAACTAAAAGAGAGACCTGATAAAAAACCATAACCATATTCGGACCTGATAGCCTTGTCCTATAATAGTTGTTTCCAATCTTACTTACAGACATTTGCATACAGTATAATTCTCTAATAATTTATAAGGGAACCTGACATAGCACATACCTCTTCGAAATTGGAGGTTCAGCATATAAAATTGGAGGTTCAGCATATACCCATGAAGCTGTCTCCACCATTTTGAAAACCTCTTTGCTACACTCCTGAAACTGTGTTGCAATATCCACGGCTACAACAAGATCATCAAAAGTCATTGGAAGATCAACACTGAAACAGGAAACAGTATGTAATGAGGAAACTAAACTATTGGCTATGTTCGTTCAAGAATAACACAAAAACTTCCTTCTATTTGACTGAATTAGTCCATGATAAATAAATAGAAAACAAAAACTTGCAGCTGATCTTTCGCAGTCTAAGGTACCTTAAATTAATTGCAATACGATCAGGCAAGTGTTCATGTATAGATCCTTCCTCCTGGTTATATGCAGCTAATGCCATCTCTTTCCACAATGTTAACCCCCTACATCAAGTCATATATGCAGTAAGATGCTAGTGGCACTTGGGTCGGCTACATACCAGGTAACCAAAAAGAGCCGCAACACAAAAGAACGAAAAAGAGCTACTATGACTGAATAGATTTGATCTTAAATCTCTGAAGAAGTATGCAGTAACTGATAGAAGGATTAGATCACAGTAATATCTCATTGATTCATCTGAGGGACTCAGGGTACAATATATAGGGACCTAATCAAGGCAATCTCAACCACCGTGACTTATAGAAACAGAATCACGGGGGAGATGCCGATCTGATCCTGTACGTGAAACAGAAGGCACCAGGCAGGCACTAGCCTTGCCGTGCAAGCACCAGGCAGGCGATAGCCTTGTCGTGCATATCTAGAGACTAACCATATTTAGCTAACACCCCCCCCCCCCCCCACACAGTCTGAACGTCGGGTGCACAGATGTTGAGACTGGACCTGAATTCTGTGAACACTGAAGTTGGAAGACCTTTGGTGAAGATGTTAGCAAACTGGGACGTCGTCGGAACATGAAGCACTCGAACATCACCGACAGCCACACGCTCACGGACGAAGTGGAGATCGATCTCAACATGCTTCGTACGTTGATGCTGAACCGGGTTGGTGGAGATATAGACAGCACTCACATTATCGCAATAAACGAGCGTGGAGCGCGTCAAAGGACAGTGGAGCTCCAGGAGAAGTTGTCGCAGCCAACAAGCCTCGGCCACACCATTGGCAACCGCCCTGTATTCTGCTTCGGCACTAGAGCGAGAGACCGTAGTCTGTCGCTTGGAGGACCAAGAAACCAAGTTGGAACCCAGAAAGACAGCGAAGCCGGAGGTAGACTTGC
Organism: Urochloa ruziziensis; assembly: GCA_015476505.1. Taxonomy (NCBI): domain Eukaryota; kingdom Viridiplantae; phylum Streptophyta; class Magnoliopsida; order Poales; family Poaceae; genus Urochloa; species Urochloa ruziziensis. The sequence continues at coordinate 37,124,117 of CM027125.1, read as the reverse complement.
GAGTATCAGGACAGCCCGTCCAGTCGGCGTCAGTGTAAACCACTAGCTCACAAGGGGAAGAAGGCTGTAGGAGAAGGCCATGATTGAGTGTCCCTCGCAGATATCGCAGAATACGCTTCACGGTTGACAAGTGAGGCTCTCGTGGTGCGTGCATGTGAATACACACCTGCTCTACAGCATAAGAGATATCAGGCCGAGTGAAGGTAAGGTACCTGCAAGGCACCAACCAGGCTTCTGTAGTTTGTGGCGTCAGTCACTGGGTCACCATCTGTCGCAGACAGTTTGGCCTGGGTGTCCACTGGAGTGCTACACGGCTTGCACTGAGTCATGTTGGCACGTTCAAGGATGTCCAGGGTGTACTGCCGTTGTGAGAGAAATAAGCCACCTGACCGGCGTTGGACAGCAATGCCCAAGAAGTGATGGAGTTCTCCGAGATCCTTCATTGAAAATTCATGCTGCAAGGCCGTGATGGTGCGCTGGAGGAGAGCAGGACTCGAGGCTGTGAGCACAATGTCATCCACGTAGAGAAGCAAGTAGACAGTGTCACTCCCGTGACGGTAGATGAACAAGGAAGTGTCCGACTTAGCTTCAACAAAACCAAGAGAGAGCATAAACGTGGCAAAACATGCACGAGGTGCCTGTTTCAGGACGTAGAGTTATCTGTTGAGCTTGCAGACATGATCAGGAAGAGTTGTGTCGACGAAACCCGTGGGTTGACTGCAGTAAACCATCTCGGAGAGGGTGCCATGCAAGAAAGCGTTCTTGACATCCAGTTGATGAATGGGCCACTATTGTGACAAAGCCAGGGACAGAACCGTAGAACGGTGGCGGGCTTAACGACTGGACTAAAAGTCTCATCATAGTCAACACCAGGCCGCTGTGTGAATCCACGTAAAACCCATCGTGCCTTGTAGCGATCCAAAGAACCATCAGCATGATACTTGTGGCGAAAAATCCACTTTCCTGTCACAATGTTGGCGCCAGAAGGTCGGGGCACCAAATCCCAGGTGCTATTAGACTGCAACGCAGAGAACTCCTCCTCCATGGCAGCGCGCCAATTCGGATCAGCCAAGGCGCTTCTGTATGTCTTGGGAATGGCAGATGGTGCCGCCGTGGTCTGGAAGAGGGACGGCTGGCGGAAGCCGAGCTTACCACGGGTAGCCATTGAATGCTGGTTAACAACGGGGACGACGGGCACAGCGCCCTCGGGTAGGGACGGGCCGGCTTTAGGGGCGCCCAGTCCGGCCGCAGCATCACTCGGAGAGGGCGCAGTCGGGACAGGTGGGCGCTGGCGTCGTGTGTACACGTAGGGGAACGGTGAGACCCGGGGGCGATGCCCGGGCGACGGAGCAGCCGGGATCGTGCGAGGTGCTGGCACAGGCGTCGACGGGACCGCGCGAGGCGCAGGGATCGTCGGAGAGGCCGCACGTGGCGTAGGCGAGGATGCTGGAGGCGTCGAGGCGATCGAGGCCGCGTGTGGCGCAGGCGACAACGGTGCCGCGCGTGCGCGGGATGGCGTCGTGGCCGCGCGTGGCGTTGTGGCCGCGCGTGGTGGCCGCGCGTGGCGCGGGTGTCGACGATGTCATGCGCGGCGCGGATGGCGTTGTGGCCACGCATGGCGCGGGCCTCGCTGGAGCCGCGTGTGGCACACGAGTCAGCGAAGAAGACGGGGCCGCGCGTGGCACGGTGGGGAGCAGGACAGGCGACGCCGGAGGTGGACGAGCCGCGCGTGGCTCAGGCTGGGGGCGGGCATCGATCGTCGCTGGGAGTACCTGCAGCTGAAGAGACAGGGCCAATAGGTGGAAGCCTAGAGGCACAGTCAGAGGACAGAAACTCAAGCTCAGTAGCTGCAGGAGGTGTCTTGGCACGGGGAAAGAACTCCTCATTGAAGACAACATGTCTGGAGATGATGATCCTGTTGGATGACAAGTCAAGACATCGATAGCCCTTGTGCTCGGAGGAGTATCCAAGGAAGATGCACAAGGTGGATCGAGGAGAGAGTTTATGTGGCGCCAGTGGCAGACAAGTTAGGGTAGCAGGCACAGCCGAACACGCGAAGGTGTGCATAGGATGGATGTGAGCCGTGTAGATGGAAGTAAGGCGTCCCAAACTCGAGCGTCTTTGTGGGGAGGCGATTCAACAGGTAAGTTGCCGTGTGAAGGCCTTCAACCCAGTAAGAGGGCGAGAGGGATGCCTAAAAAAGCAGGGAGCACACAATGTTATTAATGGAACGAATTATGCGCTCGGCTTTACCATTCTGAGTGGAGGTGTAAGGGCAAGACATCCGTAGTTGCACACCATTGGTGAGAAAGAATGACCGAGAGGAAGAATTGTCAAACTCCCGACCATTGTCACACTGGACGCTCTTGATGGTGCATCCGAACTGAGTTTTCACATAGGCAAAGAAGTTGGTTAGTGCAGCGAAAGTTTCAGACTTAAGACGTAGTGGGAACGTCCATAAGTAGTGAGATCGATCGTCAAGAATAACGAGATAATATTTGTAACCCGACACGCTCGACACGGGAGACGTCCAAAGATCACAATGAATTAAATCGAAATTCTGATAAGCACGCGAGTTTGAACTGTGAAAAGGCAAACGGATGTGGCGGCCAAGTTGGCATGCATGACAAAGAGTATCAGTAGTACTTTTATTACAAGAGATGGCCGTAGTACTAATGAGCCGGGACAGGGCCTCGGTGCCCGGATGGCCAAGACGGCGATGCCAAGTGGCGACAGGGGTGGCAGCAGCAGCAACGAGGGTGCACGATGATGAAGATGACGCCGGGAGGGACAAGGAGTACAGCGGGCCAGAGCTATTGCACCTGGCGATCACGTTCCTGGTTTGAAGATCCTTCACAGAGAGGCCAAGAGGGTCAAACTCAATGGAACAGCTATTATCAGAGGTGAACTGGCGAACAGATAAAAGATCCTTAATAATATCAGGAGCAACGAGAATATTATTAAGATAGAAAGGGCCAGGTAAAACTGTGTGACCAGAAGCTGTAACAGGTAGAGTAGAACCATTGCCAATGATAATGGAGGAAGGACATGTGGAACGAGGTGGACGGAACAGGGAGATGTTACCAATGTCGGGCGTCATGTGAGTAGAGGCGCCAGAGTCGACAACCCACTCAGTGGTGTTGAGCGGGTTCAGTGTCATCGTGCTGAAGTTGTGGGCGAGCTGCTGCTGATCCCACCCGCCGGACCAGGGAGTCCATGTCGTCGTAGGAGGCGGCGGTGCAGGTGGCTGCACGGGGGGTTGCTGCTGGTAGTAGCCTGGCGGCTACTGCAGAAACTGTGGCGCCTGCTGCTGCTGGACGTAGGCGGCGAGCATGGCCTGCTGGTAGGCCTGCGCCTGCTGGAACGCGTGAGCCGTCTGCGGGTTCCCGACGCGCTGGTTCTGCTCCTGCTGAGGAGCAGGAGCCCGCTGTCCATGCTGCTGGCTGGCGTCGCCCCTCTGGTTGGGCCACCTAGTGATCTTGCCCGTCCAGGGGTTGTAGAGCGATGGACAGGGGCCATTGTTCTTGTTCCGGCGTCGGCGGCGGTTGGAGTTGCCACTTGGGGTCGACGTCGTGGTGGCAAGACGTGGCGGGCCAGTGCCAGCGGGGCTGGACGAGGCGCTGGGGGGAGGCGGGACAGCTGTCTTCGAGGGTGTTGGCGAGGAGAGCCATCGAGGAGGACGACTCAGAGGTGCCGGCGATGAGATCCTCAAGCAGGAGCTCGTTACGGACGTCATCGAACGAAGGGAACGGCCCACGGCGAAAGTGAATCCGCATGTGACTGAACTTGTCATTGAGGCCGCGCAGAACGTTGAGGACGAGGGTGCGGTCGTTGATGACCTCGCCGAGATCCCGGAGCTTGGAGGCCATGGACTTCATCTTGCTGCAGTAGTCGCGGACAGGGAAATCACCTTGGGAGAAAGCGCGGAACTCGGCATCGAGACGCAGTGCACGAGTCTTGCGGTTGCCCAGGAATTGCTCCTCGATGCTCAGCCAGGCTTGACGGGCAGTGCCACCGCGGATGCGCACGGAGTCCATGAGCTCCGTGGTGACGGCGCCGTAGATCCAGGAGAGCACGACGGCGTCCATGCGTCGCCAAGTCGGCATCCCAGTATGGGCGGCGTTGGAGAGGACGTGGCTGGAGAGGGCGTAGCGATCCAAGGTGAGGAGAATAAGATCGCGCCACCGATCATAGTGATGGGACAGCGGATCAAGGATCACGGACACGAGAGTCCGGATGTTCTCCACGCCGGCGGCCTGCGCGTGAAGATTGGCGACGACGACAGCTTCGAAAGCGGCATCGTCGTCTGGCGGGAGGTCGTTGTCTTCCTCCTTGGGTGGATTGGCCTGCTGGCGGGCTTCTTCGGCCGCACGCGCGAGATCGGCGGCGGCGCGCCGCTCTTTCTCAAGAGCGGCGGCGGCGTCGCGCACGCGATCTGTGGCGACCTTGGCTGCCTTGGCAGCGGCGGCGGCTTGGTCGGCGAGGGCCTGGTGCTTCTCTTCCTGGGCGGCCGTGAGCTTCTTGGCTTCAGCGTCCGTGCGCTCCTGCTCCTCGGGAGAGAGCGCGGTACCATCAGGAGAGGAGGGGGCCATTGGCACGACGGAGGTCGACGCGGCCGTGGTGGCGGCGGGGTAGCGGAAGCGATAGATCACGGATCGTGATGGTCTCGTGATACCATGATAGAAGGATTAGATCACGTAATATCTCATTGATTCATCTGAGGGACTCAGGGTACAATATATAGGGACCTAATCAAGGCAATCTCAACCACCGTGACTTATAGAAACAGAATCACAGGGGAGATGCCGATCTGATCCTGTACGTGAAACAGAAGGCACCAGGCAGGCACTAGCCTTGCCTTGCAAGCACCAGGCAGGCGATAGCCTTGCCGTGCATATCTAGAGACTAACCATATTTAGCTAACAGTAACCCAACCAAAAGAGCAAAAGGAAATAAGTTATGCCAATGCACGTTCACAGGCAAGCAAACAATCTAATGTGGCAAGAAAGGGGCAATTAACAAATGAATATTATGCTCACTTGAGACTGTAGACCTCACTACTCATCTGCAACAGCTTACCTGAAAGAGCTACTGCCTGCCATGGTCTGCCTGTTGGTGCAGCTCCAGCCGCTGCTCTGATCGGCCTTCTCTCACCCATCAAGAAGATAAAAAAAACCCACCATGTCGAAACAACTACATAACATACTTAGTTATGAAAAGAATCATCTACCTTATCTCTGATATAGACAGAGCTTTATCCTGACAAAGAAAACATATGGATTCAGATAGTAACTGGATTTAAGACAGCAACCAATTTCACAGGCCAGAAGAAAAAAAGGAGTTGAATATGTGGCTTACTATCTCCCATTATCAATAATTCAAAAAAAGGATGAAATCTGTGTACACATAAATTTTTCTCAATTCTAAAAAGCATTACGATTGAGAGAAAACATGCCAATCTCATAAGCTCCAAATAAAAATCAAATCTTAGGGCTAATTAAGGAGTGCTACATGCAGGGCATTGCTTCAAATCCCTTTTGAAAATGAACTGGACAATATGCGAAACAAAAAGAATCAACGAATACTAGGTAGCTTCTTGGTAGAAGTAGATACAAATATTGCAGTAATAAAAGTAGTAGAAAAATAATAAAGCAACCTAAGACAATAGAGAAATAATCATACCATTTTAGATGCAGCTATCAACGCCAAATTCTTAGCATTTAATAAACCTCCCACAAGCACAATTTATTGCTCATCTACATAAGATCAATCATTTGCAACCACATCTAAAATTACATTATCAAAATAAATAATAAAAGCTCTTACTTGGACTTCCATGTAACGTATGTACAACCATTTCTTGCTCATCTGCATAATCTAAAAAAAGCAAAGATAAGTGCTAAATAATTTATATTTGAAAATAAAGAGAGGCGCAGATAGCTAAAAATCACATTGAGTCCTCGCAAATTCCTCAAAGCACTCAAAAATAGGTCAGACATCAGAGGCAAGACCTATTGCGGCCAATACAATCCTCTACTGATGGAATTTATGGAGCAAAAAAAAACAAAAATTCAACATAAACTGGAATCATGACTACATTTATACTATTTTTTGTATGATGAAATAGAAATTGCTTTGAGTCTCCAAGCTCTTTTGTTATTCCTCTAAATCGATTGTGGAACACACAAATCAGCACGACTATAGGAATAGTGAATGGAGAAAGATTTAATGTGTTCATACCAAAAAATTAAACATGGGCATTATCGAAAAACAAAATCCAGGACGATTATGAACTTTCCTCTAAGAGGGCAATGGTCTTTAGCTTCAGCATAATCTTTACTATGAAGAGAACCATAAAAAAGAGAGCAGATTGAAAATCAGAAGATTGAGGACTCGCCATATCATCTGTAGCCTGTTTTTGTATTCTTCCCAGCAGTTCAATCTTTACTACACCACAAATGAAAAGGACAAGGCGCAAAAGCTTGAATGTTAGTAACACATTTCATGTCATGCCAAATTAAGATGGATCAGTAAAATTGCCATATCTTCCATTCATGTCTAACCGAGAGAAAAAAGTTACTCCTCTTACCTAGACTGTTCGGTACCAAAACTCTGGTACTCGGTAGATAAGTAAACAAGAGGGGAGAAGAATAAGATCTTGGCCTATGGTAACTCACCTGCAGCATTGGGAACACTGGTGTTGGTACATCCTCATATAATTTTCATCAGGGATTTCCTTCAGGTTCTCATTCTCATCGGACAAAAGATTCTGCTCTAGGAAAAAGCTTGGAATGGCCCAAATGGATGTCCCCACTATCCTTGCTAACAAGTTCTGTGTTCTCCTTTCCTCAATTCTGCACAAAACAATAGAGACTCGTGAAGCAATAATGTGTACAAGTGAATATCAAATAGTGTGAGAGAGTATACAGAGCAGCTATATTTCCCGACCAATGGAAACTCTTATCACAGCAGCTGGGAAACAAAAGCAGATCACAAAACAAAAAACTAATTATGAGAAAAAAAAATATGAAACATAACACTGCTCTTGCAATGGTAAGCAACGTGATCCATTCTAGTGGCATAGAAATGAATATAAAAAAGAGCCGCTAAATAATTCATTTCTTGATTAATAGGTAAGGTTTCATTTCTGAAGAAAAAATTGTCATGTGGCTACCAGATGCACTTGTGCATTGTTATCCCCACATGCACAAATGGAATATTAAAACATTTCAGGTTTCCCATGACCGAAACTTTTTTTTTTTTTTGCTAGCAGTGATGTTCGCATTGACTGAGAGTCTTTTACCTCTAACCTCTGTACCATTAAAAAGTTGGAGCTTGCCTACATACCATTAAAAAGTTAGGAGACACATGTATACCATCGCGTGAACTTTCTTTTACCTACGTACCATTCCGTCCACCTTCTGTTAGAAATTTGCCCTGACATGTGGGACCCACTCATGAAAAGGTCTATTTTGACCCTAAATTCATCTCCTTCCTATCTTCAACTCATCGACGCCGCTCCGCGCCACCAGGCTGCCGGCTGCCACGGCTGTAGCTCCCCCGCCCGCTCCGAGCTGCCGCCGCCACGGGTCCCGGCTCCGCGCGGTCCCGGCCGCACCCGTCGCCGGTCCCGGCCGATGCCTCTCTGCGCTGCCGCCGCCCACACCGCTTGCTCCTGCCTGCGCAAGTGCGCATCCACTGCCGCCAGCACGGCGCACGACCTCGCTTGCTTCCCGTCGCCGCCCGCATGGAGCTCCGACCGGACCCGCCATGCGAGGCACTGGAGGCGGTGGAACAAAGCCACGATGAGCAGGGACCGCAGGGCGTCCATCGATGAGGAGTAGGAAGCAATTAAACAGCAGGTCTGTCCATCGATGAGGTGCATCAAGCAATTGAACAGCAAGCTGTCGTCCTCGGTGTGTTCTATTGAACTGAATTGAGTCAATTTATTCGACTAGACTTGATTACAGAGGAAATCAAAAGGAGAAAAATTGATGCGGATGCGGGGGAGAGAAGAACGGCCGCAGCCCCTAGCCGTCGGGCCCAGTGCCAGCTTGGTGTCACCGCGACCAGCTGCCCCGCGGCAGCACTCGCCGCCGCAGCACCCGCGTCCGCCGCGGAGCCCGTACCAATCCGGCGTTCGTCGTGGCCGCGCCCCCAGTTGCATCAATTTGGCCTGGCCCAACACTCATCAGGGCTACCAATCAGGGCTTAAATGGCTAAACAGAGGAAGGCAGGGGCAAAAGGGTCTTTTCTGGCTCTGTTAGTCTCTATTACAGCTCTTTTCGTCCAAAATGGTACGTTCGCACGATGGTATACATGTGTATCCTAACTTTTTAGTGGTACGTAGATAACCTCTAACTTTTTTTAATGATACAGAAGTAAAAGACTCCGTGGGCAGGCGGGTCAGGTGAGGCTGTGAGGAGTGGGGCCGGTGGGTTTGGGTGAGAGCCAACAGCAGGTAGCGACCCACATGGACAAAATTATTCTCCACCCCGCTTTGAGAAGGTAAGGGGTAAACTCTATGTAGAAATTGATCTCAATTTTCTCGCTCTTTATAGTACTAGTATAATGCACGTGCCACAGGCACGTGTTTTTAGTAACAAATAAAAGTTGTTTTTAAACACAGTTTTAATGGAAATTGGAATTTAACTATATATATATATTAATATGTAATATTGTAAGCAACACTCGTATTGTATATTTTTCAAACTAATGTCGATCGTCTATCAACGAGATCTTTGTTTTTTCTCTGTTTGGTAAATTGAACTCTCTCTTCCAGCCATATTTATCTTCTTGTTTTCATCTTGGGCTTTTTTGTGCTTCTTTTTTGGTTTCTCTATGTCGTCCTCATCATCCGAGATTGTATTTGCATTTTTTTTGTCCATGTCATCATCCTTGTCATATTGGTATTTTTCTTCTTCACTTTCCTCATCTTCCTCCTCGTAGTAGGAATTGTTGTTTGAGCTGGTGTTTTCTTCATCCTCTTCTTCGTCATCGTATTCTTGCTCAGATTCCTCTTCTTCTGAAGGTTCTTCCTCCTCCAAGTCTTGGTCATCATATTCCTCATCCTCTTCTTCCTCGTCTTCTGGATTCCATTCTTTGTCCCCGTCTTCTTCATGGGAGCTTTCGTCATCTTCTTCTTCTTCTTGTTCAGATTTGGTGTCTTCCACGTTGCATAAGAATTGCTCCTGCACCTGAGAAGTTATGTCAATTATTTTTTATATATAAAATCTAGATTTTATTTTTTTGTTTTAATACTTGATCTGTTATAGTAGTATTATAAGTAAATTAGTGGCTGCAGCAATCACCTGATACGACATGTTTTTGTTGGTGGAGAATGATCTAGTACACGTTGCGTTGGCCGCCTTCTTCTCCCTGACATTGGTAGGCTTGTTGTTGAGTTGGTCCTGTAGCTCAAGGACCTGGTTTTGGAGTTTTTTTATTTGTTCTTTTGCATCCGACAGGGTGATCTCATTACATATCTTAACGAACAGAGATAAAACATTGCAATTAGAACACGTTAGTGCAAAAGAACACTGCGTGTATTTATTTCTTTACTGAAATCTTGCAATTTTTTTTATTCAGAGAAACAGTAGCAAGTTCATCTTCATTGATATGATTTTTGCTGTTCCAATTTTTTTTTATCATGCACAAATTTTTTGATTCGTTGATTATTGTAATTTGAAGCATCGTCGTACCTTGTTGTTTGGTTCGTCAGTTTTTTTCTCGATGATGCTTCCGTTGAGGCTGGTTTCCGTCCTGTTTGCATCGTCACTTCCGCCGGTCTCCCCATGCTCATCTTTGTTCTTCCCTTCACCTGTTTCGGCACCTCCGTAGTTGAGCACCGAGTCGATTAATGATTCCGACCTGGGTTCCTTGTTGCTTCCGGCGACGATTGGGTTGATATTGTTCATGGCTCTTTTTCTCTCGTGATCTGATCTAGACGTATTTGATATTTGTATTTTGGTGAATCTGTGTTCGCTATGTATGTTGCATATATAGCACAAGCCTTGATCCCTTTTCTAGAGTTTTGTTGGTCTCGTTTGTTCAGTTTCTTAAATCAACACATCTTCATGCCTTTTCTCGAAGTTGGTCTGGACTCGTTTTGGTAGTTTCCTAAATGTTTACGATAGTTTTCGTGCAGCGTATTGTTTTGTAAAAATTGATTTTTTCCCAAAAAATGTCGTTGTTCTCTATAATGATATTCCAATTAATAATCAAATAGGAGAAGTGTATTTTGCTGCTTGGCCCGCGTCGGCCCAGCATGGCCTTTGTCTTCCTCACGCCGTCGTCACTGCGCCATAGCCGCCGAGGAGCTTCGAGTCCGGACAAGCGGGCGGGAGGTGGGTGGAGTGGCCGACGGCGAGGTCGTCGTTCGGCGGGGTGGTTGTCGAGGCCGTCGGCGTTAGAGTTTTGGGTAGCTAGTGTTGTATTGGTCACCGGACTTAGAGGGAGGGGTTTGGGGCGTTGTTGGCCCGGCAATGGAAACTTTTTTTCATCCGGGAGCTCAGCGGAGATGTATTTATCATAATCATCAGGCCCATTAGGCTTGTCACTCTTATCAAGAATGAGCAGGAAATGCTCATGGGGGAGCCCCCTTTTCTGAAATTCGGTGACATGTGCCCAAGCAACCACCTTTCCAAAGTGTTTTTTCTTGATCACGAAATCATGGAAGTCAAGTAGCTTTGCACGATACACTCTCGCAACAATATCCGGTCTATCCTGTGGTGTTTGACCCGGCAATAATTGTTCAGCAATTTCTGGCCATTGAGGATTGCATGTCATAGTAACAAAAAAATCCGGCCGTCCATATCGTGCTACAAGAGCCATGGCATCCATGAACCTAGCATGAACATCCCGGTCGCTGCCTGGAAAGTTTTTAGAGAGCACAATGCGCTTTCCGGTCCTCATAGCATCAACCTCACCAGCAGCAAGGCTATCAGCAAGTCCCTGCAAGAGCATCATATATAAATTGTTAGAATAATGAAAAGCACATGGTGATAGCATGTTTAATATTGATCAACGAATATTAGATCAAAGTATTATTATGAAAAGCACCTGGTATAGGTCTGCTCGAATAATTTTCTGATGGTCGGGGTGAGTATACCAGTCCAAGCGCATAGACTCAATTTTTATATACATATCAACAATCCATTGTTGGAAGAGGCGACCTCCATAGAAAAAAATAACGAATACATCACCGCGAATCTGCAATATATAACAGTAGTACTCACGGGCACTGACGTGAAGTCTCGCACCAGATGTCCCTAAAATTAAGTGCACAGTCAGGTAGGTAAGTACAACATGAAACTTACTGTCCCTTTGCATTTGCGTTGAGGGAGTGTGACTAACCTCCGTCTTCATCCTCGGAGTCCTCATGGTAACCTCCCATTGCATCATCTTCACCATCAATATTTTCTTCGTTTTCACCGCCCCCTTCCACGGTGGGATGCACATTTGACTCTGGAATCACCGATGCCACCCTTTTTGCCCTCTTCACTTTCTGAGTTGACTCCTGAATTATTCCAGCGTTTGCATCTATATAAAAAATTAAAGTACAATGCATTAGTTTAACAAGTAGTACAAGGACGTGCAAACAAATAGTGTTGAAATACAGACCAGTATTTGTCCTCTTTTTATATGTTCGTTTCTGTCGGGGGAAGCGCTTCAACGGGAATTCTTCATACAATATTTTCTTGTCCTCCCAACCAGTCTCACCTCTAGGATAAAACAATGGATACGCTAGAGGGTCATAACATCCATGGAATGCTCGGATGTACTGTGCATGTCCGGATTTGCCATATACCAGGATACTCCTTGTAAATTTCTTTCTAGCATCGGTCCCATCCTCCCATATGGCAGCTACCTGTTCCATTGCAGGCGCATTGTACCTGCGTTGATCCACAGATATGCTGGTGTTTAACTCAATCACGTAGTCATCAAGATTTGACACCTGTCCCATATGCTCGAAAGTACGGGCATAAGGATTATTATCTTGGGTGCACCTCACGATACGGATCACACGAGCATCAAGATGGGGAGATCTATTTGTTCTGTGAGTCATAGCTTGGTCCGTATCATAAAAGTAAAGTTGCATATGTCGAGGCCCTTTAGCTCCTGGCTTCAATGGATCAAGCTTATGATATATTTGACCATGTACCTTGAAACAATATACACCCGTTCCTGCAGCAATGATATAATAATAATAATGTCATCGTTTTATAAGACATGAGTGAAATATGATCAAAATTTAAATATTACCAGCAGCGGTGGCGAGCCGTTGATTGATCGACGCCCCAAAGCTTGTGAATGAGAAGTGTGAATTGAAATACCGTATATTCTGTCTAAAATACAAAGCATCTCGGTCAACCTGGCTGGTGAACAATAGGCGCAACTCATCAGACACATCCGGAATGTATATGTTAACCTTTCCCTTTCTGCAACAAAAAGCATCCCCTTCTCGCGGAAACTTCAAGGCCCCACACCACTCACATGGTGGCACTTTACGGAGCACAAAATGTTTCTTTGGCAAGTCTTTGTAAATGTATTCGTAGGGATCAACTGGTGGAATGACGATGTCAGGGTCCCTCATGGTTTTGTACTGTACAACTGCACTCCAAAAGGAATATGGATAAAAAATCAATTGTCAATTATTTTAGGTGGTGACCACATATAATTGGATCCTTGTGGATATGTATGTCTACCTTGTTCATGGTACACTCTGGCCTCATCATCCTCGTAAGGTTGACCCACAACTTCAGCGGGTTCTTGGCAGTCCAAATCCTCCTCTGTGCAAACAATGCATCAACACAAAGCATCACATCTATACTATAATACTTTCAAAATTTTTAAAAGTGCATGTTTCTAATGGAAACATGGTGGCACTTTACGGAGCACAAAAAGGTAATACTTTCAAAACAGCCATTCACTCCAATGCAGCCAAAAGAGTTCTTGGCAGTGCAAATTTGCCTGTGCAAATATTGTCTTACCTTCGATTGCATCGTCATCACAATCTTGTTCCAAATGCCCAGCGCTTGAACCCTGTCCATTTTCTTTGTGTGTTGTGGAACCTGTACGGACATATACAATGGTACTGGTTATCATAGCAAACAACAAGGATCCAACAAAATTAGAATTAAACCTTTGGTGCTACTCCGTGTAACGATCCGTGATGTGGGACGTGAAACATTAAGTGGAGTGATAGCAATCTGGAGAGGTGGGATTTCACATCTGGTGGTCGACTGCATAGGAAGGTTTGTACCAGCATTAACGTCTCTTTGGCTGCAAGACCCAGTGTCTGTCGAAATCGAGTTTATGCTAGCAGAGACCCCTGTTTGCACAAAATCGAGCGGAAGAGGTTCAGCAAATAAACTTCTTTGAGACCCTTTGCCTCTTGTGCGAGCATAACTTGCCCTCCTTTTGGCATTCACAAGTTCTCTCTGTTCATCTGTTTTCGACATCGATGTTCTGGCATAAACCTCCCTCCTTTTTGCATTGAAAAGATCCCTCTGTTCATCCGTCATCTTAGCATACCAATTATTATTGCTGCCACGCTGTAGGGTATCTAAACTATCTGCATCTATTGAACATACGATGCCAGGATCATCCATGTTTGGAACATCTCGTGCCACAGATCGTCCACCGCGGCCACCTTTACGTCCACCACCGCCGCCTCTACGACCTCCAGCACCGCCTCTACGTCCACCAATGCCGCCTGTATAGCCACCTCGGTCACGACCCACATACGCCGCCGTTGGGTTAGGAGAATCCATTAGCGTCGATAGCTGAAACAAAAAAAAAACGAAATTGAAAACCACTTTGTAAACCGATCAGCACCACAATGTTCATCCAGACCTAGAGTTGCTCACGACCTTCGAGGTCATGAACCGGATGGCAACCAGAAAGAAAAGAAAAGGAAAACAACGGAGGAAAGATCAGACAACGGAGTAGAGGAAGGACAGATGGAAACCATGTCGTGTGAAAGAAAAGAAAAGGAAACCAATGCACGGCCGTCCAGCAGACAGGGATTTTTTATAGTATGTTTCACGTAGAGAAAGGAAGGCCATGCTCCTACACGTATGTAACCATTCAATGAAGGAAAGATTCTACCGGCCAATGAAGAAAACAACGAAGGAAACGTACGTGACCAGCCGTATGTTTCCTTAAGCCGCCGCTTTTGGTTCGTTGATGCATCAATTCTCTTCGATCCTTATAGTATAGATAGATACATAGATGCCACCTCAACTATGGTATTTAATTTCACAGTTATCTTTTACAGTCCGTATGCTTTTAATACAATTTGTTGTCATATAGCATCACACGAGCACAGTAGTAGAAAAGTAGACAAATTTATTATAATGGCTCGTAATCCGAGGTTGCCACACGGAAGTTTAGAAAGCCATAGGCCCTGTTTAGATGAAACGTGAAATTTTTTTCGAGTATGTCGGACACACATTTGAAGTATTAAATATAGACTAATTACAAAACTAATTACAGATTCTGTCAGTAAATCGCAAGACGAACCTAACGAGTCTAATTAATCCGTCATTAGCACATGTTTACTGTAGCAATTTATTGTCTAATTACGACCTAATCACGACCTAACTAGGCTCATTAGATTCGTCTCGCGAAGTACACTCCATCCATATAATGGGTTATTTTTTTCGACTACATTTAATATGCCATGCATGTGAGGGAACGTACTCGAAAAAAATTTCGCGAAACATCTAAACACGGGCCATAATGTTGCTGGTCTCTTGACCCACTCATTACAGAAACAGCAGAGTATCAGCCTAGTCCAGAAGGCAAGGTCGACCAAGTCACCCTTACTGAGATTAGTGCAAGAGAAGTCTTTATTTCTCGAGTATCATGCCCATGGGTTCTCGCCTTGAAGGAACAATAATGTTGATCAGGACTGGATGACAGTGGGCCTAATTTGAACTTCAGATCTATCAAAGAATTCATTACTACGGCAACCACAGACCTCTTTAAGCTACATGACTCGGCAATGGCACCATCAAACAGCCAGACTCCCTTATTCAGCCCACTAGTTAAACAACTGAGTGACAAATCAAAACTGCTGTGCACTTCAGATATGAGAACCTCTACAGTTGCCTCAACTGCATGTTCAAGGCGTGATAATGTTATTTCAACTGTGCCATAATCACCAGGGATGCATTTTGTAAATGGTTCATTCCATTTGCCTGCAGGGCCTATGATTGATGCACCATCGATCAGCTGTAGGTCATCATTTTCTTCTTGGCCTGTCTTGACCCTCAGGTCATACTCAATCAGAGTAAGGTCCACCATCTCTATCCCTCGCTTAGGGCCAGTCATGTAGATGAGAGAACCCTACAAAATTATTATATTTGGTTGCTTGTCATATCAAGGAATATCCAAAACAACATGATTCCCATGTAACAACATTTACTTAAAAAGAATACTACAACTGATAAACAAGATCTTCGTCATGTATCAAACAAAATGGTTATTCATTTGATTTATGTATCCCAAATTAACAGTAACCATGTGTAAGAGGATTTATGTAGTGATGAGATCATTAATGCCATCTGGATGCCTACAAACAAAAGAAAAACAATGTATACAGTGTCTAAGCGGCAACCAGGTCCAAACATACTACCAGTTTTTTTGGAATACATATTGCCAATTGCTACAAATTAACAGAATCCTTAAAATAATTTGAGTATCAATCTATTGACGCAACTTTTTACACTAAACATTGATATATTTGACTAATTTTTGCCAAAACTTATAAAATTGACTTTTTCCTAATTCAAATATACCTTGGACGAATGAAGTAGTGGCTTATACAGTCCAAAGTATTGTACTACTATTCTGCTATTTTGGACATATTAATCACACAGAAGCATTCTTTGTGCAGCTAAGACAATACTAAATGGGAACTTAGAACAATATATATTTATTTATGGAACAACAACAATAAACTAATATTATTTCTAATTATTAATGAAATCAAGAGTGCAAACTGAACCTCATGTATACTAAATAATTCAGGAGCATGGTAATACAACACTCACAATTTATCTCGACTTTAATGACATAAAAGAAATTAGCAGTTGCAGTATACCACGGGAGTATGTATATAATTCAAAATGAGAAATAAGTCTACTTAACACACTTGGGGGCTTTGGTGGTGATTTTGCCCACATGTCGTCAGTCATCTAACGAGCCATGTGGGTGAAACTGCCACCAATACTGCCCCCGAGGTGGTTTTATACTTATGGGGTTAAGCTGCTAAACCTCAATACTAAGGGGTGTTAGGTATACAAATTCCTTGAAAATTAATAATATGGATGTGCACCTGCTCCACGACAATGGGGTCACCCCTGCTAAAATTGACGACATAATTAAGCAATGGATCCAGATCATCCCGCACTGCTATGTATCCATACAACTCTATTAAACCACAATCCACTGAAGTTTTAGCCAACTTCAATGACAAAATTTGCAGCATGCGACGAGGATAATGTTTCGTGCAAGTTCCATTGCGAATGATACAATTTGTGGGATTTGAGAATGCCATTGCCTCCAACCGAGCTTCATTAAAAGTAAAGTCATCATGTAAGTTTATGACTGTAAATTAATGCATTAAACAAATACTTGACATTTGAAAAGTACATATGCTATTTGAGTATCACATGCCCTGAGAAGTTCTTTATAAACAGAAAAAGAAAGCACTGCCACAAAACGCAATATCAGTTGGCTCCAATGAAAGCACCGGGCACAGGGCTAATAAGATGAAGGGGATATCGACACAAATTGTATGACATCTCGTCCCAAAGCATACAATGCACCATCTATTTATGAGATCCGTGTGCTAGGAGTTGACTGGAATGATTTCCAGTCCATTGGTGCTACAACTCAATGCACTCTAGTATCACTGCAGAAAGGGAGGGGAGCGACCTCTCCTAATTGGAAAAGAGCCCTAGTATCACATACAGCATAAGTCAATAGGGATCACTACGCATAAGAGATTCTAGTAAATGTGCTAACACTAACATGCTTCCTGTTAACCCGCCTTTGTATGGCGATAGGCCAGATAGGCACAAAAAGTCAACGAAGAGGCGGGTATAGGGCAAAGCAAGATGTCCAAACATGGAGTCAAATTGCACTGAGCTATTGCCACAAACTGACCACAACAAGAAGCGATGTAACTTCAAAAGGTTGGAACTAAGCCTACAAGGGACAGAAGCTACAGAGAAGCTTGAAGACCAACAGGGTGAGGATGAAGTAGCTAAGGGTGTGTTTGGTTGGGAGACAAGGTGGGATGGGATGATCCCGTCTCAGTTTTGTGGGATGGGACGGTCCCGTCTAGTGTTTGGTTGGAGTGAGATAGGATGGTCCCGTCTAGTGTTTGTTTGAAGGGATTGAAAATGAGGGATGGATGACAAAGGTAACACCGTTATCTACTTGTCTTGCGGGACCCATGTGTCAGTCTCTCCTACCCATCTTCCACCTCTGTTTCTCTCCCGTTCTTCCCTTCTCTATCGTCAAAACTGCTGGACACTTTTGGGTGAAATTCGATATGCTTGTTGAATCCCGACTCAATTACTTGCAAGTCAAGATTTGCTTATGTATTGCGAACCCCTCCTCGTCACGAATTCATGAAGGCACAAGCTAAAATGAGTACAGTTCAATCCGGATCGTGGATGTGCCCTTCGGAAGCTCCTCCGCCCGGGATCGCCGGCGAGCCCGTCCGGGATCTCAATCTCAACTTCTTCCTCAGCTCAGCCCCACCGCTCACCCCCACTTCCTGGGAGCTCGCCCGATGTTCCCCCCGATGTGCAGGGTGTCAGCCGCACGGCCTGAGCAGGGCGCCAACACTGGCCGCGACGCCGGTGAACTTGGCCCCGCCGGCCTTGGGCCCCTGCCACGCCGCCCAGGAGCAGATCCTCGCCGCCGTCGGGCAAGCTCTCGCCGCTGGCCACCCGTGCCTCCCGGTCGTCGGGCCGGTCCCCGCCGCCGTCGGACAGCCCCCCTCGCTGGCCACCGGGTAGGCCTCTGCTGGCCGCCCGTGCCTCCACGCCGCCGGGCAAGCTTCCCCGCTGGCCGCCGCTGGGCACGTCCTCCCCGTCGCCAGGCCGGCCCCCGCCGCCGCCGGGTAGGCCCCCGCTGGCCGCCGCCGGGCATGGCCGCCCATGCCTCCCCGTCCCACGCTCAATCTCGGGGCGAAGACACGGAGCGAAACGGGGGACGACCCCGTCCGCTCGTTTTTGCCGAACGGGGTCATCTACGGGGTATATTCCCTATCAGGGACGTCCCCGTCCTCCATGACTCACAACCAAACACTGATATCATCAGAGACCGTCCCGTCCTCCATACCAAACGCACCGTAAAGCTTCCTGTGTGTGAATTTGTCACACAAAAATACAAGTCTACAACCAAGCAGAACTCAACGAAGAAGAAAAGCACCTCTTCTAGATTCCACTTTCATATCCAACATGAGTTAAAAAGCAATTGATGTTCCACACACACCAGCAAGCAGGGAGGTTAGACAAGTATTGAAAAGGGTTTAAGGTGGACAACACCTACCAAGACGAACTGATATTAATCAGTGAGGCAATGTCTCCTTTTGTGCAGACATTACTTTTGTGTAGCGGCAAAAATACACATACAATTTTGTTTGATAAAAGATACATATTTTGGGAAGCGGTATTACATTTTGGAAAGTGGCAACCCACTCATGTTAAACAGAAGAATTGGAAGGTTTGACCACACCTGGACTAAATTTATTAGTGTGTGAACTGCTGACTTACGATATTGCTTGTGTGTTGTATAGCCTGAGGAGAAATACTTGTATATTATTAATGGTTTGTGGCTTGCACATATAGAGACTTTAAACCTAATGGTAACTAAGCAGTGTGAATGCCTATTTTTTATTTCTATTTGCACTTATATCTGTCAAGTGCAGTCTGCCATTCAAGTAAATGTTCAAAGGCTGTGTCATGATCTACTGTTGTTGCATGATTTGGCATGGAGAAAATTTCAGGGAGAAAGCACAGTTTTGTTCAGACCCACATGGGCATTTATGTAATTATACGTAGCATGGAATAAGTTCCTAGCCCATGTCATCAAAATTCTACATGGCACCTCTGCCACTTGCATCAAGTAACAGCATATTCCTATTTGTACAAACAGTGACAATTGAAGGACTTGCAAAAGTAAAGTGAAAGGTTTGGGAGTGAGAATGCTACTCTTGTCCAAGTGTGAGGACCTCTATTGCCATTATCTCATAAATAAAAGAGTGCAAGGTGAGGAAGGTTTTGGGGGAATGCTGCACAAGGCTGGCAGTTCTGCAGAGTTCCTTCATATACAATAATCTCTAGGACCAAAATAAAATATGTACAGTACAGCTGTAGGATATGGAAAGAGAAACGCCATGGTCAATGAAACAAATCATACCGATAATAATGAAAATGATAATAACAAATTAAAAATAGGAAACGAGATATTGATCACTTACTCTCATTACGATCAGCAATACAATAATCCTTTTTCCACCATGTATCCATGCCCCTGTATATGGAACCATCACGGTGTCTACTTTGTGCGAGTACATTATTCACGGTATATCCCTCCTCTTCACTGATTTTTCTGTCATCACTGGCAATGATTTCTCTCCTGTGACTATCCGTTGCTCTCCTTTGGTCTTCCTCACCACAATCAGTGTGCTTCACAAAATTTTTTTAAACGGAATGTGATTCACAATTTGCCCCAACATATCGGGTTCGTCATATGGAACCTCTGAGGCGACCCTGGTGTCAATGTTTTTCATTCCTTGGATGGCTGCAGAATGTTTGTTGTCCTGGGATATAATAATAACGTTGGCAGGAGAGATGGCTGCCCCAATGTATGGTTTGCCGGACTCATCGCCTTTTACTCCACTGATGGTGGCCATATTCAGAGGTTCATCAGGTGGAAATCTATTACTAAAGAGCATAGAAAGTCAACATCAGCATTCAGACATAAATAAGATGGTAGCATCAGTAAGATTGAAATCGTAATGTAACATTATCCAATCCTGAAATCGATTTCTATATTTTTCGACCTCTTCTTTCTTAATCTGTTTTGGGACTCATATGGGATTAGCTAAAAAAATAGGGGAACTACGACGGCCGAGCCGGCAGCCTTGAACTAACAAAAGAGAAAATATTTTTCCCCATCTGCCTTCTAAAACCAACATAACGGGTAAATCAAAACCCAAAGTTGGACAAAAACAACAAACTTTAGCATCAGAATAAGAAAGCACGCATCCCCTCTTTTGCATTAAAACATGAAAAGGGTAAACAAAAATCCTGAAGTTGCCAAAGTCCAGATCTAAAACTACATGTGACGAAGTAAAGGTGCAAATTTTAGCATCAGGACAAGAAAACACACCGGGAAACACCACGGACAGGATTGGGACACACCATGGGTGGGGAAACTCCTCGTGCATACGCTGGTGGCCACCAGCGAAGTGTTGCAGATGCCATGAGAGAGAGGAGAGGTCGGGAGGGGAAGCGGTACATCGGGGAAGGAGAGGTGGTGGCAACGTTAGGGTGTCGGAGAAGACGAAGATTGTAGAATAGTAGGGCAGAGGATTTGCATGCTCCGCGGCTGCGGCGGCGGGGGAATAGGGGAAGAGCCGAAGCCGAAGCCGAATCTCTGGATCGGGGCGGTGGTGGCCTGGTGGGGATGATTGGGGGCGAGCGAGATTCAGACTTCCTTGCAGGATCACCTTCGCCAAGGCCACATGCGAATCCATGCCATACATAGATTCCAGTCTGCGACTTATTTTGTACTCCGTGCGGAGAATTTTAGCGAAAATTGCACATTGCGATATTAGATACTGGGTTAATTGGCTACACGTCACCGTTATTTCCAAATTTTTTACAGGACGCCACTACTGTTACGTTTATAGGAATCACGCCATTACAATTCGGCTGTTGTTTGATCCACGCCATTTTATACGTCTTTTTAGCTATAGGACCCACACACAAGCCACCGTATTTAAGTATGGACTAAAATGCCCTCATACGTCTCTCCGGACTCTGTCACTGACGCGTGGGACCCACGTGTCGTCTCCTTCCTCCAGTGATTCATTCGTCTCCGCACCGAACGTGGGAGCCCTTGGGTCTCACTCGTGCCTCCGCCATGGCCGGCCGGGGCGAGCATCGCCACCCTCCATGGCCGGCAGGGCGAGATCCGGCACCCGCCATGGCCGGCCGGGGGAAGCTCCGCCGCCCTCCATGCCCCGCGCGGCGAGCTACAGGGCGCCAGCCATGGCCGGCCGGGGGAAGCGCCGCCGCATTCCATGGCCGGCGGGGCGAGTTCCACGCCCCCTCCCCCCCCCCATGGCCGGCGGAGGGAGCTCCACGTCGTTGTCTAAGGCTAACGGGGGTGCCGCCGCGGCGCGTCGCCGGCGACGGGGCGGCAGATCCTCGGCCTCACGCCCCGCACCGCCCGCATCCTCGCTACTCGTTCGGCCACGCGCCGCCCACGTCGAGGAGGAGACTCGGGGTGGAAACTGGTCAACGGGGGTAGCGCCCTGGCCGCCGCGGCATGCCCCCGTCCTGCGCGCATCGCCGTTGCCGGCGCCGGCGGCGGGGCTGGGTGGCAGGCATCCTGTGCCGGCGATGGTTGGGGAGAAGATGAACCAGATGAGAGAATGGGAGGAAGGAGATGACGCGCGGGACCCACATGTAAGTGAGTGAGTGAGAGAGTTGTAGAAGGGCGTTTTAGTCCTACGAAAATATGGTGGTCTGCATGTGGGCCTATTGATCCAAAAGACGTAGAAAATGGCATATCTCAAAGATGTGAAGAATTGTAATGGCGTGATTCCTATAAACGTAACAGTAGTGGCGTCCGTCAAAAATTTGGAAATAACGGTGGCGTGTAGCCAATTAACCCTAGATACTGATGCTCTGAATCAGCCTTTGCTTGAAATTTCCAAACTATATGTATATATGCAGAAATGCGTAACCATTCATCAAGCAGAGTTGACAAGGAGTGAACAATGCTCTAGTGAAAGCTCTCAGAAATCTGCAGATGAAATTCTGTCGGTTTATGAAATCTAGGTTTTAACGCTGATTGACCTGGAAAGTCTACAACGATGTTAGCTTTTTGTAGCATAAATATTCATCACTTCTTTGGTCTATTCTTCTTTTCTAGTGTCCTTTTATTGATCATTGTTGAAAGTAGAAAGCACGCAAAAGATAACTCTCATAATATCATTTCATCTCAGAAATAGTATAGGGAAGGGGAAATCCCCTGGTTATAACTTTATTAAATATCTAATACAATCTTTACTGCCATGAATTAGGATGGACAGGAATATGGTCACAAGCTAGCCGTATAAAAACCAGCTTACATGAATAGCGACATTTGGTTATGAATGACTTCTTCTTTTTTTCTAGCTTTCTTCATAAATCTTGAACCTCAAAAGAAGAGGAAATGCGATCTTTCATTTAGACAACTCGGTGTCAGAATACTCACGCACAGCATTTGCCAGATCCTGGACATGTGGGTCAACAACTCCTGCCAATACATCTATAAACTTTAAACCATATGTCTCAAACTGTTCTATGGTCCTTGCAAAAACTATAAAAGAATACAAGATGACTAAACTCACCTAGTTTGTTTAAGGCATCCTCAAGTTTGAACACATACTCTCTGTTAGGTCCAGTTGGGCCTTCAGCTAGGTAAATTTGCCTAAACATGGCACAGGTTATGATGGATGATAACAATAGTTTCAGTTGCAATCTAGTCAGGCTCAAGTTAGGGGGAAGTAAATACCTGGCTATTTCTTCCAGAGGAGCAGGACCAAGATAGTTTGGGTTGCGCTCCTTATTTGTTGTGGCTAAATATCTGTTATACATGTATTTGATTGCATCAGTGAAAATATCGTTTGTGTGATTTTTTTTTTCTTCTTCAAAATCACGGAGCCACTTACACCATCACATTTTCGACAGCAGGTATTTTGGGTGATGAATCCTGAAAGTATTACGACCTATGAGTAATTACACATGGAACAGTATTGAACAATGAACATGGGGAACAATTTCATCACGCATATATCTTACTGTGTACAGGTCAACGTAAATCTTTTCATCATATTGCTTCTCTCTGACTTCTAGATACTG
Source organism: Urochloa ruziziensis (assembly GCA_015476505.1). Classification (NCBI taxonomy): domain Eukaryota; kingdom Viridiplantae; phylum Streptophyta; class Magnoliopsida; order Poales; family Poaceae; genus Urochloa; species Urochloa ruziziensis. Next base: position 37,100,952 of record CM027125.1, on the reverse strand, counting down.
CAATTGAAATCTGAAGGTAAATGCCAACACAAGCAACTGAAGCAATGCAGAAATCGGTTTGTGCCGAGACTTTCTGCTACAAATATTATATCAAGATAAACACATCAAAGTTCATATAGACAGAAGTTTCATGAACACGTTCATGACTTAATCATGATATCTCAACATACTGAAAAAAGAGCATATGAGTTGTGGGCCATGAACATGTTCATTTCAAATGACAGGTAAGTACTAAGTAGACCAGCCATATTCCAACAATGAGGCAACAAGGTGTGATCATGAGGCGATAATGTGTAATCAGATACAGTAGTAGTGCCGGAACACGAAACATATCTTTCTGGCCTATGAATAAGCTTACCTCCAGAGCTATCTGCTTATCTTCCTCGCTTGAAATTCTGTAAGCAACTCCCCACTGCAGAAGGAAAATAGAGTGATTCACCCGCAAAATCAGTAAATGGCAAGATTGGGGAGGAACATCAACCATAAACAAGCGTTTCAGGTAGCTATGATTTTCTTAATTCATTTCATCAGTGCTGTACTATCAGCAAACCAGTGCGCAACTGTTCATCTTAAGCAGGTTACTTGCTCTTAACACGTAGGATTACGAAACGCGAAGTAAACGGGCGTACGCAAGTCGCCCCTGGCTGGTGCTCGAGCGTGACGGTCCTCCCGGGGAACTGCGGCGTGCCCCTATGGTCCGTGCTCCCTGTCCAGCCGCGAAAGGAATCAAGAAGGCGTGGTGAGGGCGCGAATCCGCTGTGAAGACGGGTTGCAGCTGCCGCAAGGCAAGCAGGGCGTGGAGATTACCCTGGTAGAAGACGCGGCGGTAGTCCCTGACGAAGCCGACGACGCGGGCGTCGTGGGCGAACCCGGGGTTCCAGATCAGGGAGCCGTACCCGAACACCCACATCGGCGACATCGCCGCCATGCCTCCTCAGTCCTCACCTCCTCCCCGGCCGGTGGAATCGCGAGTGATTAGCTGCTTCCTGCGCTGCGCGGGGGAGAGTGATTAGTGGCGGCGGGGCCCACCAGGGGACCCAATGCTCCTCTCCTCTGGTTGGTGGCTTGGTGCGTGCCCCGTGCCGTGCCACAGCCCGAGTACCAGGCAAGGCAGGCGAATCACGCAGAAATCGAGAGGCAGGCGACAACTTGCTGGTCGTTTTCTTTCTTTCTTGCTCCCTTTTCATTTTGGACGATGGCCGAACGTGACAAGTGGCTGGAAATGAATTTTTTCTGTTGCGTTACGTTTGTCAGCCGTCACGATCTGCTCACGTGATAATATCTAATCTCTTAGGCACGAAGAATTCCGGACGGCAGGAGCAACTCTCAGGTTCTAGCCGTATAGCAACGTGACGCGTGTTTGTGTATTCACATTTTTACCGTATGCGTCGGCCACGTAGCACTTTCCTCGACGATTTGTTCGGCCCTTCCTAACCTGTTTTCATACTGGCCCTTCTATTGCTGGGCTTGACCTCTCGTGCACGTCGTCAATATCTCGCGGCCCAACAGACTACCAGCACGAAAAAAACAAACCGGTCGACAAAGAGCCTTCATGCATATGCAGCCTAGCATGCGGCTCCTCCGTGTGCCATGAATAAATCTCTGTGTTCTGGTTGGTTGAGCCGTCATTGCCGTCGTCGCCAATTCGTGGTCAGGGACTGAGACGACAGTAACAGGAAGTGCCAAATAGGTTTGCCGGGCCGCTGCACTGCTGTCGTGTGGCAATCTCAGATGGGGAAAGAGTTCTTCCCGTCAGCCCAGGGCTCCGACCCCGGCGAGAAGATGATGGGAGGGAGCTACTGAGGTGGGGAATCTATTGGTAGAGACTATTTGTCTCCGGTGGACCACGACTAGAGTATATACTTTGGCCGGTAGTTGAATTCGACCGCAGAGGGGAAAAAAATGGACTGGTGCTAGCTGTACTGCTCTGTCGATGAAGAGAAAAAGTGATAGCGTTGAGAGCCAAAGAGCTGTGGCCTCGGCCGGTGACAAATTGTTGAGATTTTTTTTTCATTCACACACTATTTGTCCTCTAATTTAATTAGTGAATGAGGTGTAAACACCTTTAAACTCCAAGTGCGTGTTTTATATAAGATGATTAGGTTCCATTTTGCTGCCATGCACAGTGCCAAATATTATGTGATTCAATTCACTGAATTGAGTTAGGCGATTTTTGAACTGCCTTGATTTAAGCTTAATCCAAAGTTTTAACCTTACTATACTCACAAGATGTAGCATTGCTGGCAGTAATAATGAATGCGGTGATTATAATTTGTAAGTCTTCTTTATGATGCTTCTTACAGATGCCGTATTGGTCATCTTTTTCACTGGGAAGCACTAATAGTGCTAAAAATGTGATTTTTCTGCACAACAATATTTTTATTTGCACTTCTACTCAGCGACCATGATCTGTCGCTTGGCTATGTAAATATTGATAAGTCATCTCTTTTGTGTTACAAAACACAAACGACTTATTTTAGCACATTTTTAGGCATATGCCTACTTTAATTAATCCTCTTCCATGCCTTATGCATATACAGGAAGCTAACAGCCTGCAATCTACCAGTACTCTGCAGGAGATTTTGCTTTTGGAACTGGCGCGGCAAAGCGCGCCACACGTCCTAGTGTACACTCATATGCCTCGAGAATTCCCTGGCCAACGGAGGCCTCAATCTACTGTTCTCAAATACATTTACAGCACGTGGCACCATTTATTGCATGAGAAGTCAAACTTTCCACGGTACTACAGCTCTACAGAGTATTACGTATCAATTTTGGCAGCATTCGTGTCCTAAGAAGAAATTGATGCATTTCCATGCTTCACATCCACGTGTCAGCCTACAATGTATTTGCTGCAAATTGGGATAAATTTTGATCATAAATTTTAAACATCTTATTTCATCATAAAATCTGTGCACCAGGCACGACATATATCTCTTATGCCCAAAGAAAAGCGAGTAACGGCAATTTATGCCCGAAGAAAAGCGAGTAACGCAATAACTCTGTCGTTTTAAACCAATCAACCACTGACGCGTGATCCTTTTTTTATATCTTTCGGAGGCTTGAGCTGGCTTGCAGATAAAAAAAGTGAGGTCTGGAGCATCGTCAGTGTGTCTAAAAGAAATTCATGCTCCCGCGTTCAATTCCTCCCACATAAACTAAAAATATCCCTTACATCTCAACAATTTTTTTAAAAAAGCATATACGCACAAACTAAAAACACATACACATGTTTTTTTTATTTCTCTTTTTGAAACACATGCGCAGAGATCACAAACACACATAGATATAGGCACACAACTCTATCCCTATGAGCACTTTCGAGAGATTGGGGCGGTTGATCCTCGACATTGACGAAGTCACCAGTGACGCTTCACCTATCGAGGGGCACATCACCTACCGTTGAAAGAATAATGTGGGTTAATTCACACACACACATCGATATAGGCACGTAACCACTGGCGTCTCGCCTATTAACAGGCACGTCGCTTACCGCTGAAAGAATAACATGGGCTAATTTCTCAAGTAAATCTAGAAAAGCGCAAGCACCCGTGATAAGTCAAGGACTCGAATCCGGAAGGCCGATTCCACCACAAGAAAACTTACCAGTTGTGCTACGCTCAATTGTCCCCCTTCCTCCTTTTTGTAGTTTGAATTATTGGGATTTTGTATTATTCAATGCTAACATGTATCATTCGATATGATACACCATGAGCTTCTTTTTTCCTTAATCGGTTCCTTCAAATCCAAAATACAATTGCTTTGCCACTATGCTATTTAATGTCGTTCCATTCAGGTCAGACCTAGACCTGATCATAGCTGCCCTGACCTGACAAACGTGATCCGACCCACCTGAAAAAACCTGACGTCACCATTTCTCGCGTTGGGAGTGGGCCAAAAAAATCAACCCAATTATTGGCATAGGCCAAAATTTTTACCTCAAAGCCGAAAACCCGACCCAACTCAATTCTTACACACAAAACCCGAGTTTAGCCCTACCCAACCCGATCTCGACCCCACCCGACATGACCATGTGATATGGTCGGACGCTAGCAAAACAGTCCGGCCCGATACTCAGCTCGGGACGGGCACTCTACTCTGATGCCAGAAGAAAACTGAAAGATTTTGTGCGACTATAAAAATTATTTTCCACCGTCCGCCTCCCAAACATCTATATATTTATAGTTATTAACTATTGTTTCTTTCCTACTAATAAGTACTACTACTGCCGCCGCGTGGCCCATTACATGTCATTTGCTTAGAGTTACCGTACTCTGGCTGCCAAACTACTCTTGCAGGGATTGGGCACAGGTCTTGAGCTCTTCCTATACGCGTTGTCTGTGTGTCCCCTCGAGAATTTGATGAGCCCACACAATCGCGCGTCCCAGCTAACCCTTGCTTCCTTGCCTACCTCACTTTCTGCAGTGCACGCTCAACCTGTCGTCGCCGCTTTCTTTTTCATCTGCAAACCAGCAGAGTGCTTCTGCTGCCGCTTTCGGTCTACTACCCGCGCCTTGGGTGGTCCTCTAGATTGTACATGCATGTGCCCTGAGCCACAAAATTGAGCCGCGACACGACACTGCTATGTGCACGGAATGGTGATGTCAGTATTTTTATATAAAAAAAGAGATAACACATAAAAATGCATGTGAAATACACACAATGATGGACCCCATGTCAGTCACATATAGATATTCAATTATTTTGCGGTATAAATAAAAATAAAAAGAAAGATACTACAATTTATTCTATATTTGAAGGATTAATTTATTATTAAATATCATGTCTACCAAAGTAATGATAAAAATTGTAGGATGCATTTTGCTAACATGTCTTATAAAATTTAAACTTAAAACAATTTGTGCATAGAGAAACGAAAAGGACAAGTTGTATTAGGAGATAAATTAAACTAAAATAGTTTATAAATTTATCTAGACTTTGCTATACTCAATGGAAATAATCAGGTCCTTTTATAATTATCATAACATTTCCAGTTACTCTCATCTTATTAGTTGGGTACATATACATGAATGATGAATTGTTTTAGATGTCATGACTGTTGAGCTACTTTAGAAAAGTTAATTCTTATGATATAAAAAGGCCGTGACTTTTACTATAACCAATGAAGTCCCATTTTTATGTGAGATGTAAATTTTAAATATTTTTTTATTTAAATCATTATTGTGCTCTATTTTTTATTATTCGTCAATGTCTTCAGGGCCTACGTGGCAAACGGATACTGAATATGAAAACGAGGGATACCGAATTACCAATGCGTATATAGGTAGTGACGGGCGCGGCAACGCGCGCCGATCCTCCTAGTTCTAGTAGGTTTGGAATTCAACGAATTGTGTTTTTATCTGAAGAGAGCCTTTCTTTCCAAGCAAATTTGCGCATAGCGTCTTCATGCCACAGATTGAAACACCTACTAAACTGTGAGTGCAATGAGTCAATGGCTGGCTTCAGCGCCCACAAAACAAGAAGACCATTTCCTTTGTTGCACCTGGCTTTGAGGTAGCAAACCATCTGCATAAAAAAGAACAGGATGTGTATTAAGGCAGCAATCCAGAACCACTCGTCAGAACAGCATCCTCATCCAAAAAGCCATCAGATACCAAACAGGAAATAACAGGAGGCAGATACTGCGTGTCAATTAGACAGTTACACAAGCTGGCGGAGCGGCACTGAGAAACACATGAGAAAGGCGCAAAGGCAGCTGCAAGCAGCATCTTTCACACCCACATAATCGGAACAATCAGCAGCCCCCAGTGACCCTGTCTATCAGTAAAACGTGCAAGAGACCAATCTGAGCATTTGGCACAAGAAGGCAAGAACCCATGCTAAGAATGCACGAATCCTTTCAATCAGGATTATAATTCAGTAGACATTATCATCAAACTGCCCTCCTTTCAATCAAGGAAGGATACAAGCATTCGGATAGGTGTTTCATATGACAAAAGCCATAACAAGCACATTCAGAATTTGTCTCATGTCAGCATCCACTTGTATCTACTACCTCCGTATCTTTTTATTTGACGTTGATTAGTTCAAAAATGAACTAACCCGCGTCAAGTAGTACGAGTCGGAGGGAGTACAATACTAGATTGTTTTACTTTTTCTACTGCTAACTAAAGATTATTTGCTTCTCTGCATAAGCAGTAGCACTCTAATGTCGCCCTTGTAGGGTGCGGAATAACTATGGCCGCGAAAGGTAGATGCACGGGCTGGAATCAGACTACAATACCGAAACCACCTCAGAATCATTCGTCGCGACCTTAAATAATCACTGCTGCAACCTCTTGAAGTCTTGAACCTCTAAACAGAACCCTGTGAATCATCACTGTCAGCATTGTTGTCTTCGTAGTCACCTCCACTGCTCGAGTCAGTGCTGTACTCAGGCTCCCAAGGCTCCCTGAATGACTCGAGAGCGAAGCACCTATCCTCGATATCGCCTTCAAGCCTGACGTTCCAGCAACCAAGTATGTTCAGTGTCCGCAGCAGGGGACACTTGTTAAGAATGGCATTTAGCGCAATGTCACTGAACATGCCATAGGCAAGCTGAAGCTGTTCCAGCCCCGGCATGGTGTTTGCCACTGCCACTGCCTCTTCTTCAACCGCATTAGCAGCTGTGTTGTTACCCTGAGGAGGATTTGGAGGGGGCATGTTCCTCTTCAGCTGAACGAGCAATTTGCAGTGCCGGCCTAGTGCCTCGATACCTTTGGATGTGATATTCAGGCAGTAACTGATGTCCAGCACTTTAAGAGCAGGAAGGCACTCTGCATGCCTCTCCACTATTTGATCAGTGATCTCACTCATTGGGATCTGTAGGACATTGAGCAGCTTTCCGCTGTCCAACAAAATCAAGCACCAAACATTATTAGTTGCAACAATGTTAATTTGGATGTCACATTTGCAGTGTACACAGAACTAAAAAAAATCGAAAGTAATAACTATTAGCTGCATAAGACACAAAATGCACAAAAGAAAGCATGATATCACAGAACAGAGTTTTCCCCCTCTTTGCAAGTCCACTGCCTACTGTCCAAGTGTGTGATCAATATATCCCTATGCAACATCCAGTTCTCATTGAAGCAGTACAGCCTTAGTCAAACAAATTAGGCCATAGAACAAAAGTATTACACACCATCAGTCAGAGAAGAGCACGAGGATTATGACTTATGAGAAGTCAGAGCTTCTGCCACCATATGAGGCTGTCAACCCTGAATCCCTGATTACAAAGAACCAGGGATACACCAAAAAAAAAATCTAATAATGATGTTCACACATAGAGGGCCAAGGCAGCGTACTACCACCCAACAATCTTGACGATCACACACAAAAGTGATGAGAACATGCAGAGCAGAGCATCTCATGAGATGTGTGATTCAGCAGTTGTGTACCCGTGTCTAGGAGTTGAGTTGACAAAAGCAAATCACTAAAGTATGAGCTACAACCAACAGATTCACTGAGCAATTCAGAAAATTTTACAGTGTCATGCACAAAACGGACAGCTTCTGGTGGCAGCATGGTAGCAAGCAGGGCCCCGGCAGTGCTAATTTGTACCCAATTTGTTAGTAATGTTTTCATTTTATATGCAAAACGTGGTTTCAGAAGAGATCACTTCGCTTTGTGAAATAGCCATGCCAATGTTGGTCACGCGCGCCAGAAATAAATTAGGGACCCGAAAAATTAACTCAGAATTTTCCCAAGCCAAGAACAACGAGCATTTAACGATTTCGGTGAGACCAAGCGCCAGCAAGGACAACGTGACTTACGAGGCTGCGACGTAGGTGAGCGAGGAGTCCCCGACGCGGTAGGCGGAGAGCCTCCGGAGCGTGCCCTGCGCGCGGGCGACGAGCCGGCGCACGGCGGCGTCGGCCCTGGCGCGGGAGTTGACGCGGCGGCACCACGCCTCGATGTCGATGTCCCCCCACATGTCCGGCGACGCCGCGGCCTGCCTCCACGCCCTGCACACCCGCGCCGCGCCCCGCGCCACGTCGTCCGCCGGGACCCGCCCGCGGAGCACCAGCGCCAGGATCTCCGGGCTCACCGCCTCCGTCCACCTCCAGTCATAAACCACCACCCCCTCCTCCGCATCGTCTCCCGCCGCCTCCCCTCCCACGCCGTCGCAAGGCCCCGCCTTGTCCGCGCCCGGCTCCGTCCAGCCCCACATCCGCACTCCCTTCCCCACTCCGGCGACCGTACGGTCCGCCTGCGCCTCCGCCGCCGACACCTCCGCCCAGCTCGTCCAAACCCCTCCGCTGCCGCAGCTCGGACCACCAAGCCCCGCCTTTATCGGGCCAAGAACACCACCAGCCGCGACGACCGCGGCGCCTCCGCCGGCGGGACTCTTCTTCATGGCCTCCGCGTGCGACCACCTCACCACGGGCCCTCCCCCGCAGCCCCCGTCATGCTTCGCCCTCTTCGCCTTCCACCCCTGGCCTCCGCCGCCGCCGGAGCGACCCCACAATTTGGGGTCCCTACGCTTCATCTCCGGCGATCGCCGCCCGCCGGCCACACCTTTGGGGTTTTCCCCTTGCAAATTTGTGGGGCAGGGGAAGAAGGGGAAGGGACGGGGGTTTCTTGCCTCCGCGCGCCCACTGGCTACTGAAGGGACAGGAGTGAGCGAGCTAGTACTCCCTCCGGTTCAGTAAAAGAAGTCGTTTAGTACAGCGACACGGTCTCCAAAGTACAACTTTGACTTCTTATTTTTATAAAGATATTTATTAAAAACTAACATATGTATACTTTTATGAAAGTATTTTGCAAGACAAATCTATTCACGTAGTTTTCACGTTTCCAAACTCAACGACTTAAAAGTCATTCACGATTTATATTCCCAATGTTTGACTCAAATCTTGTCCAAAACGACTTTCTTTACTAAACCGGAGGGAGTACTAGCCTTTAGGGGCAAGTACAATCGTGTATACGGCTTGCTGTCTTTTTACAGCAAGAGACAGCCTGAACAGACAGGTTGTACAACTGTGCAGACAACTGTTGTCTGTTCGGGGTGTTTAATGCTTCCTTTGACACACAAATCGTAATGATCTAGTGCATAGTTGATCTTTGTAGCCATTTTGTTGCATACAAAATTGGAATCAATATTTTAGGAGCAGCAAATTAATTATAAAGCACATAACAAGATCTGCAAGAAATAAATCATAGTAAAATAAACACCACAGAAGCATGAGCATACTCATTTTTAGATTAAACTTAACATTGCAAGGATTCCAGAATGGTAAAGGATTTAATTTTTGGACAACTATTCTATTTTCTATGATTTAACCAATAATCAGCCTTTTAACCTAAAAACAAACCGAAAATAGAAAACAATCTTGCATAACAGTCCCTGAAACAAAAAGAACCTCGCAGATCTACCCTTCTCTTATGAAACAGCCCCTGGATCTTATGAAAAACCCCCTAGATCTATTTCACCTTCAAACATAAACCCGAAATATTAGCACAAAACCCCCCATAACTAACTCATCTTCTAAAACGAGGCCCTTGCCTCCTACCCGGCCAGCCAACAGGGGGTGGCGGCCCTTGACCGGTGAAATCCGGCCGGCAGCGCGGGATTCCGTCGCGGGGAACAAGCCTACAAGCATCTACACGACGAGCCGCATCCAACCATGCCCAAAAAGCTGCCGAGGACGCACCATAGCGGCGCCCCATGGGCGGCGGTGGGTGGCCGATGGGGAGATGCGGCGGATGCGGATGGCAAACGAATTCCTCCCGTGCGCAGCGGATCCTTGTCGCCGTCGTCTCCTCGCAGCAGATCGTACAGCACGCGCCGAGTCGTCGCTCGGGTCTTGGAGCACGCGCCTCCCTCGTCGACGAACGAGACGACGACCACAGCCTCGGCCAGACGCGCGCGGGGGAATCTGCAAATGTTGCGTGCATGGCGACGGCCGGCAACGGCCCGTTGTACGTGCCCTTAGAGCAACTCCAGCAATAGCCAATACTTAGAGCCCCTACTTTGTCGAGTAGGGCCGGCCCCAACTTTTTGGGCTTAGTTTTCGTGTTCAACTCCAGCAACAGCCCAACTCTTAGCCCCTACTTTTCTTATGACAGGTGGGACCCACCTGCCAGTCACACAGTTCTTCTTCTCTCGTTTATTCCCACCGACGGGCGGGTTTCCACTAGCTCTGTTCTTCTCCGTCTCCTCCATTCATTTCTTCCCCCCTCCCCCCCGAGTGTAGCTGGACCTCCATGAGCGAGCGGCGGCCGCCTGTTCGGGCCCGGATCCGCCCGAGCTGGGGCGGCGGCGGCGGCCGGTGAGCGCCCAGATCCGCGGAGGGTGGTGAAGTCTTTGGACGGGGGTGGGGAGGAGCAGGGATGGCGAAGCTCAGGTGGCGTGCTCGAGCAGGCGCATGGAGGAGCGGACCGGCGCGAGGCGGGGAGCGAGGCGCGACATCGGCAGTGCGGGGCGTAGCAGCGCGGGCGCAGGGAGAGCTAGCTCCGGCCGGGAGTTGTGTGTCGCCGGGAGCTATCTCCCTTGATGCGGAGCCGCGAAGGAGCAAGCCTGGCTGCGACGGAGCTCCGTCCGGCATGGGGATCCCAAGCATGGCGGCGGTGGAGCTCCGTCCGGGCATGGGGAGCCCGAGCACGGTGGCCGTAGAGCCTCGGGTGGCAGCGGAGAAAGGGCGGCGGCCAAATCGACCTCGAGCTCGAGCTCTCGATGGGCGGCGGCGGCCAAATCGCTTGACAGACCGGCCAGCGTGGGCATGAGGAAAGAGGCGGCGTTGCTTTGGTGCGTCAATTTGGAGGAGCACAGGGAGCGTCGGTGGCAAGAGCATGGTCGGCGGCGCTGCTTTGGTACGTCGGAGGGGTGGAAGGCTCGACTCCGTGCACGCGCGCGCAGAGGAACGGCAGCAACCGTCGAGTAGGGGCCTCCCTACATGCCCGTGGGAGTTGGGGCTCGGGAAGGGAAAGTAGAGGCCTCCCTAGAGTAGAGACCCTAGCAGGGGCTCTGCTGGAATGCGTTTTTTGTTTTTGGTCCCTACTTTTTGAGTTGAGGCTCGAGTAGGGGCTTGAAGTTGCTCTTATAGATTAGCGACTGACCTCAGAGTCACAGGAGGACAGGAGCTCCCGTCTGAAGGCCACAGCCCACATGTCACTTACAGGTGGGGTAGAAGAAACGTGGGACCGGTTTGGGCTTGATTTTTCAGAGAGGATCTTGGGCCAAGATATGAATTCACGGCCCATTGATCCGGGTTGGTGGATCTGTTGGGTTTCTGCTTATTATTGGGCCAACATAATCTAGGCCCATTTATCGTCGTCGCCACCTCTATAAAAGCCCATTCCTCTCTGGTGGCGGAGAGGCGGGGTTGCCCTAACAACACGGGGAGCCACCCCCTCCCAGCGAGCGAATGGCGGCGGGCCTCAATCCATCGCGTACAAACGCGGCGCGGCCGCGCTCGCGGGGCTCGCCGCTGTACACGCACAAGCACACCCGCCTCGTCGACCCTTAGGCCAAGCCCCGCCCGCTGCCATGGCCCTCTCCGAGAGCTCGCGGAATGCTCTGCTCCCCGGCTACCTCTACGCGGCCCCGGCCGCCGCCGGCTCCCCGTTTGCCGCCGCCGGCGGTGGCGTGGGAGGACGCGCGGTCGCCGCGCCGTCTGCGGCGGTCGCGGGTGGCCCCGCGGTGTGGGCGCGGGCGCCGAGCGAGCCGGGACGGAGGATCGAGATGTACACTCCGGCGTTCTACGCGGCGTGTACGGCCGGCGGCATCGCCAGCTGCGGGCTCACGCACATGACCGTCACGCCGCTCGACCTCGTCAAGTGCAACATGCAGGTGAGCGTCTCCGGGGGCTTTGCTCTTCGAGTGGGTGGTATTCGTTCCTGAGTGATCTGGATGCTGGTTCGATTCGAATCAAATGTTTGTGTGCCTGATTCGCACTCGCTCTGTTTGTCATTTGTGAGGTATAAATAATCGTTTTATTGATGCGTCAGTGTCAAGTGCATTGCTCGTGAGATTCTGTTTGGTCATTTCATCAATTTTATGGTCGCTCTAGCTTTGAATCTGACATTAGTTGTCTGACACGGTGGTACCACACGCCTGTATGTGATGGTTGAAGTAGATGTCCGTGTAATGATCAATAAATATGGCAATCACTTTTTCGTACATATCTCGTGTGCCTGCAGTCCTTGACTGATTGGTTGCCTTGCTGCGTGTTTTAATGCTCATCTTTGTGATAGTTGTCAATGCGTACTGATTACTGATGGAACATTATATTGGATGAATTTCAGATTGATCCGGCTAAGTACAAGAGCATCTCTTCTGGTTTTGGTGTTTTGTTGAAAGAGCAAGGTCCCAAGGGTTTCTTCAGGGGCTGGGTGCCCACCTTGCTTGGATACAGTGCTCAGGGAGCATGCAAGTTCGGTTTCTATGAATTCTTCAAGAAGTATTACTCAGACATTGCTGGCCCTGAGTATGCTGCCAAGTACAAGACATTGATTTACCTTGCAGGATCTGCTTCGGCTGAAGTCATTGCAGATATTGCTCTCTGTCCAATGGAGGCTGTGAAGGTCCGTGTGCAGACACAGCCTGGCTTTGCAAGAGGTTTGTCTGATGGTCTCCCCAAGTTTGTGAAATCTGAAGGCTATGCTGGGTGAGCTGCTGATGCTTGTCAACTCTACTCCTGTACGAATATCTTATGTGTCTTGATAATAATGCATGTGTTATGCAGGCTGTATAAAGGAATTGTTCCTCTCTGGGGCCGGCAAATTCCTTGTAAGCACATGTTTTCTGTCCCAATATCACATAAAGTTCAATTGCTTCCCTTTCAATTTTTTACAATGGCTGCCCCCTAGGAATCAGATGTTGATGATTGAACCTATCTTGTTATTCAAGGATGTTCTGTGCTCCTCCAGAGATGCTTGCTTTTGCAGTGATTATAATATTATCTATGTTGTCAGTGATTCATCGGAAATATATTAATGTCTTTTAGTCCCAGCGATCTTTAAAGTCTTAAATGTGATATCGTGCATATTTTTTCATTAGTTACACCCATGTGATGCCTTTGAGTGCACACATTTTTTGATATTTCTATATGATTCAAATGTATGTCTGCACATAAATATTTGCACACTGTTATACCACCATATCCTTTATTACTTGACTTGGTGTCCAAATTTATGGCGTATCTTCATCAATTCTAATGTTTGGGATATGTGGACCAGCATCTATGGTCTTAACGTATTTCATCATTGTTGATATCACATTTTTATGACATGTATAATGTTCGCTTGGCAGAATGATTGTTCTGGTGCACATAGTTCTTCTTGAAATCGTACTATGGTTTTCAAGATTTTATGTGTGCATATATAAATGTTTCCACACTGCTTGAGTCATCTCCATTGTTATAACTGGACCTAGACTCCAATGAGATGGTGTATATTGCTTAATTGCAATTTTAAGCTTTTGAATTCACGGGCTATCTTCTATGAAGAATTGTTTCACTTACAGATGACTAGTCTTAGGCATTCATCTTTTTTTGTATCCCATTGTATTATCGTGGCATAAATGTTTGTTTTGTTAGAATGTGTTCTGGTGCACATAGTTCTTCTTGAAGTCCTGCATGATTTTCAAGATTTTATGTGTGCATATAAAAATTGTCCACACTGCTTGAGTTTTCTCTACTACTATAGAGCTAGACTCCAATGAAGTGGCGTACATTAAAAATATGTTATTTGTAGGGATTTAAATACTCTTCTACTCTTCAGAACTCAATCTTTGACAATTAGACTAAGAATGTGTACATCATATCATGCAAATTTAGTGAGACGATCATGATGATGCTTTGCTGGTATTTCCGTTTGAGTAAATTTCACCAGCGGTCCATGAACTTGTCCCGAGTTCTCATCTAGGTCTCGGTACTCTCAAAATGCACGTATAGGTCCTTAAACTTGTCCCACGCTCTCATCCATGTCCCGATACTCTTGAATTGCACGCAACGGTCCTTCAACTTGTCCTGCAGTCTCATCTAGGTCCATATATTTCCAAAATATATTAAACTTTTAGAAAGAAACATTTTTAAATGTTTAAAACTTTCATGTTCTCAAACCAAGTTCAAATCCTACTTAAAAGTAATACAAAATTCATGAGAAAATAATCAAAAAAACATGGTTGATTAAGAATATTGGATATAAGATTTAATGATTTTAGGAGATGTTATTTTAGCACAACTATTTAACAACTAATTTTATTTTAGAGATAAATTATTCTTGAGAAAATGACAAAAAATAATTTGATTCTGGGTTATTTTAGAGATTTCTTGATTTCTCCATGATTTTTTGTCATTTTATCAGTAATTTTTTATCTCTAAAATAAAATCAACTATTAAATAATTGTGCTAAAATTGCAATTCTTAAACTCACCAAATATTATATCCAATATTCTTAATCAACCATGTGTTTGTGATTATTTCTCATAAATTTTGGATCAAATTTGAGTGGGATTTAAACTTGGTTTGAAATCATGAAGATTTTAATTGACAAAAATGTTTTTTTTCAAAATAAATAAATGCATTTTGGAAGTATATGGACCTTGATGAGACTGTGAGACAAGTTGGAGGACTGTTGTGTGCATTTTAAGAGTATCGGGACCTGGATGAGAGCAAATGACAAGTTTAAGGACCTATACGTGCATTTTGAGAGTACCGGGACCTAGATGAGAACTCGGGACAAGTTCATGGACCGCTGGTGAAATTTTCCGTTTTGATGTGGCTATTGGCTGCTTGTACCCATACTTGCATGCTAGGGCCTGTATTTTTATGCGCATAGTTCTTCTTGGAATCAGATTATGATTTTCAAGATTTTATGTGTGCATATACAAATTTTCCACACTGCTTGAGCTATCTCCATTATGGAGCTAGACTCCAATGAAGTGGTGTACATTGACCCAATGCTTATTACCAGTACCCTGTATAAATATAGTGGCTGCAGTGTATGAATGGTTCTTGGATACTACTTTTTTGAAAATTATTCTTGGATACTACTTATATGTTCACATTTATTTTTTTAATCTGCTTGTGTCCAATATAGTGGGAGTTAAAACTTCTATTGGCTTTTGCATTTCTACTACCGACTACAGCCACTGAAACATGTCACATAACTGAATTGAATACTTCTTGCGCTTTTATCGTGAACATTGGATACTTAAGAGTGACTCACTATGTTATGATTTTACACAATGCAGACACTATGATGAAATTTGCCTCTTTTGAGATGGTTGTTGAGATGATCTACAAGTATGCCATCCCTGCTCCCAAGAGTGAGTGCAGCAAGAATCTCCAGCTTGGAGTGAGCTTTGCAGGTGGCTACATCGCCGGGGTGTTCTGTGCCATTGTCTCCCACCCAGCTGACAACCTTGTCTCCTTCCTCAACAATGCTAAGGGGGCTACTGTGGGCGATGTAAGTTTGTAAGATACCATCATGCTCAGGAACGCATTGTCATCTTGGATATCTGACCTACCATATCATTTGTTGCTTGCACAGGCTGTGAAGAAGATTGGTCTAGTGGGGCTATTTACTCGTGGGCTCCCGTTGCGTATTGTGATGATTGGTACCCTCACTGGAGCCCAGTGGGGTATCTATGACGCTTTTAAAGTCATGGTTGGACTGTAAGTATCTCTTATTGTGGGTAATAACATTAGCTCGATTTAGTACATGACAACCTAACAGGGCTATTTTTTGGTCCAGGCCGACTACTGGTGGCGTTGCTCCTACCCCTCCTGCGGCTAAGGCCTGATTGATTCTACCTTTCCCAAGTTTTCTAGCAACAATTGGCGCCAACTTGGATGACCCTAGCTCCTCTTCCCAGTCGGACAAAGGGATTGTTTCAATTCTTTTAGGAATGCTTAACTGCGTCCTGCTAATATCTCAGATGAGCCACACGCTCCATATAGTGTTAATTAGATGATGAAACATTTAGAACATGTGTTGTAGATGATAATAAGGTGCATTATGATTGCCTTGGAAACCATGGCATCATCGTTTTTCTATTGGCATGTTTTGACTTTGGGAGCACAAGATTGTATAGTCGGCCCTGGTTAAAGCTATTTTCTCCAGTATATATTTGTCAATGAGAGCAATTGTTGTAGCAGCTTTGAGCTTATCTTGCTGTCTATAAGCTGCTTGTTCAGCCGTTGCCATTGTCCCGTGTGAATTCTGTCCCCTGCATATTGAACAAACCTTTTCCTCTTGCTTCTTGTTGTCGACCAAACAGCACGCTGCTGCTGGGTCATCGATGTTGTGAGGACATTTGGGAAATGCTGCTGAGGAGCAAAGGTTCTTTTGCTAATTTTAACCATGACGTTATGGCTACTGATCGAAATATCTTGGAACTGTCACACTCCCAACCTACCGCGTCATCGGGTTCGGAATTTCGGATGGAACCATACGCATCTCGCCGAAAGATCTCAAAACTCACCTGTGACGTAGCAACTTGCCACGTCTACGCGCGTTCTTCTCTTGTTGCATGGCTGATCTTTTGTGGCGTCCTAGGTATGTAGCAAGGCTTAAGATTAAAACGATAAAAGACAAGCTGATACAAGATTTTGGAAATGCAGAGAGAATGTTACCAACATTCGCTGCTCAGTAATTCAGCCGGTCACTGTGACTAGAGTTCAAACATTAAACTGCACCCATACTGGTAGCCAGTAAATTATTGTAACCCACCGATTATTGGAACGAAAGCTGGGATTTTGTTTTTAATCTTACCACAGCTGCAGCTGGTGGTCAGTCAGCAAAGCTTAGGGAAAAAAATGTCATTCACCTTAATCTTGTGGGTGCTTCAATTGTTTATACTCTTTATTTAGGGACAATGGTTTAACTTCAAATTTATACTCTTAGAGAATATAACAAGGTTGCGCATATTTTGGCAACGATTTGTCGAGTATTAACAAGGTTACAAGGTAGGGTAGCAATCGTGTTATGCTGCCCATGGATTACCTATGTTGCACGGTGAACTACAGAGTTGCAACCACACGGGAGAGTGCCCGCAGAGGATGGCGAGAGGACATGGCAAGATAAAATCCTGGTCCAGCACGATCTGATTTTCCAAATGGGATCAGGTGATTGGCTCCGGTTCATCGTCCACTCAGCACCACCAGCTTCCTCTGCTTCTACCTCCACAACCCCCCAGCCCGATGGCAAGTTCTAGAAGCAAAGCTGCACAGCCTTAACACCTCCACCCACTGCTCCAGTTCCACCTACGCCAAACGCCTTCTCCTACGCGAGCTTCAGCTTCCCCTCCGACCTCCGCAAGCTCCCAGCTCAGTTCAATTAGCTACAGCTCGGTCCGCGCGCTTGCGCTTGGGGGCGTGGCCATGGCGCTGCTCTCCGCCACTTCCCCCGCCAAGGCGCTCCTCCTCTGCCACGACGAGCCGCAGCACGGGCACTCGCTCCCGGCCCCACATCCGCAGAGCCTGTGCGGCGCCGGCAAGCGGCAGCGAGCGCGCGCCAGGTTGTCCGTTGCGGCGGCGGCAATGCGGTCGCCCGATACGGCCGTCGCTCCGGCGCCGGCGCCGGCGGGCGAGATGAAGAAGGATAAGAGGCCACGGGTGCTGGTGGCCGGCGGCGGGATCGGCGGGCTGGTGTTCGCGCTGGCGGCGCGGCGCAAGGGGTACGAGGTGACGGTGTTCGAGCGCGACCTGAGCGCGGTGCGCGGGGAGGGGCAGTACCGCGGGCCCATCCAGATCCAGAGCAACGCGCTGGCGGCGCTGGAGGCCATCGACATGTCCGTCGCCGAGGACGTCATGCGCGCCGGCTGCGTCACCGGGGACCGCATCAACGGCCTCGTCGACGGCATCTCCGGATCCTGGTACGCCCATTATCCCTTTCGCTTGCTCAGTTTCTTTCTGCTCCTCTCGATCGCACTCGTAAAGGACAGCGCCTTGGAAACGTGATAATAAATTCGGTTATCCTGATAAGATGATGGCTCGCACGAGCAATACGATTCGCTCCCGTTATACTAGTATTCTACTAGTCCGACCACACGATTTTGTTAGGCACGTGCTACGTCAACTGTGCCAGCGCTGCTGCCGACCTCGTCACGGTCGCCACACCCACACGTGGTGCGCGCGCGGCGCGGCGCACGAAGGCTAGGCAACCAGGGCCCCGTTTCAGGGAGGAAGCACCGTGCCGCCCACGGCGGGGGGAGCCGACCCGACCCGCGCCGGACGGGACCAAACGATCGAGTTGCCGGCATGCCGCTACCAAATTCGCCAGGGTGGGGAGTATGGGTGCGCCGCGCCATGCCCCCCCTGGGCCACCACCGCGGCCGGCGCCGCCTGGTCGGCCGGTAGACGGCGCTCATTTCCTTTCCCAATCAGCGACCCACCCCAGCCCGCGGCCGCCACGTACCTTGCCCACCCGACCGCCCAGCCGCACCCAGGGAAAAAAGCTTTCACCAATCCGCGACCGCTGTTTCGGTCCCCGCTCCACTCAGCGGCGAACACCATTCTTCCCAAGCCAGAGAGTACAAGCTTCCTCTCTTCCAATTCCCAGCTCTCCAGTCGGAACGAGCTCTTGATGAGCTGACAGCTGAGGTTGACCTTCAGCTACGACCTCTCTGTGACTCACCGGCGACTGCAGTAGCTTCCACTCCATTCCACCACCATGCCGAGCACCGCGCCAGCCTCTCGAGCCGCGATCTCGCCCCCGTTCGCCTCCCCGGCCACCAGCCGCGGCAGCCGAGCGCTCCGCCAGCTCGCGCTCCCCCACACCCCGTCCGCGCCGCGGCAGAGGATCGGCCTCCCCCACGGCCCCTTGAGGCCCCGCGCGGCAGCGGCGGCCATGGGGACCGAGGCAATGCCGGCGCCGGAGCCCAAGGCGCGCGTCTTGGTGGCCGGCGGCGGCATCGGCGGGCTGGTGTTCGCGCTCGCGGCCCGGCGGAAGGGGTTCGAGGTGGTGGTGCTGGAGCGGGACATGAGCGCCGTCCGCGGGGAAGGGAGGTACCGGGGCCCGATCCAGCTGCAGAGCAACGCGCTCGCCGTGCTCGAGGCCGTCGACGCCGCCGCGGCCGACGAGGTCATGGACGCCGGCTGCATCACTGGGGACCGCGTCAACGGCATCGTCGACGGCGTCTCCGGCTCCTGGTAAGGGAGTCACCGAGTGAGGCAGGGTCGTCCCAGCGCCAGAGCGAAATTCTTACACGAAGTCGCCGATAATTTGATTGTTTTTTCACGCTGCGTTGAGAAAGATTTGGCTGTTTTTTGGCTAGTTCGAGTGGAATTTAGTGTGACTTCCTGGGTTCATTGGTCTGTAGTGTTGGCAGTTAGTATGCTCGCCCAGCTTTGGTAGATCGTCATTTGTCTATCGTTGACACGCAACGCAAGTCTGTTCTTCTGGGGGAAAAACAAATTACAGTTGCTGGAACAATTTCGGTTCCTATTTACTAGGGTTGATGCCATTGTGGCACTAATCCGTTCATGCTTATTTTACCACATTTGTTTTGCATTTCCATGCTGTGACACTTTGCTTGTTAGCTTTAATATTGCAATTCGTCTGCTGAGGCATCCATTTGACCGTGCCAAGTTGGTATTCAGGTACTGCAAGTTTGATACCTTTACTCCTGCAGCTGAGCGGGGGCTCCCAGTCACAAGGGTCATTAGCCGCATGACGCTGCAACAGATCCTTGCTCGTGCAGTCGGCGATGATGCTATATTGAATGGCAGCCACGTAGTCGACTTCATAGATGATGGCAGTAAGGTGAATGGGCGATTGTACTTTTGTCGCCATGCCAATTGAAATTTAGTTTAAAGTGTTGCCAGTTTCTGAAACTGTAGTGTTTGCTGGATGAGTGTAGGTTACTGCCATATTGGAGGATGGTCGAAGATTTGAAGGTGATCTTTTGGTTGGTGCCGATGGAATATGGTCAAAGGTAATGTAGTGACTTCACCCTTTTGGTTAGAACTCAGAAACAAGCACAGAAGAGACCTTATTTGCTTGATGTTTGCTCCATTGGATAGGTGAGGAAGACATTATTTGGGCATTCAGAAGCCACCTTTTCAGGTTACACATGCTACACTGGAATTGCAGACTTTGTGCCTCCTGATATCGACACAGTTGGGTATGTTTCATGGATCCTGGAATGATTAATGTATTTTCAGAGATTGTGAACTTTCATTGTTATAACAACACACTCCTGTCTTTTCCCCTGTTGAAGGTACCGGGTATTTCTTGGTCACAAACAATACTTCGTCTCTTCAGATGTTGGTGCTGGTAAAATGCAATGGTATGCTTTCCACAAAGAAGAGGCTGGTGGCACTGACCCTGAAAATGGTGAGTGCCTGGAGTGAAGTTTTCGTGCATACAAGACTACAAGTGAAATGGATCTTCCTCATTACTCTAAGTTATTGACAATAAAGATGCAAATTTAACACGCCCCACATGCTTATGATCTGCTAATCATTGACAGGTAAAAAGAAAAGATTGCTTGAGATATTCAGTGGTTGGTGCGAGAATGTCATAGATCTGATTAATGCAACTGAAGAGGAAGCGATTCTTCGCCGGGACATATATGACCGCCCACCTACTATGAATTGGGGAAAAGGTCGCGTGACCTTGCTTGGTGATTCTGTCCATGCTATGCAGCCTAATCTGGGTCAAGGTGGCTGCATGGCTATTGAGGTATGCAATTTCTTAGCTTGCCAGGGATATGGAATCACGATCAATCTATCATCATGGTAAATATGTTTCTAGTACAAAGATAATCGCAATAACGTCCTTGCTCTTGTCTTTATAGGATGGTTACCAGTTGGCCGTGGAGCTTGAGAATGCCTGGCAGGAGAGTGTCAAGTCTGGAACTCCTATGGATATAGTTTCCTCTTTGAAGCGGTAATTAGCTCGTATATTGTAGCATGCTAGGTGTATTTATGTAGTACTGATTTAAATGTCTATGATAAATTTCAACGCTTCAATTGAATCCAACTGTTTTTCTTGTGTGGTCTCCTGTTCTGTACTATTTAGTAAGCTGACTGACATTTGTTTGCATATTGGGGCTGCAGTTATGAGAAGGAGAGAAGGCTGCGTGTTGCTATTATACATGGATTGGCAAGAATGGCAGCAATCATGGCTACCACTTATAGACCATACCTGGGTGTTGGTCTTGGACCTTTGTCGGTAAGCAATAAACTTACACAGCTTTATACTACATAATACACAGAGTTCTTTTCTGTCTGTCAGCCAGATTGAAAGTTATTTTTCAAGTATTCTACCAACAAATTTATTGGATTTCTGAAATAAGGTTCTGAATTAGATAGATCTCATTATATCATCCTCCTAAGTGCATTGCTGTATAACTGCATATTGAAATTATTCGAACTGCATGCTAAGATTATCCACGTGTAGTTTTTGACCAAGCTGCGGATACCACATCCGGGAAGAGTTGGTGGCAGATTCTTCATTATGATTGGAATGCCTGCGATGCTGAGCTGGGTGCTTGGTGGCAACAGGTGCATACCAAGATTTAATTGCCGCCATTTGTTCTCATTTCAAGCACATATGTAATAGCAACACATTTTTATTGGCTTTAGATGCCCCATTAAAATGGTGCCCCAACTTTTCTCCTCAGTTCCTGCTTACCATATGTTACTCATGGAAATGAAACTTTTCATTGATGTGCAGTTCGAAGCTAAAAGGAAGACCTCTAAGCTGCCGGCTTTCTGACAAGGTATGCTTCTGAATGAGCTACAAAATGAGCTGGTACCATCCTTTAATCTTCACTGACATTTTGTATCATGCTGAAGGCCAACGACCAGCTTTCTCGATGGTTTGAGGATGACGATGCATTGGAAGAAGCTATGGGCGGAGAGTATGCTTCTTTGCTTTCTCTAGTGATATGATAGTTAACAAAATGCTTGATTTATTCCTTGATTTCGTAACCTTTGACAAAATCATTCATTAGACTGCTGCTACTTGTAGATGGTACCTCTTCCCCACAAGTGAAGGAAACAGTAATAGCTTGCAGCCTGTTCGTTTAATCAGGGATGAACAGAGGGCAATCTCAGTTGGGTAGGTCTAACAAGCAAAATGATTTCTTTCCTAATTGCACACAGTCAAGGTTTTTGGAATAAAAATAATGCATTTTCTTTTGCAGAAGCCGGTCAGATCCCAGTGATTCTGCATCTTCCCTAGCATTGCCCATGCCACAGGTGAGTTAAGCAAAACGATTAAATGATTTTTTAGTGACTTTGTTTGGGAATTTGCATTTGTGTAAAGCTTTTTGTCAATAAATATGCAGATATCAGAAAGGCATGCTACCATCACATGCAAGAACAAGGCTTTCTATCTGACTGATCTCGGAAGTGAACACGGCACATGGATTACTGAGTACGCACTGCAACAGCATTTCTATGCTCATCCTATAGAATTTCAGTACCAATATTGTACTCAATCACCTTCTTATGACTATCCAGCAATGAAGGTAGACGTTACCGTGTGCCACCAAACTTCCCGGTTCGTTCCGTCCCTCTGATGTCATTGAGTTTGGTACCGATCAGAAGGTAGTTTAACTTCACTCCCTCTTACCACCTGCTATTTTTTCTCCTTCACGTTTTGGCTTGTTCCACTGATGTGGACAACTATTCAACTGAATGATTTATCTTGTTGAACCTGAATTGTTGTGATACCTTTTCATTTGAATTCTGATGGATTCGCATCGCACAAAATTATAGGCCATGTTCCGGGTGAAGGTGCTGAACACACTCCCATATGAATCCGCAAGAAGAGGGAAACAGCAGCAGCAAATCCTTCAGGCAGCATGAACACGGATGCCAGCCACCACTCCTGTCATCAGCCACACTGTATTGTACAGCATTCAGTAAACCCGCGCCACTGCATCTGAGAAAGCAGACAGAAGATAAATCAAAATACAAAAGTGATTCTTGCATCCATCCAGATGCCAAACAGAATTTTGAATACTAGCACCTAACGGATTGAAACTGCAGTTCTACGAGAAGAACTGAGCTGTAAAATAGGAATAGGCAATTTAGCTGTTGCCGGATTGTGTACATCGTTGTATCATCAAAGAAAATACTGTACACCAAAAGGCATATTGTAATTACGGTACGAACACAGATATATTATGATCATCATGTAAGATATACGCCCGCACCTAGCAGGCCGGCAGCGCTACATGGCAATAAATAATTATTCACCTTTCACTCATTGGGATCTTTGCTATCATTTTAGATAAACTATTTTAATATATTTTAGAGAAAAATAGTGAATGTAAAAAAATATTGAGAAAAAGTTAAAATACTAATGAATGCAAAAAAAGTTGGGTGAATGTCAAATAAGAAAAAAAAAATATTGAGCAAAAATATTAGTAAATATAAAAAGGTTGACGCGTGTAAAAATTATTAAGCAATATGTTAGTAAATAGAAGAAAGTTAATGAAAAATATTGATACATATAAAAAGATGTTGGTCATGGTGAGAAATGTTGATGGCAATTATATCAGTTTTTTTTAAAAAAATTATTGTTGGTTTTCAAACGAGCTATCAAACTAAACACAATATTGAAGGAAAGAGTTGTATAAATAGAGCGACTATATGAGGTAAAATTAGGCCAATCTCAGTGGGAGTTTCATGGACACAGTTACCTAGACTGAAAACTAGGTAACTGTGCCAGTAGAGTTTCATGGGGATGAAACTCCCCTCACATCCCATGAAACTCCCCTCATAAATGACCCTGCCAAGTCAGCATTTTTGCTTATGTATCATAGCAATTAATGCCATGAAATTCTCCATGAAACTGCCATTGAGACTGGCCTTAGAGTTTCAACTCAACAAAATGCGATCATTTGCCGGTAGAGGTGGTGCCCCTTTTATAGTCAGACCAAAGGTCTTTTTTATGCCCAAAATACCTCTAACAATCCATAATATGCCGAGAATACCCTATTACTACAAGAAGGCAAATCCTATTTGCACCAATACTTTTGTCGAGCGAGATGCCCTAAAAACATAGGGCCAATCGACCGAAACCAAAAGTCTTTGATATACGAAAGTGACGTTGATCGGTAGTTCATCGTCATCGAGCGAAGATGTTGTTTGTCATTCAGATTCCAACATTGATGAATATCAATAAATTGTAATACTTCGTACATATTAAAATATTAAAAAAAATTGATATGTGAGCTAGCTTGAAGATAGGTTTCCTCTCTACAGGGAGCTCCTGAGCAACAGGGAGACAGACCCGGAGAGATGCCAGCCAACGCCGAGGCGGCCGGCGGCGGCCGCCGGGGGACCCTGGCCAAGGTCTCCCTCTCGTCGGTTTCGGCCGCCATGGCGGAGGCCTCCACCTACCCGTTGGACGCCGTCAAGACGCGCCTCCAGCTCCACCGCAGCCCAGGCGGCGCGGGCGGGGGCGGCGTGAGCGTGATCCGCGTCGCGTCCGAGCTCGTCCGCGACGGAGGGGTGTACCGGGGCTTCTCCCCCGCCGTCCTCCGCCACCTGATGTACACCCCGCTCCGCATCGTGGGGTACGAGCATCTCCGGTCCACCCTGGCCAGCGGGGGCCGGGAGGCCGCCGTTGTCGAGAAGGCGCTCGCCGGGGGACTCTCCGGCATTGCTGCACAGGTAAACTTTTGTAAAGCAAAAGTCACTTTATGTTTCCGTGAGAGTAATCTCCAATCAGACAACCCATTGCTCTAGTCCCTCTAGATGCAAATACATTTGGCCACAGAAGGTGCCTTTAACTCAGTAAAAACAATCAAGCGAGTTATGCATAAGAAATCTCTAATTCTATGTGTGATTTGTAGCTAGTTTGTGGTGTCTCTCAATTACAGGTGAGTAGTGAGAAAGAACAACATCAAAAATAGTAGTGACAAGGGACAAGAAAATCAGGAGTTCTGAAAAAGAAATCTGCACTGATTGACATCATCTGAGAAGTGACATTGTCCCTAGCACAGTTTGATTAGTTGAAGATTAAGACATATTTCTGGCTAGTAGACACTAAACTTTGAAGGGGGGAGAAATTTGCAATTGGCCGAGCGAAAACTCAAATGTAGTGAGTACTGCCTTTTTGTTTCAAGCTATTCATTTCAAACAATGCGGAAGAGCAGATCCCAGGTGTCATCGTATCCAGCATCTCAATATGAGGATGTCATCAATTAATATCAGCCTCGATACTGAAGTAGTGGGTGGATGATAAAGCAGCACACCAGTCGAATTTGTTGTCAGTTGTTGTATGGGCACAATGAGTCAGTGACTACATTGAGCAGTAGCTAGTAGCAGGTAGCAGTACGCGACAAGCCGAAAACTTCAATGATAGCTCCAATCATATCACTATCTGCATGTAACATGTTCTTGAATTCTTCAACCCCCATAGTATGATCATTTGCTTCCACACTCTGGTCCTCACCCACAGTTGGCAGCTACTGACAGGGCCTATCTCGGCAAAGGTACTTACCTCAATCTGGTCCCTGTCCAGTGCTGCCAAGTACTTGTAGAGAACACTAAGTGCAGGGTGTGCGAGTCTAGATCTTGTATAGAGGTGCCTCGATGTAATTCATATTTCATACACAGCGTTGAATGGGGGGATGCTGGAGGAAGCTGGTGAGGTGAATATGGTTGGACAAAATGTTGAAAGCATAGATTTACCGATGGAACTGGAAACAAAATGGACATCCTAATTTAGGATTCCTAAATAGTCCTTATGTGAAGGGGTTTATCTCTTGATTGAATGGGAACAAATAGGTCAGCACATAAGCATACACCAGTAATCATTGCTTGGCTAGGCTTTCTTGGAGCTCATTGGTAAGACAAAGGGATCATCAGTTTATCTTAATGATAACATGCTATTAGTAGAAGGGTGATGTTCTAAATCAATATGGCCTGGCTTTGATTTTCCAAAACCATTATTTGTATGCTTTATGAAGGTTTCTAGCTGCTGCAATTTCTTAGCTATGTAACGCCATTAGTAATTTTGTTCCTGCCACTCTGCAGTGCAGGTGGTGGCGAGCCCTGCTGACCTCATAAAGGTAAGGATGCAAGCAGACAGCAGGTTGTTAAGCCAAGGTATTCAACCACGGTACACTGGAGTCGCGGATGCCTTCACAAAAATCATACGAGCTGAGGGCCTTCTGGGACTTTGGAAGGGGGTTGTTCCAAACGCGCAGCGGGCATTTCTTGTCAACATCGGTGAATTGACGTGCTATGATCAGGCAAAGCATTTCATCATTCGCAAGCAGATTTGCGATGACAATCTGTATGCCCACACATTGGCCTCTGTCGCGTCTGGACTGTCCGCAACAACCATGAGCTGCCCAGCAGATGTGATCAAAACCAGGATGATGAACCAGGGGAAGGAGGGCAAAGCTCTATACAGGAGTTCTTATGATTGTTTGGTCAAGACCGTCAGGCATGAGGGCATGGCGGCTTTGTGGAAGGGTTTCTTGCCCACATGGGCGAGGCTTGGCCCGTGGCAGTTTGTGTTCTGGGTTTCCTACGAGAAATTGCGCCGTGCATCAGGCATTTCATCATTCTGATATATGAGGCTACTAGATCACAGAAGTTTACATTTCTACACCTTCATTGCGGCTCCATGTAGGATGCAACCCTTTACATGCTTACTTGACTGTGGCCGTGTATCCTTTATTGTCTCTGAGGGGAACATGCAGATGAAATTGTCATGCTTCACATTTTGTTTTGACAATCTAGCAAACTCCCCATAAGTTGGGACATTCTCATTTGTCATCTATATAGAGGATTATTGATAAGCTTTTAATTAATCACAGTATATGACAGAAAAAAAGTGGATATGTGATGGATGGAATGGAACTAAATAACTGCTCAGGACTCCAGCAACTGGACACCCTCCGGGAAGTCCTCGCAGTGCCGGATGTGCTGGACCGTCCTGCCGGTGTCACCTCTGGCCTTCGCCCGGCAGTCGTAGTTGGGCGGCCTGTGGAAGCACGGCTCGATGGAGGGGCCCAGCCGGCACGGCGTGTCGGGCGGCTTCCCGTGGTCAGGGCGCATGAGCACCCATGGCCTCAGCCCTGCCAGCCCTTGGATGACGTACCCGAACGTCGAGACGCCGGTGGTGACCACCACGTCGGAGAAGCTGAGCAGCACCATCTCTGCGAGCGCCTTCTGGTTCTGTTGGCCGTCGCCGATGTGCTGCTCGCCCAGGTGCGTCGGCTGGAACACGCTCACCGCCTCCCCCGCCGCTGTGCCGCGCTCGTGGTACAGGTCCCTGAGCCTCTCCGAGTACTCGGCGTGCAGCGACACGACGACCACTGCCTTGCGCTTCGCCGCCGCCTGGCCGTCGGAGGCGTTATTGCCCGGGCGCGCCGCGACGACGGCGGGAAGGATGTTCTCCCGGTGCGTGCACTTGAGGATCTGGCCGTAGAACTCGTCGGAGGAGATGGGCGCCCACTTGAACGTGCGCACCTGGATGCCCACGCGCTCGTCGGCCTTGTCGAAGTATGAGCCGTGGTACCTCATCACCATGCCCCACACGGTGTTGCTCGGGTGGAAGAGGTACCGGCCGAGGTGGTGGAACACGGCGTCGCGGCGCGGGAACATGCGCGCCAGCTCCCGCTCGTACCGCGGGATCAGGAACAGGCCCGGCACGAAGTAGTTGTCGGCCTGGAACACGAGCCAGGGCACGCGCCGGAGCTCGGCCTGCGTGTCGTCGCAGAAGAAGAGCCGGTCGGATGTCCTGTAGTTGTGGACCAGGTGCAGGTACAGCCACGGCGACGCCGCGCCGAGCGCCTCGCCGCGGCCAAGCGTGCTGCCGAGGCTCTCGGCGGTGTCGATGGTGAGCTTCTTGCGGACGGGGAAGTCCCCCGGCGGCAGTATCCACGTGGACCCCGGGAACGGCTCGCAGAAGAGGTCGTCGAGGTCCCCGGCGCGGCTGCCGTTGAGGAGGAGGACGCGGTCGGTGAGCAGCGCGTAGAGGAACCCCGCGGCGATGGAGAGCATGCGGTTGCCGAGCCCCGCGTTCGGGGTCCACACCAGGTAGCTGCACGTCGTTGCGCCGGCGGAGAAGGGATCGGCTGCGCCGTCGCCGGAGGCGTTGCTGGGCGACGACGCGCGGAGGCGCTCGACGGCGCGCGCGTAGGCCGGGGTGCCGGGGGCGCAGAGACGGTGGAGGGACTCGTAGCGGCGGAGCGCGGAGACGAGGTGCGGGGACAGCGCGTGCCGCGACGTCCGGCGGTAGCGCGCCGCGCGGTAGCGGCTGAGGCAGGCGCGGTCGTCGAAGTCCGCCGAGAGGAGGCCGCCCAGGAGCATGTCGCCGGGGTCCGGCACCGTCGCTAACGGCACGGCGCCCTGGTCAGACACTGCGGCGCACACAGAGAAGCAGTTCAATTTGTGAACAACAGGGCAAACGCTTGGCACGCGCGCGAACGTCGTGTGACCAGTTCATCACTAAACCGTGAGAGGACGACACATACCGGCGTTCATGACGGCGCGGACTCTGGCCGAGACCCACGTCTCGCCGGCGCTGGAGGGCGTCCACCGGGCGCCGAAGAGGACGGCGGCCGTGAACATCACGGCCGCCGCGCTCGCCGTGGTCAGCAGCACCGTCGTCGGCCGCACGGCCGATCCGCTCCTGCCGCCGAGCTGCGACCGTGCCGCCGCCATGCCGCCACGAATCGGGGCCTCTGGCCCACCGCTCACCGGAACACGTACGCACGTCTGCTGGCCTCCGTACGTTCCGGGCTTGCCGCCGCTGCTAGCAGCCACGCCATTGGCGCGTTTAGTTATGTGGGGTGCGACGCCGCGGCGATAGCTTGCACCGGGAGGACGCAAGGTGGTGCGCGCGCGCGCTCGAGTGAAGCAATCGACTGTATCAGGGCTTTCAGGGTCAATGCTTCGATCGTGGCGAAGCCGGCCATCAATGCTGGGTTGCGAACGGAGTACGCAATCAGATCGTGGTTTCCGTGGCGAGAACCGTTCGTATGGCTGCCAATTTTAAGCAGCTTGGCTAATCAGCAAAGAGGCATGCAGACCATTTCGTCGCCTTTATCGTAGCAATGTCTCGTCCATATTGCCAAACCACGAAGCCTCGAATCAGAGGAAGAGAAACCGATAACAACGGACAAATCTTCTTCAAACCAAGGCACACACATACTGATTTCGTGTAGTGTATCGCCCAGCCTCGCATGGCAAATGCTTGGTGAAAGGCTGCCTGGCTTCGAGGATCAAAGTTCGTTGTCGTCTCGAAGACGTCAACAACTTCCGTATAGTTCGAGTCACTCTAATAAGATATACGAATTGAAAGACGTTTGATGGGTTTGAGCACTTTTTTATCCTATGCTGGCAGATTGATCATAGTCAATTCTGTGCTTAGCTCCCTGCCCACCTTTTATCTTTGCACTCTCAAATTTCCTACTTGGGTTATAGAGCAAATTGATAAATATAGGAAGCACTTTCTTTGAGACCGAGGTGATGTGAACAGAAAGGGTGGCTGCCTGGTAGCTTGGACTAAAACTTGTTTGCCAAAAGATCAAGGTGGATTGGGTATTATTGATCTCCTAACACAGAACACTGCTTTACTGTTGAAGTTTTTGCACAAATTCTATAATAAAGAGGACCTGCCCTGGGTGCAACTTACTTTTTTTTGAACAGAGGGGTGCAACTTATTTGGCATTGCATGTACCGTAGACCGATTGTTCCTCGTGTCAAGACACTATCTGGATCATTTTGATGGCGTGATGTCATGAATCTCACCGAGAAATTCAGGATGATTGCTTCCTGCAAAGTTGGTGATGGACTTACTGTGATGTTCTAGAAAGACCTCTGGGATCTCGGCATCCTGCAATGGCAATATCCACAGTTCTTCTCTTTTGTAAAAGACCGAAATACCTCTGTTGCAAATTTCTTGGACAAAATGCCTATGCCAATTTGTATACATCATTGTCCGAAAAAGCCTCTGCACAGCTTCAACTGCTGTCCACCTCCAGAGGAGGCACACGACCGTGCATTGGGTTTATATTTGAGGATCAAGAGACTACACTTCTAAGAAAGCTTATATATCTCTCAAAGGGGTTGCCCAAGCCTCGCCAGTTTTCAAATGGATATGGCACAAGTTCTTCTTTTGGCTCCTACTGAGAGATCGTCTCAACACCAGAAATCTCCTTCGAAGGAAGAATATGTTTTTGCCAAGTTATTTGTGTGTTTTATGCACAACAGGCCAGGAAGAGTCGCTTGTTCATCTTCTCTTCACCTGCCCCTTTAGTGTTGCTTGCTGGGCATTCCTGAGAATCACTTGGAATATATCCCTCTCAATTTCAGAGACGATCCTTCAAGCTCGGCAAGCTTTCAGTAGCAACATTTTCAGAGAGGTGGTGATTGTGGCAGCTTGGAGCATTTGGGTGCACAGAAATTCTATCATTTTTGATGGTCAAACCCTATCCTTTTCAGGGTGGAAGAAGCATTTCAAGGAGAAACTTGCTCTTGTTACACATCGAGCAAAGCCCTCCTTGCAACATTTGTTGAAGATTTAGTTATGTAATATCATTTAATGCTTTCTCTTGCTAGCTAGGGTCTTTTTTGGGCCTGGGGCCATGTAAACTGTACATAAACTTTTTCTGTTTATTAATATAAAAATATCAGTAGGGGCCTCCCCTGCCGTTTCAGTCAAAAAAAAAGATATACGACCTTTGTTGACAGTTCTTTTTTGAGTGCTTAACAGTTTTAATACCTCTTACGTGGTGTTGTTCGAGTTGCATCTTTCTCAACTATTTTAACAAATCACCAACAATGTTATATACTTAGAAATTGTTGCCCACTTGTAAAGAAATCATGGCGAAAAGTTAGTATTCTTGTAGTGCATAGGAATTCTATACACATGATTGGGGTTGAATGGATCTTCAAAGCCCGGTGGTTGCTCAACATAGACTAGTTCATTGATATATCCATTTAGAAAAGCACTCTTCACATCCATTTGATATAGCTTCAAGTTGTGACATG
Source organism: Urochloa ruziziensis (assembly GCA_015476505.1). Taxonomy (NCBI): domain Eukaryota; kingdom Viridiplantae; phylum Streptophyta; class Magnoliopsida; order Poales; family Poaceae; genus Urochloa; species Urochloa ruziziensis. The sequence goes on along the minus strand of CM027125.1, from coordinate 37,070,026 downwards.
ATGCATAAGCAAGAAGGATGCGAATAGCTTCTAGTCTTGCCACTGGTGCAAAAGTCTCTCCAAAATCTAGTCCTTCAACTTGAGAGAATCCTTTTGCCACTAGCCTTGCCTTGTTCCTCACTACATTGCCTTGGTCATCTTGCTTGTTGCGGAATACCCATTTGGTTCCAATCACTCTTGCATCTTTTGGTCTTTCCTCCATGTCCACACCTTATTCTGGGTGAAGTTGTTTAGTTCTTCATGCATTGCATTCACCCAATCCGGATCATTGAGAGCTTCTTCAATTTTGGTTGGCTCTATGATTGAGACAAATGAACTATGCTCACAATAATTTGATCGTTGCTTGGCTCTTGTTGTGATTCCTTGAGTAGGGCTCCCAATAATGAGATCTCTAGGATGAGCTTGAATTTTTGGATTGTGTCTTCTAGTTTCAACATTTTGAGGGGCTTGTGGAGCATCAACATCTTGTGCTTGAGCCTCAACTTGATCTTGTGGTACATGAGTATCTTCATTTGGAAGAGGTGAATCATCCACTTGATCTTTAGAATCTTTCCCACTACCATCAACTTGAGGCACTAGAAAGAAAAAAATCCGAGGAGATGACTATCTTATTTGGTCCATCATCAAGGATATCTTTGATGATGTTGAGAGTGATGATGAGGAGGAGCAAGAAGAGTTGAATTCTTTAGAAGTGAGCTCATCACCCTAAAAAATTCAAACTGAGCTTAAGATGAAGTCAACCATGCAGAAAGAGGAGCAAAACAAGCAGAATGTGCTCACTATGCAGGCAGTGGTTAAACCGGCCTACAACCCCAGTTTAACCGCCCCTGACAGAGATGCCACATTGCATCATGCTCAAGATACAAACATGGACCCAAGCAAAGCTTCCACTATAAAAATCTCATCTTGCAGTGATGAGGACATTGTATGCTTGATGGCCAAGAAAGAAAAGAAGAAGAAGAAGAAGGCTAAGAAAGCCAAGGCTCAACCTTGTGAGAGATCTAACTCTTTGACGGAGGAGTTAGAGATTCTCAAGTCATCCTATGCTTCCTTGATTTGTAAGTACAACTTGATGGCCAACGACTATGCTCTTACTAAAAATGTTTTACCTTGCATATCAAAGTTAGAAAAGGCAAATGAGATGCTCAAAGCTCAACTTGACAAAATCACTAGTGAGCACATGAAGTTGCAAGGAACTCATAAAGAACTTAAATATTCTCATGAGATGCTTGTAGATTCACATGTCTCAATAGAAATAGCTCATGAGGTTATAATCAACTCGGTAAAATTTAATCAACCTCTCACACCCACATGCTCATGCTTACTTGTCAATAATGATTTGTCTTGTGCTAATTCTTGTTGTGGTCAAACAAGCCAATCTAGCATTGAGCATGCATTTGTAGAATCTTGTGATGACCTCATTGCCGAAGAGAATGATCAACTCAAGCAAGAGGTCAAAAGGCTAAACAGTGACTTGATCAACATAAGAAACTCGAGCCAAGTGCAACCTTCCCAAGATAACCGTGAATACATGGTGAAGAAGCTTGAGAAGGGTTCAAATGTCACTAGCTCAGTTTCCAAGCAAGATCAAGCCAAAAATTCCAAGATTCAAGAAAAGATGGAAAAATCAACCATATCCCCATCAAATGGTTCCTCAAGCAAAAGAGCCAAGCAAGGCTTGTGAGCAGACAAAAGTACAAGGAAATACATAAAGTCTGCTACAAGTGCAAAGAGAAAGGTCACTTGATCAAAGATTGCAAAGTTTCATCAAGTGAAGTTATATCTAGGGACACCCGGTTAAACCGGGTGGACAGGGCGGTTAAATCGACCCTGCCCCAGATTGCTCAAGTTCCTCAGAACAGAAGCAAATCAGCCACATCAACAACGATCAAGCAAAAGTTAGATCAGAAACAAGGTAAAAAGAAAAGGAGCCACCAAGCAAGACCAATAACCGAAGATGCTATGTGTGTCGTCAAAAAGGACATATGAGTAAGGATTGTCCAAATGGTGAGCTTCCCAAGTCAAACCTAGTTCAATATGATTTCACTGAGATTAGGGATCACAAGGCTGATACTTGCACAGTTAAAGTGATTCACTCACCTCAAACAAGTGTAAGGGCAATTTGGGTTCCTAAGTACCTTGTGTCTAACATCAACGGACCTAACAAAATTTGGGTACCAAAAATAGTTTGCTAAGCTTGCAGGACCATGGAGATGCATTGAACATTTGGCTCTTCAAAAATGTATGTTATAAAGTTGAAAAGTCGCCAAATGGGAAAATTAAGATCTACATTTTTTTAATGACATCTCGACATCCTTACTGTCATACTACGGTCATACTTCTCTGCACTCAACCTATTCCTTTCACATGGTTAGTTCGTATAGAAAAACTTGAGTGTTGAACTTTACTCTCAACACTCAAGAGTATCCCACATGTTGCTATTGACAGCTCCCTGGTAGAGCATTCTTTAAAATATGTAACAGGGATCAAGGCCTGAAAGAATCAAGAGGAGTTTTGAGATGAATGGTGCAAGAAGATAGAACTTTCCACCCTAACTGCACAGGGCGGTTAAACCGGGTCTCCAATGCGGTTTAACCGGCCTAACTCAGAAAAGTTCAAGTCACTGGATAAACTCGGATGATCCGGTCATAATCCAGAAGATCTGGTTCAAGGGTTGTCATGGACATGTTTTCTTGCACATTTGACAGTAAGTACATATGACACTTGTTCAATTAGTGTAAAACCTTGTGTGTCGTGACCAAGTAGTAGAATGAGCCTCTTCTAAGTTTCTAATAGAATTGAAAGTGCATTAATAAGAAAAGTCAAAACTCTTGTGCACAAATTAAGGGGGGCTCATCCTAAGACTTGTGTCATTATGGGACTAATCTTTTCTTCTAGTGATTTTGTAGTCTCATTCATGAGAATGTGTTTCTCATCGGAGTATGCCATCACATGTTGATCCAAGTGGTAAAATTGTGAAATTTTATGATTGGATTATGTTGCTTTCTTTCACATGGCTACTCACCATAATATAGTTGAAATTCCTTTGATTGGTCTTCAAAAGGGAATTTAGTCTATATTATGAGGTTTCATCTTTTAAGTGATCCCTATGTCTCTAAATCAATAAGGTCACTAAAGATGAAACTAGCCTATGTGCAAATTAATGCTTTCTCTCTCTATATTGGTTTAGCAAAATTATTAAGAGAGCAAGTCTTGATCTTAAAATCATATTGCACATAATGGGTGACTAAAATGGCCAAGGTATGTTCCTAGAAACTCATGTTGTAAATTTAAGCATTTAAGCTATCATACATGCTAGTGTGTATCTTTGTATTTGATTAGTCCACTATCTCTTTTATCTTACCTTTCGGATATTTAGTTGTTGTCTTCACAATCATTGACCTTTGTCAAACACATGCTTTTGGAAAAGACATGAATTAAATATGCTGTTTTGGTCATGTTCTTGGACTATCAAATATCTGTGATGACATAGGATAGAATTTTGAAAACATTCACTAGCATGATAGGAAATGTGTCTTATTTGAAAACTTTGGTATTTTAGTCTTTGACCAAGATTGATCTACTGTTACCATTGTTCAAATTGTTTGATTGATGGCTGGTCACTAGTAGAAAGATCCTCTCAAGTCCATAAAAGATCCTCATCTACCCATTCACCTTTTCTTGGAAGAAGCAAGAAAAGATAGAAATTTTTGGAAAAACATATTTTTCTGAGATAATTGAACCAATTATGGATTATTCAGTGTATTATCTCACATCTATCTATCAAAATTCAATCCATCTGAGCATATTGTCCACTGTCCAGCTCAGGGCGGTTTAACCGCCTCCTCCAGGCGGTTTAACCGGGTCTGGCTGGCAGTTACCTTTTTAATCTCCCACGAGCATACAGTAACTAAATCTTATCCACAAGTTACCCCTTCATCCCAAACACCTCAGACACTCCTCTCCTCGTCCAGAAACATCTATCTCCCAAGCTCCTTGCCTCCAATGGCGATTTGAGGACTCCACCAAGGAAAGCTAGGTCCCTTTGCAGATCTGGACCGTCCTTGGTCGGTTTAACCGAGCCCCAAGCTGTATTTGAAGATCCATCTCGGTTTCCCCTCTCCAAAGGTACTCAAATGATATTCTTCATCGATCTACCTTTTGAGCCCATAGATTTGAGTTTCCTCTGGTCAATCTCCTAGAAATAACCATAAGAAGAACATCCTAGTATTCCTTTCAAGTTTTCTTGGTCGCATTGCTTGGATTCAAAATCTAGGGTTTGACTGCCAGGGGCGGTTTAACTGGCCCCTAGGGGCGGTTTAACCGCCCCGGGCAGACAAGTCCTAGATAGTGACACCTAGCAATGCAACCAGGTATTCTTTTCCTAGGATGTTTTCATGTTTCATCTGCTGTTCGAGTCCATGCAAAGTGGTCGGAACTTAGGCCGGAAGATCCGACCCACAAGTTCCGGCCGGCTCTGTCTCTAGTTAAATTTCCATCGGAAGATCGGACCCATGCATCGGAACTTTCATGACTTAGCCAATTATCTGTTGTTCTTGTACAATATCTTTGAATCATCCAAAATGTCTATGATTAAGAATGAAACTTTTAGAGTCTCTGGCTTAGCTCTGCCAGAGGCGGTTTAACCGCCCCCTGTGGCCGGTTTAACCGCCCCAGACAGAGCTGACCCAGAAACTCTAAATCTTTCCTTTCTCAATCTATTCATAAATCACTTCTGCTCCTTAGAACTTATACATGTGTTGTTCATCTTCTGTGACTCAGGACAGAGACAGTATGACTGGACGGCTGAGAAAGAAGAGTAAAGTGGATGATCAAGCCGGGACAAGTTCAGGGGCTGGAAGTGGTAGAAATTTAAGGCCAAGGGCGGCCAAGAGAGCAGCAGATCGATGATATTGTGGAGGAAGAAGAAACTGAGGAGGAAAATGGGTCAGGGAGTGATGACAGTATGGAGGATGAGGACTATAGAGATGATCCTTATGGCAAGGCAGCAGCTGAGGAAAGTGACAGTGATGGTGATGATGAGGGTGGAACCCCTCCTCGGGTGGTGATGGAGATAGAGAAAATTAGTGATCTGACCAAGAGAAGTTCTTCTTCAGGCCCCTTCTTGATGATGGATGACAAAGGGGGAGAAGAACATGGATTAAAGATTGCTTCTCGGTTTTATCTTAGTTGTCTGGGTAGGACGATTTAACCGGCCCTTGGTGGCGGTTAAACCGGCCTTAAGTGTGTCTTTAGCTTGGATCTGTAATAATTTCAAAATCTATATTTGTGGACTTGAGAAGAACTTGTAGTGTGTGCTACTATGTGTGGAACCTATTTATGTTCTTAAGTGACCTTGTGTTAGAGTGATGCATGATCAATTGATGGTTGTTATCTTCTTGTGCAACTGCCAGAACAGGGCGGTTAAACCGGCTCCAAGGGGCGGTTAAACCGCCTGTCACCTGGCAGCAGCACAAGTTTCTCTTTTTTTCACTTTTGTGCAATTATTGTCATATGCATCACAAGTTTAGTATGGTTTTTCTTCACACACTTGTTGCACCCCACAGATTCTAAGATTTAGGGGGAGCTCCATGGTTTACTTGAAATATGTGCAAAAATTGGCATCTGAGGCCAAGTTCATGAAAAATTCTCTACATTTGCACATATTAAGGGGGAGCTCAGTCTAAATCTCTGAATTTATAAGCGTTATTATTATATCCTTTTGTAAGCTTTAATCGGGTTGTCATCAATCACCAAAAAGGGGGAGATTGAAAGTGCATCTAGTCCCTTAAGTGGGTTTTGGTGAATTGAGTGACAAAACGATTAGAGGACTAACATGTCTTGTAAAGATTATGAGCAGGATTTAATTTGAATAATCATGATTCGTGTGTATTCATTGGTTGAATACATCAATGTTTGGCTCACAAGGAAGAATTGATGGCTCTCATAGTGATATAATATGGTGTACAACAAGTAAGTGTGAAACATGAAAAGAGACTTGGTCTTTTAACCAAGTGAAGACTTGTTGACTCAAATGAGACATCATGATCAAGGTTGGATAAAATTGAGAAATGCAAGTTAAGAAATATATGCTAGAGAAATGGTGGTATGGGACATCAAGACTCTATACACTTGGTGTATGACTTGCATTAGAAGACATGGATATATTGGATAATGTTCTATGGTCAAAGCAAATGGATGAATTTCATGAATGATACAAGTGTATATGTGGTTATATGTGAAGCATGGAAGAAAGGTTGGATTTCGGGATAGTGTTTCTAAGGACCAAGCAATGTGTGATCAAGTTGCGGCTTGAGTCATGGATTCTTTGCTAAGGGCGACGAAACTTTCTACGGATCAACTGGACGATTCATGATCACATGTGGACTTCATATAAGCTAGTATCAATATCTATAGAAGAAAGGTGACTTAAACTAGAAGTGGATTTCATTCTATGTCAAAGTTTCAAGTCACTAGTTCAAGTCGGTTTTTGCTCAAGCATAAGCAATGTGGACAGACCTCAAAGGAAGAATTGATTATGTGCGGCACAATTGAAGGCATTCAAGCTCAAGCAAGTGATTGGATTTTATATTTATTCTTGAGTATAGGTATGCCGTACTATCAAGAGGGATGCCACATTGAATATTTGACTTAACACCACATTAGTGCTCAAAACATAACCTAAAAGAGATAGCCTTGAGAGTTGAGAAGAATTTTGAGCAAGTGGGTGCTCACTGACCCAGGGCGGTTTAACCGCCCCTAGGGGCCGGTTTAACTGCTCCTGACCTCTGACAGCTCCAACGGCTAGTATTTTTGAACAGGCGGTTTAACCGGCCTCAGGGGGCGGTTTAACCGGCCATAACAGATCTCCAACGGCTAGTTTTTGTTTGATGGGTATTTATACCCCTTAGCCCTCTCCTTTGAGGGCTGCTGGTTCTGTGTGATTCCTAAGCCTTCTTGACACATTCTAACAGCAGAGAAGCTTCCCCCAACCACTCTTTGTGAGTTTGCTTGATTTGGTTGAAATCCTTGAGTTGGGGTTGAGTGAAGCTTTTGGGTGTGAGCTTTGAGAGCTTTGTTAGCTCAGAGATCTTGTGAGAGCATTAGAGAGCAAAACCATAGCTTGAGCACTCGTGGTTAGCGTCAAAATTTCCTTGTGCATTTGTTACTCTTGGAGCTTGGCTCCTAGACGGCTAGGCGTTGCCGGTGAGCTCCCATTCGTGTGGTGAGCGACCGAAGTTTGTAAGGGCTGGTCTTGCCTCCTTCGTGGAAAAGGACCATCTTTAGTGAAGGGCTAAGGTGTGGCGTGTATACACCTTGGCGAGGTTACCTTGCGGGGTTCCTCCAACGGAGACTAGGAACCGCTGAACTTGCTTGGTGCTTGCAGCGGGTCCGAACTTCGGTAAACAAATCCTTGTGTCTCCCCTTCACTTTACTTGTTCATTTCTAGCTTTATATTTGCTTCGCTTCGATCTACTTGGTTATACTCTATTTGTATGCAGGAGCTTAAATATATTGATCAGATATACCTGTACAAGAAGTACTCCAAGTGTATTTGGTGCTAGAAAAGCAAGAGGGGGTTCTAGCAATTCTTTGGGCAGCTCTGCCTTGTGGCGGTTTAACCGCCTAGCGGGGGCGGTTTAACCGCCTGGTGCTGACAGCAGGCTGAGAATTGGAGTAGAAGTTAAAATCGGTTATCTCGCCTATTCACCCCCCTCTAGGCGACATCTAGATCCTTACAAAGGGTACATATATACAGAAAATAGCAAGTGTGATTCTGTTAATACAGAAAAAAGACACTGCATCCAATTCCAAAATACCACTAGGTTGCATTATTTGACGCGACTGCATATACGTAACCTCCACAGAAATAAACAAGGAAACATTGCATATTTAGGAAGTAAAGTCATGAGCTCCAGACTAGCTATACCAAGTGCAACCTTAGAATGGCAAGGATTTGATGGTTGTTAGCTGCCTATATTGGCAACTTGGCATGATTACATGTTTAGGTAATGTAAGCCTATCGAGAAAGTTTAGCGAGAAGAACACTACACCATCGCATTTCATCATGTGTCTTACCTGGAGCTGAATTCGGTAGCCCACAAGACCTGACAGAATACTATAACAGGTATAATATAAGAGTTTCTATGCCTCCTACCAGGCTAGCTAGCACCAGGGATGATACAACTGCACATCCCCATAACAAACAGCTTTAGTATTTTAATGATCAACGAGTACACGAAGTTTCGAGCTGGTTGGACCATGCAGAGCTCAGACAGACCAAATCTAAACCACGCTTAGTGACAGGACAATGCAACAGGGTAAATCTCAGGAATAACTTCAATTCATGCAATTGAAACATACGAGCTAAATTGATTCAGTAAAACTTCACCACAAGGCAAAAACGTCGCAAAATGTTGAGAAATCATACCGCCATTTCTAGATCAGTCTTCACTGAAGCCTGCTCCTTGACCAATTTCTCTGCTACCAAACCAAAATTCCAAGGGAAATCAGCAATAACTCACGAATTAAGACATCCCTCCTCAAACCGAACCGAAAGGCAAAAACGAAACCAGAACCTGCTGTGATCTTAAGATTGGCGAAGGTCCCGTACGAACCGCCTCCAGCATAGGAGGGCTTGGGGTTCGCGGTCTTCATGGCCATCGAGGTGGATTCTGCGAGGGATCGGAACCCCTCGAGTCTTCTAAGTCCCGAGAGCTTCTGCATCCTGTCCACGATGCTCTAGATTTCGCCGGAGGCACAGAACTGCGGCGAAAGCAGGGGGGCGGGCCCAATGTAGGACATCGGCGAGCTTGCATTAGGGTCCGGAGTTTCGAGAAGCACGAAGGGAAGGGGCAAGCGTACCTGGTGGATTCTCTACGCCGGTGAAGAACCCGACGAAGACCAGGCGGAGGACGGCGCCGCTCGCCCCCGTCACCGCCGCCAGGAAATGAACACTACGAGATGAGGAGGCACGGGGAGGTGAAACGATTCGAAACTGGAAGAGAAAGGAGACGAGGGTTGAAAACGTAACCGCCTATCTTTCCTCGGAATTGGGGGAAGCCAAGCCACCGGGACAGAGGGGTTCCCGCGCGTGCGTAGCTGACACGGGCCAGAGTAAGTCGGACGGCCCATATCGCTTTTTTCGTTCCTTCTTTTTTTTTTCTCTCCAGCGAACATTGTGGCCCAGCCATAAGAGCGAGAGGAAGTTGGCCCACAGTAGAATTAGAAATCTACTGCCTCCGTTCCAAATTTTAGGTCATTTTAGCTTTTCTTGTTGATCATCTTTATTATGCACTTAGATAAACACTATATCTAAATTTATAGCAAAATCTATGAACCTAGAAAAGCCAAAACGACCTATAATTTAGAACGGATAAAGTACTTATCTACTCTTACTATTATATATCCTCCACTATTTAGGGGCCGTTTGGAGGACTCTATAATCCAGGATTTGAAAATCAAAATCTGAATTAAAAAAATTAGATTGTGTTGTAGGATTCTAGAATCCCCACCCATAATCCATAATCTCCTCTTCCCTATCTTTTTTCGGATTATTGGATGACAAATTACAATTTTACCTTTGTAACTCGCCCAGTATCTAGATTACAATCCGAGAATCCAAACAAACTAGCCTTTTATTATTCTTAATCCGGATTGTTATAATCACTATCTCCTTTCTAGATTCTCATAATTTATTGGATACGTCATCGAATAGACCCTTAGTCTATATTTTTTCGGTAATGCTTCAGGTCGGGCGTCCGAGCCATCGAACGCCGCCAACCTCGTGCCAGCAACTCCGCCGCTAGGAGCTCCGCCCCGCACCTCCGTGCAAGCTCCACCGCTGGCTGTGGGGAGCGGAGGCCCGCATCCATGGCAGCGCTGCCGGTGAGCTCCGCCTCTGTCCTTGGAGAGCAGCGACCGGCATCCATGGCCGCACGCGCTAGGGAGCTCCACCACTGTCCCGTGGGGAAAGGAGGCCCACATCCATGGCAGTGCCACCGGCGAGCTTACGTCCATAGCTGCGCTCCCGGATGGCGGCGACGAGCCCCGTGGAGGTGGAGCTCCGAGCGGCGGCCATGGCCGACGCCACGAGCTCCCCTCCCTCTACCACATGGCCGGCGCACGAGCTCCTCTCCCTTTATCCCCCATGGCTGGGGTCGACCTCCCCTCGTCATGGCTAGGGATTGAGCTCCCTCCATGGCTAGGGTCGAGCTCCCTGCTCATCATCCTCCTCCTCCTCCTCTTCCTGCTTGCTACCCTGTGTTAGGGTTTGCTGCATGTCGTAAGCGTATGTTTCACGTGTTTCATATGCTTCAGAAGAATGTTGCAACTATTTTATGTGAATGTTGCAAAAAATAGATCTGGATGTTGCAATGTTGCATATGTTTCACACGCATGTTGCAAGTGTTTTATCCGGATGTTGCATTTTCATCGAGAGGTTTCGACTGTGGCCGCGTGTGGCTGGGAGTTGGGAGCACGTTGTTTTCAGTATTGCAAACGACAACTTTCCATGTTTCGGAAACTGTTCTTTGATGTTGCAATAGGCTTGTTTCAATGTTGCAAAAGACTTTACATGTTTCATGCAACATTACCTGATGTTACGACAGGAATTTTCACCGGATGCTATTCGATTGATTGTGTTCGATAGCATTTCTGTACGCATTTTCGATGTTGCAACTATTTACTTTTCATATTGCAATCACACATTCTTAATGTTGCAAATACACATTTTAGATGTTGCAAAAAAAACTTTTTTACTGCTACAGTACCGTCCGAGATTTTTACTTCTATCGGACGTCCGAACGCTAGCACGCCCGTATTTTTTTTTACGAGAAGTCTATATAATATAATGAGATTTACTCCTCTTCAAATGCTTGAAAAATACTTTTTTAATCACATTCTTTTTCCCACCGCTGATGCCTTCTTCTTCCCTCGCCGCCGACGCCTTCATCTTCCCCGTGCACTCGCCGTCGCCCTCCCTGCCACAGCTCGCCTTCTTCTTCCTCCGCTGCTGGGTTAGAGTCGCCACCGACGCCAGGGTTAGGGTCCATGCCGCCGTCGGGGTTAGGCTTGGAGGTTGTTGGGGAATTTCATTGTCATTGGCTGTAGAGGAGGGGGTGGGGAGGTTGCCAGACCGGCGGTGGCGGAGGTCGAGACAGCGGGGACGCTGCCCCTGGCGGGCGGCAGGGGAGCTCCCGGAGTAGCGATGGCGAGTAGTTCTCGCCGGATTAGCGTCGGTGGTGGAGGATGGCGGCGGCGGAGGCGCGGTAGCGCCGGAGCCGGGCGGTGGTGGTGGGCAGGGGAGTTTAGCCGGAGATTTAGGGTCGGCGACGGCAGAGGCGCCGGAGCGCCGGAGCCGGGCGGCGGGTGGTAGGCGGGGAAGCTCGCCCGACGAGGTTAGCGGCCGGCGGTGGAGGAGGGCGGAGGCGCGAAACGCGCCGGAGGCGTTGGACGCGGGGGTTCGCGAGGGAAGAAGATGCGTGCGTTGGGGAAGGAGGATGAGCGGACACGGCGGGGAAGAAGATAGGGAGGAGACTGAAGAGGGAAGCCAGAGGTTGTCGGTGACTGAGATGAAGTTAATTTTCAATCGATTGAAGAGGAGTGTCGTGGATCACCGGCAATCCTCGCCGGTGAAGAACAGCAATGCGCACTCAAGAACAGAGATGACACTCGATGTTTGGTGCCGCAAAAACTGAGCTATGTACAAAGATACAAGGTGAACCGGGGAGGATTAAGTGACAACATTCTCCCCCCTAAGCCTCAAACGATTCACCTGGTGAAGTCGCAGACGCCGATGAAAGCACGCAGTTCCTGAAAACGCACGCGCCCTAGCGCCTTGGTGAGGACATCCGCGAGCTGCTTCTCTGTTGAAGTGTACTCGATGGTGATCCTCCCCCGTCGATGCACTCCCGGATGTAGTGGTACTTGGTGTCGATGTGCTTGGACCGGTCGTGGAACACGGGGTTCTTCGTGAGCGCAATGGCAGACATATTGTCCACCCTGAGTTCCGGCGCTCGAGACTCTCGCCCAACGAGATCAAACAAGAGCCGAGACAGCCAGACGCCTTGGCAGGCGGCTGTTGCTGCTGCAATGTACTCCGCCTCACACGAGGACAGAGCCACCACCTTCTGCTTGGTCGATTGCCAGGTGATTGGGCTCGTGCCGAGGAAGAAGATGACGCCGCTTGTGCTTTTCCGGGTGTCGATGTCCCCGGCCATGTCCGCGTCACTGTAGCCGATCAGCTTCAGCGCTCTTTCTTCCTGCTTGGCGTAGTGGAGTCCATGGTCACGCGTTCCAGCCACGTACCGGAGCACGCGCTTCACGGCGACCAGATGTTCTTCGTGGGGTTTCTCCATGAATCGACTGAGGTACCCCACAGCATAAGCCAGATCGGGCCGGGTATGGATTAGGTACCTGAGAGCTCCAATGAGGCGCCTGTACTCGGTGCCATTCACAACTGGTGAGGTGCTGTTCTTGCTAAGCTTCAGTCGCGGCTCCATTGGAGCAAGAGCGGGATTGCAGTCTTGCAGACCGCTCCGCTCCAGGAGCTTGTTGGCGTAGGCGGCTTGTCGCAGTGTGATGCCGTCAGCTCCCTGGTGAACTTCAATGCCGAGGTAGTACGACAGCAGCCCGAGGTCGCTCATGCGGAACACTTTCTTCATGTCTGCCTTGAACGCGACGATGTCCTTGCCGTTGCGCCCGGTGATCACCAGGTCGTCGACGTACACGCCAACGATCAGCCGGGACGCGCCTCTGGACCTTGTGTACACGCCGTGCTCCGAGCTGCTCCTCTGGAAACCAAGTGACAGCATTGACGCGTCGAACTTGGCATTCCAGGCCCTGGGTGCCTGCTTGAGTCCGTACAGCGCCTTGCGGAGCCGCAGGACCTTGCGTTCCTTGCCGTCGACGATGAAGCCGGGAGGTTGCGCGACGTAGACCTCTTCCTTGAGCTCGCCGTTGAGGAATGCGCTCTTCACGTCCATGTGGTGGACTTCCCAGCCGCGGTGCGCCGCTAGAGCCAGCATCAAACGCACAGACTCCATGCGCGCTACAGGGGCAAAAACCTCGTCGTAGTCGATGCCGGCTCTCTGGACGTAGCCTTTGGCCACCAGGCGCGCCTTGTGGCGGACAATGTTGCCCACTTCGTCTCGCTTGACCTTGAACACCCATTTCAGGCCAATGGCGCGTTGTCACGGTGGCAGCTCGACGAGGTCCCAGGTGGAGTTCTCCGTGATGGCTCCCATCTCCTCGATCAAGGCAGCTCTCCAGCAGGCGTCGCGTTCCGCCTCCGCGAACGTGGCTGGTTCCTCCACAGTGGTGAAGTGAAGCTCGGCGTTGATGTCCCGTTCAGCCAGTCCAGGCGGCGACCCTGCCCCAAGGACATCATCGATGGCCCTGAAGCGAAGGGGAGCGTCATCATGGTCCGCATCCAGGTCCAGCTCGTGCCCTGGTGGAGGCGACACGAAGTGCGTCGGGGAAAAAGCGTCGTCGGTGGCCGGAGGAGTGGCGAGCGGCGCGACATCATGACCAGGAACTGGAGAGGAGGTGTGCGGCGTCGCGTCATCTTGATCAGCTCCAGGCGTCAGAACGCGTTCCGTCAGGTACTCGACCGTGAACGGTTCTTGATCCGCCGCAGGTTCCTCGTCGCCGTCGATGTTCCACTTCCAGGCGGCTGCCTCATCGAAGACGGCGTCCCTGGAGATCACCACGCGCCCGGTGCCTGGGTCGAAGAAGTGGTAGCCCTTTGTGCCGTTCTCGTAGCCGACGAAGATCATCGGAGCGCTGCGGTCATCGAGCTTCTTCAGCCCGGGGCGGGTGTGCTTGACATGGCCGATGCACCCAAAGGTCCTCAGGTAGTGGACGGGGGGGGGCGCTCGCCGTGCCACATCTCGAACGGCGTCTTCCCGTCCAGCGCGCGTGTCGGAGCTCGGTTGAGGATGTGAACTGCCGTTGTCACAGCTTCTCCCCAGAAGTAGCCCGGCAGCTTCTTGGCCTTCATCATGCAACGCGCCATGGAGACAACACTCTGGTTCCTCCGCTCAACCACCCTGTTCTGCTGGGGAGAATAGGGGGCAGTGAGCTGCCGGTGAACTCCTTTCTCGGCGCAGTACCTCCCGAACTCCACGGAGGTGAACTCGCCCCCGCGATCGGTGCGGAGAGCCTTCAGCTTGCGCCCCGTCTCAACTTCAACGCCAGCTTGGAAGTTCTTGATGGCCGACGCGGCGTGGTCCTTGCTCGGAAGCAGAACGAGCCACATGTAGCGACTGACGTCGTCGACGAGGAGAAGAAAGTACTGGTTCCCGCTTGGCGTCGTCAGAGTGATGGGGCCGCACAGATCTCCATGAACGAGGTCGAGGATGTTCGTGGCACGTCTGTGCGCTTGCTCAGGGAAGGAAGTTCGACGGTGCTTGCCGGCGAGACAGGCATCGCAGACTTGATCGACTTGATCCAGCGCCGGGAGTCCACGTACCATGTCGTGGTTCGCGAGGTGTCGCAGCGATTTGAAGCTGATGTGCCCGAAACGAGAGTGCCACCTCCATGCCTCGGTGCTACGAGCAGAGAGGCAGACAGGACGCCCAATCTTCAACTGCAAGAGGTACAGGTGAGACAGCGAGCGCGTCACGCGAGTGAGCAGCTGCCGCCCCGGCCTCGGCTCGTAGATCTTGAGGACGCCGTCGTCGATGGTGATCCGGTGCCCCGCGGCATCTAGCTGCCCGAGGCTCACGATGTTGGTGGTGAGCCACGGGATGAGGTAGACGCCGTCGAGGGAGCGGTGCTCGCCGGTCTTGGTGGTGTAGAGGATCGTCCCGCGCCCTTCAATCTCCGCCGCGGATCCGTCACCGAAGCGAACGGCGCCGCAGATCGACTTGTCGAGGTTGGAGAAGGCTGAGCGAGCGCCGGTCATGTGGCTTGTGGCCCCCGTGTCGAGGACCCACCGGCTGTCGTCGCGGTCTCCTTCCTCGCTCAGATGGGCGAAGACCTTGGCCTCCCTGAGCTCGATGCGGCCGGCGATCGCCGCCGGCGTAGCAGATGCAGAGGATGGAGAGTTTGGGGAAAAATGGAGTGAGCTTACGTGGGCCATCAAGAGTGTGGGCTCCTCCTCTTCTCCTTCAGCGACATGGGCTTCGGCCGTCTTCTTGGGCTTGGAGCGGCAATCTTTGGTCCAATGACCTGTGCGGCCGCAGTTCTTGCATGGATCGTCGCGGCCTGGCTTGGTGGAGCTCCCAGCCTTGCCGTCGCGGTTCCCGCTGCCACCGGAGTTGCCGCCACCACGGCCTCGCCGCGGTTTGCCACGCCTCTTGTCACCGGACGAGCTGCTGGAGTCGTCGCGGAGCTTCAGGCGTGCGAGCCACTCCTCCTCAGAGAGAAGAAGGCGGCCCTGCTTGTCAACGGTGGGAGGCGTAGTAGGTGCGGCTTTTTTCTTCTTGTCGCGCTCCTCGATCTGCCGCAGACGGCCGGTCACTTCCTCAACGGACATGGTGTCGCAGTCGAGGAAGGTCTCGATGGCGATGGCGATCTGGGAGAGATGGTCAGGAACCACCGAGAGCATCTTCTTCACGATGTCGGCGTCGGTGCAGTCGCCGTCGAGAACGCGGATGGAGTTGGCGAGCCCGACGATGCGGAGGGAGAAGTCGTCGACGGACTCCCCCTCCTTGAACGCGATGTCGTCGAAGTCCTTCCGGAGTTGGCGCATGGCAGACTCCCGCACGCGTTGAACGCCCACGCGCACGGTCTTGACGGCTTCCCAGGCGGATCTCGCCGTGCGCTTGCGCGCCAGGGAGCCGAGCTTCGGCTCCGGCGACCGGAGCTCGATCCCCTTCTCCTCCTCCGCGCCGTCGCCGACAATCGCTGTCGCCCATGCCGCGCCGCGGACGCCGCGGCGCCGAGGTCGTCGTCGAGCGCGTCGTCAAGGAGGCGGGGGGTGCTGTCCAGTACCCCATGCTCACTCGCACCAACTACAACGAGTGGTCTCTGCTGATGCGGGTGAACATGCCGGAACGACGCGCAGTATGGCCGCCAGCGCAAGCCTGTCCTCCCGGTACTCGACGATCTCGTCTTCCTCAGGTTCGACTGCGTGCCATAGCCCCGCCGCCTGCATGTTCACCCGCATCAGCAGAGACCACTCGTTGTAGTTGGTGCGAGTGAGCATGGGGTACTGGACAGCACCCCCCGCCTCCTTGACGACGCGCTCGACGACGACCTCGGCGCCGCGGCGTCCGCGGCGCGGCATGGGCGACAAAGATTGTCGGCGACGGAGCGGAGGAGGAGAAGGGGATCGAGCTCCGGTCGCCGGAGCCGAAGCTGCTGACCCGGACATGGCTCCAGGTCCGTAACGGCTCTGATGCCAATTGTCGTGGATCACCGGCAATCCTCGCCGGTGAAGAACAGCAATGCGCACTCAAGAACAGAGATGACACTCGATGTTTGGTGCCGCAAAAACTGAGCTATGTACAAAGATACAAGGTGAACCGGGGAGGATTAAGTGACAACAAGGAGATACATCGATTTTAATTCTGACCATCACCAGTATCTCTAATCTCCCAAATGTGCAATTTCATTAAAAGCCTAAAACCGTAGCACGCAGTACAACATCACGCTCCATGTGAAGCACTCGTGCAAATTAATTCACTAAAATCACGACATGGATTCGCAGTTGGCCTTGGCGAAGGTGATCTTGCCCCTGCGCAGGTTGTAGAGCACGTGCATGTTCTGCTGCTGGAAGTTCCCCAGGATGGACACCCCGTTGGTCTTGCCGACCATGAGGCACATCATCCGGCCGTCCTCCACGAACAGCCGGTCCCTCTCGAGCTCCAGCCACCGCCCGTCGAACGACAGCGACACGGTGGGCACGTACACCCTGTCCATCCCCACCCCTTCCGGCAGGATGAAGCAGAGGTCCAGCCCCAGCCGGCGCGACGCCGTGGCCCGGGGCAGCCTGATCTCCTGCTCCAGGTCCTCCGCCAGCTCCTCGTACAGCGACGCCTCCAGGAACGAGATCGTTGACGCCACGTCCACGATCATCCCGTACGCGTTCGCGCTGCCGCCGCCGCCAGGCGTGTCCGGCGGCGTGGTCGTCGCCGACGCCGCCGCGGACCTGACCCTGGCCGCCGCGCGGCGCGGGGTCTGGTCGCCGACGGCGAGCCCGTCGAGGTTGAGGTAGTAGTAGGACGGGTAGCGCGTGCTGGAGGACATGGTGACGGTGACCTTGTCCGACAAGTTCCGGACGGCGTCCACGCCCGGGCCGAGCACGAGCTTTCCGGGCGTCGCGGAGGTGGGCGGCGGCAGGCAGTACATGAACCGGCGCACGGAGAGCTGGGTGACCAGCGAGAGCGGGCCGCGGCCCAGGCCGGCCAGCCCGGACGCCTGCGCCGGGGGCCCGCCCGCGCTGGAGTCGCTGCACCCGAACACGACGCCGTGGAACACGTCGCTGCCGATGGCCAGCTTCTCGATTGCCAGGGTCCCCTTGGTCTCGCCGTTGCCGCTGTACTTGTACGTGTACTGGCACGCGTCGTCGTCCTCGGACCGGCACCTGCAGTTGAATTGAACAGAGTCGCATACAAGTTGTTTTTGTCAGTGAATGAGCGCGGGTTTTGTTCGTCCATGGATCGACAAGTGTGCGTGCGACACGTGCCTGTGCTCGTCGAGCAGGCCGCAGGTGTCGCTGGTGCAGGGGACGACGGCAAAGGAGGAGGAGAGCCTGGGGTTGAAGAAGGGGTCGAGCTGGCGGTAGCAGCTGACGCAGGGCTGGCACTGCATCCAGACGAGGTTGGTGGCCGTGTCGATGGCCGCCGAGAACACGTGCTGCGGCGTGCCGATGCCGAGCTTGACTAGGTACTCGCCCCCGCCGGCCACCACGGGGGCCTCGCCCTTGTCAGCGGCGGCCCTGACGGCTCCGCCTCCGGCGCCGGCGCCAGTGCCGGGGCGCGCCCCCGCCACGACCCCCGGCCGGCCGAGGCTGCGCTGCACGGCGCGGCGGATGAGGTCGTGGCCCGTGAGGTTGGCGTCGACGCGGGCCAGCTCGAGGCGGACCGCCGCACGCCGCGGCGTCGGCGCCGGCGCCTGAGCCGGAGCCGGGCTGCCGCCGCGCGCCGGGAGGACCGGGAGGGCGAGGAAGAGCAGGAGCACCAGCAGAAGCTCCATGGCGGTGGTGCTGGCCAGAGGGGACGTGGCGAGGCTACGCTGCGCAGAGGCTACGACACAGGCCAAGTAGATAAGCGGCGGCGGCTTGGTTTAATGGTTTCCTCGGCCATACAAAGGAGGTGTGGTGGTGTGGCAAAGGCGAACTGGTTAGTGTTAGCAATTGCACTTGCGGCGCGTGACATGACATCCTTGTGTTCTTTCCGTGTGCGTGCGCGCGGCTTTTTTTTTTTCAAATGACAAATGTTTTGGACGCCCCGCTGGGCCACGCTTCAGTCGCCGCACGCGAGCGAAGCTTGAGTGCCGGGACAGGGAGCATCTAATTTGCGCTCGCCCGCACGGTGGCCACCGTGCGGTCGCGCTACAGTCCAAACGGGCGGCCCCCGTCTCACCCCCCATGCACGCGCTCCCGCGCCCCACCCACTGCACACTCCCCCGTAGCACTCGGCTTTCTCGGGCGCGTCCCACTCCACGTGCGTGGGGCTGAGAAAAAAATGTCCAAAAAATTATTAGAAAAAAATTTACTGTCTAGAAAAAATATTGTAAAAAAATTTTCATCAAAATTTCAGCAAACTTTTGCAACAAAGTTTGTCTTGTCCTAGAAAAAACTTTTCAGCAAACTTTTGCAACAAAAATCTTGAGCAAATTTTTGCAACAAATTTTTCTATAAAATTTTTGCAACAAATTTTTTCTTTAAAATTTTTGCAACAAAAAACTTTTGTCACAGAAAGGGGGAAAAAGGGGGAAAAAGTACTTGGGTGCCGGCGTCGTCCACCTCTCCGACGACGGTGCCGCCTTGTCGGCGCCGGTCGTCGGGGCTCGCCGCCGTTGCACCAACCCTCGCGGGGGCCGCCGTGCCCGCAGCCCCCGCCGCCGCTCGCCGAAGTCGGCTGGGCCACCATCCCCCGGGGCTCAACGGGACTGCCCGATGCCCCACACCAGCAACGGTGAGCCCCGCTGTCGGCGCGCGAAGGTAGGGCGGCGAGTCCTCGCCGGAGCCGGCCAAGGTCATCTCCCCCCCGCCGCTCACCGGGTCTCGCCCGGGCTTGCAACCTCCCGCCGGCGGCGCTGGCTAGATCTGGGGAGAAATGGAAAAAGGGATGAAAGAGACGACGGCGGCCAAGGTCATCTCCCCCCGCCGCTCACCGGGTCTCGCCCGGGCCTGCAACCTCCCGCCGGCGGCGCTGGCTGGATCTGGGGAGAAATGGAAAAAGGGATGAAAGAGACGACGGGATCTATGGAGAAAAGAAAATGGGAACGAGGAGACGGCGTCCCCGCCGCTTTATTCACACCGCGGGACCCACGCATGTGGGGCGAAACGACCGCACGGCGAGAAAGTTAAACGCGGGCGTAAAGTTGGGTTTCCGTGCCGGGACAGCACGATTCTGGGCCGCTGGACTGGCTGGGTGTAAATGGGCCATTTTCTGCGCTACGCCGGAATGTTCTGATTGAGAATCATCAGGGTCCGAGCCCAGATATAGTTGGTCATTGCTAAGAAAATCAACAAAGATACTCTAGCACGGACCAAAGTTAAATTTTCCAAAACAACTGGTGACCAAGCCTGTACCACGCCCACCTTACCCCAACGAATTTGCATTGCCGCTCAGTAATTAACAATTGCAAGGGCCTAAAAGCTTTATAACTGCTTAGCCAGGGACTGATACTATAATATGCCAAGAAACATAAGACCAAGCCCGGGACCAAATTTTAATTTAATAGAATTGGCAGGGGCCGCGCGAACGCGTACCCGCTTCTGCAACAAATTATGACGTCCACTCTCCCACTTGAGGAGATGGTAAACCAGCGCACGAACAAAGTGCAATGTGGGCCACTGATCTAGGCCATGGGCCTTCTTGATCGCCCATCGACCCCGTCCAGGTAAGTATGGAGCAACGGAGCCCGATGGCCTCTTTATGTAGGCAGCGCGCCCCGCTCGCTGCTGCTTGGGATATCGAGGTGGGACTAAACCCCGCGCTCCTGAGAGGGAAACCAAAGCGCAGTTCTACTTCTACCGTTGGATCCCCCCGCCTGGACGGCTCAGAACCTCACGCGGCCGCTACTGGTTGGTAAGCGGGAAGACAAGGCCGCAGTGAATTTTTTTTATTTTTATATTTTTTTTTACGATTTTTCAAAAATAAATTGTTGGCTCAAAATTTAGCAGATCTGGTCTTATATCGCCAGATGGGACGGCTATCGCCGGCTGAAACGGCGACAGGGAGGGCTTTCGCCGTTCCATACGGCGATAAGGACCGTCGGTGCGGTCAAACCCCTTTCACCGCGGTCAAAACAAAAACCGCCGGCCCATCCGGCGATAGGCTGTCGGCGCCAGGGGCCCACGGCCCTTTCGCCGCCCCATCCGGCGAAAGGCCCTTTCGCCGTAACGGTCGGCGAAAGGCCCCATGCCTCGCCGTTTCGGCCGGCGAAAGGCCCCCGCCCTTTTTAACCCCCCGCGCGCGGCTGAGAGAGCTCGCTCTCTCAGCTTTACTGCCGCGCGCCCACCAGAGAAGGCCGCGCGCCCACCAGAGAAGGAAGAGGAGAGGAGAGGAGAGGAGAGGAGAGGGAAGGGAAGGGAAGGGAAGGGGAGGGGAGGGAAGGGAAGGAGAGGGCAGCGAAGCTCTGCCAGATCTACACTTCGCATCAGGTAAAATTTTATTTACCTTGCAGTCAATTTCATTTATGTTTTTAGATAGATAGTTGTAGATGCTAGCTTTTAGATATGAACTAGGTCATCGAAAAGTTTAGTTACAAGATTGTTTAGTTTATTTTTATTAGATATGAACTTGGTCATAGAAAAGTTTAGTTACTAGATCTAGACTGCTTTTGCTTAGTAAATTTAATTTTTTATACCTATATGTAGATGCTAGTTAGAACTAGTGGTATTATATTTTTAGGTTTGCATGGTAGGTAGTAATATTGTTAGTTTGGATTTGTAATCTAGAAAAATTAGTAGTATAGTTTTTTTATATGAACTATGTGATTCGAATAAATGTGAACGGTTTTTTTTGTTATTAGATGTGAACCGCTACTAGCTATCTCAGTAATTTTTAGATATAACTATTTTATAGAAAAACTAATTAGTAATTTTATTTTTTTATAGAAAAATAGTTAGCCCTGACTTTTACATTACATTTGTTATTTAGTTCTTAACATATGAGGTATATAAAATATTTTCGTAGTCAGTGGTCACTCAATTTTTTTTAGTGACATTTATAGTTGAAATGAAAAAGTAGTTACTCACAATTATTAGTGCTCTTACGTATCATGGCAGGCATGTCAGAGAATTTATTTTTTCAAGTGTTTTATGGGCCTGGGGAGGTTAGGTATGGTCCTGAAGGGGTAGACTTGTCTGAATTTAAGTCATTCACCAAACAAGTAGTTCGAGCAAGAGAGAGGAACTGGACCTCAGTTTGCAACTGGCTATTCAAGGCATTTGGACTTGACAGGGAGCAATTTGAGCTGTCAGTCATGGCTGTAGTAAGGTTTCGAATGGGCACACCCCTGTTTTGGGAGTTGATGCCCCTTGTTGGAACCCAAAACTGGAGAGAGTATGTCAATATAGCTACCGAGCGTGGCTTACCACTAGTCTTGTTTGTTCAAGTTTATCAGAAGATTGGGTCTAGCAGTCAGCATCAAGATGACGACAATGCAATTACAGCCGATCCTGCCCAAGAAGATACTGAACAAGAGGAGGTAGATGGAGAACACGAGGAGGTAGATGTTGAAGACGCACCACCACTGCGGAAGATGGCAGTCAGCCAGATGGACCGTGGGTAGGATCCTTTTTCAGCACGAACCCTTACCCGGACGAGATCGGCACTTCGCAGCTTGGTGGTGCGCCGCTGTTTCCCACACAGGGCTCACAGGAGGACGTCCAGACACCGGTTGCAGATGAGGCGCGACGTCCCACACGCCAGGTTGCAGCACCAGACCCGCTCACGTATTCACAGCACCACACCCGAGCGGCGCAGGCGGCAGAGCGTCGTGCGAGGGGTGCACAGCGTCACAAGCGAGGGCGCATTTAGTACCTTCTTATCTATGTATGTGTTTTATGTTGTGCTCAGACTATGTGTTTTATGTCTTACTCGTACTATGTGATGCATGTAGTAGACTATTAACTATGTGATTTATGACGCGACCAGACTATGTCATTTATGCCCTGCTCACACTATGTCATGTAGTAGATGGTGAACTGATGGATCACTGAAAAGCCTACGCATCCTATGATACAATGGATCACTGAAAAGCATTGACATCATTGCCTTTGATATGACATTTCACTGAAAAGCGTACACACTTTCTGAAAAGGCTACACAATATCAACTAGCCTTGGCAGTATGCATGCGAGTAGCCTTTTCAGGCATCTATCTAGGCTTTTCAGATCATCAATCTCGATTTCAATTATGACGTGCTCAGACTATGCAATTACTTCTTGCTCAGACCGTGTCATGCATGTGCCGCAACAGGCATTTCACTTTTCTTAGTCCTAGGCTTTTCAGTGCTCTTCGTAATAGGCTTTTCAGTCCTATGGACGTAGGCTTTTCAGGTGCATTTGTGTCACCACAGTATGGGCAACGACCAAGTTTCCTTCGCCAGCCTATATGTACACACAAGGGTCCTCCCATTGCAAGAAACAAGATCATTCAGCTCAGCAACAATGTCTAGAGGGTCAGGTAGTGGCAAGGGTTTGAGCTTCGGGAGTGCAAAGGGGGGAAGGAAGGGACCTCCCATTGTGTGGGACGATGTCGGGTCTCTTGGTCCTGATTACTTTGGGGAACCAGTGTATGAGTTTCCAGTTCAAAGCAAGCATGATTTCACAAAGGATAAGCCTCTTAGAGGATACACTAAGAGCAAAGAAGACTGGCCAAAATGCATGCATGGTGAAGATTGCTTAGTGCAGATGAATACCTCCGATCTGAATGGAGGTCGTCGTTTCTTCAAATGCCCAAGAGCATGGGTAAATGTTACTAATAATCCTCAGTTAATTATGCTTGTCTTAGTTTCACCATCTTACTCGAGTTATTTGATTTAGGCTTCTGAAGCCGAAGAAAACTGTGGGTTCGTTAGGTGGGTCGATCCTCCTCCTCTTCTTCCCCATCATGAGTTCATCGAATATCTGCAGAACCAAATCCAAGATCTAGAAACCAAAGTTCAGCACTATGAAGAAGAGGAATACAACAAGAATGAAGCTGTGTCACAGGAGGCGCCGTGCAATGACCCATATTGCAGCTGCCCCTGTCACCAAAAGAAGCCTGCGTCGCCGCCACCGCCGCCTTCGCCCCCTCCTCCGCCGCCGATGGGAGGATATTATGGAGAAGGTGCAACACAGTTTGCTATGGGGGGAGATTACTAGGTGTAACATCCGGAAAATTTACCGAAATTAAATCACTCGATAAAAATTTAATTCCAAGATTCTTTTCTTCGAGCTCAATCTTTTCCCGACGAATATTCGTCGTCCCGGTACCGACACCGACAAAGTCTCTCGCTCCCTCGTTTTTCCCGTCACGCGTGCCCGACCAAGCCCGCGATCGGCGCCGAAAAACTCTCCCTCTTTCCTCTTTTCCTTTTTCTTTTTCCTTTTCTCCTTTTCCTTTTTCTTTTTTTTCTTTTCTTTCTTTCTCCTTCTTCCTCCTTCCTTCTCCTTCTTCCTCCTTCTTCTCCCGCGCGCTGCCTGCCTTCTCCTGCTCTGCGCCAGCGCCGCCTCCCAGCTCCTCCCCTTCAACAGCACCGCCGCCCTGTTCCCCCTCTGCACGCCGCCTGCGCGCGCCTGTGCTCGGCGACGGCCGCACAGGGCCGCGGCGACCGCGCCAGGGCCGTGCCCGGCCGCCGGCCCCACCTGCCGGCGCCGCACGTCGTGCTGCCGCCGGCCGGCGCCGTGCCGCCCTCCACCGCGGCCCCACCCCTGGCACGCCGCTCCACGCCGCCCCCCTGCCACGGTCCGCGCCGCCCCTGTGCGGGACGACGGGGGCACAGCCCCGGCGACGACCCGCCGGCCGGACTGGCCCCACGGCCGCCGGCCGAGCCCCTTCGCGCCGCCTATAAAAGCCGCCCTCGCCGCCCTCGGCTCCACCCACGCCACCAGCACCCCTCCAGCCGCTCCTCCCCAGCTCCCCGAGCCTCGCCGCACCGCCAATCGCCGCCGCCACCAGAGCCGCCGCCGCCCTCTGTCCGCCGCCGCCGATCCACCTCCACGCGCTGCCCCTGCCCGAGGTGACGAAGGGGATGGGTTTCCCTAGACCTCCTCTCCCTTTTCCCCCTGTTCCCGGCCGCCGCCGCGCCTTGGAGCGCCGGCGAGCGCCGCCGGCCGGCCGCCGGCCAAGCCGCTCGGCCCCTCCTCTGTTTCGGGCTGGGAGAAGAAAGAAGAAGGGCAATATGCCCATAACCCCCTGGGTTTTCCAAAAACCCCAAATAAAACCTCCCACCTTTAGGCCACTTTCCAGAAAACCCCCTGCCGCCCTAAAACTTCTCCAAAACAGTCCTTAGCCCTTAAATATCCTCACAAACAAGTCCCTGCCCATTCTAAATCTATCCTATATATTTTTGAATATTACAAATCAGTCCTTTTCCAATTCTGAGTATTCACAAATAAGCCCCTCATTCTTATAATTAATTACAGACATGCCCTTGACCCCTAAACCGACCCTAATCACTCCTTTGACGCGTCATTTTATGCGCCAAACCTCACCCGTTTCTCTCCAAATTCGACCACGGCCTTTCCACATATATTCCGGCCGAGCTATACAGAAATCTCCCAAAAATAACCTTTCTATGATTTATTTCCTAATTCTCTTTTCCGAGCTCATTTAAAAATCCTTTTTCGTTTTTCTTTTCTTTTATTTTAATATATGCTTGCTTGTGTGTACCGTAGACCACGGAGTGACCGAGGAGCAGCCCCGCGAAGAGTTCGGAGGACCGTACCACGAGCCGGAGTACGCAGGCGAGTACCGCGAGCCGGAGCCCGAGGACCCGTACCGCGAGCAGGCGCTTCCGGACGACTTTGACGACGGCAAGTCCAATCCCGCCCTTTGATGCATGTTTATCCTATGTTTTACAAACACAACCTATTGGCCTGTTTATAAAATGCATTGTTTTATTGCAAGACCCGGTTGGATAGCCACCCCTTGATTGCTATGACTATTCCTTGATCACCTAGGTTATCATTAAATATGACTTGCTCTGTTTGGATGATAGCCGTGCTAGATACGCTTAGGATCTGTTACTCATACCGCTATCATATTGCAAATACTCACGTGTTTTAAAATAAAGAATGGTGTGAGTGTTTAAAAGGAAAGGGTGGTTTTCGGTGAAAATAAAATAATGATGGAACCGATGGGATGGATGGTGTGTTCTGTGTGAAACACCAAATTGGTGAGCTCGTGCCTGTGTGGCTGAGCGGGATGTGAAGATATCCATCTTGTCATTATTTTAAGGACCGAGTTGATTGTCATCTAGCCTGGCCCAATTTAGTGCTACCGCCCTACCGTTGTATGTGGCAACGGCTTAGCATAAATCCCACTAGTTGGTCGGTTAGCCAATAGGTGAGCTGTGAGCAATGGGAGAACAAGGAGCAGGAGTACGATCTATGTGAGTTACGTCCCGGTCATGCCTCGTTGGGAGGACATGAACCCCTTGGTTGCTTCCATATTGGTTAGTCCGAACTAGCTATGGTGTGGTAATGGCTTTGACAGGTCCGCGCCGGCATTTCGGTGTTCGTGTTGCGGAAACCGTTGGGGTGGGTTAAGTGTACAACCTCTGCAGAGTTAAAACCTATTCGAATAGCCGTATCCACGGTATTGGATGAGTCATGGCTTGGGCTTGAAACTAGTTTTGGGAATGGTTTGGATCAAATGGGTGAGTTGTTTTGGAAAGTGTCCGGCAGGTGTGCCGTGTGCTATGACGGACGGGGAGTCCGGTAGCTTAAAACTTGGATCCTTGGTGTAGGATCAACCCCACTTATTATTAACTCTGTTTTAGAAAAACCTTTTCAAAATAAACCCTTGCATAAAATCCAGCTTTTACGCAAATTAAACCTTAGCCGTATCCTTGGATTATCCTGTGCATAATTTTTATATTCCCTCCGTGGACGTGGTTGGACTTGTTGAGTACGTTCGTACTCACCCCCTATTTTGTTGCAACAGAGGAAGATCCGGACTTTGTCCCTGAAGAGTTCGAGTAGAGGTCGTGTCCGCACCTGACATTGCCTGTGGTGTGGTCCTTTCCAAGATGCTTCCGCTGTTCCTCGTCGAGATAGGGCTAGATCCAGTCACAGTCTATCTCTGGTTATGTATTGTTGTACTTTTGATTTCTGCTATCGTCTGTATCGAGTACCGTGCCCCTCTGAGGTCGCACGATGACTGAACCATCTGTGGAATAAATGTGTATCAGCCTCCTGGGACTGATATTTGTATCACATTTAGTCTCTGCTTAAGTGGGGACGCTTCAGGTGGTATCAGAGCCGTCGTTGGCTGTAGGACGCGACCATTAGGACCGAAACCTTTAGAAAGCCCTTCTTAGCTAAACCTTCCCTGCACAGACACTGACCTTAAGTCTTTGTCCTGTTCCAGATGGCTGACGACGGATGGAACGAAGGGATCTGCTTTGCAGAGCCGGGTCTTCCTAAGTTGATGCTACTCAGCCTGGAGCGCGTCGGAGTTTCAGACGTACCGGAGTACATGTACCGGGAGTATGACTCCAGAGGCACCCTTCGGTGTGACGTAAGGATCTTCGTGGGGAAGAGCACCCTCTACCCCGACGTGGATCCTTGGACTATCATCACCACGGGCTTTTGCTTCTCGGACACTTACCGGAAGGCTGCCCGTAAAGTCCTGCGACGTCTGCGCGTTGTCTACTGGCGTCATCTTCGAGAAAGTCCTATGGGATTTTTCCCACCTACCGGAGGCAGAGGACGCTCGTGGATTGATCAGATGAGAAGACTCGGAAGGGATGAAGAAGACCTCGAAGACACAGTCACCCACCTATCTACCTACCTTTCCGGCTTAGATCGTCTTTACATCGAGCAGGCAGCGCAGCTGAAGCACCAGATCCGTAGGGCGGAGAAGGCGGAACATGAGATAGAAGAACAGCGAAAGGAGACCGCCAAAGCTGAAAAGCAAGCGGAAAGCTACCTAGCTACCCTCCAGGACATCTGGCAGAAGGAAGCACAAGAGAAGGAACGTCTTGAAGCGTACCGAAGAGAGAAAGGATTGCTAGAGGATGAGCCCGAGGAAACCCATTGGGATAGGGGTACGCAGACCGAAGACTGGCTAGTAGGGCAACTGCTACCCCCAAAGAAGCGCCGTTGCTGGAGCGAGGAGGATTCCCCTTGAGAGTAGATTAGTTTATCTAGACTAGAGTTTTCTTCTTAATAAATGGATGTACCCAACCTAGTTGTCGAGTCAAAATCTTGTACCTTCATGTTGTACCCTAGCTTTTATGAGAAACAAGTTGTTCACCTTATCCTTACTTTCAGATGGCCGAGGAAGGATGGACCCATGGTGTTTGCCAGGAAGAGCCGGGTTTTCCCCGCCTTTTGATCAACTCCCTGGAGCGTCTTGGTATCACTGAGCGCCCGAGGTACTACAGCAGGGAGTACGAGCATCTTGGTACTCTCCGCTGTAGGGTGATCCTTTCTGTTGCTAGAAGCACCCGCTACCCTGATATTGAGCCATGGAGGGTGACCGCTACGGGATTCCGACATCAGGACACCTACCCTTTGGCTATCAGGAAGGCTCTCCGCTACCTGTGTCGGATCTTCGAAGAGCACCTCATCTCCACACCGATGAGACTCTTTCCCCCGGCTGTCAGGACCCCAGTCTGGCAGGCCCGCATGAGGAACCTGGAACGCCGCCGCCATCAAGATGACCTGTTGTACCATGTGGTCGCCTATCTCGTCTCCTTGGATAGGCTTTTCAACGAACAAGCTGGGTTCCTAAGGGAGCAGATTGGACGAGCCGAGCAAGCTGAACTCGCGGTGAGGATGTATCAAGTCCGGGTGGCTCAAGCCGAAGCCAGGACCGCGGCAGCCATAAGCAGCGAAGCTGTCGCGCATGAGAGTCTCAGACAGGCTCAGGATCGGAGCATGCAAGATTGGGCCAGAAGCGGAACGCCCGTCCCGGTAATTGGAGAAGACCGGATCCTACTTGGGACCCCTATTGCAAGATGGGGAGGACCTAGTAGAACCTCGCCAAGCACACCCGGAGGTGCCAGAGAACCAGCAGCACCCGCCGAAGAAGGAGCCCCTGCACAGCCCCAGGAAAATGGGATCCCAGAAGACGAAGAACTGCTCATTCCCCTGGAAGAACACTCCGCCCCGGAAGAAGGATCGCCCCGCGAGTAGTGTGCACCCAGTCACCCCAAGGATTGAAGCCGTCCCGGTCCGAAGTTTAGCGTTGTACCCTAGTTGCGTAGTTGTACCCCAGTTGTGTCGTTGTACCCCGGTCGTGTAGTTCGTGTTTTGGCTTGTCCGATGTGTTGTACCCCCCCCCCATTTCAAAGAAATAAAATCGTTTGTGCTTGTTGTATTGCTAGACTCTGTGCTTGTCGGCAGGAGGAGGATTCTGCCTTTCTGTTTTTACGAATTAAAAAAAAAAAAAAAACTTAAACATCACTAAAATTCCAAATCCTAGTCTCTTATATGTCCTCTAAATCTGCAGATGGTCAACACGCGTGGACCCAGGGCTTCCCGGAGCCGAGTCCCGGCTGCTAGCAACAACGTGCAAAGTGCACCCCATGGTGAGCACCAGGATGAAGTGAACCAGGAAAGGAGGGAAGAAAGTCAGGATGGGCCAGAGCAAGCGCCACTTCCACGTGCCGCCGATTGGCTGCAGGTGGTGAACAATCAGAACCTGATAATGGAAGCTGTGGTCAAGGCCATCGCCAACCAGAGGCCTCGGGGGCAGGGTATGAATGAAAAGCTGTCAGAGTTTCTCAGAACCAAGCCACCTACTTTTGGCGGGTCCACCAACCCACTTGACGCAGATGATTGGCTGAGGGTAATTCAGAGGAAGTTGGAACCGCTTCACTGTGAGGATCGCGACAAAGTGCTCCTGGCCACCCATCAACTCGTTGGAATGCTCTCGCATGGTGGGAAAACTACTGTGCCGCCACCCCAGATACCACTGTCATCACCTGGAGGGATTTTGTGGATGAGTTCCGTCGCTACCATATCCCTGCAGCCACCATGAAGCGCAAGGCAGATGAGTTCCGGGCACTGCAGCAAGGCAACAAGACTGTGGAAGAATACACCTACCGGTTCATGGAGTTAGCCCGCTATGCACCAGAAGAAGTGGACAGGGATGAGAAGAAGCAGGAGATGTTCATGAAAGGTCTGGACCCAGAACTCAGGACTCTACTCACTCCCCAGATTTACCCAGACTTCAACACACTGATGAACAGGGCCATTCTCACTGAAAAGGCCAAGGCGGATGAGAAGAAAGATCTCAAGCGCAAGTTTCTAGAGAACAAGGCTCGCCAGCAGGACCGCTTCCAGAGGATCAGAAGCTATAACCCCCCACCACCCAGATCCCAGACGCCGATGCAGTACCGCACTCAGTCCCGAGCCTCAGGATCACAGGTCACCAACCCCACCTTCAGAAGCCAGAGTGCCAAAGCCCCACAGGGTAGTGCCAGTCAGGCCAGCAACAACAACAGGGCTTGTTTCAACTGCCGTGAGACCGGGCATTATGTGGCCAACTGCCCCTACGCCAGTAACAAGCCAGCAGCCCCAGTGTACTCCAACACGGTGAATGGACCGAAGCCAGCTCTGTCAGGTGCCAACCGTGTGCCCGTCCGCAGCAACAACCCCGGCAACAACACCACAACCAGCAGATGAGGCAGCACCAGCAGTCCTATGGACGAGCCCGCGTCAACCACATCAACGCGCAGGAGGCTCAAGGAGCTCAGGGCGTAGTACTTGGTGAGTTTTTAGTCAGCTCAGTACTTGCCACAGTTCTATTTGATTCTGGAGCATCACATTCCTTCATATCATCAAGTTTTGTGGATAAGCACAATATACCTACAGTACTACTAAAGTTACCCCTATTAACCCGAACACCCGGAGCTGACATCAAGTGTCAGTTAGGTTGTTCTAGGGTAAGGATTATTTTAAGTGGGGTAGAGTTTCTAGCTGACTTGGTAGTACTCAAGTCCAAGGGGATAGATGTAATACTTGGAATGGACTGGCTGACCCAGCATGACGGCCTTATAGGATGTGCCGCTAGGACCATACAACTAACCAGCCCTGAAGGAGTCCAAGTAACTTGCCACACCCGAGAAACAAGATCAGACCCAATGGTTTATACTTTGGAGGCCAAAACCATAGCAGAAGTTCCAGTAGTGTGTGAATACCCAGATGTGTTCCCAGAAGAACTCCCCGGAATGCCGCCAGATAGGGACATAGAATTCATCATCGACCTTGTCCCAGGGACATCTCCCATAGCTAAGAGACCATACCGAATGGCCGCGGCAGAACTAGCAGAGTTGAAAGAACAGTTGAGGGAACTTCAAGAAAAAGGGTTCATCAGACCTAGCTCATCCCCGTGGGGATCACCCGTTCTTTTTGTGAAAAAGAAGGACGGAAGTATGAGGATGTGTGTGGATTATAGGTCCTTAAATGAGGTAACCATCAAGAACAAGTATCCATTACCCAGAATAGATGACCTCTTTGATCAGTTGAAAGGAGCCAAGTATTTCTCCAAGATTGATTTAAGATCAGGATACTATCAGCTCAAGATCAGGGAAAGTGACACCCCCAAGACGGCATTTGTAACCAGATACGGGCAATACGAGTTTACAGTGATGTCTTTTGGACTGACTAATGCCCCGGCATACTTCATGAATCTCATGAACAAAGTGTTTATGGAAGAATTGGATAAGTTTGTTGTCGTTTCATTGATGACATACTTATCTATTCCAAGAGTGCCCAAGAGCACGAGCATCACCTGAGAGTGATCTTAGAAAAGCTGAGATTACACAAGCTGTATGCCAAGTTTAGCAAATGTGAATTTTGGCTTGAGAAGGTAGCCTTTCTTGGCCACATACTAACAGCCGAAGGAGTGGCCGTTGATCCCGAGAAGGTAGAAGCAGTGTCAAACTGGCAACAACCCACTAATGTGAGCGAGATAAGAAGTTTTCTGGGATTGGCCGGATATTATCGAAGGTTTATAGAAGGATTTTCCAAGATAGCAAGACCCATGACCGAGTTGCTCAAGAAAGAAAAGAAGTTCGTCTGGACTGAGTCATGTGAAAGAAGTTTTCAAGAATTAAAGAAGAGACTGACCTCAGCCCCGATACTGACCTTGCCAGATATTCAGCGGGATTTTGTCATATACTGTGACGCTTCCCGAAATGGGTTAGGATGTGTACTTATGCAAGATGGAAAGGTAGTTGCATATGCCTCCCGCCAACTTAAGCCCCATGAGCAGAATTATCCCACCCATGACTTGGAATTAGCAGCCGTGGTTCATGCCCTGAAGATTTGGAGACACTATTTGATTGGAAATAAGTGTGAGATTTACACGGATCACAAGAGCTTGAAGTATATATTCACCCAGCCAGATCTGAATTTAAGACAGAGAAGATGGTTAGAGCTTATCAAGGATTACAATCTGGAAATTCATTACCACCCCCGGCAAGGCCAATGTTGTGGCAGATGCCCTAAGCAGAAAGACTTATGCACCCAAGAATGCCCATCTACAAGAGGAAATGGCTCGGCTTAATGTACACATTGTATCTCCTAAGTCTTGCCCGCAACTAACGGTGCAGCCCACCTTGGAAGAAGACATCAGGAAGGCCCAGGGATCAGATCCAGACTTAGTAAAAATTCGGAGCCACACAGGAGAAAATAAGGCCCCAGATTTTAGAGTGGATGCAAAAGGAACCCTATGGTACAAGGATAGAATTTGTGTGCCCAAGCAAGGAAATTTCCGGCAGACCATCATGGATGAAGCCCACAACTCACCTTACTCTATTCACCCCGGAGCCACCAAAATGTATATGGATTTGAAACAGAAATACTGGTGGAATGGGATGAAAGCCGAGATCGCCCAGTTCGTCGCCCAATGCGATATTTGCCAGCGAGTCAAAGCCGAACACCAGAAACCAGCAGGATTATTGCAACCGTTGCCTATCCCGGTTTGGAAATGGGATGAGATTGGTATGGATTTTGTGGTTGGTTTGCCCAAGACCCAAAAGGGAAATGACTCTATATGGGTGATAGTGGACCGACTCACCAAAGTGGCCCACTATTTACCCGTACGAACCAACTACGGAGGCAAAAAGTTAGCAAAGCTCTACGTAGAAAACATAGTAAAGCTACACGGGGTACCGAGCAGAATTGTCTCAGACAGAGGAACTCAGTTCACCTCCAAATTTTGGAAGAGTTTGCATAAAGCCATGGGAACTAAGTTAGATTTTAGCTCAGCTTATCACCCACAGACAGACGGCCAGACGGAAAGAGTAAATCAGATTATGGAAGATATGTTACGGGCTTGTGCCCTGACCTATGGGAAAGACTGGGAACGGAGTTTGCCCTATGCAGAGTTCTCTTACAACAACAGTTATCAAGCCAGCCTAGGCATGTCACCATTTGAAGCTCTCTATGGAAGGAAGTGCAGGACCCCTTTGATGTGGTCAGAAGTAGGGGAGCGTACATTGGTAGGACCAGACTTTATAAAAGAAGCAGAAGATAAAGTAGCCGAGATCAGAGAAAAGCTAAAGGCTGCTCAGTCCCGTCAGAAGAGCTACTCAGACAAGCGCAGAAGGGAATTAAGTTTTGAAGTGGGAGATTATGTATATCTCAAGGTTTCCCCGATCAGAGGGACCCGCAGGTTTCAAATTCAGGGAAAGTTAGCCCCTCGATACATTGGACCGTACCAGGTGCTTGAAAGGGTTGGAGCCGTAGCATACCGCATTCAACTCCCCAAGGAATTGTCAGACATCCATCCAGTGTTTCACGTTTCCCAGCTCAGAAAATGTTTGAGAGTACCCGAAGAGGAACATATACCGGTGGAAACAATAGATTTGCAGAAGGACCTCAGATACCAGGAAGTACCCGTCAAGATCTTGGATACCGTCACCAAGCACACAAGAAATTCCACAGTACGGATGTGCCGAGTTCAGTGGAGCAGACATGGCGAGAAAGAGGCCACATGGGAACGCGAAGATGCGTTGGAGAAAGAATTCCCCCATCTCTTTAAGGATTCAGCCGAATCTCGAGGACGAGATTCATTTTAAGTGGGGTAGGTTTGTAACATCCGGAAAATTTACCGAAATTAAATCACTCGATAAAAATTTAATTCCAAGATTCTTTTCTTCGAGCTCAATCTTTTCCCGACGAATATTCGTCGTCCCGGTACCGACACCGACAAAGTCTCTCGCTCCCTCGTTTTTCCCGTCACGCGTGCCCGACCAAGCCCGCGATCGGCGCCGAAAAACTCTCCCTCTTTCCTCTTTTCCTTTTTCTTTTTCCTTTTCTCCTTTTCCTTTTTCTTTTTTTTCTTTTCTTTCTTTCTCCTTCTTCCTCCTTCCTTCTCCTTCTTCCTCCTTCTTCTCCCGCGCGCTGCCTGCCTTCTCCTGCTCTGCGCCAGCGCCGCCTCCCAGCTCCTCCCCTTCAACAGCACCGCCGCCCTGTTCCCCCTCTGCACGCCGCCTGCGCGCGCCTGTGCTCGGCGACGGCCGCACAGGGCCGCGGCGACCGCGCCAGGGCCGTGCCCGGCCGCCGGCCCCACCTGCCCGGCGCCGCACGTCGTGCTGCCGCCGGCCGGCGCCGTGCCGCCCTCCACCGCGGCCCCACCCCTGGCACGCCGCTCCACGCCGCCCCCCTGCCACGGTCCGCGCCGCCCCTGTGCGGGACGACGGGGGCACAGCCCCGGCGACGACCCGCCGGCCGGACTGGCCCCACGGCCGCCGGCCGAGCCCCTTCGCGCCGCCTATAAAAGCCGCCCTCGCCGCCCTCGGCTCCACCCACGCCACCAGCACCCCTCCAGCCGCTCCTCCCCAGCTCCCCGAGCCTCGCCGCACCGCCAATCGCCGCCGCCACCAGAGCCGCCGCCGCCCTCTGTCCGCCGCCGCCGATCCACCTCCACGCGCTGCCCCTGCCCGAGGTGACGAAGGGGATGGGTTTCCCTAGACCTCCTCTCCCTTTTCCCCCTGTTCCCGGCCGCCGCCGCGCCTTGGAGCGCCGGCGAGCGCCGCCGGCCGGCCGCCGGCCAAGCCGCTCGGCCCCTCCTCTGTTTCGGGCTGGGAGAAGAAAGAAGAAGGGCAATATGCCCATAACCCCCTGGGTTTTCCAAAAACCCCAAATAAAACCTCCCACCTTTAGGCCACTTTCCAGAAAACCCCCTGCCCGCCCTAAAACTTCTCCAAAACAGTCCTTAGCCCTTAAATATCCTCACAAACAAGTCCCTGCCCATTCTAAATCTATCCTATATATTTTTGAATATTACAAATCAGTCCTTTTCCAATTCTGAGTATTCACAAATAAGCCCCTCATTCTTATAATTAATTACAGACATGCCCTTGACCCCTAAACCGACCCTAATCACTCCTTTGACGCGTCATTTTATGCGCCAAACCTCACCCGTTTCTCTCCAAATTCGACCACGGCCTTTCCACATATATTCCGGCCGAGCTATACAGAAATCTCCCAAAAATAACCTTTCTATGATTTATTTCCTAATTCTCTTTTCCGAGCTCATTTAAAAATCCTTTTTCGTTTTTCTTTTCTTTTATTTTAATATATGCTTGCTTGTGTGTACCGTAGACCACGGAGTGACCGAGGAGCAGCCCCGCGAAGAGTTCGGAGGACCGTACCACGAGCCGGAGTACGCAGGCGAGTACCGCGAGCCGGAGCCCGAGGACCCGTACCGCGAGCAGGCGCTTCCGGACGACTTTGACGACGGCAAGTCCAATCCCGCCCTTTGATGCATGTTTATCCTATGTTTTACAAACACAACCTATTGGCCTGTTTATAAAATGCATTGTTTTATTGCAAGACCCGGTTGGATAGCCACCCCTTGATTGCTATGACTATTCCTTGATCACCTAGGTTATCATTAAATATGACTTGCTCTGTTTGGATGATAGCCGTGCTAGATACGCTTAGGATCTGTTACTCATACCGCTATCATATTGCAAATACTCACGTGTTTTAAAATAAAGAATGGTGTGAGTGTTTAAAAGGAAAGGGTGGTTTTCGGTGAAAATAAAATAATGATGGAACCGATGGGATGGATGGTGTGTTCTGTGTGAAACACCAAATTGGTGAGCTCGTGCCTGTGTGGCTGAGCGGGATGTGAAGATATCCATCTTGTCATTATTTTAAGGACCGAGTTGATTGTCATCTAGCCTGGCCCAATTTAGTGCTACCGCCCTACCGTTGTATGTGGCAACGGCTTAGCATAAATCCCACTAGTTGGTCGGTTAGCCAATAGGTGAGCTGTGAGCAATGGGAGAACAAGGAGCAGGAGTACGATCTATGTGAGTTACGTCCCGGTCATGCCTCGTTGGGAGGACATGAACCCCTTGGTTGCTTCCATATTGGTTAGTCCGAACTAGCTATGGTGTGGTAATGGCTTTGACAGGTCCGCGCCGGCATTTCGGTGTTCGTGTTGCGGAAACCGTTGGGGTGGGTTAAGTGTACAACCTCTGCAGAGTTAAAACCTATTCGAATAGCCGTATCCACGGTATTGGATGAGTCATGGCTTGGGCTTGAAACTAGTTTTGGGAATGGTTTGGATCAAATGGGTGAGTTGTTTTGGAAAGTGTCCGGCAGGTGTGCCGTGTGCTATGACGGACGGGGAGTCCGGTAGCTTAAAACTTGGATCCTTGGTGTAGGATCAACCCCACTTATTATTAACTCTGTTTTAGAAAAACCTTTTCAAAATAAACCCTTGCATAAAATCCAGCTTTTACGCAAATTAAACCTTAGCCGTATCCTTGGATTATCCTGTGCATAATTTTTATATTCCCTCCGTGGACGTGGTTGGACTTGTTGAGTACGTTCGTACTCACCCCCTATTTTGTTGCAACAGAGGAAGATCCGGACTTTGTCCCTGAAGAGTTCGAGTAGAGGTCGTGTCCGCACCTGACATTGCCTGTGGTGTGGTCCTTTCCAAGATGCTTCCGCTGTTCCTCGTCGAGATAGGGCTAGATCCAGTCACAGTCTATCTCTGGTTATGTATTGTTGTACTTTTGATTTCTGCTATCGTCTGTATCGAGTACCGTGCCCCTCTGAGGTCGCACGATGACTGAACCATCTGTGGAATAAATGTGTATCAGCCTCCTGGGACTGATATTTGTATCACATTTAGTCTCTGCTTAAGTGGGGACGCTTCACTAGGACCGTTCAATGGAGTTGTCGTAATTATTCCGTTTAATTACCTAAGGCATGTTAGGATTAGGTCGGCACATCATACATGTGTCGCACGTGCCACTACCACTTGTGTAGTTTGAAGGTCAATGGCGCAAGCACGTTGCATTGAAATGTACCGTAGTGTATGCAACATTGCTACATGCACCATGACTTTCTTTGTCATGTATTCCAAATTCGTTTTAATTTAATGAAGTCATGTACCTTTGTATCCAAAGACTCTACTATTTATCAGACTTCTTTATTAACCGTACCATCCCAGGCCAGGGCATCCAATGTGGGGAATCCAGTGTCGCTTTTCAGACTACTCTGATGAACCATAGCATCCAAGGCTAGGGCATCCACTGTGGGGAAGCAAGGCATCCAATGCCGCTTTTCTGTGATACAGTGTCTCGCGCAGAGTATGCACTGAAGACGGCGTGGCGAACTTATCCGCTTGCATTGGATTCGATCTCTTTTTATGTACCACACATCCAAAACATCATGGACTCGGTCTATGGACCAACCCAATCATTCACTATATATGGCATGCCATTGCTATTGAACTTGTGCAGTGTCTCAGTTACAAACCATGGCTTGTTCAGATCCAGAGCTCCTCAAGTGGAGGAAGGTGAGAGTTGCCGTTCCACAAGGGGTGCATGTGCCAATGTGCTTCTGTGGTGACCTTTGCAAGCTTGTGCAGTCAAAAATCTTGGGTGACTACTACGGCATGAGATTTTTCATGTGTGACAACTTCGAGTATGATCCACCCAAGGTGTCTGCAAGCATGAGAGCCAAGGTATTCACTAACCCTACCATGTTTTTCTAACCATTTCATGTTTCGTATTCTTACTTTGGGGAGTTAAAGACTCCCCCACCTCTCTGTGATTTCTTGCAGTGGCTAGATACAGAGCAGTCCGATGAAGACAAGGCTCATGTTGAGCATGAAGCAGCCTCGGCAAGAGCAAGGTGGCAACGAATAATGCACGAGGAGGAGCAGGAAAAGAAGCGCAAGAAGGACCAAGAGGAGATCCGCAAGAGGTTCGAGGAGGTCGAGCGTCAAGAGGCACAGGAACGTGAAGCTGAAAGGGAGAGAAAGAGAGAGAGGGCACGTCGTGCAAAAGCAGCTGGCCCTGAAGCCATTAGGAAGGGAAAATATCCCCGTTGTACCCAGTGAAGCATAGGCTTCACACCCGGCGATTTAAATTACCCAAAGGCATGTTAGGACTAGCAGTAGCACATGATACCGTTATCAATGTGGTACACATGCCATTGCACCTAGTAGTAGATGTTTAGATCAGAGGAGGTGCTCGACACCTTTACCTCCTGATCATTTCATTTCGCTAAAATGCATCTATGCATTCAAGCCGGGTTATGCAATTCTAATGTTTCAAAAAATGTTATTTGTTCTACTAGTTAAGTCGTTCTCTTTACATATAAAAAAATCCCATACATAAAACTCAATATTTAACTATTGCGTTACGGTAAAAATGGTTAACCGGAAACGTACAAAGTATCATAAACAAATCTACGACATTAAACGGTAGAAAATTTAAACGGTAGCAAATATAACCGAAAAATATTTATGCGTCAAAAACTACGTCAATTCATATTATGGAACCAAATCGAGCGGAAAAAATATATCAACTATTAATCAACATAAATTAAATTAGTCACCTATTTCATAAAAAAACTTTTAAACAAAAATAGCCAGTTCACGGTAAAAATGGTTAACCGGAAACGTACAAAGTATCATAAACAAATATACGACATTAAACGGTAGAAAATTTAAACGGTAGCAAATATAACCGAAAAATATTTATGCGTCAAAAACTACGTCAATTCATATTATGGAACCAAATCGAGCGGAAAAAATATATCAACTATTAATCAACATAAATTAAATTATTCACCTTTTTCATAAAAAAACTTTTAAACAAATATAAAAAAAAATTTAAACAAATATAGCCAGTTCAAACGGTTATAGCCGTTTGAACTGGCTATAGCCCCAACCCCCCCCCGGCGAAAGCGGTTGCCACGGCGGGGGGCACCTTTCGCCGTTCCAAACGGCGATAGCCTGTTGAAACGGCTATAGCCGTTTGAAACGGCGAAAGGGCCCACCATCGCCAGGGGAGGCCCTTTTCGCCGGATCAAACGGCGATAGCCGTTTCAACCGGCGATATAAGACCAGATCTGCTAAATTTTGAGCCAGCAATTTATTTTTGAAAAATCGTAAAAAAAAATATAAAAATAAAAAAAATTCAGGCCGCAGTCCTCGATTCGCCAAATCGAACCGGGCTCGGCCCACATACAAATCAGTTGCTCCAGCCCAATCGAAAACGCAGGGATTTTTTTTTTAGGCCGTTCCAGTCAATCCAGGCTTCCAGCAGACCAAACATCAGCGCATCACGGTTGATATCTACAGGCCGGTCGGCATCAACCAGCAACCACCCATCGTGGCATCGTCAAGGCGATGACCAACCGCCCATCCAACAATTCGAATTCACAGTCACATACGTACAGGCACAAACGTACTACGGGGGCTCAGAGCTTGGCGCACTGCACGGGCGCGAACGAGAGCGTGTCCCCGGCGACATCGTACACGAACTGAAAATTCTGCTGCTGGAAGTTGCCGATGATGGAGAGGCCCCTCGACGCGGCCACGGTGAGGCAGAGCGCCCCGGACCCGGAGTCGAGCACCATGTAGTTCTCGGCGGGGAGGTCGAGGTCGGCGCCGCCGTCGAAGTGGAACACCAGCTTGGGCACCTTCACCTCGTCCACGCCTTTCGCGGGGGCCCTGAAGCACAGGTCCAGCCCGGTCTCCGACCCGTCGGCGACCGGCAGGGACATCTGCGCCACGAACGCCTTCTTCAGCGCCCGGTAACCCTCCACCTCGAGGTACGTGATGGAGGTGCCGGAGTCGACGATGACGCCGCCCGTGCCGTCGTCCTGGACCGCGAACACCGAGGACGGCAGCGTGATGCGGGTGGACCCCACGGTGAGCCCCGTCAGCGTCACGTAGTAGAAGGACGGCTGGATCGGGTTCTTCACCAGCGGGGTGCTCTGCACGGGCGCCGTCGCCTTGCTCTCGGAGATGTCGGCCACGGAGCCGCCCAGCAGGAGCGGGCTGTGACGAACCGGATTTTCGTAATCGAGAATCCGACTCTCTGTACCCTTGTGATAGTCCCTGGATCAGTAGCTATCACGTACAGAACTCATCTCAGCATAATATCATAGTCATACAAAGAATATTAGATTACAAGAGAGGTTTACATCCATACCAACATGGAAATACGAGTATAGTACAAGCCTCACGGGCTGAGCGACAAGCGAAAGTCCTGCGTAGCGGTAGCTAAGTCTTCAAGTCTTCATCTTCAATCCACAGGCATCCTTGAGCGAAGCAGCGCTACCCATCTAATACATTCGGACTTGAACACCAAGTCCTAACCTGCAACTCACAAACTATCCCCAAGGAACGGGATAGGTTCACGTCACCATCTGTATGCAAGCTTTAAGTGGCCTATAATCTAAAGGGTAAAAATATATTAAGGAAAGGCTCGGGTTTCCTATGCAGCGGCAAAGTATAAAATACCATCAACATCATCGTCCCCAACTATATCACAACAGCACGGGCTATTCTGGCACACCAGACTCCCGCCTCATCCTCACCACCTTCTCCTCTCGAGTCGATGGGAAAGCTTCCGACCCTTCCCATCTCAACGGCAAACGCCGGACCTTATCCTGAACTAGCAGCTCTCATCCCAACCTGTAGTTTTAGAAGAGGGGGAGGTAGAAAGTCCCAAAACACTAATCAGAAGAAGCCAGTATACAGGGGGTGTCCATGACCGAGGACGCGGCTATACGTATAGATTCTAACTCTGCAGAGCGTGTACACCTGGAACCACTCGGGCTGCAGACGGTGGCCGCCGTCTTGAGACACAACCCACAACCATGACTCCCTAATCAGACCGGTACCATCCTGCATTCCCGGACTTGGACCCATTCAGTAAACCGAACGATCCGGGATCGTGAGTCCCTAGCACCACACAGGCGCTGAGAGTCTCGGAAACAAGGGCTGAACGCAGCCAGGCTCCGCACACCCTCGTGAAACGGCAAGCCCAATCCTAACACACTACTCCACAGCAATGGTACCGACTAACTAGAGAATGGCTGGAACCCCTCCCATAAGGGTAAGCGGTGCGTACGTAAAAGTCCTGTAACCAGGTCCAACCGACTCGGCCTAAGCCAGAGCAAGCAAGTCCCCGTCAAATGCGTATCCACATCGTGGTCCGCGAATCGGCACCCATTATAGGTATGGCCGCCCAACGCCTCAAATCCATCCATATCACAAATCATATCACATGTACCCGCTACGGTACAGGAGGTGTCCAATAGCCTCCAAGCCCCGACCCGAGGGTCGGTTAAAGTCTGCTCACTCCAGCCGGGGGTTCGAAACTCTCCAAGTTTTCCCACCCAAAATACTCACGCCAAGAGGTTTAAAATCACCACTACATCCCACACATGCAAGCAGCAGCATAACAATCATATATAGTAGTGTTGTAGGCAATCAAGGAATCAGGATATATAAATAGGCTATGCAGGTTCATCATCATCTCATCAATGCAACAAAGCGCTAGCAATTCTACTTGCAATGCCTAATAGGTAAGGAGTATCAGATGGGCGTGAACCTGGAGTATCGTCATTATCTTTGTCGTCAGCGTAGTCGACGTCGTCGAAGAAGTCCAGGTCCTCCGGGGATCCTAAAGGACGCAAATACAAATAAACAACGACATCTACTAGCAAATGAACTCCAATTAAGAATCAATGAAGATCCAAATGACAGCAAACTCTATTCTATCGTGTTCGTCATGATTTTAGAAAAATACTGAAACTGGTTTCATATTTTTCTGAGCTACGGTTGATTTATTATGATTTTCCGATGTTTAAATCCATTTCCGGGATTTATAAATCATTTCGGGAAAAGAAATAAAAGTTAGAACACAAGTTAGAAGCTGGGGTATGTTAACTGCCGGCTCGAGGTTAAACCGCGAGTCGGGCTGGCGAAGGCCTTCGGTCCGGGGTTGATGACATCATCACGGGCCCTGATGATGTCATCGTTGACCTGGTCAAAGTTGACTGGCCAACGGTCAGAGGGGTCAAGGTCTCGGTCAACGAGTCAAAGGTTACCGGGTCGGTCAAAGGGTCAGCGGGTCCACATGTCAACATGCGGGCCCAAGGGTCAGGTGGGTCCGGGCCGACAGTCAGTGGGTCCCACAGGTGGGCCCACGGTCCTACGGGTCAAAAGTCATGTTAGCCACGTGACGGTTGACTCGGCACCGGGTCGGCGCCACGTGTCGGGCAAAGGTTGGCTGGCTAGGTTTGCGTGGCGGTCACGTGACTAAGTCGCGGACGCCACTTGGCTAGGCCTGAGGTGAAGGGCGCGATTTTTGGAACCTAACGCAACTGGTTTGGCACAAAACGGGGCTAGGATGGAAAAGTTATGGATTTCCTAAGGTTTAGCCCCTTTTAAATATTAAGAAAAAGGATTTATAAAAGAATAAACCCATTTCTTAAAAATACAGGGGGCTCTGTGCAAAACTGCCAAGGTGGAAGGGCCTGATTGCGAATACGGAAAAGGCTAGGGGCCTTGATGCAAAAGAACCAGGGGTTTAAAAAGGTAAAAGGGGCAACCAGGGACCTTTCCGTAAAAAGACAGAAGTGGAAGCACCTATTTGTAAAAGTACAAGGACCTGTTTGTAATTTCAGAAAAGTTCAGGGGCCTAACTGCAAAAGTGCAGTGGGGCCGGCCTGTGCTGACGTCATCATGGGCCCAGGTGACGTCAGCGTTGACCGGTCAACGCTGACCAGGTCAACGGTCAACCTCGGTGGGTCCCGCGTGTCAGCCGAAGGGCCTTTCCGCAAATAAAGGAAAACCCAGGGGCTAACTGTGAAATTACATGGGCTAAATTGAAAAAGAATCAGCCAGGGGGTTTTCTGAAAAAGGGTCAGGGTGGAAGGGCCGATCTACGATTTTGGAGAAGAACGAGGGCCTAACTGCAAAAGTGCAGGGGCCTCGGTTGAAAACGGCCGGCGGCCGGCTGGCGTCATTGCTGACGTCAGCGGGCGCACGGGATCATGGTGCGGCCACGCGCTGTGTGGCCGGTGGTGTGGTTTAACCGGGGAGGTGACGCGTGGCAGGAAAAAAGGG
The DNA here is from genome assembly GCA_015476505.1 of Urochloa ruziziensis. NCBI lineage: Eukaryota > Viridiplantae > Streptophyta > Magnoliopsida > Poales > Poaceae > Urochloa > Urochloa ruziziensis. Next base: position 37,027,334 of record CM027125.1, on the reverse strand, counting down.
GTGCGTGGGCTGGTGAGCTCGGTCCACCATGGGCCGTGTCACCGGTGCTCGTGAACCAGGTCTACGGGATCAGCTGTGGCTGGGTGGATCGGCTGTGGCTGCAACGAGTGGCCCACGGTGCGGTCTCCTTCCGCACGCAGACGTGTGTCCAGGCGGCGGCGTCCTTCTTTTCCCCCGCCTCCGCCGCGATAGCAGAGAGGGCTCGCCGGAGTTGGCGCTACTGGCGACGGTGAGGCTCGGCTTGGGCTCGAACTGGCCGCTAGGCCCTAACTTGGGACGGAGAGGCTCGTGGGCGTGATCCCGTCGGGCGGATCTTGATGTAGCGGCTAGGCAGCGAGGTGTGGCTGCGGGCGGCACCGGCGAGCGCGGGGAGTTGCACGAAGGTGCACTCCTTCCTTGCCTTAACAGGCCAGGGGGCTCACGCGGGCAAGGGTGAACGCATGGGTGGCCAAGGTCCCGTGCTTTAGCCATGGCCGCGGCTAGGAGTAGCTCGACGGCGGCGGTGGAGCACGGCGGCCGGCGGCACGAGCGTGGCCCGAGCGCTTGGCGTCGTGGCGAAGGCACGCGCGCGGCGCTCAGCGGCGGCTCACCCCAAGGGTAATGCACAGCTCGAAGGCCGGCAACACAGAGCGGGTAACGGCGGGCTACGGGGCCATCCACGCGAGCACACCATGGTCGTAGTGGCGAAGCAAGGACGAGCGGCGGCTCACCTTTGGGCTCGTGGACGACGGGGCTCGAAGCGGTGGCGAGTTGGTGCCGTGGCGGGTCGAGGCCGTGCAGTGCCGAGCTGGAACGGCGGCGTAGTTGAGGCAGAGCGGCGGCGCTTCTAGCTCTGCGACGTCGCGGTCTTGGCGTCGCGGCCGGCACGGGCGGCGTCGGGGCTCCCTCTTTCTCGCGGACGGCGCCGCGGTGGCTTGGAATTAGGGTTTTTCCCCTGGGTGGCGGCGCAAGGGGAAAAGGAGCAGAGGCGGCTGCGGGTCTTATAGCGGCGGCGCACGGGGCAAGGGGAGCGCGAGGTGATGAGCGGCTGGGGTGCGTGCTGGGACACGCGGCGGCCGATCCCGAGCTCGGGCTAGGGTTAGGTGAAGCGGCCGCGGCTCGGCGTGCGTGCCAGCGCGGACGCCGAGGGGCAGGGGTGTCAAATCACCCGCCAGGATGCTTCTAGAAGGGCGGCCGGGCTAGGATTTTGGACGCGGGGGTGCTCGGCTGGTCAAGGCGGGTCCTCGCCCCTCTGTCGCGACGCGGAGGCGGCAAGGCGCGGGCGAGAGCAGTGGTGGCCGCCCGGCTCTGCGCTGCGCGCGCGGGGGAGGAAAAAGAAGAGGACCGGCACGGGTGGAAGGGGAAAGCTGGCGCGTGGGCCCCGCGCGTCAGCGAGAGAAAAGAGGGCACGGTGGAGAGCTGGGCCGCGGCGCTAGGTGGGCCGTGCGGAGGGAGAAGTTGGGCCGCAGGGAGAGGTTATTGGCCGAGCGGCTAGGTGGACGGTTGGGCCACGGGGTCGAACGGGCCGGAGAGGAGCTGGGCCGAGGCGGTTGAGAGGGTTGGCAGGCCGGGCCGGTTTGGCAGGGTTTAACAGGCCGGCGGCCCGGGGTAGGAGTTTAGGCGGGTTAGGAGTTGAAGGGGCAGGATTAGACTAGGTTAGCTGGGCTGGGCTAGGTTGAGTTAGAGTTAGAAGATTTGGTAGGTTTTAGTTTATGTTTGAAATGGAATTTCAAATATAAACTACACTCAACAAATTCAAACAAATCCAAATGGAATTCAACAATTCCGGATAAAATCCAAATCACACATGCATTGTCATGAAAAATATTTTATGCACAATTTAATTACTAGGAATTTAGAGAGAGCATTTAACTTAAGTTGCAATTTATTTCATGGCTCACATCAATTCAATCAAAATTTTTGAAATCCCGATTTTTCATACAAGTAACAGACTGCAAATTTGCGGGATGTTACAGTCTCCCCCCCTCACAAGAATCTCGTCCTCGAGATTAAGGCTGCACCGGGTGTGGTGAGGGTTCTTCGCTTCGTCTTGTCGTCGGTATATTGTTGACATCTTTGGCCTCGATGTACAGTTGCTCTTCCAAGGGTTAGATATGATCATCAAGGGTCTCTTAATCTATCTACCTGATCACTTAGCTCCTAAATCCTTTTACAATTTGTGCCCTCATCCAAAGGTCATAACAGGTTCCGGATAGTTAGAGGTTCCAACGGTCCCATGGGCAGCTACCAGGTATCACAGGTCTGCCCGAAATCTTGCTTTACCTCTTAAACATCTTCCATCTTGAGCACTATATGGGTTCTTTAGCATTCCCCAATAATCACCAAAACTTCATCCTCTTACTCTTAATCCTCTTGGTGACACGAGTGAACGTCTGGTCTTACTTTTGGGTTGTACCTTCATTCTAGTTTGGTTGGCCTATCTATGCGTTCAATGTCCCACGTCGTAGCTCAACCTTCAATCCTGGGCTCCGTGGGTTATCCTTGACTCCATATTTCATTTGGTTCTTCCTCCTACCCTTGTAAGGTTTCTTGGATGTGATCCAAACGATCCTCTTGGTTCCATGTCCGCTTTGGACATGTCGAAGATATATATATTGTTCTCATATTCCATATATACTCTTTAACGAATTCCAACTAGATAGTTTTGCCACATCTTCATGGTATGCTCTGGATAACTCCATCTCGAAGGTTAGGTAGGTTCCCTTTATATCCTCCTAAAAATCCCAAGGTAGGATACGCGTCTTCGTGTCTTGGTCTGGTACTTCGGAAATTCACTATCTTCGCCTTGTAGTGCCTTCAAAGCTTCGTCAAGGTTACACTAGTTCTATGGTTAGTTCCCTTGCATAGGACCTAATTCTCGAGTCCATAATTCCATACCAACTTCATGCTTACTTAAATAGTCCATTCGTTGGTTTAGCACATTGTGGAAATGTTCATCATCGCTGTACTGTATTATCCAATGTACCCATTTAGCTTATGATTTCAAATGCACTACATGGTTCCTTCCAATTCATGGTGAACCAGTCCGTAGAGGGGTCACTTTTATCTTGCTCATACTCTTAAGCAGACTCAGGATAGGTGGTGCTTTCACTTGTGATTACCATCATATCTTAACCAACTCCCGTAGAGTGTTAGTCTCACTTGTTTGGGGATAAACGGGTATTTGCCGGTCCTTGATGTCGATCACAGTCCTAGACAAATACCATTTTCTTGTTCCTATTGATGGCATTCTAGTCTTGTAGCTATCCCGGAGAGGTGGCTTCGTGTGTAGTCCAACCATTTCTTCAATGGGTAGTGATGCTTGATCTTGGTTAATCTCGTGTTTAAGTGAGCGGAAATCCATGGTAGCGTTCATACTCTGTGCTCACTTTCTTTTCCTGTTAGACTAGGAGGTTCCAATGACTAGGTCCGATATCTCTTGTCCAGTAGTTCCTAGGGTTTCCTTTAAACTCAATCCATTAGGAAATGTCCTGTAGAATCTTTCTTTACTATTGGATTTATTCCAGTGTCGTGTTGATTAGGAAATTCAGATCTCAACTCCACTGTGGACCTAGTAATTCTTTGAATATCCATTTGGATGATCTCTTACAGTAGGTTATGCTCACGTTACTCTTGATCGAGTGTGGAAACTACCTTTTCTTTTAGGATGACAACTCATGCAACTCAACTTCTATCCATCGAGTCTAGCATCCAATCCATATCCCAAATTCTCCAACAAGACCTATAGGTTGAGGTATTGTCGTCTTCAAGGTATGGTCCTCCATATTTTACGAGGTACTCCATGGAGAGATCATTTCTAATTATAGTCTTCTCGTATTCTTCAATCGACTTGAAGTCCTTGAGGCTATGCAACTCTGTTCCCTGTTCCAATGGTTAAGGCGTGGTTCTTGTATCCTTCTCGTGACTTGAAATCGTCATTGATTACTTGAGTTGAGGGTGGCTGTCGAACTTAAGCAGGCACACTTGCTATGCACGACATAGCGGAGTTTGCACTAGGTGGAGCGCCACACCGGCTAAAGGTGGGGTCCATGCTGGCATGAGAAATCTGTTGTGGGCTATCATTCCATCTGTAGTTGGAGCATGGTATAGGAATGCAACCTTCCCGACCATAACTCATTTCAATTTATGCTTCACGAAAAGTTGATACTGTCTCCGTTCTCGAGCACATTCCTGAGGTGCTCTTCGTGTTCTAGCTGTCGTTATTAAAGCAATGACAAGCTTGACTACTCATCCTTGGGGACCTTGTTCATCTAGTTCTTGAAGTGGGCGAGTGTGTTGGTTAGACCAAGCGATACCTATCAAGAACTCGCGTGTCCCGTCGTGGGTTGTCTTAAGTATGATCTTCGGTCTCCTCCCAAAATGGGGTAAGCTAGCGCCACCTGCCGGGGTGAACATGGGCCTCATCATAGCCTTGGCTTCAAGCTCCTCTGGGGTCTCCATTGGCTGAATCTCGTGGTAGGGGACACGGCTGAGTCTCAAATTGCTGGGGTATACCTCGAAACTTTCTCTGTGGATCTTGTGTTGCTGCTTAGGGGGTAGCTCTTGGTTGAGCTTGTGCAACTCGTTCACTCAACGTGAGTGTGAATCCTTCCATGTCTTGAGCATCATCTTGTTCTTCGCCTTGAGCCAGAGTGCGGTACGGGTGAGGGTGGCGGTATCTGCGGTGTTGTGGGTGCACTTTTTGTTTAGCTCGTTTGATCTGCTTGCCGAGGGCACCGAGAGTATTCTTTATACGGAGTGCGGCGAGCTCCCCGTTGGTGCGGGACAATTGGAGTTCCTTGGTCTTCAGTCTTGGTTCTCCAAGTACTATCACCCTGTCGAGGCGGTCGATTGTTATCTTCATCTCGTCTTCCTCGTCTGAGTTGTCCTGCTTGCGCTTCTCAAGCACTTCGTCTTCATCTTGAATTTGAGGGCTCTATGGTCATTTATTGCCACGGTGTAGTGTGGAAGCTATGGTACTGAACTGAAATCTTGTAGGTCTGTTGATCCTTTAAAGGTACTTTCCCTCCGTCCATAAGGTTGAGTAGTGATTTCCAATTTACTCTGATTTCTTCCCTACGGAATGATACAAAGTACTCAACTTGTTCTTAACCAATTGTATGCTTCCACCACAAGGCGCTTGCAACTGGGTTGTGGATGATTCCCATGTCTTGGCACTCATCATCATGTCAGAGAACTCATTCCAAAACTTACGTGGTAGCTTATTCCAAAATCTTGATCCTCGATTCCAATGTACATGAAGTACTTCTCCTTGTAGATCACTTGGGTTGAGGATGATTGACTAGCTTGAGCACTCATACTTGTTATGCAAAGCTTAGTGGAGGTCTCATCTAGGTAGGATGGCACACAAGCTACAGGTGGAGCCTAAGACAAGCATGAAAACAACTATTGAATCAAATCCTACACTCATGATGAAGAACCATAACAATCAAGTAAGTCTCATAAGAACCATGCACTCAATCAATGAGAAAACTAAACTGAAAACTACTTCGTGGCTTAACCAAATAGGGAGGACTCTACTCTGAGGGGTTATGATCTTCTCGTTCACATCCTTGGCAACTTTTGTCTCATCTTGATTGGCTCACGAGAGAATTTTACCCTGACGCAGGTGAGATAGAAGATTTTCAAGGAAAGAGAGGTAGATTTCAAAATAGATCAAGGGGTATGTATAAAGTAGAGCGTTTAGAATGTTCTAAAGCTAACGACCAATATATGGCAGCGTGCTACGGTCAAGTATGGCTCTGATACCAACTGTGACGAACCGGATTTTCGTAATCGAGAATCCGACTCTCTGTACCCTTGTGATAGTCCCTGGATCAGTAGCTATCACGTACAGAACTCATCTCAGCATAATATCATAGTCATACAAAGAATATTAGATTACAAGAGAGGTTTACATCCATACCAACATGGAAATACGAGTATAGTACAAGCCTCACGGGCTGAGCGACAAGCGAAAGTCCTGCGTAGCGGTAGCTAAGTCTTCAAGTCTTCATCTTCAATCCACAGGCATCCTTGAGCGAAGCAGCGCTACCCATCTAATACATTCGGACTTGAACACCAAGTCCTAACCTGCAACTCACAAACTATCCCCAAGGAACGGGATAGGTTCACGTCACCATCTGTATGCAAGCTTTAAGTGGCCTATAATCTAAAGGGTAAAAATATATTAAGGAAAGGCTCGGGTTTCCTATGCAGCGGCAAAGTATAAAATACCATCAACATCATCGTCCCCAACTATATCACAACAGCACGGGCTATTCTGGCACACCAGACTCCCGCCTCATCCTCACCACCTTCTCCTCTCGAGTCGATGGGAAAGCTTCCGACCCTTCCCATCTCAACGGCAAACGCCGGACCTTATCCTGAACTAGCAGCTCTCATCCCAACCTGTAGTTTTAGAAGAGGGGGAGGTAGAAAGTCCCAAAACACTAATCAGAAGAAGCCAGTATACAGGGGGTGTCCATGACCGAGGACGCGGCTATACGTATAGATTCTAACTCTGCAGAGCGTGTACACCTGGAACCACTCGGGCTGCAGACGGTGGCCGCCGTCTTGAGACACAACCCACAACCATGACTCCCTAATCAGACCGGTACCATCCTGCATTCCCGGACTTGGACCCATTCAGTAAACCGAACGATCCGGGATCGTGAGTCCCTAGCACCACACAGGCGCTGAGAGTCTCGGAAACAAGGGCTGAACGCAGCCAGGCTCCGCACACCCTCGTGAAACGGCAAGCCCAATCCTAACACACTACTCCACAGCAATGGTACCGACTAACTAGAGAATGGCTGGAACCCCTCCCATAAGGGTAAGCGGTGCGTACGTAAAAGTCCTGTAACCAGGTCCAACCGACTCGGCCTAAGCCAGAGCAAGCAAGTCCCCGTCAAATGCGTATCCACATCGTGGTCCGCGAATCGGCACCCATTATAGGTATGGCCGCCCAACGCCTCAAATCCATCCATATCACAAATCATATCACATGTACCCGCTACGGTACAGGAGGTGTCCAATAGCCTCCAAGCCCCGACCCGAGGGTCGGTTAAAGTCTGCTCACTCCAGCCGGGGGTTCGAAACTCTCCAAGTTTTCCCACCCAAAATACTCACGCCAAGAGGTTTAAAATCACCACTACATCCCACACATGCAAGCAGCAGCATAACCATCATATATAGTAGTGTTGTAGGCAATCAAGGAATCAGGATATATAAATAGGCTATGCAGGTTCATCATCATCTCATCAATGCAACAAAGCGCTAGCAATTCTACTTGCAATGCCTAATAGGTAAGGAGTATCAGATGGGCGTGAACCTGGAGTATCGTCATTATCTTTGTCGTCAGCGTAGTCGACGTCGTCGAAGAAGTCCAGGTCCTCCGGGGATCCTAAAGGACGCAAATACAAATAAACAACGACATCTACTAGCAAATGAACTCCAATTAAGAATCAATGAAGATCCAAATGACAGCAAACTCTATTCTATCGTGTTCGTCATGATTTTAGAAAAATACTGAAACTGGTTTCATATTTTTCTGAGCTACGGTTGATTTATTATGATTTTCCGATGTTTAAATCCATTTCCGGGATTTATAAATCATTTCGGGAAAAGAAATAAAAGTTAGAACACAAGTTAGAAGCTGGGGTATGTTAACTGCCGGCTCGAGGTTAAACCGCGAGTCGGGCTGGCGAAGGCCTTGGTCCGGGGTTGATGACATCATCACGGGCCCTGATGATGTCATCGTTGACCTGGTCAAAGTTGACTGGCCAACGGTCAGAGGGGTCAAGGTCTCGGTCAACGAGTCAAAGGTTACCGGGTCGGTCAAAGGGTCAGCGGGTCCACATGTCAACATGCGGGCCCAAGGGTCAGGTGGGTCCGGGCCGACAGTCAGTGGGTCCCACAGGTGGGCCCACGGTCCTACGGGTCAAAAGTCATGTTAGCCACGTGACGGTTGACTCGGCACCGGGTCGGCGCCACGTGTCGGGCAAAGGTTGGCTGGCTAGGTTTGCGTGGCGGTCACGTGACTAAGTCGCGGACGCCACTTGGCTAGGCCTGAGGTGAAGGGCGCGATTTTTGGAACCTAACGCAACTGGTTTGGCACAAAACGGGGCTAGGATGGAAAAGTTATGGATTTCCTAAGGTTTAGCCCCTTTTAAATATTAAGAAAAAGGATTTATAAAAGAATAAACCCATTTCTTAAAAATACAGGGGGCTCTGTGCAAAACTGCCAAGGTGGAAGGGCCTGATTGCGAATACGGAAAAGGCTAGGGGCCTTGATGCAAAAGAACCAGGGGTTTAAAAAGGTAAAAGGGGCAACCAGGGACCTTTCCGTAAAAAGACAGAAGTGGAAGCACCTATTTGTAAAAGTACAAGGACCTGTTTGTAATTTCAGAAAAGTTCAGGGGCCTAACTGCAAAAGTGCAGTGGGGCCGGCCTGTGCTGACGTCATCATGGGCCCAGGTGACGTCAGCGTTGACCGGTCAACGCTGACCAGGTCAACGGTCAACCTCGGTGGGTCCCGCGTGTCAGCCGAAGGGCCTTTCCGCAAATAAAGGAAAACCCAGGGGCTAACTGTGAAATTACATGGGCTAAATTGAAAAAGAATCAGCCAGGGGGTTTTCTGAAAAAGGGTCAGGGTGGAAGGGCCGATCTACGATTTTGGAGAAGAACGAGGGCCTAACTGCAAAAGTGCAGGGGCCTCGGTTGAAAACGGCCGGCGGCCGGCTGGCGTCATTGCTGACGTCAGCGGGCGCACGGGATCATGGTGCGGCCACGCGCTGTGTGGCCGGTGGTGTGGTTTAACCGGGGAGGTGACGCGTGGCAGGAAAAAGGGGTGCGTGGGCTGGTGAGCTCGGTCCACCATGGGCCGTGTCACCGGTGCTCGTGAACCAGGTCTACGGGATCAGCTGTGGCTGGGTGGATCGGCTGTGGCTGCAACGAGTGGCCCACGGTGCGGTCTCCTTCCGCACGCAGACGTGTGTCCAGGCGGCGGCGTCCTTCTTTTCCCCCGCCTCCGCCGCGATAGCAGAGAGGGCTCGCCGGAGTTGGCGCTACTGGCGACGGTGAGGCTCGGCTTGGGCTCGAACTGGCCGCTAGGCCCTAACTTGGGACGGAGAGGCTCGTGGGCGTGATCCCGTCGGGCGGATCTTGATGTAGCGGCTAGGCAGCGAGGTGTGGCTGCGGGCGGCACCGGCGAGCGCGGGGAGTTGCACGAAGGTGCACTCCTTCCTTGCCTTAACAGGCCAGGGGGCTCACGCGGGCAAGGGTGAACGCATGGGTGGCCAAGGTCCCGTGCTTTAGCCATGGCCGCGGCTAGGAGTAGCTCGACGGCGGCGGTGGAGCACGGCGGCCGGCGGCACGAGCGTGGCCCGAGCGCTTGGCGTCGTGGCGAAGGCACGCGCGCGGCGCTCAGCGGCGGCTCACCCCAAGGGTAATGCACAGCTCGAAGGCCGGCAACACAGAGCGGGTAACGGCGGGCTACGGGGCCATCCACGCGAGCACACCATGGTCGTAGTGGCGAAGCAAGGACGAGCGGCGGCTCACCTTTGGGCTCGTGGACGACGGGGCTCGAAGCGGTGGCGAGTTGGTGCCGTGGCGGGTCGAGGCCGTGCAGTGCCGAGCTGGAACGGCGGCGTAGTTGAGGCAGAGCGGCGGCGCTTCTAGCTCTGCGACGTCGCGGTCTTGGCGTCGCGGCCGGCACGGGCGGCGTCGGGGCTCCCTCTTTCTCGCGGACGGCGCCGCGGTGGCTTGGAATTAGGGTTTTTCCCCTGGGTGGCGGCGCAAGGGGAAAAGGAGCAGAGGCGGCTGCGGGTCTTATAGCGGCGGCGCACGGGGCAAGGGGAGCGCGAGGTGATGAGCGGCTGGGGTGCGTGCTGGGACACGCGGCGGCCGATCCCGAGCTCGGGCTAGGGTTAGGTGAAGCGGCCGCGGCTCGGCGTGCGTGCCAGCGCGGACGCCGAGGGGCAGGGGTGTCAAATCACCCGCCAGGATGCTTCTAGAAGGGCGGCCGGGCTAGGATTTTGGACGCGGGGGTGCTCGGCTGGTCAAGGCGGGTCCTCGCCCCTCTGTCGCGACGCGGAGGCGGCAAGGCGCGGGCGAGAGCAGTGGTGGCCGCCCGGCTCTGCGCTGCGCGCGCGGGGGAGGAAAAAGAAGAGGACCGGCACGGGTGGAAGGGGAAAGCTGGCGCGTGGGCCCCGCGCGTCAGCGAGAGAAAAGAGGGCACGGTGGAGAGCTGGGCCGCGGCGCTAGGTGGGCCGTGCGGAGGGAGAAGTTGGGCCGCAGGGAGAGGTTATTGGCCGAGCGGCTAGGTGGACGGTTGGGCCACGGGGTCGAACGGGCCGGAGAGGAGCTGGGCCGAGGCGGTTGAGAGGGTTGGCAGGCCGGGCCGGTTTGGCAGGGTTTAACAGGCCGGCGGCCCGGGGTAGGAGTTTAGGCGGGTTAGGAGTTGAAGGGGCAGGATTAGACTAGGTTAGCTGGGCTGGGCTAGGTTGAGTTAGAGTTAGAAGATTTGGTAGGTTTTAGTTTATGTTTGAAATGGAATTTCAAATATAAACTACACTCAACAAATTCAAACAAATCCAAATGGAATTCAACAATTCCGGATAAAATCCAAATCACACATGCATTGTCATGAAAAATATTTTATGCACAATTTAATTACTAGGAATTTAGAGAGAGCATTTAACTTAAGTTGCAATTTATTTCATGGCTCACATCAATTCAATCAAAATTTTTGAAATCCCGATTTTTCATACAAGTAACAGACTGCAAATTTGCGGGATGTTACAGGGCTCTTGCCGGCGCCGTCGTCGAGGGAGGTGAGGCAGTAGGAGAACTTGTCGAGGCCGAGCTGTGACACGAGGGAGAGCGGGCCACGGCCGAGCCCCACGAGCCCGGCGCCCTGCGAGAACCCGTCCCCCTCGTTGGTGTCGCCGCACCCGAACGCGACGCCCGGGAGCTTGGACGACGACTCGGCCAGCGTGAAGGTCTCCGTGGCCAGCACCCCCTGCGTCGAGGAGGAGTCCCCGTAGGTGTAGGTGTACCCGCACTTGTTGGACGCCGCGGACGTGCAGGTGGAGGTGGGGAGGTCGCTGCAGAGGTCGCTGGAGCACGGCACGGCGGCGTAGGTGGAGGACTTGGAGGGGTCGAACACGGGCGTGCTCTGCTTGAAGCACTCCACGCACGGCTTGCACTGCGTCCACACCAGGTCGCTGCCCGTGTCCACGATCGCCGCGTAGGACAGCGCCGGCGTGCCGATCGCCAGGTCCATCAGGAACTCGCCGTTCCCGGCGTGCACAGGCACCTGCAGGTCGCCGACGCCGCCCGGCGAGGCGGCGGCCTTCTTGCTCGTCGACACCGCCGGCGGCACGGCGCCGGTGGCACGCGCCACGAGCCTCGACATGCGGTGGTGGCTCCGCCGCGCCGCCCGCTGCAGCAGCTGCAGCCGCGAGTAGTTGCCGTGCGCGTCGACGTGCGTCAGGTGCACGCGCAGGCCCTTGGGGTGGGCCGTCGCTGCCATGGCGGCGCACCTGGCCGCGGCAGCCGCCACGGCGACCAGAAGAAGCAACCGTGCTGCTAGCGACACCATCCTTTTGCTTTGGAGCTTGGGAGGGCAACGAGAGAGAGAGCTAGTGTGTGTGTGCGTGGTTCTTCTTCTATTGGACGGAGGGCCAGACTTATACTTGTGTCAGCATGAATATAGAAATGTGATTTGGTAGTTACAGTTAGGTTTGCTTTACATGACCATATGCAAATAAATGGTGGCAATAATCTGATATTCTAATTATCGTAAACAAGTGTACAGTACAAGACGGTCTCAAGACAAAAACAAGAGTACAAGACATGGGATCGGAAGTGGGATGAGTGGTGAGGAGGGCGTGAAAGCAGCCAGTTGACAGCAATCCAGGGCGATGAGAAGCAACCGTGAAGGAGACTGGGATGTGGATTTGGACCTAATCGGAGGTGTCTGCTTTATTATCTCACAATCAAAAAGGCTTCTCCTTGGCGCTTGTTTGGTTTGTACTTGAATACAGCATTCTTCCTTTGGTCATAACTGTTACGAATTTGATCGCTGCGTTTCACTTTAGAACATTCGCAGGTACAAGTTTTTGCTCCTACACGTGTTCTCTAGAAGCAATACAGTATTCATGTTTAAATTCATACGGATGTGGATTTGCGTACCAGTCTATACTTACTCTATACTAAAGCTGTGTGAATCTTTGCGTGGAAAGTAGACCGATTGCATTGTTTGACTCCTTTCAAAAGTGAGAGGGGGCTAGGTAGCCAACATGCGTATGATGCCTAAGTTGGTGAGCAACCGGCCGGTCCAATTGGGGCTTTTAGATTGTTGCTTGGGCCCTGACCATGTTCTTCTACCAGGAGTGGCCTTCCTCAGCTTGTTTCCCTTGCAAGTAAGTCATGATTGTGATTGCACTTGTGTCGTGGATTATGATTAGGTGCATGCATCGATCAATGATCATATTTGATCATAAGATTATCTTCCACCCGTGTGCACGGTGCACCCGCAGCACATCCGTCGCAAAATTTGAAAGCATTATTGAAACGGAGTCCTGATACATGTACATGTACGACGAGTTTGCATGACGATGCTATGCTATGACGCAAACCATCACGAGAGAGACAGCAGCCAAGACTTTGGCCACACGTACGGTACGTCTCGAAATCAAATTTTGTCGGGAAAATAAGGTGGACAAGTTTAGCCACGCGTACGGGAGCTTCTTGTGACGAGGCGAGAGGGGGCGCAGTGTTGGGTGAGCAATTCCGAGCTGCTATTCTTTAGAGTCGTCGTCGATGGGTGTAGGTGAGAAAGTAACGTTTTACCTGCAAAAGCACATACTATATCATTCATACGGATTATATTTCGTGACGACTGGTCCAGCGAATGTGATACGTAGATCAGCGCCGTCCACCTTGCTGTGTCCCCTTCCCTCCTCCATGTAGCCGGGGCAGGTGTCCAAAGCCGCCCAACCATCTGATGTAGTAAGATCCCGCGTCGTCGTAGAATCTTGTGACACGCTACTGGATAACGAGAACTGTCATTGAGAAGGCGTGGTGGCTTGTGGGTCCACCTCTCAGTCTCACCACGAAAGCATAATGCACGAGCACCCGGAAAGGAGTTGATCGATCCAGACCAATCACTAGGCACTACGGAGTAGGAAATAGGCCTTGATGCTAACCCATCAGAAAAAACAGCGTTCGCAAAAGTTGTTCCACGTGGAAATTTAGGATAAAACCTGCTGCTGACGCTACAACAGGGGCTGAGGCGAGAGATTCGCCAAACTGAGCAGCAGAAGATGCCACGATAGCAAAATGATAAGTCGATAAAAAAGAAGCAAGTCAAGCAAAATTCAAGACCAAGATAATTCCTGTGCACCTTTTTTCATGTTAAGCTCAACGATTCTTTTTCTCTTCTTTTTTTCTGAAAAACAAAAGATAAGCGAAAGTAAAAAGACAACCTATTCTTTTTTTCAGAGCAACGCACACCTATGTGCCTCCATCACCAGATAAGACTTCCATTTGGTGTATTCCTTCTGGGAAAATGAGGAAGAAAAACCCTAAACCTCCTTTAAGCAGGGGGAATTATCAGCGCTACACATGAAACCTCCCCCCCACAATGCTGCACAAGCATTGACAAAAACAAAACTCTTCATTTGCTAAGCTAGACAACCATTCCCTGATCGGTGAGGTAGTTACCAAAACTCATCATGCCACGGCTCCACGTCCAAATTTCTCAGCATGGTGGCCACACAGTTGCGTCGCTCCACACATTCAGAGATCAGCCCCTGCACTCCTGAAGCTTCTGCTGCAGCCTCACGTTCTGCCTTAGCTACAAAGCAAAAATGGTTGGGAAAATAGGAAAAGTTTAGCACCACACCCAGCGCTCCAGCAAAACACAGTACATTGAAATAATGTCGATCAGCTAGACTAGAGAATGCAGCAAGCACTTACACAATCAGCAATCTCCTCCTGCTGGAGAGGTTGAACTATTTCGTTCTCATCCCAGCCCATAGATCTCAGGAGGTTCAGCTCTTCCTCCCCACCTGCCCCAATGGACTCGAACTCTTGAGCAGGGCAGGGTTTCTCCTCCCCTGCTCCAATGTGTTCGAACTCTTGAGCAGGACAGGGACAGGGTATCTCTTCCCCTGCTTCATTGTCAACAGGGTTGGAAATCATGGAACCATTGTTTATGTATGCAGGTTTCACAGGCAGAACGTCTTCAACATTGTCTGGCAGAGGCTTCTTAGAAGCTACATCTTCTGTGGCAGCATCTGCAGGCAAAGAGCTGGCATCCCTGTTGTCGACCTGAATCCCCAGAGATCCCTCATCTAAAATATCATGAGATTCTGAAGGCGGAATGATCTCATTGTCAGACAAGTGCTGCTGAGATCCCTCGCAAGAATTTGCTTCTTCACAGGAACTACTTCCATTTTCAGGACAAGAGTTCTGCTGATCATCAATCAGGCTAGTTTGAGATTCAGTAGCAGTGCTCGAACCATTTTGAGACTTGCTCCGCAACGAATCAAAAAATATGCGCTTGCCTTTTGCAATTGCTTTTCTATCACCAAATGAACCTTGCAGCGGATGCAAAGAACGGCCATTAGTGGCAACATTAAGCTTTGGGTTGACAACAGACTTTCTCATAGGTTCCATTGAAGAAGATCGACCTAGAACAGGGCTCACAGGATTGCTGGTGCTGTCTTTGGCAGCAGTATTTACAGTACCATTCTGTTCACGGCTAAGAACTTGAAGGCTTCCGGATTGAGATGGCTTTACAAGGTCAGTTTTGACTGGAGTGCGAATAGAGCTGCTAGATGGCTGTAGCGACAGTTGCGGAGCAATCTTGATAGGACCATTAGAATCTCCAACCCTTGCACCTTTAGATTTTAATTTATCCAAGGAATTTGATGCCTGTACATAATTTAAATGAATTAGTTCAAACAACCGTGAACTCAGTACAAGAGAACATTACTCGACACAGAAGAACATTCACCTCAACTAAGTTATCTACTGCATTTGAGGATGATAGGAAATATATTAACATTCCAATGCTGATGAAGAAATACAATAATAAACATATGATTTTCAGATAAGCAATAATACTGACCAGCTGATTTAGACTTAACAGAACATCTAATCTCTTGTCAGCTAACAGGTATTATAATTTAGCCCAAGTATTTCAGTTGCTCACAGTAACTTACACTCCACAACCAGACACAAAAAGATGGAACATGTTGCTACTATAGCTCCTTTCAGAGAGTTGGATGGAGCTTAGAAGGAGCATTAACCATAATAAGCAGCTACACGAGATTAGATGGTGGTATAAACGGATCGCAATTTCTGACAATAGCAATATTACCATAAATAGTACAAGTGTACAAGTCAAGAGCATTGGTTCAATCAAGAGTACCAGCTACCACTGAAAACTAACAGCACGTTTGGTTTCACGGATGACCCCACATCCGGCACGCATCAGTCCGGGATGGTGTTGTCCGGTGCTTTTAAGGTGGCCGGATCAGCTCTGCGTGTTTTCCTGCTATAACGCTAACAGAATGACAGACGTGGACCCGCGACTCAAACCAAATAACGACGTAGGCTCAGATGTAGGGTTGGATGGTCCGGTTGACAACTCCGTGATGCAAACCAAACGTGCTGTACGTGCTAGGCTGCTAGCTAGGTTTCTTGTATTTGTTGCCACAAAATATATATATGTTTACCACTAAGATTTTTTTCCAAATACTAGTTCACATGCAATTTGACAACATTAAATAATTGATGCAGGAAAAGATTCTTGATTCTATAATTTGATAACATGCAAATGCATAGAACCAATTCCAAACGTGTGCATTCAAACAACAAAGAAATCAGTTTTCCAGTAATTTTGTTTGCATAATTGACTGATATAAAGACAGCTCTTAGCACTCACTAGGTAATTGCCAACACCTACTAGGTCCATAAAAAAAGAACACCTACTACTAGGTCATGGGTAAAATGAAGATTAAATAATATACAATGGGAAATCTTAGTTAAAATGCATTGGCTATAATCACTAACTAAATACCATAACAAAGTTGATTTAACTAATTAAAAAGAAAGTCAAACAAAGTGTTAAAGTTGAAGCATTCTTTGCACATAACTGTACTACAATATAAACACTACAACAAAAGCTGAAAATATATTTGTAATGATTATGCTGTCCTCAAAAGGCCATACTATTACCAAACAAGATGGAAAGAGACTAAAGAGCTTAAGCATACGTTGGCACAAAGGCAATAAATGGGTACTTACAGAAATTTTGTTCGACGATGGTGTAAGAGGTCTTAGAATGCACTGCCTCATAGTCCGTTCTTCAATTTTCTGAGCATCAATTGATAGCTGAATAAAAAGAACCATAAACATGAGTTTCAAATCAAGAGAATGGAATGATATGCAAATGGAAAAAACGTAAAGACGATAATCATTAACTACCTGAGGTGCGGTGGAAATCTTTAACGGTGACTGCATCACAGTTTCCGCCATGCTCAGCGCACCCCCAGAATTGGACAGTTCAGTTTGTTTACTTAAACCAGCAGGTGATGAAGAGGAAATGGAGTTAATGCTTGGATCGCTGAGTATAGGTACGTCTGCTAGCACTGAATTCCAGCCTTCAGACGCAGCAACCAACGGTATGCTCTGAATTGGGGTGTTAATTCCAGGAGATGGAACTCTACCTATGTCTTGCTTTCCATTTTTGTCCTCATAACCGAGGTGTGGGAATTCTCGCTCAAAGGCGATGCCACCAGTATCCTTTTTAGATATATTGCCATTGTCCAAACTTACTCCTACTACCCGATTTGAGACAGACACCTTTGAACGAGTACGGTTAAGCCTGTCCTTTTCAGACCTGCATGAGCTAAATGACTCAAAGCCATCACGTAACGGGTCCTCTAGCTGAACTAACTTACTCTCCCGGTCACGAAAATCTGGGTCCTTTTCTTGCACCCTTTCCCTGTTGTGCCTTCCAAAACTAGAATAGCCTCTTGATTTCCCTGTACCATCCCGGTCATTCCGTCTTGATCCACCAGAACCTGAACTCCTCCGGGACGAAGACTGTTGGGAGCCCCGATCACGATCACGTCCTGATGAACGATTTCTTGATGAAGCACCCCTGCCTTGATCATCTAAGTCACATCCAAGGAAGAGCTTCTTAGTACATAAATAATGCCAAGAAAAAAGCATCAAGATGTAAATCAGTGTCACTAGCAAATAATGAACAATTCATGTACATGTATGTAAACAGAGTAAACATAAACAGTATACACTGTAAGAAGGCATTAAAACAACAGATCCCATAAGAAGACAATCTTCATGCTACTGTCTCCAAGAAACAACAACAAAAAAAAAAAGTACAAGCACGCAAGGAGAAAACTCAAACAATCTCCAACACGCTAACCAACCCCCCAAAAAATATATATATATATTATTTGACCTTATGCCCATGAAACAAGGCCAGTGATGCCGAGTGAGCGACACTTTGCATTCGTATTAAATTCTTGCACCTCTGTAGTTACATTCACCATTTGTGGGAAGCATGGCCTGGTGGTGAATTGATTTACTTAGTTATAAATTTATGTTTAATAATTGCCGTGTGTTCACCATTTGCCCTGTCCGTATTTAATCAGGCTTTAGAAATCCCTAGTGTTCTCTACACAATACTGGCAAGAAAAGGTTGGGGAAATCCAAATAGAAAAGGCACACGAGAGATTATATTTCAGGCTTCACAGATGCGATTGATGCCATCGACGGTTGGTGTTCAAGTGCACTCTTGCATACATAGAGTCGAGTGTGCCCTAATTCTTACTCGCTGAGGGTGATGGTTTGTCAATGAGGCTGGACCAACGGACCAGGAAAAGAACAAATACTTTGAACAACCTCCAAGGTTCCAACAAAAACCCCAATACTCCAATAAGAAATTTCGCTTACACGTGAATTCCAAACTTCACAATAATCACTGGAGTTACATTGTTATTTACACAACAAACTCAGAAACATAAATTCCACAGTATAGAAGGCAAGGCTCATATACAAAGCAATGTCTCCCTAACAGCTTCCCTTTAATAGTTACCATAGTTGGCCAAACTTCCAACGCAAGTACGCAACCAGGAGCCAATGAGGTGAGGAGTTACATGCAACATAATAAATAGAACGCCTCACCATGCAAACATTGCTTGACAGAACAAAACAGTGCACCGGTGGGAAGCCTTGTTTTTAGCTAGCATGAGTTGAAATGAGGCAGCAAATTCACACCAGGAAACTTAACTAGCCTCCACATTGCATAAACAGAAGCCACCACTTGGCATGTAATAAATCTAGGCACTGGCGGGCGGGATAACTGTCGTATCCAGTGTCGCTATAAATCTGTCCGTTACGACTTCTCATAAGTGACATAAATTGCACTATAATCCTATCCATAACGCTAGCCACTACATCAGCACAAACAGATAAGTAACGTGTGCGAGCTCACCTGCTGCGCGGGGCGAAGTTGCCGGCCGGAGGGCCGTAGCAGCTACCGTAGCAGACCGCAGCAGCCATTCTGGCTTCAACGAGGGCTCAGCTCGCTCCATGCCCGTGACGAAATCAGCAGCGTCCGCCAATCAAGTCCACCACCACCAGGGGCGGACTTAACGTCGGGCATGGGGGTTCAGTTGAACCCCCGAATTATTGGGGAAATAAACTGCTGGTGCACCTCTAGGGATTGATCTTCCACGCCGGAGAATAAAAACCTAAATGAGTCATGCACGGATTGGATTGGATTAGCAGGGGTACCACATCGATAACAAATCCTCAGGTCCACGAGAACAAAACGAAGTCTTTTTGACAATCCACCAGAGCAAGCTAGGGTTACTCACTACCAAAGGAAGAGGAATCGATACACGCCCGGGCGGATCTCCACCCCCACGCCACTCAAGCACCAGCAGAGCGCGGGGGCAGCGAGAAAGGGGGGGCGCGCCGCCTCACGACGGGAGGGGATTCCCGCGGAAGGAGCCCCCGGCCTCGCGGGCCCGACAAGGTCCCCGATGACGGGCCGGTCGCGACAATTCGTGGCGGCAGTAGCAGAGAGGGAGAGAGACGAAACCCACGGGTGGGAATCCGCGGCAGCGGCTGCGACGGAGGCGGGTCGTCGGTCGCAGGGACGCGGCTGCGAGGGAGGCGGGTCGGTCGCAGGGAAGCGGCGGCGGCGGCGGTGGCGACCCGCGGAGGATTGGGGAATTTCAGCGAGGACTTTGCGGGATTCGTGACGGGCTCGGGGGAGCGTCTTTGGAGGCGGATGGATTTGGAGCGCCGGATTTCGGAAGGGATTTTTCCTCCCTCGGGAATTTCTGTGCCTCCGGTGGGTTTGTGAATTTCGTGGGTGGGCGCGTGTGTGGTGGTGTACTTGTCTGTCTCGGCGGGGGGAGAGAAACCCTAAGCAAACTGTGGCTTTCAGCGCCCCTCCTCCTCTACAGTCCCCTCTCCTGGCCTCTCTCTCTCTACGAGTTCGATGACGGTTGCTGGTTTCTGTCTTTCTGGTTGTCCATTCCATTTGGGTCTATCTCTTCATCTCGTTCGTGGACACTGAGCACGTTTTCGGCAATCAGAGTTTTCTCGTTAGAATTTTGATGATGGCGCAAATTCTATGAGCCTACATCTGATAGGTGATGAAGGCTTTAAAAAAAAGGTACTATCATATCATAGTTCGTTTTCTCAAAATGGAGATATCTAAAACTGCCGACAAAACAAAGTGTAAAGGATCGTAATAAATGAGACACGTAAGGATAAGTATACGTATAGAATAAAACAAAAAAATATCTTGTGTAGGCTCGCTCGTAACGTAAAAGATATTTGTCGTGTGCGGTCATGCATTAAATATGACAAATTTTGAAGACTCGTATATGATCCTTAACATTTGTCAAACAACTAGCAAACCAGTGTTTAACAATATCCAAAGATAGAGGTCGGGCCTCCTCGGCTGATTCCCTTCAAAAACGGTTCATAATATCACATGGCAACATACGGACGACACCAATTTATTATCTCCTAGCTAGCAAACATCGTGGTGTGACTTAGTGAAGCGCCAATAACAAACTCAACAAGCATTTTGGATTTCCCACTACCAATAGCGCGAAAAGGGACAAAAAATTGCTAGGTGGCAAAAGAACATATTGGATGGACGGGAGACAGGTGAAAAGAAGGAGCCGAACAACTAGCTATTGTTGACGAACTTTCAACAATTTGAACCGTTTTAAGGAAATACTTTCTATAATTGAACATTTTTAATGCATGGAGCGATTTATGTTGATCTTTTAAAAAAATATTTCACGTGAGATTAAAACCATTTGCTCGGCAACTTTAATGAGTACTAAAAAATGAAGCATATTATTTGACATAGATGTAATAATTTAATGGTTTGTGGTCTCTATCTTCTTTATAATTTGTTTTTTACATGGAAGAAGAAAGTGATAACTAAATTTACTTAAATTTTGTAGAGTATTTTCCTCAATTAATTACAAAGATATAAAATAATAGATATTGTTACTTGTGTTAGGGGAGAAAATATTAGATTATTTTTAACTTTAGTTATTCTAGTCTTTATTACAAAATAATGTAAGACTCATTTGAGGCTAATCTGGCTCTGTCATGGCTTAGCAAAGGCCTAACAACTAGACCTTAAACTCGAATGGTCACTCTCAAATAAGTGCATCATGCATCTGTAGTTGGATGATCATTTCAACATTACCAAACCTACATTAATCTTCCTTCCATAGAAACAGCGCAAGCATAATGTAGGGTCTATATGCTTCTAATTGTCCTATTAATTCCTTATCTAGCGGGACTAGATGTAGGTAGCGAGGGCTCATTCACTTGAGAATGACTAGTGAGGAAATCTAACTAAATTGGATGGATTTTTTCCACTAAGCGTAGACGAGTTTTGTAATAAAACATTGATGAGTTATGACATTATCCTTCTCTATCGGATGTTGGCGTGAATTTTCATTCTATTGGATGCTAGCATAAATTTTCATATATGGTCTGGGCCTAAGGTGCCGATGCAATTCATATTCCAAAATAACCGAGGGGTTCACCTGAACCGGTGAATTGTCATTTCTTGTGTAACAGTGTCGTAGTCAACTTAATAAGCGTGCAAAATGTTTATTTTTGAAATCATCGCAATTATTTCATCCTAATCCTGTTTTTCTGTATTTTAAACTCATGATATTATGGATAGAATTTAGTAATATGCACTCCAGATTCTTAGACTTTTCTCGAATGCCCATGTTGGTCTATTTTCTTTTCTAAAATACACACAAGAGAGCTACATATCATGAAGACATATGACCTAGAAATATCCACTACAACATAATTTTTTGACACTACGTGCTGTTGACAAGGTGTGGGTTGTATCTCAATTACAAAGTCTACTAATTACGATTTTTTCACATATATTGTCCTAGTCACTTCCCCTTGCTCTATGACATTTTTTAAAATTCATGTAGTTGCTCGTTGTTTATATGCAACATTTCTTTCCTATATGAAAAGTGACTTTGTGACTTTTATTTTGGATATGACTTTGATTTTTTTAGCAAGTGTCGTGGTCTCAAGATCATATCTTCAACGTATTCCTCCATTTAAGATTCATGTAGATAGCATCACATGTCGAAGATCTGATCTTCACATGACACAAGTAGGAGTGTCAGGTGGGCCATGCGAGCGAAAAAGATGGAAACTTTCAATAATGCAAGAACTCAAGAAAGTGACTGAGTAATTGGCACATGATGGGATTGGACATCGTGAATGATTGTAGTGGGGTATTTTGATTGAAGCTCCAAAATTCAACTGAATTTTCTCTCTCAATTCATGCATCCACTTTAAGAACTCATCGAAGCATAATGATGCTTATAATTAATTCAATAAAATATGGCCCAACGTGAATTTTTTAAAAATAAAATGAATGGTTTGAAGCAACTAGTTCTTGTAAAATATTGAACCAATTATTTTATAATGTTGACCTATATTTTTTAAAATTTTGATGAATTTAAAATGAATTAATTTTCAAGTATATCATCTCAACATTTGGAATTTACAATTTTAACATTTTGATATTGCCATTCCAAACGTTAGAACATGAAATGTTAAACATATGTTAAAAATTGTTGAAATAGCTTCCACAAAATATTTAAAAAAGCATCCCATATTGTTGGAAGTCACTTAAAATATATGAAATTGCTAATTATTGTACTCCCTCCGTATCGAAATACTTGTCGCCATTGACTTTTTTTGCAAACTTTGACCATTCGTCTTATTCAAAAAATTATTGTAAATATACGAAAAGATAAGTCAAACTTAAAATTCATTTGATGATAAAGTAGGTCATAAATAAAATAAACGATATTTATATAATTTTTTGAATAAGACAAATGATCAAACGTTGCGAAAAAAGTCAATGGCGACAAGTATTTCGATACGGAGGTAGTAGTTATTAAAATAAAGGTGTTCAAAAGAAAGATAGAATAAAAAGAAAGATTTTTTTTGAGAATCATAAAAAGAAAGAAATGAAAAAGAAGACGAAAAAAAACTAAGCGGCCTTTCTCAACTAGCCAAACTGGGCCTCTGCTCCTGCTTTGCTGAACGCAGGACGAAATGGTGGGCCGTGGGCCGTCTGACGTGGAAACAAAACACACCATTCCATCCCGTCCGGCTCTCTTCTCCTCCCACGCCTTCTCTCCCTCTCGGTCTCGTCGGCGGCGGCGGCTGGCGAGTGGCGCCGCACGCCAGTTCTTCGTCGCGTGCTTTGCCGGCGACGAGCATTCGTCAGGGGTATGCCCGCCCATTCCCATCCTTTCCCTTCGCGTCCTGCTGCGCGAAATCGAACACCCAAACCCTAACGTGGTATTTGCATCCCGATCTGACCATGATTTTTTCTACTAAATTCGATTTTATTTGCAAAAATTATTGGCTGGGTCCGCCCCTATTGCGTAGCTATGTTAAGTCTGCCCCCGAATAAACGAGATCATCTGGATGCTTGCCATTGTTTTCGAACTGCGGTATATGTAACCGTGTGATGGAAGAATGTCCCCTTTGCTGTGGCTGTGTTATGGAACCATTGCATCCAATATTGTATATAATCCCCATGATCACACTTCCATCCTAAAACTTATGAATTTTTTTGATACTCACATTTTTAGTCAAAATAGTGAAAGGTATTCCATTAATAATTCCAAAATGGGTGGAGGGGATACATACTTGCTGTTCTGGCCGATTCGGTAGTGTGGAATTAACTAGAACTGAATGTGAAAAGTGTGGAAATAGATCGTACTGTGTATTTAACTAGAAAATTGATTATGGTCCTGTGGAAGTATCTACTTGTAACGGAATTTCAGGTGTCAAAGTGCGGACTTCATATAGTCAAAATAAGAGGGGACGCGCTGTGGCTGAACGTAAGAAATACAGTAAATATAATAAATGCAGATGTAGTAGGGGGTCACGAATCGATAGTACAGAACTTGGTTTTCGAAAATATGGCACCAAAAGTAGTAGCTGTCTATGATTTGTGTAGGTGTTAACAGTGTTTGCTTGGATAGGTTGGACAGGAGAATATGCAGATTTTTGGATTAAACCACATTCCTCAGGTTTACTGCTATTGCTCATAGCTTCCTCTGTAGGATTACACTGAAAATATTCTTGTTACATTGTTCAAATTACATTCTGCCTTGCTGGATACAATTAAAGTCATGAAAGTGTCGAGGAGCTGCTATTCTTATTAAAATTCTCCTAAGTTACTAACAGTAAAGTAGTGAATTAAATTACTTCCAGTAGTTGCTGCTTACATGCTGGTTTCTGTGTTTATGGATGCATGTGAAATTGGATGCCGTGTACTTTTCTTTGTAAAGAACACCCTCTATCTGTACCGCTTTTAGAGTTGATGAGCTGAATTTTTTATAATCAATCCTGAATTTCAAGTATGAGCGAGACATTTTATTTTCTGTGACATCAATTTGGAAATCTGTGAAACTTGTCACTGTTTGATGCAGTTATTGCTTACATGTGCTGAATCATATCTAGCTTGTTTGGCTGTCTGGTACTGTTTGCTTTTGTTTACTCAATATATCATGCTTTGGCGCTTATGTAACTTGTGCTGAAACTGCAAGGTCTGCTGTGATTCCATAATTATTACGTTATGCACGCCTTTTAATTTCTTTTTGTTTCTTTTGAGTTTCTCATGCTTTGGCCCAATACTTCACAGGTTCCATTATCTCCTTATTAAGGCCCTGTTTGCAGTTGCTGTGCTATGCTACGGAGTAATCTATAATTCCAGCAAGATTTTGCCGGTAAGCATCTAAATGATCGCTTTAACTATGGGATAGTCCATCATAATGGCAAATAAAGCGTTACTGATATCGATTTAATTTGAACTATCAGTATCTTGCAAGTTTGACTATGCTAATTCCCCGTAAATGGAAATGGGTAACTCACAGCAGATAAAATCTGGTCACTTGAAGTTTTCACTTCATCTTTGCCGTGCTTCGTAAATATTAGCTTATGCTTCGAATAAGCTATGATAAACATTCTAAATCATCTTTGACATCACATGATTTAAAGCCAAGCCTTAGCTCAAAGGTATCCTTTAGCTATTAATGCACCTGTCTTCACCCTTGTTATATACGAATCTGGAAGCTTGCAAAAATTTTGTTTGGATTCATGTTTGTTACATGCCACAGCTACAAAAAAAAGGGCATACCCAGTGCCGTAGGCTCCCGCACTATGCGGGGTCTGGGGGCAGGTTGTTTAGCGCACAGCCATTCCCGCACATAAATGTGCAGAGGCCGGGGTGAACCCTAGACCTTCCGGTCACAGGCGGTGAAGCTCTACCACTGCACCAAAGGTCACATGCATAGCTACAACATTACGATAAATCATAGAACATCCAAATGAGTATTGCTTCATTTGTTTTATGATTCGATTTGCGTAAAAGTATGGACCGGTCCTACATGTCTCATGGGAGTGTAATAAAAATTTCTGTACTTATATTTCTAGTTTAATATAGCAGTATCTTTTATGCCATTGAGCCATTCTACCATCTCTGTTTTCCCAGTGTTCTGAAGACATGGCAAGAAGTCCAAGAAACCGTAAGCTGACAGCTGAAAGTCTTAGGTCAGCATCCCATGCTGTACCTTACAACTACAAGAAAACAAAAAAGTCAGACAGGAAAAATGGATTGCAGTCAATCTCAGAGGAAAAGGACTGGAAAAATGCCACTTGCTCAATATGCTTGGAGCGTCCACATGATGCTGTCCTGCTCCTTTGTTCTTCTCATAGCAAAGGTTGCCGGCCATACATGTGTGGTACCAACTATAAACATTCCAACTGTCTTGAGCTGTTCAAAAATGCTTATTCGAGGGAGAAACCAGAATGCAAAGTCTCAACTGCAGTACCACCAACTAACCAGAAGCCAAAAGCAATGATGCTTGCATGCCCTATCTGTCGTGGGGAAGTTAAAGGGTGGACGGTGGTCAAACCTGCTCGGCGGTTTCTGAACCGCAAAAGGAGAACTTGTATGCATGAGGATTGCTCATTTGTTGGGACATATAAGAGACTCAAAAAGCATGTAAGGTCCAAGCATCGTTCATCAAAGCCCCGTGAAGTTGATCCTGTGCGGTTGGCTGAGTGGGAGGAGTTTGAAAATGAAAAGGAGAGGCAAGATGCAATTAGCCTTGTCAATGCATTGAATCCAGGATCTATTATCATGGGGGACTACATCATTGATCCAATAGTGACATGAGCGATTATTACAGCGATGACTCTTATTTGGAGGATGACTTCGACTCTGACTTGCACTTAGATGGTGACAGAGGATCTTATCATAGAGATTTTTTGCACAGAGACAGAGCTTATAGGAGAAATGAGGCAAGAGCTAGGAGAAATGGGTTAAGAGCAAGCCGAAATCTCTCTCGTTTTGGGAATTCTGTCATTCGCCGCAATGTTTCAACCAGATCTAGAAGGCCATTTCGAGTTGGTTTTGTCGTAAGATCTGCAAGTGAGCCAAGCGACAGTTATATCAGGGACATGACAGTTGCTCTAGTTTGTTCTTTTGCTGATCTGGGAGCACTGGTTGAGATTTATAGGTTTTCTTTTGGTTGGGCCATCTGGCAGCTCTGATGTGCCCATATGCGTCTTAGGACGAAGGCAAATCATCTGATCGCAGTTTATTTTTTCCATTAAACAAATTAGGATTAGTCATGTTAATGGTAAAAGTCTGGTGAAGTTATCGTCCTTACGTTAGAGATCAGAACCACCCTGTAAATCTTCGTTTCACTTATCTTTAAAGTTAAACGGTCACTATAGGGTCCCAATTATTCAGTGCGCATATTACTTGTCATAAATTGGAAGTTTTCTTTTACTGTACTGAATCCCAGGTACTTTTGCTAGTTCATTGTTCTACCTGAACTGACTGACGATCTGTGCACTGCTAATTGGTTTGCTACGATGAAGGTTGAAGCAGATTGCCAGAAGCTCCTGTGTGACAAAATGTTTGTCACATTATACGTTCCTGCCCAAAACCGCATTAGAAAAAAAAAACCCCCACTACTCTCTGAGCTCAATTTTATACATTTTTTAGAATGATAGAATCTACATTGAACTTTACAGTATATGGCCAGCAAAAGCGCAATGAGTTCTTACGGCCTCCTCTCCGTCCCCGCCGCCGCCCAGGTCGCGCTCTACGGACGGCACGGGCGGGTGGCGCCGGAGGCTCTCCAGGACGACGGCCTTGAGGTACGGCATGCGCGACAGGTCAGGCTCCTCGATGACGCCCTCGCCGACGGCGTCGACCTCGAGGCGGAGCTTCTGCTGCAGCTTGGGGTGTTTGACGAGGTTGGCCATGGTCCACTCGAGCGCGACGGCGGTGGACTCGGCGCCGGCGCCGAGGAACTCCGATATGAGGCTCACAAGCTCCCCGTCGGTGACCGCGCGGTCGCCGTCTCCGTGTACGCGCAGATCGATGAGGGACTCGACGTAAGTCGCCGCGGGCGCGGCTACGTCGCCGGCCACCCGCCGCCGGCCCCTGACCTCGGCGACGAGAGGAAGGAACAGCTCCTCCTGCTGCCGCCGGAGGGCTTGACGCCGCCGCCGACGAAACCACGACGGGGTAATAAAGAGGAGGAGGTCAGCGCGCGGAGGGTGTCCTGCTGGAGCTTCTCCATGGCGCGGAGCCGCGCCTCCCCGAGCTCTGAGACGGCGCCCTCGCCGAAGCATATCTCCGCGAGGACGCGGAACACGGCGAAGTGCAGGCTCTCGCGAACGGGCGCGCCGGACCCGAGGTCGCGGACGAGGACGCCTAGCGCGCGGGCGCGGGTGCCGTGGAGGAGGCGGACGCGGGAGGGTTGGAGCACGCCGGCGGCCATGTTCCGCCGCGCGGCGCGCCAGTAGGGGCCATACGGCGCCGAGAGGATGTTGTAGTGGCGGTTGCGGGAGAGGATGGCGCTCACCACGGCGCTGGTCGGGCGTTCCAGGAATGCCGCGCTCTGCTGCACCAGGGCGCGGTGGGAGACGGCGCGGTCGGCCACCAGGATGGGCCGGCCATTCCCGGCGCCTTGGCCGCCGCCGGATGGTCTCCGCTGGGCCAGAGTTAGTAAGAAAGCAGCCGTGAGGAAGAGGAACGGTAAGATGGCGATGCCAGAGGCATGGGTGAGCATGGAGATGAGCTGGTCCATTGTAACAAGTTGTTCCTAAAGATACAAGTTTTAGTGATGGGAGTAACAATTACTACACACTAAGAAAGGCACTAATGACTTTATATACTTGTTGCGGATGTTTGGAGATTGCTTAGTCGAGGGCTCGAGGTGGAGATCAAAGATTGAGCTTTAGAGCCGGTACAGTACAGACAATAAGGTTTTAGCCGCCAAAAAAAAAAGAGGAAAAAAAAATAAGGTTCGTGTAATAGTGATTAGGACGCTTTTGGACACTACCGTCTACTACCACGTAACAAAATCATCATGAGTATCACATGATAATATGATATATATAGCCGCGTCATTAACTCGATGATCTGAAGCTTCAGACACATACCTGTAACAAAATCATCACGAGTACCACGAGTACCTCCCCAATGTAATCTTTATAGTATAGGCACGTGTTAAAAAGAACACAGAATTAAAGACTCTGATTTTAAAAGAAACAAAGTATGCTATTTCTCCATTCAGCTCGAACTCACTCAAATATAAAGGACAGCTCATATGAAGTACATGAAGACTTATTTTAAAACTTCTTTTGTAACTTTTGGCTTCGGGAGGCTTGAATTGTGGAATACGCAATCATACAAGTACATTGGGGAATAACTATCAGGGATGCCTTGGAACTCTGGAATTGGTTTACTGGAGATTGTTTTGAGATGTTCCATTCGTGTGGCGAAGTCAAGTTTGATGCTCTCATGGATCATATAGTTAGTGCGTATAGCGTTTCTAATCTCTAAAAAAACAAGTTATACACAGTATGAAGGTTAGCACGGAATAAAGTAACATAAATATAACTCGTCTACATATTAACCACCTTCGATTGCTGACAGCGAAGGGTATGATCCAGGTTTGATGAAAGTGATTGTACTAAGATTGTTAGCGACCAAGCACACTGTTGAAATAAAAAAACAAGTGGTAATTTCAAATCTTTGAGTACTTATTTGAAAGTACTACAGAGTCTACTCGGCAAGAAGAGTAGTGATTTCAAATCTTTGAATACTTATTTGAAAGTACTACAGAGTCTACTCCATAATAAGAGTAGTGTTTTCAAAATCTCTGAGTACTTATTTGAAAGTACTACAGAGTCTACTCTATAATAAGAGTAGTGATTTCAAAATCTCTGAGTACTTATTTGAAAGTACTACAGAGTCTACTCCACAAGGCGAGTAGTAACTTCAAACCTCTGAGTACTTATTTGAAAGTACTACAGAGTCTACTTCACAAGGCGAGTAGTAACTTCAAATCTCTGAGTACTCATTTTAAAATACTACAGAGTCTACTCCACAAGACGAGTAGTAACTTCAAATCTCTGAGTACTTATTTGAAAGTACTACAGAGTCCACTCCACAAGGCGAGTAGTGATTTCAAATCTCTGAGTACTTATTTGAAAGTACTCTAGAGTCTACTCCACAGTATGAGTAGTGATCTTCAAGTACCAGTTATCAAGTGCTTTGAAGTATAACTCGCCAAATGAGTACAACTTGCCGGGGGCTTCCTGAATACACTGCAAGAGTGGTTTGGATGACTTTTCGGGCACCTCATGATCAATGGAATTCATCAATGTGTGGTCGCCTCAACCCGTTGCAAGTTATCAAGTCAAAGCTCGACTTCAGCTTGTGCCGCGGTACTGCCGCATCGCCAATATGCTTGTGATGAACTCAAGCTAGTCGGAATCAACTCTGACTAAGTCTACTTCATCGACAAACGGCAACAAACAAGCTAAGTTACTTATTTCAATTATTTTTTATTTTATTCTAACAAGATTGGCCAAGCGCCGAGTACTTTGTTTGGATGACTACTTTCTAGGCCGCACAGCGTGCTATCACATCTTCGCCAGCTTCCAGGCTCAGGGGCTGATGCTAAAATTACAACTCGGTTTGCCATCAGGCTTATCTAGTTGTCTTTCTCCAGCATATTTGAGTCGCCAAGTACCAATGATGGGGCTTCGATTACATTGGCACCTGACTCCTGTTTCTGGGGAGATCGCGGC
Organism: Urochloa ruziziensis; assembly: GCA_015476505.1. Classification (NCBI taxonomy): domain Eukaryota; kingdom Viridiplantae; phylum Streptophyta; class Magnoliopsida; order Poales; family Poaceae; genus Urochloa; species Urochloa ruziziensis. The sequence goes on along the minus strand of CM027125.1, from coordinate 36,997,583 downwards.
ACGACAAGTCAACCACGACCTCCTCTGTTTCGCTACTCTATTGATGGTGGCTATTTTGACTACATACTACTCGATGCATCCCCGCTAGCTCCTATGCTCGGAGGCTGGGTACAAGAAAACCACTCGGATGAAGATCTCCAAGATGATTCGATGTGACTACTAATTCTGGGTGCAAATTACCACTCGGATGATGATCTCCAAGATGATTTGAAGAACCCTAAAGCTCGCTGGACCCTTGAATTGATCATTCTGAATCGTTTCAAGTCTCGGGGGCTGATAGGCGATATACATCGACTGCTGATTTCATTTTTTCTGAAGACTGATGACTTAAATCAAGACCCTCGGCTTGATTCTTTGATTCAACCCAAGGCTCGGGGGCTACTTGATATCAAGTGCAATTTTTCCAAAATTGCACATTTCAAGAACAAGATGAAGATTCAAGATTCTGTGGACCCTCAACCTAATTCTTCGATTCAACTTAAGGCTCGGGGGCTACTCCATATGGAGTGCGATTCTTATCGCATACCATATAATATTTTGAAGACTACTGATTTAATCAGAATAAACGGGGCTTAAGCACCTCATGGCCTCGTTACAACCAATACCTGTCCAAGACTGATCAAGAACTCGAAAAAGCACTCGCTTGGCTTGGCAAGCACTCGGTTGATGATACTCGACGATGAAGCGCTTGGGGGCTTGTTGGAGGTACGACCATGGGCCCATAGGGACACATGGATTCTCTCCAGACAGAGTCGTACCAGGCGTGAAGAACAAGAGTAGAGTACTGCAAGGACTCTTCTCGATATGGAAATTAGTCGTATGACTTGTAAACTACTCGGATTGCCTTGAAAAGCACTCTCCGAGTAGTAATTGGTTAGGATTCTACACGAAACCAACCTTGTAACCCTGTCCGCCGTGAATATAAGGCCGGGCAGGGACCATCTCAAGAGGAACCGAAGTCGTGAATGTTTTTTGTGGAAAGGTGTAATTTCATGCAAGGAGCTAATTCAAAGGAAACTTTGCTGGCCTTGTAAAAGGAAACTTTGCTGGCCGTGTATTTCATGCAAGGAGTACGTTGATATGAAACTTTGCTGGCCGTGTAAAAGGAAACGTAGCTGGCCGTGTAAATTGCACATTTCAAGAATAAGATGAAGATTCAAGATTCTGTGGACCCTCAACCTGATTCTTCGATTCAACTTAAGGCTCGGGGGCTACTCCATATGGAGTGCGATTCTTATCGCACACCATATAATATTTTGAAGACTACTGATTTAATCAGAATAAACGGGGCTTAAGCACCTCATGGCCTCGTGACAACCAAGACCTGTCCAAGACTGATCAAGAACTCGAAAAAGCACTCGATTGGCTTGGCAAGCACTCGGTTCATGATACTCGACGATGAAGCGCTTGGGGGCTTGTTGGAGGTACGACCATGGGCCCACAGGGACACATGGATTCTCTCCAGACAGAGTCGTACCAGGCGTGAAGAACAAGAGTAGAGTACTGCAAGGACTCTTCTCGATATGGAAATTAGTCGTATGACTTGTAAACTACTCGGATTGCCTTGAAAAGCACTCGGATTGCCTTTAGATCGCATATTAAAATTATTCAATAGCATCTCATATTAAAAATTATATATTCATACATCGAAAGCTTGGCCTCCGGCGGAAACAGAAGGAAATTTTTGTATAATTAAATCTTAAACAATTAGCAACATATATAAAAGAAAATATTCACGATACATGTATCCATGAGCAACTCGGCACCGCAGCCAGCTTTTTGATGACGGGGAGGCCGAGAAGGTTGCTCTCCTCGTCGCCGGTGTCGTGGAGCAATGACGCCACGCACTCGACGGCACCGGACACCGTCACAACGCGGAGCACGTTCCGCTTCTACCTGGCGAGCTTGGACACGACGAGCATCGTGGCCACCCTTGCGCCGCGCTCGACGCCGACGCCCTTGCAAAGAAATATGAACTCTGAATAGATGATGAGAATGAAGGGAGAGATTGTGTGCTTTGAGAATAAGGAGGGGCGCCTTATATAGGGGGCAGGAGGGCTAAGGAGATGAACCTGGACGCCCACGACTATGGTAAGTAATCGATTCCCTGATTGACTCCCACAACTATGGTAACTAATTGAACACAAGGAATATGTTGAGAAGGAAAAACATGGTACTCCAGAGCTACTGCTGTGGTCAGTGTGATCAATCTGTTGAGGAAAGTTTGATGCACCTCTTCTTCATGTGTCCTTTCAGTCAAGACTGTTGTCTGATCTTGGCATTGTGTGGAATTTAACTCTTGATCCCCTTGAAATGGTGCTTCAAGCTAGGCAGGACTTTGGTCTAAAATGCTTCAGGGAGATCATGATAACAGCTTGCTGGTGTATTTGGTGTCATCAGAATTCCATCTTTTTTGATAATGCTAGTACATCTCTGGATAGATGGAAAGCTCTCTTTAGGGAGGAAATTTCTAAGGCGTCTATTATAGCCAAGCCTTCCCTAAAGATTGTTCTTGGTACTTGGTTATGTAATAGGTAGTCTATCTTTTGCAGCTAGTTAGGGTCTCAAATTTGGGTCTTCGACCTTGTATATGTACATATTTTTGCTTTTCTTTCCTTTAATATAAAAAAAGAGTCAGTGGGGACCTTCCCCACTGTTATGCTAAAAAAAAAACTACGGTAAGTAATCAAGTATTAAAAGGAAGGAGACAACAAATAGAAAGGAAAGGAAAGCGGCGGCTTGATTGCATTACCATATAAAGAACGCGATCAAAAGGATAAGAAGGCAGACGAATTTAAAGGAAAGAAAAGCGGCGCCTTGATTGCATTACCATACAAAGAACACGATCAAAAGGAAAGGAAGGCAGTGGGTATACAAAAATGCCAAGGTGAGAAAGAATAGGGGGGCGGGATGGCGTCGAGGCGCAAAAGAACGGGGGGAGGGGGGTGACGACCAAACGTGTCTACCCCCTAGTCGTCCAGGGCCACCATTTGGCTCTGAATTGTGGGTCCTCTGTGAGGTATAGGAGGGTAATCTTTTGGGTGAGAAACCGTTTCAATTGTGACAATCTTTATATACTATAGTATATAGACTTCAATAGTTCGACAATACTACTACTACTTCCGTATATATTGAGGCAATCAACCTAATTATTATAGCTAGCTAATTTTACCTATAATGGATTTAAACAGGACAGCTAATAGAATAACTACTTCCCTCCTAATTACCTGAAATTCAATTATATATGGGCCTTGCTACAGTACACCAGGTTACCTCTTAAAAGGTAAGAGTACAAATCCTAATGCGTATGGGCTGTCTTATATGATGCTATGATTTTATTTACGGCTCTGATACCACCCTGTGGGACCCCTTGGCCAGGACGTCCCTCGATCACCCGTATCAGTCCCTGGATCAGTACGCTGATACAGATTTCGACACAGATTAGTGTCAGAAGCGGTAATGACGTGTAAATTAAAATAACTATATACCGTCTTAACTAGCGGAGCGCGGGCGGGCACTCATTCCTCAGTTGGAATGAGCTGTAGCACCTCACAGCCCTGGAGTTCTAACCTGTACGACAATGAAAGCAAGAGTGAGTATTCAGAGTTGAATACTCAGCAAATCTCACAAATTCAATAATATAATTATAAATTAAAAGAATGTAAAGGTTGGGCCTGGAGGGGCATTTCCTCCCTGCCAGTCCCGACATTAACCCTAGAACCCAGTCATCGGCGCTCCTGCCGTCCGGGTTCCCCATGCAATAAAGTAAATCTAATCAGTGGGGGCTTTGACTAAGTGGACTCATTCCGGAGTCACGGCTATCCAGATAGATTCTACACTCTGCAGAGGTCGTACTTATCTACCCCGCATTCGGTCAGTCCCTACCTTCGTCAAGGCAAGTACTGCCCTACGAGACTCGTACCCACCGGTGACCATCACTGGTCAGCATTCTCTAGGTCCAGCCACAGGTAGTACTGGGGGCTAAACAGGGGCCACTAATCATCCGCCTCGCGGATGTCGACCCGGGTCTGTGAGCTCATTAATCAGGGCCCTCGGCCCTCAGGGTGTCCGACCTGTATCCTAGTCGACCCGTGCCGCCCAGTCCCAGTCCTCTGCCTGGGGCTGTCTCCAGCATACCTGTTCCCGACTTGGTGCGTGCCCGACTCGGCACCAGGCGCTACCCAGTTCGCCGGTCGGCACTCTGCACCAATCATACGGCTCCTTGGGCTGGGTTACTAAGTTCCGCTGGTGGGGTGTGAATCAAGGCCTCACATAAATAGGCACTCCCGTAGGCTGTGCCTTTTTGGCATGCGGGGTTGTACTAGGCACTAGAAAGACTCTCCCATGAACCGGTCCTTAGCTGAGATCAGAGCGGCTCTTAGGACCCTCCTAGCGAGGCCATCCTTCCACTCCCAATCTTAAAGCATCTATATAGCGAAGCCAGGCTTCTACCCACGTGAAGCCTCCTTACAGCTTATGCCGCAAGAATGGTAAACTTTAATTATTGGGTGATATTATTGGTGAGACTTGCCTTCATTGTCGGTCCTTAGACGTTCCGTACGCGGGCGTAGTCTGTATGTTGACCGGGCGGGGCTTCGGGCTTTCTGGAGCTCCGGCGTCTCGTCAGGCCCGGTCATGCTACCGAACAATAAAACACATAAAATAACATCAATACATCAATCAATGCCTATAGATTAGAAAGAGAAAGGGGAGATAGATATTCCGGGCTTACCTATGGGTCCGGATGGATTTGTTGATGGATTATCCATTAATTATTTAATAATAATTAATGGGGCTTAGGAGGGGTTTAGCCGGTGGGGTGGCTTCTAACTGTGAAATAAAGGGCTAGGGATAATTATTCTAGGAATTACTGGATATCTAAATAATTCCCGAATAATTATATTAATTATTTAGAAATAGATTTCTAAATAATTAAGGGATATTGGATTGAATTTCCAATAATATTCTGGAAAATTATTAATATAATTTTCCGGGAATATTATGGGCGGTATGACGGCTAGGGTTTGCTGATACCTGGAATTTTTGGTCGGGCAGTATAACTGCGGGGTTTTACTTGGGCGGTACAACGGCTATATGGGGCTAAGGTTTAGTAGCCGGAGTTTGCGGTTGGGCGGCATAACTGCTATATGGAGCTAGGGTTTAGCAGCCGGGGTTTTCGGTTGGGCAGTACAACGGCTAGGGTGGACTGAGCTGGAAACTTGGAAATCGGGCAGCATCCCGGCTAGGGTTGCGAAACGGCGAGCAGCGATGGGGTTTAGCGGCGGGGGTCGGGCATTGCGCGGCCAGCCGAACTGGCATCGTTCACAATGCTGGGCGAAATGGCTAAAGCTACGCCGCTGGTTAGACTGTTCCGGGCGTACCCGGGAGCAGAGCAGAGCAGCAGGTGGCGCACCTTTTCCTACGTGTACGTGGGCGGTGTGGCATGACTAAAGCTACGCCGCTGGTTGGACTGTTTCCGAGCGTACCCGGGAACAGAGCAGAGCAGCAGTTGGCGCGCCTTTCTATTGTGTATGTGGACAGCGCTTCCGTAGTGTGTAGAGAGCTGCGCTCTCGTGCGTGTGTTATCGCATGTGAGAGCTTCGACCTTCTCTTGCACTCACGCATGAGAGCTGAACTCTCATTCTTGCGGAGGCTGGAGAGCTCTGCTCGTGCTCTTTGTGCGTGAGGCAGCAAGGAACGGAGGGCTTCATGCCCTTTTATAGCCGCGCGCAGGGGGGTGTGAAGGCTGCTGGCCGGCGTTGCGTACCTCCTACGCGAGCTGGGCAGGGCGACGTGGCGGCAAGGCGGCCGACGGTGTTGACTCCGGCCCGTGCACAGCGCGGTGAAAGCAGCTGGCGGTGCGGCCTCAGGGGCAGGGTGGCGTGGCAGGCCGTGAATGGGGCCGCGAGGCCGCGTGGTGGCAGGCCAGCGCTTGCTCTGGCACATACGGGGACGTGGGTCTGTGCAGTGTTGCAGGGAGGAAGGCCGGCGGCGCTTTATGGTGCGGCGGCGGCAAGGTGCCGGCACGGCGGCCGGAGAAGGTCGAGGAGGGCAAAAACGGAGCGTAGGAGGGAGTGGGAGTCCCGGCGGCGAGCTCCGGCGAGGAGAGGACCACCGGAGCGGCGGCAGCGGCGGACGCCGGCGGCGGCGACGGCTGGCGGCGGCGGCGGCGGTTTCTGGAGGAAGGGGATAGGGTTGGGGACGGGGCGCTGGGCCGCTGGGCCAGGCGAGCACGCGGATGGGCCGCGGCCTGGCGGCCTGCTGGGCCAGGTGGGAGGGGGTGGCGCGTGCGGGCCAGGTAGGCGGGCCGCGGCGAGCTGGGCCGCTGGTCGCACGGAGGAGCTGGGCCGCATGCCTGCTGGCGCGCGCGCGGGCTGAGGGGAAGGGAAGGAAGCGGGCCGCGCGAAAGAGAAAGGTGCGGGGTGGGCCGTGGGCCGGTTGGGGAAAGGGAGGGAGGCGGGTGCAGTTGGGAAGTTTGGGGAGGGCGGTTAGACTTCGTGGTTGGGCTGCAAGCGAGAATGGGCCGAGAATGAGGTTGCCGGCCTGTTAAGGATAGAAAAGCTTTGCTATTTATTTGAATGGGTTTGGGATTTGAATTTTGGATGCTACTTTGGATTCGAATGAGATTTCGGGGTGGGGCTTGAAGAGACAGGTTTAGGATATTTGAGAGGATTTGAGATCGTAATATTCAAATTAAATTTGAATATTATCTTTGAATATTGGAAAGGAAGGGAGACTCGGAGGGATTTCTATCTCTTTAGAATTTAGAGATCGGAAAGGGCTCTAAGCATTCAAATGCATCACGCATGGCAAGTTAAATGCATGGTTTAATTTATAAAATATATTTTGAATATTCAGGAGAAAAGAATTATATTTAATTATGGAGAATTATAGAAAACATATATTTTTAAATGCTCTAAAAAAATACGGGGTGTTACAAGAACGTCACACAAATATTGTGCTCATTAGCTGTTCGTCCAATCTCTCACATCATGTGTCAACTCGCCTCCTCTATCCCTTCTCTCGAGCCCGAATTTGGATTAGAGGTGGTGCCGCTGCCTCGGAGAGAGACACCGTCCACTCCGGGCTCAACAGCCTCACATATGAAACCCGCGAACACCGTTTCTTCTTAGACAAGTTCGTCGAACCGTTACTACCCCTAGATTTTCCTCTCCCTTCTCTTTGTTATTTGTCGACGAGCAGGTCAAAAACATCACTTTGCGCTGCTCCAGTCCTCAATTCCCACTACCTCTGGCGTCGTAGTGTCAGAAGGCCCTCTTAAGTGCACACTCTATGTCAACGCTGCCATGCTCTCCACGGTCGAGAACATTTACCTTACTGCCTTCGAGTTTGCTTACGAGTCATGCCAGTATAATAGCATCACTATCCATGATCTCCTATACAGAACAACCAATCTGGCAGCTGGCGCGGCGTTAGCGCGCCCCTCTACCTAGTTGTCACTACGCGTGAGCTTATCAGCCCCAGTCGATATGCTGTCAATTTCACGGTCAAAACGACTGTCACATCCGCACCTTCGCAAGCCAATATAGAAGCCTACACAAAAACTAAGCAGAACTCTCGGGTCCTCGTGTGCTTAACTGCTTAGGCCGGATTTTGGGTCCACACAGATGCAAATGCTCATATAAACGCACATACGTTCAACCTTACCTTTACCTTTATGAGCACATTCAAAAGGCCGAGCGGCACCCTCGAGAGATTGAAAACGCTAACCCCACTTAATAAAAAGAAGTGTCGGTACATATATTTACCATAAAAAGAGCTAGATAGGGTTCATGTTGTAGCGATTAGTGCGTCTCAGTCTCTTGGAGGCAGCATGGCCAATTCTGATGCTTTAACAAAATCATCATGAGTACCAAGGGAACATTGATAGCCGTGCTAACTCTAAACTTCTAAAGCTTAGTTTACCATCAACCTGTAATAAAATCATCACAGGTATCACGGGGATGTTGACAGCTAGCATTTTCTACATCCATAGTTCGTACCGCACAACTAGTCAGGACACAATATCGAGTTTCTCACATCTGTCTGTCTCAAACACAAACACGATATTATATTCAGGCAAACGATTTTATATTTGTCCTTAAGTGTATAAATCTCTGGAAATTTTGCCCTTCCTTGTTGTTTTTAGTAAAATGCACAATTAGTAATTTATTAGTATACAAATTTTAGTGCAAACTTTGGCATGCTTGATTTCCTCAATTTTCGGTCTTAACAACTTTTAAAGATGCAGATGCTCATATAAATACAAGCACACTCAACTTGACTCCGATGAACACCCTCAGGCCTGGTTCGGTTGTTCCAGATGTGTTTCCGGTCGAAATGGTTCCTAGGCTCAGATATAACTAAAAATTTGTGATAGATAGAATAAGAGGTAGGGATTTATTCTGGGCCAAAAACTAATTTGTGCTAATTTACTTATAATAGATACAATAAGAGACCGGGATTGATTCCATACCTCATGACTAACGGATTGATTCCCGGTGTCCTGTTGTATCTATCATGAATAAATTAGTTCCCGACCGGAAATAAATCCCTGACCTTTTATTGTATCTATCACGAATTTCTTATATACGTGTGACTAGGAATCGTTCCCCGCCACATAAATAACCGAACGGGCCCAAAAAAAATGAGATAACAGATTCTTGAGATTGACGGAAAAAATGAACCGGTACATATCTTTACTAAGAGAAGGTTTAATGGAGTCACCCGCATGCGGGCTGAAAAGAGCTCCAGCTCACCCAGGGTTCCAAGTGATAGTGGCGGGTCCCATGGCCATTCAAAGCCTCGCGCAACCCAACGTGGACGTGGAAGGAAGTGAGTGGGGGAGGTGGAGGCCAGCGGCCAATCCATGCAGCACGCCCGCTTTTGGCTGGCGTTTTCCCACACACTCGCATTTTTCTCTTTCATGCCTGTAACAAAAGGTAGAATTGCAAAAAACACCCTATAAGTCACTTTGAGTTTGACATTGTCCTCCATAAATTATTTTGTTGCAAGTGACCACCGTCTAGTTAGTTTTGTTGCAAAAACACCCCAGTTTATACATAATTATGTGATCCAACATGTTTTTATACACCGCGAACCGTCAGTGTGATCTTTAGTGATACTAGATACTTTTAGAACTATATTCTTGACACTCCTTGCAAATTTTACAAATAAAATTGCAGATTGCACAAATAAAATTGATGTTGAGAGCTTAAACATTTGCACTAAGTTTCTTTATTTTTATAAAAAATCAGTACAATATTTGTATATAATTCTAATGCAAGTAATTGGACAAAACTTGACTCAGCCAGATTAGGCTCCGGTTGCTCTACATCGACGAAAATGAGTTGTTTCGATTAAATACGTGTTCATTGGGTAATTTTTGCAACAAAACTGAATAAGTGGGTAGGTATTTGCAACAAAATCACTTATGAGGGTGAGTATCAAACTCAAAGTGACTTATGGGGATGTTTATGTAATTTTACTGTAACAAAATCATCACGAGTACCAAGGGATATTGATAGCCGCGCTAACTCAAGCTTCAGACATCAACCTGTACGTAATAAAATCATCACGGTATCCCGGGATGTTGACAGGCCCTATTTAGTTTGCATTCCAATGCAAAAAGTTTTCGTAAGCTTCGTATAATTCGAAGGAACTAAACAGTAGTTCGCACCGCACTATTACTCAGGATACTATATTGAATTTCTCACACCTGTCTTTGTCTCAAGCACATACACGATATTATCGAGATTGATGATGCCAACCACTAAAAAAAAAGAGCCGGTACATATATATATATATACACACACTAAACAAAAGAGCCGGTACAGATCGATAGAGTTCAAGTAGTGACTACTGACTAGTTCGTCCCGATCTCTTGGAGGCAGAATGTGCCAATTCTGACGCTTTAGACACTACCTGTAACAAAATCATCACGAGTACCAAGAGATATTGACAGCCACGCTAACTCTAAAGCTTCGGACATCAACCTGTAATAAAATCATCACGGGTATCATGGGATGCTGACAGCCAGCATTTTCTACAAGTTCGCACCTACTCAGGATACTATATTGAATTTTTCACATCTGTCTTTATCTCAAGCACGTACATACACGATATTATATTGAGGCAAACAATTTTATATCTGTCCGTAAGTATATACTTTTTTTGGAAATTTGTCTTTACTTATTGCTTTTTTAAGTAAAATGCACCATTAGCATATAAATTTTAGCGCAAACTTTGGCATGCTTGATTTCCTTTCGGTCATGTGTATTTTTTTACTACAGATGCTGCAGACGCTCACATAAAAGTACGCGCACCCAACTCTGCTCCGATGTGCATATCTGAGAGGCTGAGATGGCAGATTCTCAATGACGCCAATCACTGAAAAGAAAAAAGAGCCGGTACAGAGATAGAGTTCGCGCAGTAGTGACCAGTGTGTCTCGGTCTCTTGGAGGCAGCATCATGTGCCAATTCTGACAGTTTAGGCACTACCTGTAAAAAAATCATCATAAGTACCGAGGGATATTGACAGCCGCGCTAACTATAAAGCTTCAGACATGAACCTGTAACAAAATCATCACGAGTACCAACAGATGTTGACAGCCAGCTTTTTCTACTTTCATACTCCCTCCGTCCCTTTCTCACTTCACAAAAAAAACTTTGCTAATTTTATATTAAAAAATATTATTATTTATGGTACATAATTAGCATCATTGGAAAGATCTTTTTGTCTATTTTTTAAAACAAATTTATTTGTAGATACAAATGTTGTACGCACTTTCTATAAATCGAGTCAAACATAGACATGCACACCAACGGCGACAATTAAATAGGGAGGAGGGAGTAGATCGTATCACTCTACTACTCAAGATACTATATAATTTTTAGCGCAAACTTTCACATGCTTGATTTCCTCGCTATCTGATCATGTCTACTTATTACTATAGGATATAAGTACCCCTGGCCCCACCACAGATAGGGGTGGGAGTCGACCAGGGCCCACGTATTGACAGGGGTGTGGGCCGGCCCCGAGGTGGCCCAGAAAGGAACCGCCGACTTACTAGACAAGCTTAATAATGACTTAGCCCGCAAGGTGGACGGCGTGATACTCGGATTTTACCCGGTGATTGTGGAAATTACGTTGTAACCGATTCAGATCACTTTCTTAGTTGTAAAACGGTAGGATTATATCTCAATTCTCAACCGACTTGTAACTTTAGGTCATCGGCCTATATAAAGCAACCTAGGTCAACCCCCTGAGGCATTCTAAAAGTCATTCGCCCTTGCGTCCCCTTGTAACCCTAAACCCGCCATTGCTCGTTAAGATTTGCCGGAAAAAGAATACAAACACCACAGAGCATAGGACGTACGGTATATTATACCTTCGGGTAGCCCGAACCTCTATAAACTCCCGTGTCCTTGTGTTACCTCGAGCTCCTTAGCCCCCGTGATCACCTCCACTGATAAATCAACCACTTGGGTACCCTTAGGTGGATTCCCGGTCCGTAGATCCGACACTTACATATGAAGACTCTCACATAAAAGCACACATGTTCAACCCTACTCATATGATCACTTTCGAGAGGTTGAGATGAGAGAATCTCAAGATTGACAACGTCAACCACTGAAAGTAACGCCGTTCAAATCGTGAATAAATTAAAAAAAGTTGAGAACACCAATGTCGAGTTGAGGACTCGAATTCTGGTATGTAGCTAGGTTCCATCCAGGGGTGAAGCTAGGTCTAAATTGTCCATGGTGCACTGCTAAAGGAACTTGTATAATGCTTAATTCGCACTACAGTGAACCACAGTTGTAGTCGGTGTGCTTGTATTTGTTTCTGAAGAAAACCGCCATAACAGCTGAGATCAACACTTTCTTCATCCCTGAAGGCGCTGCTACAGTCATTCCCATAAGAAAAGTTTGGAAACTCAGAACCAAGATCCTCCGCCTCCTTTCCTTGACGTAGCATTTCAACGCTTCCTCGATGCTCTTCCCTAGTTTCCGATCACCAGCAGCATTGCTGAACCCCTCATCAGGCATCGTTTTGGCCAAGCAGCGTGCGAGAACAACCGCGTCCTCCAGTCCGCAAGAGCCACCCTGCCCAAGGAAAGGCCCCATCACATGCATAGCATCTCCAGCGACGGTCACCGTGTCTTGCTGGAATTTCGCAAAGGCCATGTGCCATGGTGCCCGGTAGCAGAGCTGCGTAAGACTCAGTGAGGCAATGTCACAACATCTGACCAGATCAATGATCTCCTCAGGGAACCCCTGCATTGCCTGAAGGGTCACCTTCTGGATGAGCTGCACGTCTCTGATGTTGGCACACTCTGGAATCCAACAAAATGGGTAAAAATGAATACTTGCTGTCTCCCATTACCTATTTCTTGGTCTGTTTTTGAAAAGTTTTGAACTATTCATACCTTTGGGAGGCTGGAGCTGGATTGCATTGAAACTAACAACTTTATCATCTACGGGTATGACCCGAAAGTTTATGCCGTCGCCAATTAGTTGCTGGAAGCGGTCCCCGTAGTTGTGGCCTTCTGCATAGGTAGCGAAACCACGCGCCGCCCACATTGGCAACGGTTTCACCGCCTTCAGACCCAAGAACTTGGCGACAACTGAATTTGATCCGTCACAACCGATTAGAAGCTGTTAACATCACAATGCCACTATTAATGTGGTGATATACTATACACCCTTCTTTGTCTAGAGCTTTTTCATGGTGTGGTTGATTGCGGTGTTATGTTGCGTAGGGAAAGATTAAGAGATCAGCATTATACTTTTGCTTTGATGGCAGTACCGTCACTGGTTGAGACAATAGGAGAGCGTGTGATTGGCTCGAGAGAAATGCCTTCAACCTGGCACCCAAACCGGATAGACCCTGCAGGCAACTCTTTTGCAAGCGTCTGAAGAAGGTCGCTTCTTTTCAGGCACCGCACTTCAGTCCTACGTTCAGATGAAACAACTTTGAAGTCAGAGAATGAGGAGTGGCCTATCCTGTTTGCATTGAAATTTCTGTCCTAGAAGCTTACGGGTGCTGGAAACAGTCGTAAAAGTTAATGAAAGTAAATTATACGCCTTATTACTCACCTGTATGATACCTTAACTGTTCCTGTGCCATGAATTTCCCTCTTATCCATTCTACATACATGCAGAGTTGAAAATCAGAGCTGCCAGAACCAAGGAGTAACTACAGCGCTCTAAGACATGTACTTGACAAGTTCACACATCACATGAAAGTTTTTCCAAATATGACTCCAATGGCCAAATATGTATGACTAATCCTACAAATTCTGAGCCTAAGTATTGGTCCAAAAATAAAAAGTTTGAATCTTAGGTTTTGTGTACGTCTTAAATACGAAAAACAGGAACTTGTTACTACTGTATTAGACGGCCAGCCCCTTGGAAACTAAAGCATAACCATCACCGATTCACCGTACATAACTGATAACTGATTTGGATTCAGAATAAAAAGCAAAAGCATATAGGGTTGGACATACCCGGAAAGGGGCATAGACAGTTTCCGCAGCTCGTCCCCGACCTCCAGTTGGTCAAGAGCACGCCACCCATTGACTTGTATGCTGATACCAGCCCCTGTTGCCCTCAAGGTCTCTGCCCTCTCAAGAACAAGGCTGTTTATACCATTCCTGCAATAGTTTAATTGTGTTGAGCACAAGTGCTGAGATCCTTGGATTACAGTAAGCAACTGAAGATCAGACCTGTGAAGAGCAAGCGCGGTTGCAAGGCCACAGATTCCGCCGCCAATGATTATGACGCCCAAGAGTTCCTCTACACTAGTTGCCATTTTCTTCCTTCCAGTGCCGGAATGTCAAGACGAGTTCATAGATGGTCTTTTATGGGCTGATCTAGCTTCGGCTCTGGTATTATGACGCGGTAGAGTTCCTCTACTCTGGTTTCTTTATGAGCTGATCTAGCTACAAAATGTCGAAACGAGTAAACTATTCCAGTTCCTCTACTTGTGTCAGAGATGAGTTAATTATTATTTTTAGTATTTGAGACGGAATGTGTAACAAATAATCAACTATCTTCTAGAAATTCGAGTCACGGACTGATTACCTTCCAAATCATGCAATTTATCGTCCTCCAATTCAAGGCCATGGTACATGGTTTCTAAATATATTTCATTAAACCATAAACCATTAGAGGCCGGTGGGCCATCTATTAGTTCAATAGTTCATAGATGGCCGAGATAAAAGTATCCTGCCACCTAATAGCATCTCCAATAGAATTGATAAATTTGAATACCTAAAAACGCTTTTAGATATAGGAGAGAGACAAAACTAGGTATTTCAATGTTGCATTCTCTAGCAGCATACCTAAAATCCATGGCCTATATGACATTGGCAAGGTGGTGTGGTGTGCAAGCTGTAGTTGAATCCGATAGCAGTGTAGCTATCCAGCTACTTCGATCACCAATAGGTGAGCGCTCTATGATAGCTGGTATTTGGCATAACGTCCAGGAGGTGAGGAGCTAATAGCTTTGAATCCCTTGTTTTTGTACATGTAAGGCGAGAAGCGAATGTGGCTGCACATGTTTGTGCTAAAGCCGCTTCCTCGACCATGGGTGTGTCTGCGAGTGGCTTGACCACACTCCGAACTTCCTAGTGGATGTGATGGCCAGGGATTGTAATCAAATGATTGTCTAATATAAGCTCAGGATGTCGGTGGCCTATATTTCTCAAATACCAATATGTGAACTAAGGCCATTTTAGGAATCAATCTGGAAAACAACATTCTCATCTCCCCTTCTTCTCCCCCCGGCCCCTCACCGGCCCGGTGTGCTTTGCCTGTGCTGGCTGCCGTTGCTCCGTCCATGACTGTCCGACACTACTTCGCATACGCCTACCCACTTCTTCCCCCACGACCCTCTGTCGCTGCTCTGGTCGCGCCTGTCCGACACTGCTCCCCTGTACCTCCTCTCTTCTTCCCCTCGCCCTCATGTCGGCGCCAAACCATCGTTGTCATCCCCGCTCGCACTAGCCCACTATTAGACCTGATCATCTGTCGGGTCACTTCAGGTTTTAGGTCAAAAATGTTGGCCCGCGCCCGACTCATGACATGGTTGGGTCATGCCAGCCCACAATTTTGTGTGTAAATTTCAGGTTGGATCAGATTTTTTGAATTTTGGGTCAAATATTTTGACCCGTCACATGGTTGGGTTGGGTCGGGACGGGCTTGTCGGATCAGGTGGCCCATGATCAGG
This sequence comes from Urochloa ruziziensis, assembly GCA_015476505.1. NCBI lineage: Eukaryota > Viridiplantae > Streptophyta > Magnoliopsida > Poales > Poaceae > Urochloa > Urochloa ruziziensis. Next base: position 36,982,351 of record CM027125.1, on the reverse strand, counting down.
TATACCCACTATTGCTCCCTCTCCCCATGCTGGCCGTTGTCGCTCCCCATCCCTAAAGCCACACCTGGCGAAACCGAGCACGGGGACAATGAAATCAAGCACGATGACAACCGAATGGAGAGGGGTAGCTCGAATTGAACACAAACATGGTGGATTCAAGCCGCCGCAGCCGCCCGACGTTAACTCGTCGGGACCTGACACCCCCGCCGCCTCCACCACTCACTAGGGATCTTCCACTGCCCGGCTCTAGCGGCGTCCTCGTCGCCTCCGCTGCGCCGCCATCTCTTCCATTCCCATTGCTAGCCGGCGAGCCAGCGAAGCTCTTCTAGACCCGAAGGCCACACGTAGCCTCCAACCCTTAAAACCCGAAACCCTAACCCCAAATCTCATCTTCATTCAATTTTAGTGCAAATTTAGGTGACTGATAAATCTCAGGCGACTGATGAGGAGTAAAATTCTATTAAAAAAATCGTCGCAAGTATCGCCCTGTTCGCTTGGCTTATCATCCCAGCCCAACGGATCATTCTCCTCATATAATACTATAGAATCAGCTCAGCAAACTATTCTTCTCACAGACCTAAAACAGATATGTTCTTTCACAAGAAACGAATCCATCACTGAAAGGGGTAGAAGCTCGTACCCGTGTTCAGGCCGCAAATAATCAAATTTGAGTTTATGCTCTTAATTTGCTGGTCAAGTTCTTCACTACTACTGCATCAACATCGCCATCGACATCAGAGGCAAATCAATGGACTCTCATGGTTCCGATTAGTCCTTTACTAATTTTAATTGCTAGATGACGCGATCATGTTTAGCCTAAATGATTTCATGGATTAAGTTAAGTTTCCATGTTAGTTTATATCTAACACCATCTATTATAGTTCATAGATGACCGAGATAAAAGTATCCTACCACCTAAGACCCCTTTTCGTGCCGTTATAGTTAAGATCTGATGTCGTTTTTTCTGTCCTTAATCAGCCCATAAAAAACCGTCACAAGTATCACGGGATAGAGACATTTCAGCTACGGTTTCTGAAATAATTGTGGCACTCTGTCTGAGAAAACACGGACAACAGGAGTGGTGAAATAACAAATTGCCATGAGTACCATGTGTTGGCCGACGGGCTGATATTCTTTACGAATTTATCAAACCAGTGGCCGACGGGGTTGGACAATCATGCGCTTAATTGCCGCGAGTAACGATGAATCTGTGACAAAATTTTACAGATGAGGAATCACCGGCCGAAATGCCGAATGTAGCATATGGATTAAAATGGAGTAAAATGCACCACAGACCTCCTAAATTAATCCTGCGGTGTCATTCAAGTACTCAAACCCTCAAAACGCTTATTTGTGTCCCTAAACTGTGTAAAGAGGTTTATATAGATCCTAAACGCGCCACGGGAGCTTCCACAACCCATGTGGCATGCCATCGTGGCACAATGCTGGCGAAAATTCGTTAAAAGACCCCTTAATTAACATATCCTTTCACTATACATCCTCACCTGCACAGTCTCACTCCCGATTCCGTTCCTGGATGCCGGCGCCTCCACAGCTCGCCGGCGATGGGCGCGGAGGGTGACTCGCCGGTGACGAGTGTGGAAGTCGCTGGGGCTCGGGGCCATGGTCGGGTCTGTGCGGGTCATGGCCGGGTGAGCCACCGCCACCGTATCTGCACCTTCGCTCCCCCACCCTGTCCTTGCTAGCGCCTGGTCGTGTGCCGCCATGCTCGTTGCACCGAGGTCGGGTTGCAGCGCGAGCTGCTACCGGACCAGGCCACCGGCCCGCGCGTCTCTGCAGCAAGTCCCCTTCCCTTGCCTTCCTCCCTGCCCTTTCCTTTTCATCCCCAGTCAAGAGCACGCTCGAGGTTGCCCTTCGCGGAGGAATTTTGGCCAATGCTCGCTGGAAAATTCGTAACATAGAATAGTTTTTGTCTCAATTAATCCTGTTCGAAGCTTCATAGGTTTCTTGTGAATCGATTTTTTCACCCGTCTTTACAAATCTGTGAAAAGGAAGGCTGAATTTCACTTTCCCCATCCGCATCATGTCATGCCTTATTTAAAAAAAAATAGCAGGAGCACTGCTACGTACATGATACGCTGAAGCGAACACCACCACCACATGAACAACGCACACAAACAAACTCACGCAACAGAACTCTACACCACCACAGCCTGAGAGATGAGCCGATAGTAAGCCACCGCAATTTACGCCGTTGTCACTAACGTTGTGCCACAGTGAAAGCCGCAGCCCGCTGCAATCCTGAACGGCCCTTCGAACACCTCCACCGTACCAAAGGGTTGTCATCCTCATGCCACATCCGCATGACCGTCGATCCACAGGTCCATCCTTGCTTCAGTAGAACATTCCAGCCGCGACAACAGTGTGTTAGAATCAACGCTCAATGCGTGGGGGCCTTGCCACATCCACCGCCTCATACTCCCGAGAACAACCACCTTAAGGGTTGTCATCCTCATGCCACATCCGCATGACCGTCGATCCCCAGGTCCATCCTTGCTTCAGTAGAACATTCCAGCCGCGACAACAGTGTGTTAGAATCAACGCTCAATGCGTGGGGCCTTGCCACATCCACCGCCTCATACTCCCCGAGAACAAGCCACCTTAAAGTGTACGGAGACCTCGCCGCCCGCCACACTAGATACTGCGCCAAGGATTCTTACCACTGAAACCGCATTAAGAGCGTCGCCAAAGCCATTTGTCACTGGAATCACCACCGCACTATGCGCGCTAGCTCAAGGCGACCAACGCCTATGGCCCTCTCTGCACCTCCACGCCAACACGGACCATGCGCACCTCCTCAGCCGTTGAGCGCGGGCAACACCACCAACCTTCCATCACCACTGCCAGGCTGAGAGGGGTCTCCACATGCGATGCCTTCAAGAAGGGCACGATGCCAGTGGCGCCGCCGTCGCAAGTCCAATGATGGACATGGCTTTCACCCTAGAGACCCCGATGGGACATGGGGCCTCGCAATGGTGTCCCCAGCAGAAAGAGCGACGCCATAGGGGCGCCGCCACCATCGCCACCGACAAAAGCGTCAGTGAAGGCTTTTGCCCGTATAGTACCTGAATGAATTGTTTGAGAAAAAATATTTTGAGCTCCAGTATAGTGTGCATTGGCAACACGTCTGCATGAGGAATGCAGTGATACATAATTCACTGGTCGCCGAAGAATCCATCAAGTGAACACATAATTCGTTGATATTACCATGTTTGCAGTCTTTCTTCAAATAATCCATTGCAAGTTTGATAAGAACCCATCAAGTGATGTAAATGCTGATGACCCCCCCCCCCCCCCCCCCTCCGCGGGAACCCTAGATTTCTGCAGTTGGGGTTGTGCAATCTAAAAGTTGCACATCAGAGAGAAACGGCACCAGTTTTGAAGTCGGGGTGGTCAACGCAGATCGATGGGCCCGACCATTCGCTCAGGCCCCACGTGACATGCTAAGAGCCATGGGGTCACTTAAAACCCTAACGCTATAACCCTTCTCTCCTCTTGCTCCCCCTCACTCCATCGCCCCCACCACAAGCTACCAAAGCCCATCAACCTCCTTTGCCACCGTGGCCGGGAACCAGGAGCTGGCATAGGAAATGGGTTTTTTTTGGGTGGTGGCGCCACGATGAAAACAAGAGCTGTCGAAGCCGGGGTCGTTAACGGGGATCTACGGGACCAACCATTTCCCTCAGGGCCCACATGTTATGCTCATGGCGCGGGGATCACTCAAAACCCTAATAACCCTTCTCTCTTCTCGTTCCACTCTCTCCGTCGCCCCCATCCCCAAGCCGCCAAAAGCCCTATAGCTAAGCCCATCAAACGCCTTCGCTACCGTGGCGGGAAGCAGGAGCTGCCATAGGAAATGTTTTTTTTTTTGGCGGAGGCAATAGGAGTCGTCGAAGCTGGGGTTGTCAACACGGATCTATGGGCCCAACCATTCGCCCAATCAAGTTTGGATTTTATTATTTGGCTACTGGTTGGGCGCATTCTTCTCCTCAATAAGGGATGTTTCACTAACAATAATTTTGCAAGGATTTGTGTCCTTGCATTGTAAGTTTGATACGAGTCCATCAAGTGATGTAAATGTCTGATTTCTGCAGTTGGGGGTTGTGCAATCTAGAAGTAGCACAGTCAGGGAGAAACGGCACTAATTTTGAGTGGCAAATGCTGTTCAATACTCATGATTCCTATGGGTAATGTTACATTATGGCCGCGTTTAGATGTTTCGCGAAAAAAATTTACAGTATGTCGGGCACACATTTGAAGTATTAAATATAGACTGATTACAAAACTAATTACAGATTATGTCAGTTCATCGCATGACGAACCTAATGAGTCTAATTAATCCGTCATTAGCACATGTTTACTGTAGCAATTTATTGTCTAATCACGACCTAACTAGGCTCATTAGATTCGTCTCGCGAAGTACACTCCATCCATATAATGGGTTATTTTTTCGACTACATTTAATATGACATGCATGTGAGGGAACATACTCGAAAATAATTTCGCGAAACATCTAAACAGGGCCATGAGGTCTAAGTGAACCCTGCTGGTTATATTCTGCATTGTATCTTTGATTAGACAACTGTTTAGATGTAAAAGTTTTGTGTGGTTCGTTGCTTGAGTGAATATCGTCTCGTGACCTGTGCCTGAATACAGTGGCAGGTGGCTTGAGACTACTTATATTTTACTTGAACTTTGCAAAGAAAAGTACTATTCTCTCATATAAATTTTTGTGCTCGTGCAACGCACGGACTTTTACTATACGCTGCAGCATGTTTCTCGCGGGTCAGGGACGTGTCAGACTGCGCCACGGTAGTCGGTAGGTATACAAGTACCGGTGCTTGCTGCTACTTCACTCGCCAGAACCGCCGTACGTGCACACACCCAGCTTAACATGTACCATCTTGCAATGGACCACCCCGCCTCCGGCTGCGTCGCGCTATGCCTCGTCCTCCTCACAGCCGCTCTCCTCTTCGCCGGCAAAGCCTGCTGTTCCACGGCGGCTGGCGTGCTGCGCGAGCTCGCCACACCAGTGGTGGCGGCTCTGGTGGCGTCGTCGCGGAGAGGCTCGGGCGGCGGCGGGCAAGGAGGCGCCACCCGGCGGCGCCGCGGCCTGTCGGTCCAGGTGGCGGACCGCGCCGTGGCGCGGCGCGCCCTGGTGGAGCACGGCGCGGCGTTCCTCGACCGCCCGTCGGGCGCCGTGCCGAGCACCATCCTCACGCGCAACCGCCACTGCAACATCCTCTCGGCGCCGTACGGGCCCTACTGGCGCGCCGCGCGCCGGAACGCGGCCGCCGGCGCGCTCCACCCGTCCAGCCTCCGGCTCCTAGGCGGCGCCCGCGCGCGCGTGCTTGGCGGCCTCGTGCGCGCGCTCGGGTCCGGCGCCCCCGCCGGCGAGAGCCTCCACTTCGCCGTGTACTCTGTCCTGGCCGTGATGTGCTTCGGCGAGGGCGTTGTCGCCGAACTCGGGGAGGCGCGGCTCCGCGCCATGCAGAGGTTTCAGCGTGAGATCCTCCTCGCGCTGCCGTCGTTCGGGGTGTTCGTGAGGTACCCCAGGATCGGCAGGTTTCTTTGCCCGTCACGGTGGCGCCAGCTTCTCGCCCTGCGCCGACGGCAGGAAGAGTCGTTCCTGCCTCTCGTTGCTGAGGTCATGAGGAGGAAACGGAAGGCAGGTGACGACAGCACCTTCACGAGCTACGTCGAGTCCCTCCTCGAGTTACGTGTCCACGAAGAAGGTGGCAGGAAAGTCACGGACGGCGAGCTCGTCAGCCTCATCTCGGAGTTCCTCGGCGCCGGCACGGAGTCCACGGCGGCGGCGCTGGAGTGGACCATGGCCAACCTTGTCAAAAACCCCGAAGTGCAGCGAAAGCTCCGGCACGAGGTCGGCACTGCCGTCGCCGGGGGCGAGCGCGTTGTCGAGGAGGCCGACCTGGCGCGCATGCCGTACCTCAAGGCCGTCGTGCTGGAGAGCCTCCGTCGCCACCCGCCGGTGCCGTTCGTCCTGCGACACGCGGACGGGGAGGACGCCGCGGCGGTGCTCGGCGTGCCGCGCCTGCCGGACGGCGGCGCCACCGTGAACTTCCTCGTTGGCAAGATCGGCCGCGACCCGGCGGCGTGGTCGGACCCGATGTCGTTCCAGCCTGAGAGGTTCATGCCCGGCGGCGAGGGCGAGGGCGCGGACCTGACGTGCACGAGGGAGCTCAGGATGATGCCGTTCGGCGCCGGGAGGCGCGTCTGCCCGGGGCTCGCGCCAGCGATGCTCCACCTGGAATACTTCGTGGCCAACCTGGTGAGGCAGTTCGAGTGGTGGGAGGCGGACGGCGACGAGGCCGTCGACCTCGCCGAGTTCCGCGGCTTCTTCTTCACCATCATGAACCGCCCGCTCCGGGCGCGCCTCGTGCCGCGGACGGCGATGTGAGAGCAGTACACGGCCGGGCCGGGTACGTGGTCACGTGGATCGGTGGATATACTGCATTGCCTGTTGTATTTCCGGTCACTGTTCTGTACGTACCTCGAACATGCTTGTTTTGCTGGTTAGTTTGGGCGTCTAGTTCACGGCTTCTGAATGTGCTTGCACGCGTGTAAATTTGAGCGGGTTGGCTTGTTTTGCTGTCACGGTTAGCTCACATGGGTGAAACAGAGCTCCTGCTGCTGGGCTGCAGCACGAGGAGGCGCATGTAGGAGAGGAAGCAACGCGGATGCTTTAGGACCCATATTATTTACCCCCTATTTTTCTCTGCCTATGTCAGTGTTGATGTCAGCGTCACATCATCAATCTTCCTCCTCGCGATAACCACCTCGCCGGTCTATCCCGCCGTTGCCGGCCTCCACCGCTGCGCCACCCCACCCACCCTAACAGCCGCCGCTCACCCCCGCTGCTGCTGCCACCCACCGGATATCCACCACCACCCGCCTGGTGGCACCCTCGCCGCCACACAACCCGCCACCACCGCTAGGCCGGCCGCCACCGCCGGCCATCCCTTTAATTCAGCGGCGATCGAAGAAGGCCATCGCCCCCACAACTCCAAATCAAGAAGGCCGCCGGCCTCCACCGTCGCCCACCTCCCGCCCTGCCCGCATCTTCTCCGCTTTGTTACCATCCCACATCAGCAACACGTCAAGGTTGACGTCGGCACGCTATCCCACAGCACGGATATTAAAGTAGGATCTGATGGACGGAAAGTGAGGGGTATCTGACATGTGTCCTAGAAGAACATTTACGGGAGAGTATGTGAAGAAGCCATTAGCTTGAGACAGATATGTATATATTTAGATCCATACCGCTGGGAGGATTGAAGAGCATCCGGAGCTCGGCAGGCTTGGCTTTGCGTGCTGATTGTGAAAGAAATGGTACATCCATATTACTAAAATAAACAATGCTCACTTGCAGTTGGGCGTGTCCTCGCTCGCCACATTATTTCAGTGCTATGCTGGTAGCGAATTGCACTGCCGCACATAGCCCAACAACCCTCGATTGACACATGTGTTTTGTACTATTGACAAATGAAATCGTGGCGCCCCTCGTGCATTAGAACATATACTTATCACGTCTTCTTCACATGCACGCAGACATACGGTTGATGCCTCCAAGACATAATGCGCTCTTCTACCCTTCCACTCGAGTCCCTGCTCGGATCAAAGGTAGTGTCGCTGCCTTGGAAGGAGCCGGCCCCTTAGGCCTCAACGGCCTGACGTGTGAACCTTGGGGTCCCCCCTCTCTCTCTATTGTCACCGGCTAGCTGGCCACCAGCGGCACAACTCGCTGCTCTAGTTACAGTTCCCGCAAGCTCTAGCGTTTCCACGATGGGAATCTCTCCTAGGTGGGTACTCCGTGTTGATAAGGCCACGCTTTCCGCCATCTGAGCTTGCTAAGGAATCATGCCAATAGGACACCATTGTGCATGGCTTTCATGGACATTACATGTTTCGTTCAGTATTGGTTGTTTCATAAATACAGAGATTCCAGAACTGAGAAATATTGCAGTGTCTGCCTTCTATGGACATTACATGCTTCGCTCAATATTACATTACATGGATATTGCATTGTTATTATTAGTGACCAGCAAAAAAAAAGAAATAAATAGAACCTACAGCTATCCATGGTAGCATTATAGCAAGTGATTACAACTTTAACAAGCGCGACGTTAGCGCCCCATGCTTGAAGCATTCTGCGTAATAGCTAAAACCTCACATTCATGGGAACTGAAATGCTAGATGTATTTCCCTCCTTTCTCATGCTCCAAGTATATTTTCGTAGATATGTAACATTTGAAGTTAGTTGGCAACTGCAATTTTGCAAAACACACAATCGTAACAGCATGGAAACAATAAAACGGGGAGTTGGTATTCATGCCTAACTCAAACACATCCACAGTGCTGGACTGTGTTGCCTGACAATCAAAGTGTACACATATACAACAATAAAAGTGTGAGGCAGGCCAAGATTAAACAGACTGAAATACATTCAGTAATTTCAGGTGTTATGCGCAAGCATAGCAATACGAGAAAGAGATATGTACACGCAGGTAACATGCATTAGCTTATCTGGGATGAAACCAACGGCGTCATATCAGCTGACCGCAATTGTAATGGGATGCAGTCAACCGCGTCATATCAGCTGACCGCAATTGTAAGATGGCATCCTCGAATGCAGTAGAGACAAGGTCGAGAGGCTCAGTTTACTGGGAGCTCTTAGAAGGCAGTAAGAACATCTCTAACAGTTTCTCTTTCCTCTTTCCCCTTTCTTGAATCCGCCTTTCACAATTTCATTGTTTTTGGGAGAAGTGGTAAAATCAGTTCTCCCTTTCCCCTTTCCTCCACCTGACGAATAGGACCCACCTGTCAATGTGTATCATCTTCTTCCTCCTCTCCTCACCCTTCCTCTTCTTTCTCTGTTTTCTTCTCGATAGATCAAATCACAACGCACATGCATGGAGTTGGAGGTGGTCCGTGACCTCCGCGCGGGCGGCCTCGCGGCCGGCGGCGGCGACGCTCCGCAGCCCCGCGCGGGCGAGCTCGCGGCCGTCGGCGGCGGCGCTCCACGACCCCCGCGCGGACGGGCTCGCGGCCGGCGGCGGCGGCGCTCCGTGACCCTCACGCGGATGGGCTCGCGGACGGTGATGGCGGTGCAGGCCGGCGGCACGGTGGCCAGGCGGGGTAGGACGGCGGCGCAGTGGCCGGGCGGAGCAGGCCGGCGGCACGGCGCGGCGGGGCAGGCCGGTGGAGCGGTGGCCGGACGGGCCGGCGCCGGCGAACTCCCATGGGGCGGCCAGGATCTGTGCTGCCGCATCGTGTGGCTGGAGAAGAAAGGAGGGAAAAGGGAGAAGGAAAGGGAGATGGAGAAGATTGAGAAAAGAAAGCGGAGAGAGGGAGGAAATAAAGGGATAGGGAAAAGGGGAACTATTGGAGATGGTTTTTTTCTTCCAATTCCCCTATATGGCTGAAAAGTGGAAAGGGGATAGGGGAACTGTTGGAGATGCTCTAAGCAAGTCATCTGCAAAGCCTATTAAGACCCAGTTGACCATGAACCGTTCAACATTTCATTAAAAACTGTTAGATATAAATTGTTGACCAACATTTTATTTTTCTAAAAATGTTGAGCCCAACATTTTTTGAAAAATGTTGAATGTTGACTAACATCTTTTTCGAAAAAAGTTGATGCAACATTTTCTGAAAAAGTTTGCTTATTTTGAAAAAAAAGTTGACAACATTTTGCATAAACATTTTCTTCCAAAAAAGTTCAACATCTTTGTTCGAGAAAAAAGCGTCGGCCGATCGTCTTCTCCGGCTCTAGTGGGCGGCGGCGGCGCATGGCCGCAAGGTGAGGCGGTGTGGCGGCTAGAGCTGGGGGCAGGTGGCCGAGGGCACGGCGGCATGCCCACGCGATGGACAGAGCAGGGACGGGTGGCTGGGGCACAGCGGCGCGATGCCCAGGGAGGAGCTCAACGGTTGGGTCTAGTCGGGAGGGAGCTCGGCGACGGAGGCCGGCGAGCCCAGAGCGTCTCGGCCAGTAGTGGTAGTCAGGCGGCGGCGGTCCAAGAGGAGCGCAGGTGTGGGCACGGGCGGTTCAGGAGGAGAGCGTCAGCGGCGCATCGGCCAATCAATAGGGCCAGCGGCGGCACGAGCACGGGCATAGGGCGGCAGGGATGGAGAGGAAGGGGGTGTTTTAGGGTTCAAGGATATGACAACTCCAATGGATTACATAAATCTTAAGAAAGTGGAAGTGAAGAAGAAAAAACCTTTCAGAAGACTAGCAGAGTGCACGTGCCACGTGCACGTGTATTAAAAAAATACATAATAAAATTGTCTAATGTATTATATATGAAAAACACCTTCTAAGTTATAACATAGGTTTCTCCACTCTCAACTTGCATCGACAACAAATGAAAAAGCATAGCACGTGTATCTCCACTCTCAGCTCCCACCAACAGCAAAAAAAAAATCATAAATCAGCAGAAGCGAGTCGTTTAGATTTTAAGTCTCTGGTTTTCTTCAAATATCTTTCTCGGTACTCCCCTTCAATATATTTTTAGATCAGAGCCTGGATAGCCCTACATTGACCTTGGACAATGCTTCCTCCTTCAGCCTTCTTCCAGCTCTGAAGGAACCAAGACCTGGACATTTATAGTGTCAGAAACAATTGGGCTTTTCATTATCTAACATAATCATGCAAAAGAAATTTAATGTTTTGCTAGGGATGGAAGATAAACTACAAGCTGATGACTTGTACCTCTTTTTAAAGACATTCAGATACCATTGTTGGAATTTGATACATAACTCAACCAGCAATACCTGTGCACATGTGACAAACATAGAGAAAAGGCATGTGAAATCACAGAATCCAAATTAGTGTCCTCACAAGTTACGACACGGGCATGAATATTCTAGAGATGGACTGGAAGAGTGATGTAGTGCTCACCTGAAGATGTCATCATTTTTCAGGCCATTCACCTTAATCTTGTTGTGCCAAGTGCCAATTGTAGTAATATCAACCTACCAATAAATGAACATTTTACGAATACCCAAACCAACCTTCCTTTCTATCCAATACTTTTACTGAACACTTTAAGAACAAATAGAAGATAAATATTAACTAACTATAAAATCAACCAGAGGCCTTCATTAAAAAGTGCCACTGCATGTAACTGGTGGGAATTGGGAAGAAAACACTGAACACTCATAGCAGAGCATGTGGAACAATATGTGAACAAATTCCAACTGCATATTATAGAAATTACCCTGCAACTAATTCAGATATTAAATTATGATAAGAACAATTAAGCAAAGAAAATAAAAAAATTAACTGACACAAGTTAGCATTTCTGAAATAAAGAGGCAACCCATGAGTGTAAAACCTGATACAAATCACACTGTTGGAAGCATCTCAGTGAGGTAAGAATAAGATCAAATATAACTGAATTAGAACTTGATGCTCCAGCATTAATTGCCCTCTGCACTCCAAAACAGAACAAAACAGATAGGCCCATAATTCAATCTTGAAAGGATGGACATCATCAAGGAAGGACAACATCAAGGTTCCATGAAAAGCACATCTTGATTATGTTGGTATTGTCTGCGATGAACACCAACTAAGCATGCAAATATGTAAGACAATGCCGTGGGTAACAAAAATATTCAGAGACCATGTGATAGAGCCTTTTAAATTGATCCGGCTTCAACAAATGACACGTAGTCTGCAGATGGATAATAAATAGTAAAGGATTAGAAAGCAGAACAAATTTCAGAGTGACCTCTGGAACCATTCCAAATTTTACTCAACAACAGAATTATATGAATTGTGCTTTGTCAGCACAACATCGGAGGCATTTCTAAATCTAGTTTTTCCATCAAATTTCTTGGAAGGTCAGAGTAGCCAGATTTTATCAGAGTTCAAAATAGCGATATGCTGACATAAATGCCAATTTGTCATAGAGATTAAATTATCATACTTAGAATGACAAGTAGGCATTTAATTCTTGGCCTATTATAACACATTACACATGTACCTAATGACATCTATTTGTATGCCTCTAATGGCAATTAGGGAGCCACCAAAAACTGGAGAAAGAGGATCAGGTCCTAAGCGTGGTTCCACAGTTTTCTAGGAACATGCCTTGTATTTAACTATAGAGAGGTAACAGTACATTTTCTAGAATCCTTGAATCAAAATAAATAAGGAGATAAACCTTTGTAACCTTTAGGGAAAATAATTTAATTTCTATTTTGAATGACTAAAATATTTTTAATATGTGATCCACTGAGGTAGATGTCAGATTCTTTAGAGAGAAGAATGTAGCTTTCTTTATGAATACACATCACTTGCACACGGGAGCCTACAAAGGCCATGAGCAACTATTAGTTCTCAGTGCACTCTATTTTTTGTATTGAATTTTCTTAATGTCAACGATGTGAAGAATTCGTACCAAAAACTGAGTACTTATTCGCCAGCCAATTCGTCAGCCATCTAAGAGCAATTTCATCGAACACCAGCCGGGCTGGCTAATAAACAAAGCAACTCGATGATTGAGAGAGAGATCTGTCACTGACCTGCGACATCGAGACGTTGCCCATGTTGACGAGATCTGTCAGCTTCTTCTACCTCGACATCTTCTAGCTAGCGCTTCTCGTTGAGGACCTCGTGTAGGACGTATGCGGTACGCCCACTCCGTCTCCATCTCACAGGAACTCAGCACGGAGCGCGATGTGACTTCCCTTCCAGCATCATGCCTTCTCCCTTGCACGCCCCAGCTTGTTGCGATCTACAGGCACAAAAATCGATTGGACAGGAAAGAAATAAGCGAGAATGAAATTAACAAGAACAGAAGGAAGGGGAGGGCTGTCTCCGCCTCCTCCTCCTCGTCCCATGGCCTGCCGTCGTCGACGCAACACGGCAGAGGGGGTGGCGCGCTTGAAGGGAGGTGCCAAGGTGGTCCGCCGTGGCCGACAGAAGAGAGGGAAACCTGGTCGACAGCCGCACCGTCTCGCTTCATCCAAGCCGCCGCACGGCCGCGCCGCCTAGCTCCATCTGGCTACGCCGCATCCCCGTCCGATGGGGAGAGGCGTCACGCCGCGCTGCCCCAGCGCTAATGGGAGCGGCGGAGGGCCCTCTCCTGCCCTGCCGTACAGATGGGCGATGGAGAGAAGCGAAGCCCCATGCCGGACCTGCGTCGCGACCCAGCGGAGGTGCCGGAGATGGGGTGGGGATCGTGGGGTGGGGATGGGGTGAGAGTGAGATAGGGGAAGTTCTCGTGGATGCGGGCGTGAGGGAAGGAGAGGAATCAGGGGCTGGCACGGGCGCAACGAGAGCCCGTGTTCAGATGTTTCGTGAAATTTTTTTATTACGTTCCTTCACATGCATGTATATTAAATGTAGTCGAAAAAATAACCCATTATATGGATGGAGTGTACTTGGCGAGACGAATCTAATGAGCCTAGTTAGGTCGTGATTAGACAATAAATTGCTACAGTAACATGTGCTAATGACGGATTAATTAGACTCATTAGGTTCGTCTTGCGATTTACTGACAGAATATGTAATTAGTTTTGTAATTAGTCTATATTTAATATTTCAAATGTGTGCCCGACATACTCGAAAAAAATTTCGCATTTCATCTAAACAGGGCCTGGCGTGATTGGGTCAGAGCAGGTACAGGTGGGCGAGTAAGGGGTAAGACCGCGCTTAGGTGAAAAAAACGTCGGAAACATTCTCCCGCGGTTGTTTTTGCCGACAGAAACTTTCGTCCAATCAAATTTGTATCCGCCAGGTCACCTGGCCTTGTGAGGAGTATGGTGGGTTTTTTCAGGTCAGAATGGTTTTCAATTGTAATTGTTTAGGATCCTTAAGTATAACATACAACATCCACGCAGTTTACGTGCAGATCTCATCCTTTTCACGTTTTGGGCCCGAGAAGGCCCTCCGGCCCTCGCTCGCTACGGCCGGCCTTTCACGGCCCGGCTCTTCCACCGCAGCGACGCCTGCTGCATCGGCGCCGCCTCGGGGAAGTAGAGCCGCTGGAACTCGTGAGATATTTTCAGTTTGAGCCTTTTTTGGCGCGACGCGACGTCATATCTACATGCCTTTCGCCTTCCTCCGCGCTCTCTGCTCCTCCCAAGCTCCCCGGCAGCAGGGTACCAGGGGCAGCCTTATCCACTCCCGCTCCGTCCACTGCCCGCCGCCTCCTCCTCCTAGCTGAGTGGAACAAACATGTCAAGAATGGTGCCTCCGTCCCCGTCTCTGTCAATGAAGCCACCGACGCTGCCCTTCTCCCCTCCCAAGAAGCCGCCGCCGATGCCGGTGTACAAGGACCTGCACTTCAACCGCGACCTCTCCGCTACCAAGAAGCTCCAGGCCGGAGTGGACCTGGTGGCGCGGCTGGTGGGGGTCACCCTGGGGCCCAAGGGGAGGAATGTGGTGCTTGGCAACAAGTATGGCCCTCCCAAGATTGTCAATGACGGGGAGACCGTCCTTAAGGAGGTAATGCCATTCTTCCCAACACGAACTTTTCCTGCAGTATGCTGCTGCTATTCAGTGTCATTTTTATTCATTCAGATGAGCCATAAAAAACTTCAGTGGTTGCTGCTCAGTTCTTGATCTTTATTGTTATCTTATTTTACTGCAATATTGGGCCCTTTTCTTTTACTTTGTTCTGCAGTAACGTAATCGGAAGACTGCAATTTGCTATTGTTGTGGTTCTCTGGCACTAATGTATGAACTTGCTTATCGTTCTTCCCTGGTCATGTCATCTATGTTGCACCGATACGGGATACGGATACGCCGATACGAAAACGGCGATACGGCGATACCTCATTTTTTCAAAATTAAGGATACGCCGATATGGCAAATATATATTAATATATAAAAATATAATATCTGTTTTATAAGAAAAAAGAGGTAGAAGTTAAATTATTGTTGCTAGGCAACTTGCTAGTCTAAGGGATGATCATAATAGGGGTACAATGACCATCCACAACCAATTAGTCATCAAGTTTCACACACGAGTCATGATAAATCCTAGCTACATTCATGTATTGATGTCCTAGCCTACTGCTAAGGTATCGAAGAAGTATCGTTATCGGATACGTGTACGGCACTTCGGTGAAGTATCGGTGCAACATAGCATGTCATACTACTTCCATGACTGATTGTATTGATATAATCTAATTTTCTTGTTGAAGATTGAATTGGAGGATCCATTAGAAAATCTTGGAGTGAAGCTGGTCAGACAGGCTGGTGCAAGGACCAATGATATTGCAGGAGATGGTTCTACTACTTCCATAATCCTCGCTCGAGGCCTGATTGCTGAAGGAATGAAGGTATAAACATCTCTTTCCTTGTTCTGTTTTTCTATGGTGTGAAGTCTGGTAACAGAGAAAAACTTAGGTGCTATGATGACTTTGTTGTTGGCACAAGAATTCTGTATCCTGAATCCACATTGCTTCTTATGATTGTTTCATAAAGTAGGTTCTTGCAGCTGGAATCAACCCAGTTCAGGTTGCACGTGGCATTGAGAAGACTGCTGCTGCTTTGGTCTCTGAACTCAAGTTGATGTCACGGGAGGTATGTTTTTTAAGTTCATCTAAGTGTGTTTTTGTATTTCCCTTGTAAAGATGTCTTAGCATTGTGTGACATGTTGTCATGTAGATTGAAGACCATGAGCTCGCACATGTGGCTGCAGTTAGCGCAGGAAATGATTATGCTGTTGGAAATATGATTTCTGATGCTTTTCAAAGAGTAGGCAGAAAAGGAATGGTGAGAATTGAAAATGGAAGAGGCACTGAGAACAGTTTGGATGTTGTTGAAGGAATGCAATTCGAACGTGGTTACCTCTCACCTTACTTTGTTACTGATCGTGCAAATATGACAGTGGAGTTCACAGACTGCAAGGTAAGGGTAAACTCCCGGTTATACACTACATTCTGCAGAATAACCAGAAGAGTTACTCTTTTTTTTCCCCTTTTTGTAGATTCTATTGGTTGACAAGAAAATTGCTGATGCTAGTGAAATTATAAGGATACTGGACAGTGCTGTCAAAGAAAACTATCCATTGGTAATAGTTGCTGAGGATGTGGAAGAAGCAGCGATGGCTGATTTGATAAAAAACAAGCTGAAAGGGACAATTAAGGTTGCAGCAGTTAAGGCCTTCTCTTTTGGGGAGCAAAAGACTCAATGCTTGGATGATATTGCGGTCATGACGGGAGGTATGGAACTTTTTTCACCAGCCTAACCAATGCAATTCCAGTCATCAACTTATTCTTGTTGGTTTTCAGGTACAGTAGTGAGGGATGACATGGGATATTCACTGGAAAAGGCAGGAAAAGAGGTTCTCGGTTCTGCTTCTAAGGTGATTATCAAGAAAGATTCAACACTTATTGTTACTGATGGAAGCACTCGTCATGCAGTTGAGAAAAGAGTTGCTCTGATAAAAGGCCAAATTGAGGTATGGTTGTTCAATTTGTAACAAGCAAAAAGGTGTTCTTGTGAGTTGTGACCTTCTGTCTCCTGCATGCTTTTCTTTTTTTTTTGGAATAAAATTATATCTTTTAATTGTTAACTTTCAGAACTCAAAGGAAAGGTACAACAAGAAGATTTTGGGTGAGAGGATAGCAAGGTTGTGTGGTGGAATTGCAATCATCCAGGTGCCACATATTATTTTAGTTCACTACGTAAACATTTCAGGGGTATCAATTTTGCCATTATAATGCCAGAATTTGAAATTTTGGCACGAAGCTAATTGCAGGTTGGTGCTCAAACAGTCATTGAGATGAAAGATAAGAAGCTGAGAATTGAAGATGCTCTTAATGCAACCAGGGTACATTGATTGATCCAATTTACGTCCGTACCATGTGTGGTTTTGTAACTACAAGTTCCCCCTTTTGAACAACTTCTTTTTTCTTTTTATAATTCAGGCAGCTATTGAGGAAGGCGTTGTAGTTGGCGGTGGATGCTGCCTATTAAGATTGTCAAAGAAGATTGACACAATCAAGGAATCATCATTGGATAATATAGAACAGAAGGTACTTTATAACTTGTATTTAAGCAAAAGGGTAATATATTTGATGATCTTATTTAGAAAAGGAAATATTTTCAGCCTCTGCGACTTTTAATGAGATATTTGGTAATTTCAAGAATTAGCAGTACGTCGATCTACTTGTGTATTTGTAACTCTGCTTTTGTAGTAGTGATTGGCAAGGCCTATTGTTCCATCGCTTATTCCATGCAATGATCATGTCTTGAACTCCTAATTTTGTATTGTCCTTAATTAGATTGGTGCTGACATCTTCAAGCAAGCCTTGAGTTATCCTACCTCATTGATAGCAAACAATGCGGGGATGAATGGTGACTTTGTCATTCAAAAGGTTTGTTAGCTGCACTGACAGCTTTATCAGTTATAATACAATGTTACACATAATTTGTATTCCAAAGTGCTCAGAGACCACCATGAAAGTGCACCATATAATTGAACACGCAAGTTTATTGAACTCTTCGGTTGAATCTGACTTGTGTTTGATTGTTGCTGTTAAAAGGTGTTACTGAATGACAACACAAATTATGGTTACAACGCTGCCAAAAACCGTTACGAAGACTTGATGGCTGCTGGAATACTGGATCCATCAAAGGTTGTGAGATGTTGCATTGAGCATGCTGCTGTGGTTGCAAAGTCTTTTCTCACTTCTGATGTGGTGGTTGTTGAGGCAAAAGAAAGCAAACCAATTCGAATAAGACCCCCAATGCCTCCTAGGAGCTTGATCCCCCCAATGCCTGCATCAGGTATTTCTTGAACCCTTCATATGGTGAAGATACATTTTCATCTGAACATCAAACTTATTGGCTTAGTTTACTGCTATGTTTTCAGTTTCAGGTATTCGAGTGTAGCAAGCTTCATTTCCACAGAATCGACTTCAATATGACAAAAACTACATGGACGAAATTATTTTTCAAAAAGTGCTAACATAACAAAGTGCAGAAAAGTTTCACCTCAGAAATGGTTTTGCTCTATTGCTTCAAGAAACTCTATGCATACACCCAGAATTGCTATTCATTTGTAAATATTTATAGCAATATTCTCAAATGTGTGCATTGACTTAAAGTTAGTCCTTAGCAATGAAATATGAACTAGCTTTGGACCTATATCTATTCCATTTGTGTAGGATCCATGTTAGTAAAGAACGTACAGAAATAACTGTCACATATGCCAGTTGAGGGTGCAGATGGCAATCTTTGTCATGGGCTGATGGCAACAGGAAACATATCCTCCTGAGTCCTGACACACTATAAACACTGAGTTACATGTGAGATGTTGTCATAAACAGGGAAGCCAAAAAGTTTTCTCATGTGCTTTTTAGTGTTGACAATTGACCCTTAAGGGAATAAATATTATTGTCAATCCATGCCCTCCAACCATGCTTGTTCTTCACAGGTATGATTCTTCATTTTCTGACCATAATATAAGGGGCTAAGGGCTATTGTTGTACTTCAGAATTTTCTTAGACAATAAAACTATTTGAGGAAAGGTATAATCAGTAGTCTTGTTATTGAGAGGGCTGAGAGCTTGAGGGCAACATGGGGCTGGTATCAACATACTAATAAATGGACTAGTTTACAAATATATAGATATAGGTATCTACAGAATAATTATGTTTCCAAGATATTGTTGATATTTTATTGTCTTGTTGGTAACTCTGCTGCTTAACTCTCCATGTGGAATGGTAAGAGGAAAATTCATGCTAACAGAACAATTGTTGTACAGAGAAGACATAATACCTAAATCCTTTTAAGACAGGGCTTGAAGCATCTGTGAACATAACTAATAATCACTATTTTGTGGTTTTGCTTTTACGCCTTCAGTGAAACAAGGTGCCTAATAAGAACAAATAACCTTGTCGACACACTAAAAGAAATTACTTGCATCATTTATCGTGCCAGGTTGGAACCCTTCACTCCGCTTTCCAATAGTCTCAACCAGTAGAAGAGAAAGGGAATTTGTATCCAAGATTTCAACCACTTCTATGCTCTTCTGTATATGCTTCACAGGGTTTATCTGATCTCACCGATTCAAAAAAAAAAAAAAAAAAACTCAGTACCTCCTAATTAAACAACAGCATTGCAGTCTTCTGTGGATACATGCATCAGTTTGATTATATTGATCACCATGACCGCATATGAATTACTTTAAATTGAGTTGTAGAAAATTCTGGTTTGGTGTTAGATATTTTTTCTTTGTTAAGGGGAATTAGTGCACTACACAATCACGTAACATGCAAGCAGATAAGAGCGCGCAAAAGGGGTGGCGCATGCAGCTGAAGATAGTAAACGCTTCTCTACCATATACAGTTCACATGATTGACTTTGTGGGGATTAATTATTAAACAACTTTGATCATCTTCAACGAATCCGCTTTAGGACACTTTGAAAGAAAGCAAATCTTCTTCTATAGTATCTAATGGTAATATCTTATAAGTCGAGTTGAGCTGTCTGTCTTACTCTTAGAATAGAGAAATTGGATAGTAAATTAATTAAGCCTCTTAGAAGATTTTATCCCCTTTTCTGACTTGGTTTGGAATCAAAGCATAGTGAGTTTTTCTTTAATGTCATATGTATACTATGCAAAGCAAGGATTAGATGCCCCGTTTGTTATCATGAAAATTACGAGGAAATTTAGAAGATTTACTACACTATAACAATCCCTTTTTACTCTTGCTGTCATAAACATTGCCTGCATCCATTGATAGAGTGCTGTTGGTGGGGTGGTGTGTGTTTGTAGAACGGTGCATAGTTTATACTGGAAAGACTGGCGCGTCGTTGCCGCGCCCTCATTTGAGAGAGCCAACTTTTGTGCTTTAGTTTCATCGTAAAAGTTTTCACCCATCACATTAAAGAAAAAATCTTACATACATGGACTATTAAATGTAAATGAAAAAATAACCCATTACACGGACGTGCTGTAAATTGCGAGACGAATCTAATAAGCCTACTTAATCCATGTGTTTGCAACAGATGCTACAACAATCATCCGCTAATGATGGATTACTTATCCACTAATTACACTCATTAGATTCGTTCGTCTTGAGATTTCTAGGTGTGATCTGTAATTAGTTTTATTATTAATCTACATTTACTATTCCTAAATGGTAAGATTGTCTTTGCAAAAAAATTTCATGTAACTAAACAGGGCCATATATTGATTGGTTGAAATGTTAGCCCAAAATTATCACTGTGTAATGTAGTTACCTACTAATGTTGATGCTATTTACTAAGATCTCCACTCCAGGTTTTAGAGCTTAGGAGTGATGAAACCATACTGTGATATAGCAGAACAATAATATATATACATGAGTTAAATCACCTAAACCTGTGAAATATAAGATAGTTAAGCTGAGTGGAACCGTTTCAGTTTGGCATGACGTTTGATTGTGAAGCTTGTAAGCTTGTTCCAGGAGAAGGGCAACTCAATCCTGTCAATGAACATTAGAAATACCCTCTGTCTCTCATATGTCTACCAGGTCATGTGTTCTTACAATTGTGTTCAGCGAATTCATTTACAGATAAAGACAACAAAGGCCTTCTGATCTTTGATATCAGGCATCCTCTCATCTCGCACTAGAGATTAAGCCATGCAAGCAAAATGCCTGATCTCGATTGGGGCACAGCACGGACAGCCAAAAGATAAGAGGAGCATGGAGCCGCAACGACGAGAGAGTGATTGTCTAGCTTGCTAGAAAGCATATGAGCCTGTCACAAACAAAGAAGTCAAAATTTTATTGTTCCAAAGGGGAAAATTGCCGATAAAGAAAAATAGCTTATCACATATGCAGTGTTTAGCAAACATAAAGAAAATTATATCTAAGACACATATGATCCAACACTTCTCAAACATGTTGATTGGCTCCATATTGTAACATACCCTGATCCAGTTCATTTTTTTAAGGCAAGACATGCCCTTGATCTTTATGAGGCTACTAAGATCTTTATCTGCAGAAGCTATTAGAATGTTAGTGCAGGGTGAAAGCTCATTTTAAGCAACCACTCCACAAAGCACCTAAATTACCAAGGTGAAAAGTAGATGATATTAAGCACTAAGCAAGGATAAGCATGAAAAAATAGAGTTAAATACACCGGGGTACATGAACTTGTCCCGAGATGTTAGGTCCACGAACTTGTAAAATGCACATCTGACACCTAGAACTTGTAAAGTTGTGCCACTTAGGTCCATACCCCTTCGATATGTGCAAAAGACACCTCGAATTTTAATCTTCTTTTACATCTAGGTCCTTCTTGTCTCCCTCTCCTCTCTTTCTTTCTCAGCGCCGCCCGCTGAGCCGCCTATGACCGCCGCCCGGTGAGCGCGACACTACATGGTAAAATCTCGCCGGTGAAGCGGCTGCGGGTGGCGCCCGGGTCCACCTCGCCGCCGCGGAGCTCCACGCGCTCGCCGTTGACCGTGAAGACTGCCGCCGCGGGCGAGGGCGGAGCAGTAGCAACCATCACGCGCAGGGTGGGGGAAAGATGCACGTGTGTGCCAGAACCAACCGACGCTGACGCGGGCGGACGTGCCGGCGTTTCGTGCTCGCCGGGCGACGGCCGCAGGCGGCTCGCCGGGCGGCACAGAGAAAGAAAGAGAGGAGAGGGAGACGAGAAGGACCTTGATGTAAAAGAAGATTAAAATTCGAGGTGTCTTTTGCATATATCGAAGGGGTATGGACCTAAGTGGCACAACTTTACAAGTTCCAGGTGTCAGATGTGCATTTTTCAAGTTCATGGACCTAAGTGGCATCTCGGGACAAGTTCATGTACCCCTAGTGTATTTAACTCAAAAAAATAACAGTTCTATAGTTTTAGGCACTGTATAATTCAATTGCAGTCATCATTTGACATTTGCAACAATGGATAAATAGAATGCAAGTGACTACTAACTTAGATTTCAGCTAGTGGAAACAAAATTGAGGCAGAAACAAGCCAATAAATAAGCAGAGTATGTACAAATAAATCGAAGGTGCTTGCAATCCTTTGGCACTACATGACTATCCTAGTCATTGCCTGGAAAGTTATTATTGTGATAAATTGGAGGTTATTTAATACTGTCAGTTTATTTTTATCAATAGTAATAAATTTGAAGCAACTGCCCTTTCAGCTTGGAACAAATATTAGCATAAATAGGCCTAAAAAATTGCATAAATAGAACAGTAAGACATTTTATTGGTCCCTTTTTTGGTGGCAAACCTTATACTAAAGTACTTTCCCATAACTGATCATATGTATTCAGTAACCTTCATTAAAATAGTTTCCGACAGTTTTGTGAGCTGCAGGATGGAAAGCAGAGTATATCAATGGGATTGCTGTAGCTTCTGACCTCTTGAAGTAATGATGCTATCTCCAACTGTGAGTTTTAGTCTACCTGCATCCAAATGTGCAACAATCAGAAATCACATTGCTAGTGGAGGTTGTGGTCTCATCTCATTTGTTCATTCATCTGAGCGTTGATATACCGTTCTCAACACCAACTAGTTTTCAATCTGCATATAACTTAGAACTGAAATTTGCTTATGTTGGCTGCATAAATTGCGAAAAGAGGTTCAATAAGCAAGTGTAACAATAGGTATGATAAGATTTCCTTGATTATAGTTCCTACATTATATAGAGATAATGTAGGTGTAAAAGAGCACCAGGACACCCATACGCAGAGCAGAGTATTGTATCTGTTGGCATCAATCGGCCATGATTACTACTCGTTTTATAAATTACTTCAAAATACTTCCACATAAAATTAGAGACACCTTGTTTGCTGGAGAGTAGATCTGGTCAAAATTCAGTTCAGCAAAACTTAGCGCTACAGTTTGATACATGAACGACATGGGAAAGAAATAAAAGATAACTGATCTTATGGGTCTCGTTCTAGATGAACTCGATCAATCAATGGCTGGACAGAAAATCGCGCGCACCTTGACATCGATAGGGGCAGTGAAGGGGATCTCGACGCCCAGGTCGAGAGGCGGCAGCGCGTGGCAGCCTGGCAGGACCTCCGCGTCGACCCCCGCAGCGCGCCCTCGGCACCGGCCGCGGTGCAGAAGACAACCGCCGCCGCGAAGGCCTCGATGTCGTCAGCGCCGCCGCTGGGCTCGGACGGCGGCGCTAGCGCAGCGCACAGGGCGTCGAACCGCACGCGCGACGGCGCGCAGCCAAAGACAGGACGCACCGGCGGTCGAGGTTGGGGCGTCAGGCGCGTTGTCGCCGCCGCCGCCGTCGGAGGAGAACGATGCCATGTCGCGGGTAGGGGCGCCGGGCGCGGGAGGATGGCGCGGTAGGCGGAGGGGCAGAGGATGACTGGCGGTGGCCGGCGGGGAAGGCGTAGAGACCGGGTCGAGAAACTTCGTGAGCGACCGGGTTGCGGCTTAACGGGTGAGCGACCCACACCGACGTTGATCGGACGGTCGATGCTACGCGCTGGGCGGATCAGACGGTTAACGGGCTAATGGGCGACGTAGCCCGATCCACCGCTCGAGTTTTCTGCCGGGATTCGTCTTTTAGAAGATTGGTATCTGAATGGAAGAAACAAGAATTAATTATACTAAGAAATACATGAGATTTGCTTAAATGTGAACATGGGGAACAACTTCTTTCACTTGCCTTGTGACGCGTTCTGAAAATACTTTTATTTTTGCGAGGGACTGAAACAGTATTGTTCTTGATAAGTATCCCCTCCCCCCCCCCCTCCCTTCTTCCTTTTCCTTTTTCTGTGGAGCTTCAATAATTCTTGAGGTAAGTGCTGAGCTGTTTTTATGGACCTCGAGATATAGCAAAATTGGTACTAACGGCGCCTCCTAATTCTACCATGCTGCCCATGCTGCACCTCAAATTTTACTAGGAGGCACTAGAAAATCAACACTACCTAACATTATATTCCTACATCACATTACCTCTCCACAAGAATGATAAAAAAGCTCCAAAGGTTTGGTTACAGTTAACACTCAGCTTTTGGTGTCTTGACTGACAGAGCAGGTACCTGAAGCATGCATGCATTGACAATCCAGTCGAATTGGCATGCATGTCGTTTAATACCGAGGCTGGAGCCTGGAGGCACAAGTTTTCATGGCAAGTACGTTTCACCCCGCCACACACACAAAGATTACCAGGGGAAGCAAGCAAATGGCACAGGAAGCAAGCTGAGACAAAAGCATGCATATAAACTCCAGGAGTCCAGGTTCCTATCCTAGGTGGTAACAATCTCAGGCCCCCCCCCCCCCCCCCCCCCCCCCCCCAGAGAGGATAGTTTAGTTGCAGTAAACTCCAGGCCAGGCTCCCCTAATCATTTGCCGCAAGAAGCTCGCACCATCAGCTTCTTCAGCTCTCACTCAAAGCGCGCGCGAAAGGCGGGGAGCGGAGAGCGGAGAGCCCCCGGCCCTGACGACCTCTGAGCGAGGCTTGCTTCTGCCGATCGATCGCGTGCTGCGCATGCGACCGCGCGAGAGATCGAGCCAGCGCGCGCCCCGCGCACGCACGAGCTGAGCTAGCTATACCGTACCCCTTCCTCGCTCCGCTCGGCCGGCCGGACTCGTCATCGATCCGGGAGCCTCGCCGCGGCGCGGGCGGAGGCGCGCGCGTCAGGGTGACGACAGCGGAGCAGTAGGCCTCACTCAAGGTGCACACGGCCGGGCGGGCTAGCCGTGTTCGTGCACCGCGCGTGGACGACGACGACCCGGCCGGCCCCCATGAGTCGTGGCTCGATTGGTGGCCGGCCTGCCTGCCTGCCCATCACATGGAGTGGCCCTTAACGCATGCTTTGAGTAATCATGCTAGTTTGTTCTTTTTTAATTTTGGCTAATAATTTCTGCGATATATCTACACATGAACAATACATTCAAGGTATGTAGTTCTTCAATACCATTACCTACGCATGAATAATATGGAGATGGTCGAATGAGAGAACGTTGTGCTTACGAGCCTGTCGAGTTTTGAATGATTTCTGTTGTTTGAGAGCAATATGAACATTTGGCAACTCGGAACCAACTTTCAGATTAGTTTCTGAATATTCCCTGTAAGGCTGAACTATTTGCCCGCATGATGTATGTGTGTCCATTTCCCAACAAGTTTGCAGTTGTAGGCTGTTCCCAATTCAGTGCTTTAGAAGTTAGCTGCTTGATCGATCCATTGGGTGAAGCAGAATTCATCAGTACTCCGATCCGTAGTAGTTTAGTGACGGAGGTTGGATGTCAACTGATCCTTCGGTTGCAGTTAAGCACAGTCAGTTAAGGTTTAGTGGAAACTGTGCCTGCCTGCATGTGTGTGCATGGTGCTCGATCCCTAGGGAGACTGGTTGTTGGTTTTGGTTGCAGTACCAAGTGTTGGACTGCGTAATCTACTAGTTCTCGGCCATAACCACCAGCCTTTGCCTCCTCCAATGTGCAAGTAAACCCAAACCACCACAAGCTTTGCATCAATCAAACCCATGCATAGCAAAAGAGCGACTAAAACAGAAATCTCACCTTCTTCCACGTTACTGATGTAATAATTGATAGCTCTCCTGCTTGTTTCACTTCAAAAAAACAGAAGCAAATTCCTGGATTACATTGGTCTGCAATTATCACTCCTGTAAGATATAATGTATCTAAATTGTGTCTACATATCTCGTCGATGCCTGGATGCAAGCCACATAGACAGCTACATATATGGGTTAAACTAGGTCAGAATCCAAATCATTTATGATTCGTATTGGATCTTGCCCTATCTGCTTGTTTCCTAGCTACTAGTCCTCAAATCCTGTGCACGAGCATGTTCATGAAAAGGATGCCAATCACTCGTCTCAAATTTCAATCCTTGATTTACACAAGTATAAATTATACAAGCACATCATGCAACCATCATAGTCGAGGATCAAAGGGAATCGAAGATCCAATTAACCTTCAACTCTGTCCATGCATCATCATCAGAGATATGATCGAAAAATTACAGAAACATAAACACATAGGAGTATAGGAATAATAGCAACATTATATTACTCGTGGATATGCAGCAGCAGCTCTCCCAAAGCCAGCAATTGCTTTGAGAGCAATCAAACGATCCCTAAACAACGAGCCTCGGGATCGTTAACGCGCGTAGAATAATGCAGCTGACCGCTAGGCGATCGAGCTCCCCGCGCAAGAGCTCATGGCTTTGCCTTCTTTCCTACGCGAACACTTTATCTCCCCGTCCACCGCCGTGGCGGCCGGCGTCAACTCTCCCCACCACCCCCTGCTGCAGTCGTCTACAGCCTACAGGGTAGCCAGCCAGCTGCCTGTGCGGCAATGCTGACGGTGCACCTGCCCATATGGAGGTCGGCCACGCGTGTATATATACGCGCTACAGGCCTCTCCCGCGTCAAAAATGAAGGCTTGACCTTTTGCATTGGGGCCGGCCGGGATAGCTGATCGATCGGTCGGTCGATTGATTCAGCTAGCTAGCTAGCCATGGCGGCCTTCTCGTCCAGCAACGGCGTGCCGCCGGGGTTCCGGTTCCACCCGACCGACGAGGAGCTGCTGCTCTACTACCTCAAGAAGAAGGTCGGCTTCGAGAAGTTCGACCTCGAGGTCATCAGGGAGGTCGACCTCAACAAGATCGAGCCATGGGAGCTGCAAGGTATAAATATATTAACTAGAGAATTCAGTATATTTATTTTAAAAAAGAGAATTCAGTATATTCATGCATATGAGATATCGATCCTTGCATGCATGTCAGTGTCGATCTGATTCTCCATGATAGATGGACGATTCAGAGTATTTTGGTACATGCAACTGATGTCATATGCTGGATTATATGCAGAGAGGTGCCGGATCGGGTCGGCGCCTCAGAACGAGTGGTACTTCTTCAGCCACAAGGACCGCAAGTACCCGACGGGTTCGAGGACGAACCGCGCCACTTCGGCCGGGTTCTGGAAGGCGACGGGCCGCGACAAGTGCATCCGCACCAGCTACCGCAAGATCGGCATGCGCAAGACGCTCGTCTTCTACCGCGGCCGCGCCCCACACGGCCAGAAGACCGACTGGATCATGCACGAGTACCGCCTCGAGGACGCCGACGACGCCCAGGGCGGCACCAGCGTAAGCTCTCTCCGTCTCGTATGCATGCATGCTTCTTTCTCCTTCTTGCACGCGAGAAATTAATGGTGCCGACTTTTAGTATGTACCGGTTCTGAGGGTACGGTTCTGGAGAGCCAGTACTAAATCTACGCGTTAGTACCGGCTCAAAGTGCACCCGGTACTGACGCCGGCCGTCGATGAATGCGCGTTGATGCATGCGTCGCGCTCAATTTAGGGTTTCGATCGCTAAACTCTGTTTGCCGTGCAGGAGGACGGATGGGTGGTGTGCCGGGTGTTCAAGAAGAAGTGCTTCTTCAAGATCGGCGGCGGCGGCGAAGGGAGCACGAGCAGCCAGGGCGGGGACGCCGGCGGCGGCCACCTGGCCGTGTCGCCGCCGCTGGGCGGCCACCACGACCAGGCCAGGGCGGCCGCGCTCTACATGCACCCGCACCACCAGTACTACCACCACGCCGCGGCCTCCTCCTACTACTCCCAGATGCCGCCGGCGCCCGGCGCCTACTCGCACCACGTGCAGGTGCAGGACCTCCTCACCAACCACCGGCCCGCGACGACGACGCCGGCGTCGGCGCCGGCGGATACGACTTCTCCGGCCTGCCCGTCGAGCACCACCACCCGGGCGGCGGCCTCGACGTCGGCGGCAGCGACGGCGGCGTCGCGGGCGACGGTGCCCAGATGGGAGAAGGGAGGGACCAGGCGGGCGGCGAGCAGTGGCAGGCGATGGACGGGTTCGGCAACGGCGGGAGCGCCGCCGCCGTGCAGCAGATGGCCGGCGCCATGAGCTCCGGCGCGCAACGAGGCGGGGAGATGGATTTATGGGGTTACGGGAGGTGAAAAAAGCTTGATGACCATCTCAGCTGACCTGAGACACGAGAACCAGTGTGCATGCATCATGAGATGGTGCAAATTGATGCGGGGAGCAGTCTATATATAACTTGATTTGTTTGGGCTAGTTTTGATGTTTTACAATGTATATGTTGTATTATTTGTTGTTGGTATATGGTGTAATAAGAGCCAAGGATACATATGGTGTGTGTGTAATTGGTGAATTAAATTGTGTGTGTGGGCATGCTGAAGAAGCACAAGAATTCAACTTTATTTTGGGGGTTTTCTTGTCCTGCATGCTCGGGGCCGGTACACAGATGTAGAGCGTGTGTATTTTTATTTTATTTTGACCGAGATATGGAGTAGGCGGCAGCATTTTGTTCTGCATGTTATGCCACCCTCTCTACTCGTTTTGTGACGAACTATGATAACAAGTTGATTGTTGTATTGTAACTTTTGTATGTGCAATATTGCCTCCTCCATATATTTATAGAGATATCTATATTATTTAAACCGAGTATTTTTTTCATGAAAATAATCGTAAAGGCGCTTCACCTTAAGCTTCTTAACTATAGACCACAAATTCGACTTCCCATCCACATCATACGTTGAGTCATATTGGTACTCAACCCACTCTATAGCAATGGCAACTGAGAATAGCAAGGGGAGACCAAATTAAGAAGAGAGTTGTTTTGCGTTGTGCTATGCGTGCTGTGACTTGTCCAAACTGTCCTGGTAGATAGTAAAGTACGTGTTGTTATTATAGTGAGTTAGTGGTGCTTACTTGTTAATTAATTACCGGTTTCGTCGCTTTTGCATTGGTCCCTGGGTGTCACTATACTACCAAAGTTCTTCTTTTTAATACAATGGACAATTACTTCATTTGAAGAAAAATAATACAAGAGGTTTAATAGGGGAGAACGCAGAACCAAGAAAAGAAATTGTATGAGAGTGGGGGGTGAAGAATTGGATATATTAGACACCAATGGTTAGAACTTAGAATGGAGGATGATGCTAACACAAAAAATTGGAGAATTGCCAAGACGAGGAAAAAAGGATGCTAGGCAAGGAAGTTCATTCATGTGGAAAATTGGAATAAAGGATGCCCTTTTTAGTCCTATGGGCCTTTTTAGGTATAGCAATCCATATAGCAACTCTGCTGGAGCTGTTTTTTTTTGAGTTTTTTAGCAATCCTGATAGTTTTTAGGTAGAGCAATCCAATTTAGCAACTCTGCTGGAGTTGCTCTTAGATTCATTTTGTGAGTTACATTTGAAAAGGATGAGAGAGAGAGTGAGGAGGATAGTCTATATGGGCCTAGGACTACTCTATACTAGATTACTAGTATAATCTAGCCCAAAAACGTATGTTAGATTTCGAAGGCCCAACTGGCGGCCTGCTCGTCCACTCCGCGTCTGCCGTCTTGGCCTTGGCGTGTCTCGTCGTCTCGAGCTCTCTCGGCCACTGACCCACTGTCCCTCCACGGTTCCAACCCGGTCCCACCCGGCGAGGCAGCGACCCGACCCCACCCAGCTGCTCCGGATCCGCGCGACGCCGCCGGCGCCGCCCGAGTCCCGAGCCCGACGCAGCCGTCCCCGTCACCGGTTCTCGATCCGTGCAGCGCCGCCGCCGACGGGCTCTCCAGCAGGCAGTAGCGCCCTCGCCGCCGGCCGCCTCGCGCCTATTTTCCGCACCACGCGGCCCCTTCCCCGAGCAGTTGCGCAGCGCCGCCACTCGCCTGTCTCCACGCACTCTAGGGGTAGTCATTGCAGCGTCTGCCCATTCAGTTGGTGCATCGCTGCAGATCAGCTGGTAACTTGGTAAGCCCACGCCTCTTTCCCCATTCACACTTTTCTGTGAAGTAGAAGAGCTACTTGAATTCCAATTGAGGATGATAGATATAATATGAAGCCCGGAACTAGCCCTGATACTGATAGGTGGTTGCAGCATAGTTGTAGTTTCTTTAGGTTCAGAAATGATCCTTTAATTTGCTGTACAGTGTTCATTGTGGATTTGCTTGCTGGGTGATTGTGTGAAGGGCTACTAGTCATTTGATTTTCCAAACATTGATAGTTCAACTAATCTCCCATTCCTTCACTAACATGGTCAGCGATCATGCAGGCTCGCGCTTAGACATCTGTGGCGATGCATCCCCCGCTAACCTTGCACAGGCACCCTATGTGTGCTGAGGTATCTCTGCTTAATTATATCTGGCTCTGTTTAAAGGTTTGGCATGTGAACTGTACAATTTGCGCATATTTTTTCATACAGCTAATTTCCATTTGTCATCCAGATTATCGAAGCATTCCAGAAGTGTCATGTTGATCACCCTGTCAAGAAGTTCTTTGGCGAATGCACAGATCTTAAGATTAAGCTAGACCGGTGCTTCCGGCAGGAGGTGCTCAATTCTTTCTCCTTTTTCCTGCGTTGGACTTCATACTAACATTAATTTGTTTGTTCCTGTGTGAGAACATGTGATGCTAGTTTTTCACTTCCCTAAATGCTACTTGCTTCTTTGTGAATTCAGAAAGCTTTGAAGAGGAAGGCAAACTTTGAGGAGAGCAAGAAATTTAAAGAACGGTTGCAAGCCTATAAAAGGGAAATGGCTGAGGAAAACAAGGAATCATAACTTGGAATATAGGGCGAGGATTTGAACTTGAGTTTTCTTTTTATCAAAATCAAATGGGCTAAGCTGTGTACTTCACATATTTTACTGTTTTTAAAAGCTATACTAGTGATGAACTAGAGGCTCTAATACATTGGAGTTCCGAACTCTTTCCTGTGGTTGTGCTACTGATGTTTGGTCAAATCTCAAGGAATCCTATGGAAACTTTTCATGTGAAAATTATTTTGTTCTGTGGAATCCTACCAGATATTGACATGCTGAGATGCTTATGGCACATTGCCTGATCAGGAAATTGATATTTAGTCATTACATTTTCAACATTTGTTATTATATTTCTTTAAGACTATTCATGTTTGTTTCAAAGTCATCTAAAGGTCTGATAGCCCTTTTCTTTTCTTTCGACTTTTGTTGATGTGCCTTCAACCCTACCAGCTGGGATAAGGACCACTATGAGTGATGTGCTAAACCTTTCATTTTGTGTACTGGGCATGACACATTGTATTGCTAGACAATCATGTTCCTTTCAGAGAGGAGCAGCAATAGGCTAATAGCAAAGGATCAAGAGAGGGAGAGAAATGATGAAACCCACTCTTGAGTTAAAATGGGAATTTTCATGTTTTCTAACTGGTTGCTAAACCTTTCATTTTGTGTACTGGGCATTGACACATTGTATTGCTAGACAATCATGTTCCTTTCAGAGAGGAGCAGCAATAGGCTAATAGCAAAGGATCAAGAGAGGGAGAGAAAAGATGAAGCCCACTCTTTAGTTAAAATGGGAATTATCATGTTTTGTAACTGGTTGGTCATCATGATTAACCTTTCTGGCTTTAGAATTTCAGTAAACATGGATGATTTCAAATGCAAGCTTGTACATTTTGTGCTTTTTTATTAACTTTATATGTGTCGATATTGTTTTGTTAACCTGCAAATTTACCACATTTGTTCATGTAATGATTTGAAGTTTTCATGTTCTGCTTACCAAATTGTAACTATTATAACCTCAACCTACTATCAATTGTACTTCGATACCCTGGAGTAAATACATGACGCTGTCTTGTTATATTTTTCTTCCCTTGTTTACTCTTGGAACTTTTTATTCATAAGTTGCATGTTGTTCACCTGCAAATTCATTCCATGAAGTTTTTGTTTTTGTCTTGTTAAATGAATAGAACAATGTATCTCAACATTTTTTTTCAATTGCGTAGCAATGTACTGGAGAAAATGTTTGAAATGGTAGTCATTCTTTAGATTTACATATCTTGGATGAGCTGGTGTATCTGTATCATGATTAATTTTGTGCTCTATTTCCTTGCAGATTCATGTCAATGCTGTTTGGTTCTCATTATATTTTTTCCCAGAAGTGCAGCAATTTTTAGAACATTACAAGCATGATCACTAAAAAAATGATATTTAAAATAAAATAATATCATGTACTCTTAACTTATAATCTCAATATTTGGTTTGCTCATAATATATTCAAAACTTCTGGTGACTAAATGTCAGGTACAAGAGAACATAAACTTCTGTGAGGTCAACTTGTCGTATTGCATTTTGCATTCAATTTGGTAACTAGCATACTGTAGAACAACCTGGCAGGTCAAGCACTATACTTATCACATGCTGATCAAGATAAGGATCATAATGCAATCTTGCACTTCTATGAAATGGCTGAAGGTTTGTCATCTGAATCTTAAGGCATAATGCAACTTCGAACAAGGAGAGGCCTGGAAGCTAGTTGAGGATCTCATGCTTGTTAAGGGTGGGATATTCTTCAACCAGATTTGGCATGTTGGAAGAGCATCTGACATTGGTAAGATTTTCTTATATATTCCTAATTTTATAAAGTAAGAATACTTGATCAACTTATATCTCACTGTTAGATATATATGTATAGCCTGGCTGTACATTGCCTTGTATAGGTGATACCCTTCCTAGCTTAGGATATTGTATCTTGTACTCCAAGCCATTCAGGCTATATATATGAGAGATCACCCCCCCCCCCCCCCCCAATTGGGTGTGTGGTGTTTCCCCAATTCTATCTCTCTACATGGTATCACGAGTCTGGGACCCCCCGATTCGGTTTCTTTCCTTCCGCTGCCCCTCCACCCACCGCACGCCGTCGCCTGACCAGGGCGCGGCAACCCTAGCGCGCCGCTGCCCCTGGCCGCGCGCCCCCTTCCCCTCTTCAGCCGCGCCGCCGTTCCAGGCAGCGCGCCTCACCTTCCCAGCCGCGCCGCTGCCTCCCCCGGTCGCGCGCCGCTCCCTTCTCTTCTCCTGCGCCGCTACATCAGCCGCGCCGCCCCCTTCCCCTGATTGCATCTGCAATCCCCCGCCGCGCCGCCTTCCCAGCCGGCCTCCACCCGGCAAACTCCACCATGTCCGGGACAGAGACCTCCGCGACCTCTGCGACGTCGGCGCCCTCCTCTGCGTAGCTCGTGCCGCCCCTGACTTCGCCGGCGGCCGTCTCCTTCACGGCGCCCTACGCCACCATCTCCGTCAAGACCCACGTGCCTATGACCCTGGAGATGAGGAACTCCAACTTCACCAAGTGGTCATCGGCCTTCCGCGCCATGTGCGGGAAGTTTGGCTTGCTGCCACACATCTCCGACGCCCCTGCTCTTCTCGACGACCCGGCATGGCTGCAGGCGGACTACTGCGTCCGCAGCTGGCTGTACGGCTCCGTCGCCGACGCCGTCCTCGACCTCGCCATGGACTCCACCGAGCAGACCGCGCGGCAGCTCTGGGTCGCCATCGAACATCAGTTCCAGGCGAACAAAGCCCCACGCGCCACCTTCCTGAGTGGTGAGTTCCACTCCATCACTCAGGGCGACGACTCCATTTTCGACTACTGCCACCGCGTGAAGCTCGCCGCCGATCGTCCTCGCGACGTCGGTTTCCCTGTCTTCGCGTGAAGCTTAGGATATTGTATCTTGTACTCCAAGCCATTCAGGCTATATATATGAGAGATCACCCCCCCATTGGGTGTGTGGTGTTTCCCCAATTCTATCTCTCTACACTCACCAGCCAGTTAAAACCATCTGAGGTTCCTCTTGACTTGTTTAGAACAAAAACAAGGATATAGGAGTGTAGTATCTTTTTCCGAGTATATAATGGACTCGAACCTATGATTGTAAACCTCAACCACCAGACTTGTCCAGTTGTGCTTTAGAATTAGTACCCTGGAAGTTTGTTTATGTTCCACCTACCTACCTACCTTTCCCCACCAGCATCCTTCTAGAGGACGAGGATGAGTTGGGCATTCCCACTAAGTTACCCACGAGGAACTTTGTGAGACCTTACTTTGCCTCCAATGATCTCTGTTGTATCTAAGTGCCATCCTATCAGTTGATGTTGTGATATAAACATTAAAAAGAAGCTGCTCCTGGTTGCTCTTGGAGAGTGGTAGCAGAGGAACAAGGAGAGCAAGCATGGAGTCTATACCTCTTCTGACTCCTTGTCAAACTGGAAGGTTCAGGTTTTCGCACAGGTTAGTTGGGAGACTTTCTTCTGATCTTCGGATGATTTTGTATGTCAATCTTTTTTCTTTCTTCTGATCTTCAAAGTTTCTCACATGTCAGCTGTGTTATTCAACTGTGAATTCCTCAGTTCTTCTATGGAGATAGATTTTATTCAATTTATAAAATATTTTGTTTCAACATACCTGTCACTTGCACTGGAATTCACTGGGAGAAATACATGTGTATGATGTATGCCTGTACAAGCTTTTCTTGTATGAATGAAGAATATATTCTGAATCATAATTGTTCTTCCTTTCTGCTGCATGTTCCCTGACTTTGAGGCAAGCAATGTTTGATCTCATGGGGTCTATGGTAATTCTTGTGGAACTTTGATGATATTGAACAAGCAGGATACTGCTTGAAAATTGTAGGAAGATTGATTATAATGCGTGAATGTTAGAAACGATCGAACTTACACAGTGTTTTGGATGTATAATAAATGTAGAACTTGTGTTAACTCAATGCTGGTGTGAAATCTTTTTTTTTATGACCAATAATACAGTCTAACTCAAGTATAACCAACCATGTTCTCTACACACGGATAAAAAAAAGGCATGCCTAGTGCCGTAGGCTCCCGCACTATGCGGGGTCTGGGGGCAGGTTGTTTAGCGCACAGCTGCACATAAATGTGCAGAGGTTGAGGCTTGAACCCTGGACCTTCCGATCACAGGCGGTGAAGCTCTACCTCTACACACGGATCCTTTAGGATTATGAAAACTCTGAGAAGGCCATATTACAAGCCTTTGATTACCTGCACTAACTTGATACCATAAATATCAAGCTACAGAACTGTGACATCTTTTATGTTTCATTTTCTTCAATTTTGACACAGAATTGTGCTGGCACCTTTAACAAGAAACAGATCATATGGCAATCTTCCACAATCACATGCCATACTGTACTACTCACAGAGGGCTACAGAGGGGGGTCTTCTGATTGCTGAAGCCACAGGGGTGTCCTCTGATGCTCAAGGGATGAGTTTATTTCCGCACATCCCAGGGATATGGACCAAGGAACAAGTTGAGGCCTGGAAGCCTGTTGTGGATGCGGTGCATGCGAAGGGTGGAATATTCTTCTGCCAGATTTGGCATGTAGGAAGAGCATCTGATATGGGTAAATGTTTCTTACATGATACCTTTTGCATTTGTTTATCCAATTATTCTAATCACTGTTATGAATGTAATGGTGTTTGGAGAATGGTGTGCTCTTGTCACACTTAAACTACCCTGCACCTTGTACATATGCTTTAAGCTTAATTTGTGTATATGTGGCTCCATCATAGCATTTTTATAGGCTATGTTGCATCTTCTACTGCAAGGAATATTCTTCTTAGGTTTGGTGCAACCACAGGAGCCTCACCTACTCTCTTCCTGCTGCGAAGCTGACCTGAAAGAGAAAAAAATTATTTCGTTGACGACTCTACTCTAGTCGTTCTGCCAAACTGGTACTGAATATTTAGTAACAACAATTCTGAGATGTGGTATCTTTGTATTGCATTTGTCAGAGAAAGAGCCCATCTCAAGCACAGACAAGCCAGTGGAAAAGAATGAAGATGACCTCATGGACTTCCCCATCCCAAGATGCTTAGCTGTAGAAGAGATCCCTGATGTAGTAAATCATTTCAGAGTTGCTGCAAGAAATGCTATGGATGCTGGTAAGTTGATAATTGACAAAAGAAAACAATAAATGCAAATAATAATAAAAGAAGACCAACTATTACTACATTCACAGTATCATCTTGGACAAAAAAATACTAGTGGCTTCTGCAGGAAAAAAAAAAGTTGTAGTTAATCTCTCTGAGATAGGTTCTTGATTTCCTTGCCCATAAACATTAGGTATTCATGACTGTGCTATGCCCTCTGAAATATGTACAAGGACCTGACATGATCAATATCATAACATGTATGTATCAAATGCAGGTTTTGACGGGGTTGAGATCCATGGTGCACATGGCTTCCTCCTTGAGCAATTTATGAAAGATAGTGTCAATGATCGTACTGACAAATATGGAGGCAGCCTACAGAACCGCTGCCGATTTGCCCTTGAGGTAGTTGAAGCTGTGGTGGCGGAGGTCGGGTCTGACCGTGTAGGGATCCGCCTTTCTCCTTATGCCAATTACCTTGGCTGCCATGACTCGGACCCAGATGCGTTGGGTGTCTACATGGCTCAGGAACTGAACAAATGCAGCATCCTGTACTGCAGTGCAGTGGAACCTGAGATGGTCACTGTGGATGGCAAGATGCAAATCCCACACAGGCTGCATGAAATGAGGAAGGCCTTCAATGGAATGTTCATGGTTGGTGGAGGGTATGACAGGGAGGAAGGGAACAGAGTTGTGGCTGATGGATATGCTGATATGGTTGTATATGGCCGCTTGTTCTTGGCAAATCCTGACCTGCCGAGGCGATTCCATCTGAATGCTCCTCTGAATAAGTACGATCGGTCAACATTCTATACAGATGGACCTGTTGCTGGCTACACGGATTACCCCTTTCTTGAAGATTGTGAGCCAGTGAGCTGCACAAGCTGGAAGAATGTCATTTAGCAGAACAGAGGCAACTAGTAAAGAGCTGAATTGCCTTGATGTGACTTCTTGCCCCTGGAATCTGGGAGCAGGCTTGCTACATAACTGGAAAGCAACAATCGGATGTTTTTTTTCCTTCCTTCGAGTTGTTCTTTATCGTTTGGTGGTTTACTAAATGAACAAAAGATTCCAAGATTTGAACTATCTTTAGGTATTTCAACATATGAATTGATGATCTGGTCACATTTGTATCAAATGGTAATATGCTTCAAAAGGAGCAATGATGCTTTATGTATTGTTGCCAATTGCGGGAGTCTTTAAACTTGAAAATCACATATTGCATCAAACAAAAAACACATTGAGTCGGTGGTGGTTGGATGTTAGGTGGTGCAAAATCCATCTAGTTCTCTGTAAAAGTGTGTCATATCTTCTCCCTCCTCCCCTCGATTTCCCAGCTTCGTCGATTGTGCCGCATGCTGGTCTCGGCTTTCCAGAACAACCTTCCTCGATTTGCTAAGCAATTATGTTCTCCGTGAGGATTGATTTGTGCATTATTCTCACGGGGATGGAGAGTGCACAAAGTTTTAATTACAAGATATTAGCTATGAAAGGAAGGTCAATAGAGCTTGTAAAGTAAATGAGAAATAGATCAAGAAGCTATTAGCTGTATATATCCATTATTGTTGAAAAAAGTGATTTAGTTCTTATCCCACGCTATGGAGGTTGCCTATTTACTCCTTTTTGCTCCCACATTTATCTCCATACTTGCTAGTACCAGACTTTTGCAGTATCTGAAGGAATAATAGAAATACTTATTTTGTTTCCTATGTTCCTGCTCTGCAGCCTGCGACTCAAACTATTTGTCTAGAAGAGAATAAAGAAAACGAAAATCTAAGACAAGGATGCCATGGATATACATAAAGTAGTAGCAAAAGAACTTAAGCAATGTGAATGGGTAAAGGCATTATGCGTAACTGCACAAGCCAAAAGTTCCGGTTTTACTTTTTTTCTTAAACTAGAATTTTTTTTTTCTGAAAATGGGTCATGTGCATATTTCATTAAGAAGATGATAGCACTTAACCAGAGTAAGACAACGCCTAGGCTATAAACAAGATAACAACATAAATTACACGCCACTACATAAGACATCACTCTACGAGCAAGACAAAGGGGTTGCTTTTGTTAACTAGTGTATTGATTGGAAAAAGTCGGTTTTACTCACTTTACTCCCCTGAACTATTTTTTATTTGTCCAATCTACCCCTAATTAGATTTATCTTTTTTTGTTTCTTCATGTATAAGTTCAGTTTTAATTTCAGATATTATTAGTTGACTTATAACGTGATGCCCTACATTAGAAAAAATGCATTAGGATTTTTTCATGATTACTTTTCATACAATTTTGTATATCTAATATCAAATTCGTATTAAATATTATAACCTATGAAAATAACCATAAAAATTTAGAATAATTTACCTGCTTATAAAATTTGGACTTAAAATTCAACTCGTACATGAAGAAATAAAAATAAAAAACACATTAAGAGGTAGATTGGACCAATTAAAATAGTTTGAGGAGTAAATAGAGCCTAAATTTTGCTTGGGGGTTAAGCCAACAACGTGAATAGGTGAGTGGAGTAAAATAGACTTTTTCCGTATTGAATTGATTAGTGGAATCGTGGGTCACCATATTCATTTCATATGTATTACACAGACTTTAAAAAGAAGAAAAATAAGCTGCCGACCCCAGTTGGAAAGTGCACAAAACTCATCCTGGCCTAGATTCCGTCATCATTTGTTTCATGACAGTTCAGTTGTCCCTCTCTGGCTCCTTAAAATCTCATAGGTAGTTCTCCATGGAGGAGGAGCCACGAAATGGAGCAAATGGGGTGGGAGGGAAGGAGGGGGAGAGAGATAGACATTGATGGGGATGGAAGTGGTGGCTATCCTTGAACATGCAGATGAACTGCAGTTGACCAGCCACTGGTTGAGTCCAATGACTTGTGTGATGCGCTAAACACGGATCAAGTCATAAAGTACTGGAACTCCCTTGTAGTGGAGTGGAGACCGCCTTTTTAAAAGCAGAAGGAATCTGATCGGCCTCATCAAATACACTGGACACCTCCCAGCTTGACCTCATCTTTTTTTTTCAGAGATTACACAACTCTCTCGACTCTCATCTCCATGAAAAGCGCGAGCTAGAGAGAAGCAAAAGGAGAAGAAGATGAGAAAGACCTCTGATAGTACAATTCCGCTGCTCACCCCATACAAGATGGGGAAATTTGATCTTTCACACAGGTATCTCTCTCTCTCCTCCCCTTCTATTTCTTCTCGAACCCCAATTGCTCGGAAACAATCAGCTATGTCGAAAACATATTTTTTTTGTCAAAACATTATTTTGCATTGATTCTAAACAATTGATCATAAAAAATTGATGGACGAATCACTGGTTAGCTTGCTGTATCTAAAACAAAGTAACTCGACCTACACTGTCTCTGTTTTTTTTTTCCAAAGAAGTGCATTCTAGTAAAGGCCATGAAAGGAAGGACTGCAGAAGATATCTAACACTCTTTGTTTTCAATTGATGTTTTCTCTGTTACATCATCCTCGTTACCTTTTTCTTTTCATTTTGGTTGACTATGAAACTGGGGATGCCACGTCAATCAATAATTTGTGGGCATTATTAATTTGAACAAAACCAGTTATGCTACAAGTTGCAAATTTGATCGGCCATGGTTCAAACAATGAAAATAACCTTCATCATGTACATGGAAGAGAAACCTATTTTTGTCAAACCACAGTCCATAATGTTGGCTAATCAACTTTCAGTGACAGATTTCGATAGTAGTAATTCGCAAATAAATTTCACCAAGAACAAGGGAGTGTGCACCTGCAGTTGTGTCTTATTAGAGGAGACATGCCACTGCCAGTTGCCACCACAGTTGTTTTGCATAATGGTCCATTTGCATCTGACAGCACTTTTTCTACTGCTTAGGGTAGTTCATGCACCAATGACAAGGCAGAGATCCTTTGGTGGTATTGCTCAGCCCCACGCCATACTGTATCATGAACAGAGAACGACCAAAGGAGGCCTTTTGATTGCTGAAGCTACTGCTATTTCGGATACAGCTAAAGGGTATGTGTATCAGAGTTTTGGCCTCCTGCAACCAAAGTACATAATGTTTTCATTATCACAGCTTGGTGATTTTCTAAACAAGACTGTTTCTATATGCATTGCAAGGTACAACAATGTTCCTGGCATTTGGACAAAGGAACAGGTGGAAGCATGGAGACCAATTGTAGACGCAGTTCATGCAAAAGGAGGCATATTTTTCTGCCAGATTTGGCATGCAGGAAGAGTCTCGAGTTGCAGTATGTTCTCTATCTCTAATATAAAGTTGTTTTCAAGACAAATGTGTACTGGTAACACATTTGTGTCAGTATGAAAACCCCAAATTGGCATCAGTATCAATTTTTTGTATGGACAGTGGAACACTATTTACAAATAATTGGCATTTTTCTCATTATAAGAATGCCATATATGTTGCATCCAAATCTGTAAAAGTCCAGTCCTACTTAAATTGTATGGCAGTTATTTTTTATTTTCAAAGCATAAAAAAAATATGTTTAATTCTCTGGTGCAGGTTTTCAACCTAATGGGCAAGCTCCAATATCCAGCACCGATAACTTAGTAAAACCTCAAGTGAGATCTAATGGCATAGATATTGCAACTTTCTCAACTCCTAGGAGATTAGAGACTCATGAGATCCCTTTACTTATCAATGATTTCAAGGTTGCTGCTAGAAATGCAGTTGAAGCTGGTAAGTGCCTGTCCACCACATTAAGCAATATAAATGCGACAGATCAGGAATGTAAAATAAGTTTTAGCATTTTGTATGAATTACATGAGTTTATAACTTGCTTACAATAAATCAGGATCAGAAGAAAACTAGCACATATAAGTCTGTAGAACTTTTTAGTGAAAAACATCAATTCATGATTTAATGAGAAAAAAATCACTCTAACCTTAATTCTTTATATGGTGTGTAGGATTTGATGGTGTTGAAATCCATGGAGCTCATGGTTATTTGATTGATCAGTTTCTAAAAGACCAAGTCAATGATCGCACCGACAAGTATGGTGGAAGCCTAGAGAACCGTTGCCGATTTGCACTAGAAGTAGTCCAAGCTGTAGCTAATGAAATTGGAGCTGATAAGGTTGGGATGAGGATCTCACCCTTTGCAAACTACTATGAGGCATCAGACTCAAACCCAGAAGCTCTAGGTCTGTACATGGCAAAGGCACTGAATAAATTTGGAATCCTTTATCTTCACATGGTTGAGCCACGGATGATCACAGTTGGTGAAAAAACTGAAACTCCACATAGTCTTCGCCCTATGAGGAATGCTTTTGAGGGAACATTCATCGCAGCTGGCGGTTATGATAGGGAGGATGGTAACGAAGCAATCTCCACTGGTTATGCTGATTTAATTGCATATGGGCGTTGGTTTTTGTCCAACCCTGACCTTCTTCAAAGATTTGGATTAGATGCTCCTCTCAACAAGTACAACAGAAGTACTTTCTACACCCCTGATCCAGTTATTGGATATACTGACTACCCATTTCTTAAGTCAGAGGATAAACAAGCCAAGTGAGGAGGGAAGTCACTCTTCAGAGTATCTACTTGTATTAGCAACTTGAGAGGAATAACTTCATTGGCTTCAATGTCTCCCATGAGGATCAATATGGACCTTACATTTCATAAAAGATGAGTGTAGACTGATGTTTTATTAATAGTATGGCAATTGCAATTGAGAGTCTGATGATCTGCAAACAATAAGAACTAAGAAAGTCAATAATAAATCGATCAGAAGTTATTAGCAATCCATGCTTGCTGCAAAAGCAATTTAAATTTTCATTGTGTGCAACTGCTGCGATTCTAATGATCTTTTTATTTTCTGGACCATGGCATTCTTCGAATGTTTTTTTACTGGTTTGGTACCATCATTTTTAGAGTACTTT
Organism: Urochloa ruziziensis; assembly: GCA_015476505.1. Taxonomy (NCBI): domain Eukaryota; kingdom Viridiplantae; phylum Streptophyta; class Magnoliopsida; order Poales; family Poaceae; genus Urochloa; species Urochloa ruziziensis. The sequence continues at coordinate 36,940,755 of CM027125.1, read as the reverse complement.
TACAGGTCCTTTTTATTGGACCAATACCTTTTTATTTTTTCCCTGAAATAATTTTTTAGTGGCTGCTGCTAATGGAACAATTCTGTCATTCTTCTGAGAGCATTTTTTCCCCCTTATTTTGGGACAATATATGGCTTGTGCATCGGATGAAGCACATGAGAACAGTCCACAAGTATGTGACGAGATGTGTAACACATTTGGTGGTTTAAATAATGTAGATGTCAAAATTGAAAAGGGTCCAAATAGAGTAATGGCATGTGATGGGGGTGACGGTTTCTTATCTTTCATTCACATATTTGGCCCAAACTTTGGGCCATTTCACGCCCAAATCTGTTCCAGCAAACACGGCCTGATATAGGAACACACACACGGAGGAGGAAGAGGGGAAAGGGGATGGCCAGCAACACGTTCCGGTTTGGTTTGACCTGTGCACGCAACGCACGCATATGCAGAGTGGTTCATTGCTCCCCTGACACGGTGCCGGTCCTTCGGGTACGTGCCGCAGCCGCACGCCGCCGTGTAGTACGCGCAGCGCGCCACCAAGGGCGGGCTCCTGATCGCCGAGGCCACCGGGGTCTCGCACTCCGCGCAGGGGTACCCAGACACCCCTGGGATCTGGACACGGGAGCAGGTGGAGGCGTGGAAGCCGGTCGTCGACGCCGTGCCGCGTGCACGCCAAGGGTGGAGTCTTCTTCTGCCAGATATGGCACACCGGCAGGGCGTCCTGCTCCTAGTCATCTGGAACGCGGAACGACGCCGCGTTCCGCGTCCCGGGAACGCCGTTTCGAGGACGGGAACGTGGGAACGTTCGCGTCCCGGCTCTACAAAATTCAACAAAAAGCGGCGATCCTCGTTCCTCGATCCCGTTTCGCGACCCCTTCGTTCCGAGAACTTGGTGACTAAGGTCCTACTACCTCCACGCCGTCGAGCCGCGGATGCATGGTGCGCCCCTACGACTACGAGCGCGGCGAGACGCGGCACAGCTTGCGGCCGATGCGAGACGCGTTCGGGGGCACGTTCGTCGTAGCCGGCGGGTACGCGAGGGAGGATGGCGACCGCGTGGTGGACGACGGGTATGCGGACCTGGTGGCGTATGGGAGGCTGTTCGGCTGTTCCTGGCGAACCCGGAACTGCCCCGGCGGTTCGAGCTGGACGCGCCGCTGAACGAGTATGACAGGAGGACGTTCTACACGCCGGACCCTGTGGTTGGGTACACGGATTACCCGTTCCTGGATGACCTTCCCCAGTGATGAAGCTGTTGAAGGCTAGCTTAATTGTGTTGTGTATTGTGTTGTGTACGCTTATTTTCGTTGGCAAATCGAGCATACCTTGATTCGTTAAAGTAGTACTACTTGTGGTGAAATTCGTTCGTGCAAATTATATTAGTCAATGATAGAAATACGGGCCCGGCCGCCCGGGCGCTGCTGGCACGCCGCACGAGTGCACGACACAAATCGCTCCAAAGAAACTGGAAAAAGGAAACGGAGGAGGGTGGTGGTGCTGTCGTCCTGCGAAAGCGAGAGCGCACAAGACGCCGAGCCAGAGCTCTGTAATTTCATCCGGCCGGCCTCCGCCGGCTGCTATCTCCATCACTCCATGACTGCATCAGTGACCTCACCCTCCATGACTTTTGCTATCTCCACTAAGGGATCTTTGGGAAACGAGCCTATCGATCATCAATCCCGAGGCCCAGACTTGGCAGCATAAAGCAGAGACAGAGAGGCCCCAAGGCGAATGGGGGAATAGGAAGAGGGGAGACGAAGAGGAAGATGAGCAATGACGGTGCTAACACTATCCCTCTCCTCACCCCACACAAGATGGGCAGGTTTGATCTCTCTCACAGGTAAACCCCTCTCTCTCTCTCTTTTACCTTTTCTTAGATAATGGAAGAAAGGTCCCGGCCTCTACACCATACAAAATTACACCATACAAGTATGATGTACGCAGCGGTTCATTAAAAATGGAGAGCCCTTAGGCTCACAAATCACTCCATAGAGCGCACAAAAGGGGAAAAAAAGCGCTCTATGTCTTTTACCTGTATACCATTATAAAAGTGATGGTTACGTATATAACACTAAAAAGTTTGAAGACACCTATATACCATCATGCGAACTTCTTTTTACGTGTGTACCATTTTGAACGGAAAGAGGCCTAACTTGAGGCTAACAGAGGTGTAAAGAAGACTATTTTGCCCTTCCACGGGCCCATTCGTCGTCCCTGACCTCCCTTCGTCTTCTTCCATGGTGCCCCCTCTCTCCTCCCTCTCCCATCCGACCCTTCCTCCCTCTCTCCCGGCCGCCGCTCCCTCCTCCCTCCTTGCGCCGGCCGCCACTCGCCGTCCCCATCTCCTGTGCCGGCGGCCATGCGCCCCTCCCCCTCCCCGAACTCCACCCCTCGATTTGATCGGTCTGGCGAGCCGCCGCCAGCCGAGCTCCAGCTGCCACCCATGGCTAAGGCCGCACGCCGCCGGCAAACTCGAGCAGTGGCCACCGCCGGATCGACGAGTTCGACCAAATCGAGCAGCAGCAGAGGTCCAACGCGGCCAATCTGGACCGGATTGGCAAGCTGCGGCCGCCGGGAGGTCGGGCCTCGACCAGTCCGACGCCGAGACTGCGGCCGCTGGGGATGGGGAGGCTCCGGGCAGAGGTCCAGCGCGGAGGCCGCCAGTCGCCTCTCCCACTGCCGCTCCCACCGAGCTCGCAGTGCGAGGCTCACGCACGGCCGTCGCCGCGAGCCCAAGCCGGCCGCCGGCGAGGCACGACGCCTCCCAGCGGCGGCGGGCCTGCCGAGCAGCTCGGTTCCTCTATGTTGGTCGCGGGAGAGAAAACATGGGAGATGCAAGGTAGAAGAAAGGAGATGGATTAAGGGGCACAATGGACTTTTCTATAAGTGAGTCCCACCTGTTAGCGCTAAATTGTCTGCGAACTTTTTAGTGGCACACAGGTAAGGACCAACTTTTATGACGGACGGTATATAGGTAAAGGACTCTCTCTGCGCCCTCGGATTTATCCAATTTCCTAATCACCCATTAGCAAATGAACTTTGAATAATTAGCACTCCAAAAAGTTTTTCGTTGGGTATCCTCAGTTCATGCGAGTTGAGCACTACGGGAGTGGGGTACCAAGCGCCCGAAAGAGATAGAGCTGCATTTTCCAAAGAAAGTAGAACTTTGCTTTCGTGTGGAAGTGCGCTTTCTCTGCTTTTATGCAGATTCGTCTACTTGTTCGTAGGAAGACTAGATTCCATGATTCTCTCTGCCTTTCTCCTTTTTTTTCTTTTGCCCTTTCACGATTGTTTGTGAAGGGTTGGAGTGCTTTCGAAAGTTTTCGTTTCATAATTCCGGTTGCGTCATGGGTGGCATCATGCATGCTGACACCCAAAACAAAACTGATGTCAAATGGTAATTCCCCCAAAATTCTGAAAGGTCATAATTGGGAATGCCTCAAACTCAAAGGCTCAAAGTTTGAGCTTATGGCTGCATTGACTTGGAACATAAATTTTCATTCCAAAATTCTTAGGCGATTAAAATAACCGCGAATGCAGTACTGTAGGACTGTTGCCGTTACCATGTCATATTGATTTAGATATATTCCTTTTTCATTTGCGAGCAAAAGCCCAGACAGTTTGCATGTCGGCAATCCTTGAAGATCCATTTGATTGACAAGAACTTTGCTTTCCCGTGTAGGGTGGTTCTTGCGCCACTGACGAGGCAGAGGTCCTATGGTAATGTTCCCCAACCTCATGCCATACTGTACTATCAACAGAGAACGACTAAAGGAGGACTTTTGATCTCTGAGGCCACTGGAGTGTCTGACACTGCTCAAGGGTGCGTCACCTAGATCCTCAGGATGTGCCTTCTTGATATATCTAGTCATGCTAACTCCTCTTTAACAGCTCAGCAATTTTCTGAAAAATGATACTTTTCTGTATGCATACAATGCAAGGTACAAGGATACTCCCGGAATTTGGACAAAGGAGCAAGTGGAAGCATGGAAGCCAATCGTAGATGGGGTTCACGCGAAAGGAGGAATATTTTTTTGTCAGATTTGGCACGTAGGGAGGGTCTCTAATTCCAGTATGTTTACAACCTCTAATATATATATATATATATATATATATATATATATATATATATATATATATATATATATATATATATATATATATATATATATATTTATTTATTTATTTATTTATTTATTTATTTCCTCCCCAAACTAAATTTGATGGTAATGTAGCTAAAATGCAAGAAAATTGGGTTTAGAATTATTTATCTTTGTGGTAAACGAACATATTGCATCGGCACACCCATGCTGTATTCTGTACTGCTTTTTTTTTTAAGATGGCATTATACCAACAAATGTTAGCTACTCTGATGAAGCTTTTCAGCCTAATGGCCAAGCTCCAGTTTCAAGCACTGATAAGCCAGTGAATAGTGTACATGTGGCTAAGTTCACACCTCCTCGACGATTAGAGACTGATGAAATACCTTTGGTCATCAATGATTTTAGAGTAGCCGCCAGAAATGCAATTGAAGCTGGTAGGCTCCTTCCTCTAACATTTTTATACTCTAAATAAGGCTAGTTTACAAAGAATGAACATTTGTTTATCTACTTTAGTAAGGCTTATTTCTGTTTAACTGGGGTCAGTAGAAAATTATTGAATTAGCATACTAAGATTCTTATGAATTACTTCGCAAAAAAAAGATTGTTATGAATTATGTGTTAAAATATTCAATGACTACATAGTAGATTACTGCAATCCTAATTCTTACTCCAGAAGAAAAGGGCAATTTAATCTTACCTCTCTCTGCGGTGTGTAGGATTTGATGGTGTTGAAATCCATGGAGCTCACGGTTATTTGATTGGACAGTTTTTAAAGGACAAGGTCAATGATCGCACAGACAAATATGGTGGCTGCTTAGAGAACCGTTGCCGCTTTGCACTAGAAATAGTTGAAGCCGTAGTTGATGAAATAGGGGCTGACAAGGTTGGGATAAGGCTTTCACCTTTCGCCAATTATTCAGGAGCAGCAGACTCAAACCCACAAGCTCTAGCCCTGTATATGGCACATGCACTGAACAAATTTGGAATCCTTTACTGCCATGTAGTGGAGCCTCGGACGGTGAAACTTGGCGAAAAGTTTGAAACCGCCTACAGTCTTGGTCCAATGAGGGATGCTTTCAAGGGAACACTTATTGTTGCTGGCAGTTATAATAGGGAGGATGGAAATAATGCAATCTCCAGTGCCTATGCTGACTTGATTGCATATGGGCGCTTATTTTTGTCCAATCCTGACTTGCCTAGGAGGTTTCAAGTTGACGCTAGTCTCAACAAGTACAACTGTGAGACTTTCTACATCCCTGATCCAGTTATCGGATATACTGACTACCCATTTCTTTCCTCAGACATCTAAATGGACCTTTTGTACCAGTAATAATAATTTTGTGAACTGTAAGGCCAGTCTCAGTGGAAGTTTCATGGACACAATTACCTATAGTCACTACCGGAATCCGGGTCTTTGCGGTGTGCCAGAGACACACGGCAAAGCCATAAAAGCACACGGCAAAGCCCTTTGTGCTTTTATGGCTTTGCCGTGTGCAAAATGGCACACGGCAAACCCTACGACGGCAAAGCCTTCTTTGCCGTGTGTCGTATCTCGGGCACACGGCAAAGCCCCGATCTGGCACACGGCAAAGCCCGACACACGGCAAAGTTTTGATCCTGAAAAAACGCAAAATAAAATAGTAAAACATTTTATTTTAATTGGGTAAGGACCCCATCGACCTTTTTGCGGAAAAATCGCGCTACGCGGCCAGTGGGGCTCGAACCCGCGCCCTCCCCTTCGCGCGTAGCCTCCTCTACCACTGCACCACTCGAGTCTTTGTGTCCATATCCAATTTTGATTCCCCTCATATTAAACTTTTTCGAGTGTAAATTGTTTATTTGAGGCCCTAAATGACTTCAAATAAAAAAGTTGTGAACTACAAAGTTTCATAATTTTTCAAGATCTACAACTTTCGTTTTGGTCAAAAGTTTATCTGAGGTCGTTTATAGAATTTGAATTTTAAAATTTTATGGCTTTGCCGTGTGCCCAGATCCAGGGCACACGGCAAACATTTTTTTTTAATTTTTTGGATTTCAAAATTGTTTGCCGTGTGCCGCCCTTGGGGCGCACGACAAACATTTTCTGCCTAAAAAAAATTAAAAATATCAAACGGATTCAAAAAATAACCAAATTTGGCCATGAACCTGTCTAAGGTGTATGTAGACTATACAAAATGAGTTTTGTTGTAAAACAAAATTTCAATTGTCACGTTGCTTCAAATTACAACATCTCTTTCACAACTCTTAGGATCTTCTCCCGAGAAGCTTCGGTTTAACTTGCTCGAAACCTTCTACATTTTTTACCATAGCCTCTACGTATGAAAACATGACATCACGCCAAAATTTATATTTTTTGACTTTTTTGTATTTTATAAAATTTTTAAACGAACCGAGCCCAAATTCGGACACACGGTAAGCGGGCAATATATTCAAATTTGATTCCATCTAATGGACATGGCATCATATTAGTCTTAAAATCTGAATAACATTTTTCCAAACATTACATTACATTATTCGAAACACTTACAGTTCAAATTTGCCGTATCGGCAAAACTAAAAATAATGATATAAAATGATTAAATATAGCAAACAGACTGGAAAACATGCACAAAACTAACATGGAATAATACATGGACAAAAAGTTAGCAAAAAAAATTGGAAGCAAAATTCAAATGGCCACTTTGCCGTGAGCCAGTTGTTTGTCGTGTGCCACGTGGCTAGGCACACGGCAAACATGCCGCTTTGCCGTGTGCCGGACTGTTTGCCGTGTGCCTGTCTCGGGCCACCGTGTGCCACGTGGGAAGGCACACGGCAAACACGATTGTTTGCCATGTGCCCGCGAATTGGCACACGACAAAGCCTTGGGCACACGGCAAACACGGGATTTCCCGTAGTGAGTGACACACCATCTAAAGTATGTTTGAAACTATGATAAAACACCCTCTTTCAATGCAAAGTTTCATCTCTTGTTATTCCCTAGGCTACATGCAAGACACAAGCTGTCTAGATAACTGTGTATAGAGGGTTTCATCACCATGAAACTCATTTCATCTCTCTTCATTAACACACTGCCACATCATCAAAAATAGTGACATGGCAGCCTATTTAATGCTCATGAAACCCCACTGAGACTGGCCTAATTGTACTAGCATAATATCATTAATTGATCTGAATTCTTGGATTTCATGTGAGCAATATATTCCCTCCTGATTCATTAAATGTGGCTCCCTCAGTTTTACAACATTTGTTCTATGTGAATACCAAAGAGGTGTACTCCCTCTTTTGTTAATATATGACGTGCACTGTCCATTAGCTTGTTTTTGAGCTAAGCAGCATCATGCGTCATGTATAAATGAAAGCGACGGGCTGGCCAAAAAATAGTCTCTCGCCCTTGTTTAGTTGTGAAATGAAATCTTTTCACCCATTACATCAAAAGAAAATCTTAGATAAATAGAATATTAAATGTAGACGAAAAAGGTGAAAAGTTACATGAATAGCCTGTAAATCGCGAGACGAATCTAATAAGCCTACTTAATTCATGATTTGCAACAGTAACCATCCACTTATTATGGATTAATTACCCTCTAATTACCATCGTTAGATTCGTCTCGAGATTTCCAACCTATCCATTTAACTTTTCACTTTTTTCGTCTACATTTACTACTTCTAAATCAGTAAAGTCAAAACCCGAAATCTTTTCACCGAAAATATTTCGGCAACTAAACACGGCCGTTAACTTGTTGAGAAATCAGACTAGCTAGTACTACTTTACAACTTTACATGCAACTACTGGAACCTGATGGAGTCACACTCACACTTGCTATATACACTTTGCATATTTCCTGCTTTTGCTTCCACATGTGTTCCAGTAATCGCTGGCATATAGCTAGAATTGGTTCAGTCCGAGTGCTCTGGCAGAGATGCTTTAGGTTTCAAATTTAGAACTTTAAAAAATAGACTCCACTAGCTACTCAAGCTTATCAGAAAACAACTGCTTAATAAGATAACATACTTATGGATTAATAAGGGGAATCATAGCTCTACTCTTGGATATCACCACCTGCTGGAGATGGTCCTCCTGTTACAAATTTCTAGAAGTATTTATTTATAAATAATCTACAGGAAATAATATAACAAAAGTTCTTTCTGTGCATAAAGAAATCTACAAAAATGGTTTCTATATGTCCAATATAAATATAAGGTGATATTGATAGCCCAGTTTGAAAGAGTTTGACCAAACATATCATAAAACGTCATTTATCTTTTAATTGAAGGAGTAATAGTAGGGGGTACTATTGTTCTAAATACAAAATGGCTGCAATATCAGAAATTATCTCTTGCAACAATAAAAAGGCATGTATAAAAATGATCCAGCCATCATGTAAGGACAAGAAAATTCTCACCACAACATAACCTAATGTTTCATGCAACATCCATATATCGCGAAACATGCAGAAACAATAGTTGCAATATCGATACATATCTTCTACAGCATGTCTTGGTTGTCTGATTTTTTTAATTTGTAGAACGTCCTATCCTTAGCATTACCAAATATAAAAGACAAGTTTATATAGCCAATACTTTTCATTTAACATCATAGATAACTACGGTGTTTTCAAATTGAATGAGAATACGGCTTTAGAAAAAAAAAACTGCTTGCAAATGATTTGTTATTGGCCACCAGAAAAAATGGCTTTCTCCTTGCTTACGAAGGAATCAAAATTCCTTATTCGCCATCAGTTCTATTTTTTTTCTTGTTCACCATTTTGAGGCAGGGGAATTGCTGGCGCCCGGACGTCCGATGGAATTTTTTCCATCGGACGGTCATTGCAACATCGAAAATACATATCTAAAATATTGGGAATACATGTTTGCAACATGTATAAATTACGTACTGAAACACAGTGAAACATCTGGGTGCGGGGAGTAAAGATCCCGCCACAACATCGTGCAATGTTGCATGCAACACCGTTATATATAGTACAATTTGTGCAACATTGAAACAAACCTATTGCAACATCACTATCATGCAACTGCAACATCGAAAAAATTCTACTGAAACATAGTGAAACATCTGGATGCGGGGGGAGTAAAAAATCATGTCACAACATCGGAGCTATGCTTCATGCAACATCGAAACAAAGCTATTGCAACATCACTATCATATAACTGCAACATTGAAAAGTTCTATTGCAACACCATGGGTCTCGCCGCGCCATGGAGACGAGGGGAGCTCGACCCCGGCCATGGTGAGGGGGAGCTCGACCTCGGCCATGGGAGGAGAGGGAGAGGAGCTCTTGCCGCCAGCCATGGGGCAGAGGGAGAGGAGCTCGTGCCTACCATGAAGGATCTCATGCCGCCGGCAGCCATGGGAGAGAGGAAGAAGAGCTCGCTGCTGGCCATGTCGGAGAAGAAGAAGAGCTCGTCGGCAGGAGAGCTCGTCCTCGTGCACCGCCGGCCGCCGTCTTCCTGGACCCGTCGCCGGCTCGGCCTCAGGTCTACGCACCGTCGGCTGCTGCTGCGGCTGGCAGCGGAGATGGCGTGGTGCAGGGGCGGCATGGGGGGTGCTGCAGCGGAGACGGACCCCAGCGACCTGCTGCTGCCGCCGGCCTGCAGGGGCGTGGCCGCGTGGGGGCGTGCGGCCTGCAGGGGCGTCCGACACACGTCGGACGACGCCCGAGCCACAACATTTCCGTTGTCGCAGTTACCGGAAGATGGAAAAGACAGCATTGCCATTTGAGCCCACACGTCAAAGCCCTTCTCGTTCTCGTATTCTCTCCTCTCTCTTGTATATGGGACACATGTATACTTTCTATCTACTTCCACCCAAGGGAATGTCAGAACGAGATGGAGGGAAGTATTGTTCTTTTTTCTGCCATGCCTCATATCACCCAGCCTTTGTGATTTGTGTTACTGCTCCTCGTCACCATGAAAGCCAGGATTTAGGGCAACCTGTCCTTATCATAGCAAAGGCACACCATCTTGGGCAGGTTTTTTTTTCGAGAACACACAGGAGAGCTGCGTATCTTTGTATTTAAGAAGAGAGTTTGGAAACAAGTTACAAGTTACAACGTAGGCCGCTAGAGGGCTAGGGCGCACACACCGGGCACGAATTACATTAAATGACTATACCGCAACAAAAACAACCGCAGGGGAACGCTCGGAGGAGGCTAGGCTTGTACACTTACTCCTACCGACGTGCCAATTGTCACCGGACTCGGCCACCCTACTGCAGCCAGCCATTTTGCTCCTGCTAACAACCAGAGACGCCCTTCTTGGACAATGGCTTCCACCAGTTCCATCTCTGGTCTCGCCGATCCATCCCCGAAGGTGCGGCCATTCCTTTCCTTCCATACGCACCAGGTGATGAGCATGAAAGCAGAGTCCAATCCTTTTTGCTTGTTCGTGCAATGTCTTCCCCTGAGCTGTGCCCACCACTCGAGCATGTTGCATTGGACGGCTGGCTGGTGATACGAAGGACCGAGCGTTGACAGGATAGCGTGCCAGACCACCATAGTGTATGGGCACCTGACGAACAGATGTTCTGCTGTCTCCGGAGCTTGCTCGCAGAGCTTGCAGGTTGTCCAATCCTGTAGTCCATGGCGGTGCCTACGATCTGCTGTCCAAATTCGATTGTTTATTGCCAGCCATACGAAAAACTTTACCTTCAATGGTGCCCAGGCTTTCCAAATGTGCTTAGCTGCAGGAAATCGTGTTGAGCAGGTTGATAGGGCATCAGCTTTACACTTGTGTGTAGGCCACGCCGGCCATGGAGCGTCTAATCGGAACAAAGGCCTCCCCTCCATCGCCCTTGAGGTTGATCGGGGACGAAAACCATGGGCATTTTGTTCATCACAAAACAAATTCTGGCATCATCGTGGTCTAACGCAAGATTTTGGACGACTAATGCGAAAAGAGGTGGTGAATAAAGAAGCAAAATTTAAGCCAATGGTGGATAAGGAATTCTGATTCCTTTTTAGTAGAAAAGAAGGAAGCCACATTTTTTGAGGTCTTCTTCGGTGCTCCATACTACCCTATGGTAGTATGGAGTAGTATGGAGTATGGAGGGATGGACAAATTTGTAATTAGACTGTAATATAATTTTTTTATTCGAGCTCCTAACCTAAATGAACATATGTGTAAAAAGAAATAAATATATCGGACCAAATGAGTATAAAAATAAAAATAATTTTTCTCATAATACCCCTATACCACTATATTACTCGATCTCTACCACATTATATCACATGTTAAAAATAATTTTTTCCATAATACCCCTGTACTACTATACTACTCGACCTATACTACCTTATACTACAGGTGAAGGTCTAGTAGTATACAACTAATTTGGACCGTCAGATCTTTTATACTGGTCCTTTTTGAACACCAGTATAAGGTAGTATGGAGCACCGAAGGAAACCTCCATTTTTTATGGCAAATAAAGAATTCTCTAGGCCAGCAGGCCAATAGCTGGCAGTCTACCACTTCAATTTTTTTGAGATACTTTTTTTTAAAAAAAAAGTTGAGATAAAGTATCATGTTTGAACAAGATCTCTTCAATGTCCGATCTCCTCGCATCAAAGCAAACGTCAGGTGCAAGTGAGCTTTATATCGTGAACTTATCCGTCCTTGTCGGATTTTCATTGTAATTACTACATGTCCTAAGCTCATGAACTATGTGGGCATTCCTAAAAAATAGACCTAAGTGGGCTGTCGGGTTTTCTTTATCAGATGAGATGTTTAAGTTCATTCAACTTGTGTGGAGGTTATCATTTGTTGTTTGCATCCCACTGTCTTAGTCTCCTAGGACATCCGAAGTGGTATTAGTCAAGTGGCAGCTCACCACCACCATCTTCGTGAGTGGACCGCCGATGGGGAAGAACAACCAGTGAGCATGCTTGGTGGCGGCGACGACACGAGGATGGACGGTGGATTAAGGCAACGCTCAAGACATAGACATGCTCGACGAAATGCATGAGAACGAGATGGAGGAAGATAGAGAGGGATGAGAGAGAAGATGCCCCATTAGCGTGCTAGATGCTTATGTGGAAGGGTATGGATCTACAATGAATGATTTAAAAAGTTTAAGGACCAAAAATGCACTTTCAGAAGTTGGCATACCTTTGATGCATTTTACTCTAAATTATGATTATACATATGAAAACTTAAAGAAAGGTACACGGAAAAAGTACTTGAGAACAGGGGAGATACTCGAGCCTTCTTCTGTATTATTTTATATTAAGAAAAAAATATCCGGTCTGGAACATTCACATGTGAATGTCTACAAATAGAGGAACAAGTCCGGCCACATAACCAGAAGATACAAGAGTTCTCAGACTCCAAATATCACAAAAGAACATGAAAGAAAGACATCTAGAAAAACTAAACTTCAGACTGTCCATGCCCTTGGTTTAATCCTTATGCATCAACAACCCAAATATGCTTCATGATGATCTCCGTCGTGTAGAAACCGCATCGAGTCAATTTCCACCACAAACACAAGCAACCTCACTACACTAGATCTTTAGAAGGGCCTCAACTCCTTAAGGATCTCATTTGAAGACCTTTCCATAAGAGTATGGACATTGAGCTTGAAGGAATGTGTCCCATAGCAGCACCTCCAGGGAGGATGTGACATTGACTCGACACCGCTACTCATCCGATTGCTGGACTAGGTTTTCACCAAGAGAGAAGTGACACAGGAGCCAGCTTTGACAATGCCTCCATGGAGGAAATTGGCATGGTTGGATGTCAACATTGCCACTGATTGAAGAACCAAACAAAGCTTTTGCCGATGGCTCCTGCATCCCATCCTTCACACCACTATTAGGCATCAACCTCGTGCAGACCCAAAATGGCCATATGCCAAGCATGGGCTGCCCCACCCACAACCACCATACGACGCTAGGCGGACCATGGTGAGGATGAAGATCACAGCAGGTACAGTAGAAAGATATGGCATCCGCCTCACCACGACGACACCGGTGCCGATGACTGCGGCCACCATAACCGGTGACATCAACACCCTAACGATGAGGCCAAGGTCCTAGCTTAGGGAAACGCGGATCTAGGGAAGGGAGAGCGCATAGGCTCCCTATGACCTGGCGACAAGCCTGCTGCATGAACGGCGTGCCACCACACCTCGCTTGCCCGCCATCGCCCCCATCACCAGCAATACGCCACTGTCCTCAAGAAGGAGACCGTCAACGAAGGTCCGCTCGTGGGGCGCCAGCATCGTCGGCCGCTGCCGCCATGTAGGTCGGGGTAGAATCCCGGGCGAAGATGCCATCGGTCTTCCTCTGGTCGGGCACCCGACTTCGAGTTGGCTGCGGCAGAACGCAGATCAAGGGCAGGAGAGCTCCTGATGGCATTGCCGGACACCACCGCCCGCATCGCTCTCGGAAGAGAAGAGATCTTTGCCGCCGGCCTTCCTCGCCCCCGGTCGGGCTTACGGCATCGAGCTCCGACAACAGCAGGACCACATATGATGGTCGGAGTAGCCTCTAGCGGCATAGCTAGGGGCTGCCACCTGGGTCGCCGCAGGGGCGACGTAGGGGCAAGATCCACTTTTCCCTTCTTCTGCATTATTAAAATGTGAAGTACTGTTGCATCATCTGGTATACAGCAACTTGGGTTTGTGCTTCTTGAGTGGATGGTAATAACTAAAGAATATTGGTCCAACTTGAATAAATGTGGCGGAAAAATAAAGATATTAACTTTGCATTTGTTCCTTTGTCCTTGTAACGATTATTCTATCCGTTTCTTTTGTTTTTCATGCTGCTTTCTACGCATCTCTGACATTTCTCGGAAGTACACTTTTTTTTTGTTCTTAGCAACGAATACAGAAGTTGCTTCGCTGTACAATTGTTTTACCTTATGACTATCCAGTATCCGCATGCTAGTTTGGTCTATTTGATTGTATACCTATCAACTTATGACTATGTCAGGCTAATATTTTTTCAATACTGTAAATATTCCTATACAGTTTTATTTTGTTTTCAAGTAATGCAATTGACTGATTCTGATTTTTTTATTTCTTAATTTTTCATACATTTATAAAAAATGTCTTCTGCATTTTTAACAACAAAATATAAGTTGTTAAATAACTTTCCTGTAGTCTATGCATTATGTACTATTACATATATTAGTGGTCAAACTCTAAGAAGTGGGTATATTTAATGATGGAGGGATCACTTAACCATGTTAAATGTTATATTTCAGACATATTTCACATCATTAAATAGGGCTGGAAGATGATAAAGAATGGCCATAAAAAACCTACATCCTAATTTCCACAATGGAAAAGTTTTGGCGAGACAAATCATATCTAAATCAACAGATTAAAAATTTTGAAATGAACAGAATACTAAAAAAAACACCTTCCCGAGTTAAACATGCGCACCTGAGATCTACCTCTTATGGCCAAGCAATACTTATGGGCAGAAAGTTGTCAATAAACGCAACGGAGATACCTGCGTTGCTGATTTTTGTAAATTAACCTCAGATGCACCTTTTTGTATCACCTGGGTCATTCCCTCTGCACCAGTTCTGTTAATAGAATTTTGGAATATGTAGAGGTGACTATGTTAGATGTATGGTATTGTGTGACTTCGTCTTTTACCTCTTTGCTTTTACGAAAAAAATGTAGAATTTACAATTGTTACATTCCTGGGAACTTGCGTTAATGTAATCGGATGATGTCATAGACAAGATGGACTTAGAAAGGAGGTCCGGCAACTCTTCTACAAAATAGAGGGCGTCTCTCCCTTCTAATTGGATTAATGCATTTTCAGAAAAAAAAAAGAATGAAGGACCTATATATTTTAAAATTTTAGTCCGGCCTGTCAAAGTAGAACATATTCTTAACATCATAAAGTGTAAATGCCTTTTGCTTGAGACATATTCCTCGTTAAGGTTTAGTTAATGATGATCATGAACAAGTTGGTTATCTCTACCTCTAGGTTTCGGTAATAATAGAAACATAAATTGTAATTGTTGGAGAAGAACTATAGCTTGTGAACCAGTTAGCATTAAGCTATGCCGTTCTAAATGCTTGCTGCATAAGCTAGCAGGGAGTCAACTAGAAAAGGTTGTAATTTGTACAAATTTTGAAGTAGTATGCATAGTAATTTTGGATGCATCCTTACAAGCAGGGTTCACGTATGAGTGTCAAGAAATATTCTGATTTAAATTCTTAGTGCAAGATGTCTGGTTTTAGTGCCACAAAATTTTTAAATTTCTTTCAGAGCCATAGAATTTCTGATTAATAATGTCATTCCTTCTCTTTTTCCATCCATGTGATGTTAACTGAGGGGATAAAAAGATGAATTTACCATTGACCCCACTTGTCATTGTCTAACTCTCTATCCCTCCTTTTTCTCCTGTAAATCTCTTGCATTAGGTTCGTTTCCTCCACGAGTCCACAAGACCACAAAAACGATCAACCATCGACTAGCAGGACCTTGCGACTAGCGTCAGCGTTCTCGGAACCGCGACGAGCATCGCTCGGAAGATCCCCTCGCGTCAACCCTTCCCAAGCCGGCAAGGACGACCACCACGGCCAGCCGTCAAATTTCTATGGTCCTCGTAACCGTGACCAGCACAGCCGGTAAGGACGTCCACCATGGCCGGGGGATTACGACAAAGCCGATCCGTTGCCGCCGAAGTCCCCAGCGTCACCGGCAGCAGAGCGTCGCCTAATATCACCAAGTTACGACGATGCTTCACCTTGCACTCATTAGCGATGCACATATTCAGCCAATGGACATGAACTTCGATAATTATTTTAGAACAGCCACGATCGTCAAGATGGATTTGCTTTTGTTTCACTTAATATGAAAATCTGATGTTTTTCAATTGCGATGAATTTTTTCTGTTAGTTCAGATGAGCAAGGTGTCCACCCTGTCAAATACAATCGATTACATCAAAAATTTGCACTAATTTCATTTATTAGAAAGATCATATCCTGATTGCAGAGAAAAACGAGTTATAATTATAGTTTTTTTAATAAATATACAAACATTTTATTTAGTAATTTTTAAAAGCACATGCCTGTGGCACGTGCCCTTCTGCTAGTTAAAGATAAAGAACAAATAAATCAGTCCATAGTAGAAGAGTGCCCTCTCACGCTTGAGCGCGGTGACCTTCCTGGTCCGTAGCATGGCCTGGATCTCCTCTATCGTCCTTTCTAGACGTGCGAGTACTTGAGTCCCAGAACGCGGAGATGTCGATGTTGTATGACGATAGGGACGGCAGAAATCGGTCGTCGGCGGGCAATGCGGGACGCGGGGCTCAGCCTCCGATGCGCTAGGCGGGCTCGGCCGCCGGTGCATGTGCATCTGAAACCAACATGGCCCCATTAGCTATGTTATTGTGACTTTGGTCATTGAATGACAACATAGTCATTGAGACTAATAGTTTGTTAAACACGTGATTTGTAGGTTTTAGGTTCAAGAATAAAATCCAAGTCGCGGCATTCTTACCCAAATGTCAGTTTTGTGTAAAAAAACAGGATTTGGCTAAGGACTCAAAGTGGTTTGAATTGGATGAGTTATTGCGGGGTGTAGGCAACTGGAATATCCGATCGGGACAAATGGATCGGATAAAAAGATCGTCTCAGGAATGCATGGGATGCAGAGAAGTGAAGACATGGGCGATCGGAAGATCCAATTGAGGCTCTTTTTCATGGATCGGGCTGTGTAATCATTTGACCGGCGTTGAACAGCAAGCCTTAGGCGACCGGAAGGTTCGAGGTGCTGATCGGAGGTTTAAAAGAATATATCGAAGTTTATGCAGAGACGATGTCAACCACGATGCAACAAAAGCTATAGCACCGATCGTCGGTCGGAGTAACAATCACTATTGATTAGGAGAACGACAATGTCATCAAGAGGAGCAACGGCTATATATTCTCAGTTTGAGTGGAGCATTCGAAATATCCTATGGGAGGTTTTCAGTAGCGATCAAATATTCTGATCGAATCAATAACGTCAGCATGGGCAGAGGGGTGCAACGGCTAGTAGGCAGAAGGCATAGTGTGATCGGAAGATCCAATCAAAGGTCTTAGTGGCCATCGGATATTCCGATCCACTATAAAGTGAGCTAGTAGTTGGGTTTGTTTTAGGCAACGGCTCTCCCTGGTTGTTGAGCTTTATATACCCCCTACTCGCCCAGTTGGAGTTGTTGGAGTAATTAGGAGTTCATAGAAGTGCAAGCTGCATCAAGAATACATCTAACCCACCAAAGTGCATAAGAGAACATCCAAAGGCTTTAGCACAAGCTTAGAGAGTTTGTTAGTGCTAAGATTAGACCTCGTTTGAGTGAGAGCAAGGTGTTGCTATCTTGTGTGGGTTCTAGAGTGAACTAACTTGGAGTCTTGGTGACTCGCCGGCAAGTCTTCGACCCTCCGACTTGGTGTGAAGCAGCGACGACGACCGTGGTGCGGGGGATGTGGAGACTCCCTTCCTTAGTGGAGAAGCTCCTTAGTGGATACGGTGTCAAGGTGACCGGAAGATAAGGGAGTGATGCGCCTTGCCTTAGTGGTAAGTGACTCATCCAGCTTGGCGGGAGCCTTTATGGTGAGCCCAAAACCTTGACCAGAGCACTCGCCTTGGTGACCAAGAGCACATCCTTTTGGAGCTCCAACGTGAATTAGGGGTGGCATTTACCTACCGATACCATGGAATAAATTGCCACGTCAAGTTTGCATTCTCTAACCGTCTCCTCTATGTTTCCGCATTTCATACTTGCAACTTGAGTGCCTTTACTTTCATAAAATAGTATCTTGCTAGGATTGGCTCTTGGTTGCAAAACTCTTTAGAAATAGAGTGCAAACATTTAGAGAAACCTTAGTTGCACATTTAGATAGTATGTTTTAGCTTATATCTTGTGCAAAGTAGATTGTGCCATAGGTTAAGATTTTATAAGTGCCCCCCTCCCCTCTTAGGCTATATGAGCACTGATTCCTTACAACATCGTCGTCGACGTGCATGGCGAAAAGGAGGGGGAGGGAGGAGATTGAGGAAGATTAGAACACTTACAGGTGGAGCCAAAGGTAAAATGGTCTTTTTTTCATCACAGTTAACAGCACAAAGATGGAAATGGTGACGGAATGGAATTGAGGACATAAATAAGAAATTCTATGGCACTGAAAATTTCTAAAATTTTGCGGCACTGAATGAGGTAGTATAAATTTCTGTGACATTGAGAGAATTGGCTCTATTTTTTTTCTCAAACATGCAGGAGATGTCTATCTTTGCCTCTTCCCTTTTTTCTTTCCAAAAAAATCATTTTATGTGAGAGTATAGCAACTTGAGCTCATGAACAAGAGCCTGCACTGTTGTGAAGGAAACAGATGGACATCAGTATTCACTATTCAGTAAGGAAATATCCAGGGCCGTATACTGACGTGTGGTGTGCAATGGTTCAGGGCCATAAAAATTAGAGGCCTCCAAATCTATGTTTAGTACTAATTATCCACCTTTAATTAACACAGGTTACAAGGCCAATACTTATAAAAAAACAGAGAAGTCCTAGAAGGAGAAGTTTCAGTGCTAGTTTCATCAGCAATTAATGAGTTGCCACATAGGCATTTTAGATGACATGGCACAAGATTAATGAGGAGAGAGAAGAGGAGTTTCATCCTCATGACACCCGCCGGCTCGGTACTCAAGACGGATGACACTCCATTAAGGGGGTGTGTGTTTCATCCTTGTCACACTTGATCATATGCAAATGAAAAAAAAGTAGATGTTGTATATTGTCTATGAAACTATGCCATGACACTATGCATTGAGAGTACAAGTTTCATCCCATTCAAAAGCTCATGTGGCTGTCTATAAAATTGTGCCCATGACACTGGCACTGAGACTGGCCTTATAAAACTAAGACTTACCTTATATATGCAGCTCTTGTACGTGAACGTAACTCTCAGTCTATTTCGTATATAAAGCTTTACTTTCTCCATTTTATAGGCGCACCTCTATTTCGTTCAAGGGCCTCCAATTTCTAGGTACGGCCTTGGATGTATCATATACTTGGGAAACAGTTCGGATCCTGTATACAGCCTTATTCAAAGTGTAAGGACAGGCCTAAAAGTTATTCCCTGTCCCCAGGAGCTCCTATAAATTGGTTGCTTCCATGGTGGATTCAACTCGTCATTGATCTCAAGTGCTTGTGGCACATCAGAGATCTGTACCTGCAACAACCTCCAGAAGCTAGTACGTCTAAACTAGTGGGAGGTTGTGTGCACAAAGCAAGAAAAAAACACTCCGTAATAGTAATGATGGCTCGAGGTAAGGTTCAGATGAGGAGGATAGAGAACCCTGTGCATAGGCAGGTAACCTTCTGCAAGCGGCGGATGGGCCTGCTCAAGAAAGCCAATGAGTTAGCTGTTCTATGTGATGCTGATATTGGTGTTATGGTGTTCTCCCCTCATGGCAAGATGTATGAGCTCGCCACCAATGGGTCAGTATCTCTTTCTTCACCTCTCATGTTTATCTTCGCAAAAGTTACACTTGCTGAATGTTTTCACTTTCCGTTTATTTCAAATTTGTGTACGTTAGGAACATGCAAGGCTTGATCGATAGGTACAAGGCTGCCTATGGACAAATGCAAGGTGAAAGCAGCCGAAAGAAGAAACCTCAGGTCAGAGACTAAGAGGGTAGATCAAGTTATAGTGAGGGAACTTTGCTGAGCACATATTGGCTAGCTTAGACTAAGAGGGTAGATCAAGTTATGAAGATCATCTGTTTTCGTCAGCAGTGCTAACAAAGTTTCATATGCCATGATTCTTTCGGTTCAGAGTGCACATATTGGCAAAATACAACATTCAGGGTTTAATTATTGTACTAAATGATGATGTTCTTTATTATTGCAGGCAATACCTCAAGAGGTACTAGCGTTAAAATGTGAAATTGAATCACTTCAAAAGGGCTTGAGGTAAATGAGCTTTGTTATATGTTTATCATATATAAAACAGCATAAGGACTCTGTCGTCCCTGTAAGATAAATATCAGACTTAAGATAAAGCAGATTTTCTGAGCCGGGGTTCCTGTGAGCCCTGAATTGCCGCCGCCGCCGCTGATAGGTGGGGCCCCAGCCCCCGCCGTCGACTCCTCCCCCGACTCCGGCGGCCTCCGCCGCCGCCCGTCGCCCTTATCCACGCATTCCTCTCCCCCGCCGCCGTCGTCGGCCCAACCGCCGGCCTCCACCGCCCGGCCGGCGGCGCCCTCGCCGCCGGCCCCTCCGCCCCGCCGCCCGCCACCTCCGCCGGGCCAGCTGCCACCCCCAACCCCTTCTACACCTCCAAGGCCGGCCGCCACCCCAAACCCGGAACCCTAACGCCGGCGGCGGCGGGGGGGGGGGGGGGGATTCGGGGCTCACATGAGCACCGGCTCGCCATAACATTTGCGAGACTTACGAGAGTAAAACTAATGATCCTGCACTCTATATTATTCTTGAAAACAACGATATGTAATGCACCATTAGGCCAGTCCCAGTGGTGAGTTTCATGAGGTTTCATGCACATTAGGCTGCCACATAGGATTTTCTGATGACATGGCATCACATTCAAGAAAAAAGAGATGAAACTACATCTACACAAATACCAACTTGTGATGTGTCTTGAAATTAAATGCACTTTGGAGCCTATGAAACTACATCATAAAATTTTGCATTGGGAGAGATAGTTTCAAGTCTCATTTCATATCTTATTGCTTATGTGGCTACGTTGAAAACATCACCATGAAATCCCCCATTGGAATTAGCCTTAGAAAATGAAACTGAAATTAATATTATGTTCCTGCAATCTAATAATAGGAGCTAATGGATGGGACGCATTAAATTCTTAGAATCTGTAAACAATTGTTGTGTAAACAACATCAATGCAGGTACATGTACGGAGGGAGTGATATAAACCACATGAGTCTTGATGAGCTCCATGCCCTCGAAAGTAACCTTGAAATATGGGTACAAAACATTCGGTACCAAAAGGTAAGGTTTATGCTCTTTTCAATACAGATGGAAATTTTCTGGTAGTTGCAAAGCTGTAATATGCTGCCTTTATATGGTTAACAGATGCAGATCATGTCTAGGGAGATTGACATACTCAGGAACAAGGTTGGGCCAGCATGTCCATTTTTACTTCCTGTAACAAACTCGAGCTTGCAGATAAAAGAGATAAACAGTGAACTTCAATTCCCTTCACCAATGTTTTGCAGGAAGGCGTATTGCAGGCTGCCAATGATATACTACAAGAGAGGGTACTTCTAAACTCTCATGTTCCAGCACAAAAAACAAACTTCAGTGTTTGAAACATCAATTTAGGCTGATATGGGATTTAGTTCGAGATTATGTACGGATTTAGGGATTGACCAGAGGAGTTAGTGAGCTAATCTTTTTAAACTTGTACAAAGCGCAACCGATATATCTTATACGGTTATACCTTGCAATAGGCCTATATAAAGCCCCTCTCAACCCAACATGTTATTCAGAAGTATTTTTACAAGTTGGGAGATGTGAACACATTACTGACTGCCTTATCTTTTGCCTACAGATAACTGAGCAGAACGGGATTCTGAACTCCACTGGATCGGTGATGATACCACAAGTGCCATTTCAGATGAACGGGAGAAGTAACTACGGTTTCTAAACCTAGATATCCGTATTATCAAGTTATCTCGTCGTTTCTTTTGCAAGCTCAGCTAGGCTACCACGCCGAGATCCTCCTAAGAGCTTTGTACCTGTCACTCATAGTTGTGATAACAGCATTTGCATGTGGAAAGGTTTTTGCATGTCTAAATAAACTGCCTTTTAAGAATAGATAATATATGCATGCCTACATTTGATGTAGCATAATTTAATGAAAGCGATATCGAGATTTGGCACTCGGAATTCTGATTCATGGTCTGTTTGAGAGGGCTGCGGCTTCTTCGAAAATGGCTACGGCTTGACTGGTGAAGCGGTTTTTTAGGCTTTGGCTTCACCTGTTAGTAAAACGTTTGGCAAAACGGCTTCACCTGGTAGTTGAAAACGGCTTCTCCAGAGATAAAACCAGGGTGAAGCCGGGTGAAGCCACGTTTTGTGGTTTCACCATGCCAGGCAAAAAGGGCTTCACCACCGGCTTCACTGCCTAAGCCGCAGCCAGAAAACATGTTTGGGAGGGCTTTCCGCTGAAGCCCCTTTTGAAGCCCTCCCAAACACCCTCTCAGTTTCAACGGATGTTCCAGCACAAAATGATCCACCAAATATCTGATTTTTTTCCGGACAATTTGTTATGGTCCTAACCACAGTGGCGACGACTTTAGCCCAGCTATTCTTCTTCCCCAGTGCTTCACGCAGTCTAGGTCGTGACACAATTCTTTGTAATTACGGAAGTGTTTCGACAACTTGAGAAGCAGAGAAAAAAGTCGCCTCCGTCAGTTAGCCTCTTGCTTTGCCTAAATTGCCTCCGCCAGCTGATTTCCTCACCAGCAACCGCACTCTGCTCTAAGGTTTTCAAATCTGGTTTTGAAAATTTTTCGTCCCCCCTTGAAAATAACTGAAGTTTCCGAAATTTCGTTAATTTCAAAATTTAATTATGTAGTTATATATGTTTGTATCGATTGATAGTCACAACTGGTTCAATTTTTTCGAATTATGTAGTTATGTATGCTTGTTTGCGTTAGTTCAATTTTTCTGAAATTTTTGAGCCGAAATGATTTTTTTCGTTCACCATAAAAAACACAAAATTCCAAAAAAATTGGCGAAATTTCGTCAAAATTGTAAACCTTGCTCCGCATTGCTCGGCAGCTCGTGCAGTAGATGTGCCAAGAGCGTTGACTACCTCGTCAGTCGTCATTCAGGAAGGCTGTGACGAGAATTTCGTTTATCAGATCGACAAAAATCCTTCCTCTGCCTAGCTGGACCGTAACTCTGGTCCCTCTCACGATTTCATCTAGCCGGCCGACAAAATCCCTTTTCATTCATTGTGTTGACGAAATTAGGGCTACAATTTCGTCAATCTACTCATAAAATGATAATATCTATATTTTCATCCAACAATTAGACGGAACGATGATCGTATACTTTTGTAGCCACCCTAGATCCCACTACCGGCAGCCTCTCCTGGCCGTCGTTGCTGCTGTTGGCGGTGGCCCCTTCTCCCTTTCCCATTCCACTCCCACCCCCACCCCAGCCTCTCTTTTATTTCGTGTTTTTAGATCTGGATCTCTCGCCTTTGTTTCAGTCGGCGGTGCTTTTCCAAGGCAGTCGTGCTTGGCTTGCATGGGGTGCGCCTTTCATGTGCGGGCGGCGGTGGTCGTCCATGTGGATGGTGATGTGAGTGGGCGCGGTGGTAGGCTATGTTGTCCATGCCGGTGCGTCTTCATTTCTCCGTGTCTTCTCTCCTTCCTATCTGGGATGGTTCTCGTTCGTGGTAATGATTTGTCATGCAGGAGCTTCAAGCAAAAGCTCTACTCGACTGTTGTGTCGTGTCAATAATGGTGACGTTGCTAGCATCGTTTCCCTCCTTTGAGGCGTTGTTGTGTCATTTTTTTTTTGAAAAAGGGTTTACCCGACTTTTATAGAAAGTCAATAATGGTTGATACAAACTGTGCTGGGTACCAGCTATCACTGAGACACAGAAAGATCTATGAAGACAAGTGTTACACACACAGACTAAACGAAGATCCAAAATGAGTTTCACTACATGAAAATTTCTCTTGTGGGGTTCTTTGCTTTAGTTTCTTCAAGAATTCCTCCCTCCATCTTGATATTTGCTTCATCCCCTTATCCAACTTGCACCTGTCTTCTTCCCGCAGCAGGATTCTCCATCTCTGAAAGAGAGAATGAATTTTAAACAGGCAGTCGGTTGGGTTAACTGGAAACACCCCCTCTATTGCCATTTTGTTCCTTGTAGTCCATATGACCCACAGGATAATAGTTAGCAGAAATATGGTTAGTTTTCTTTCCCCCTGTTCCTGACACCCAATTGTCTAGGAAGTTTTGTATATTCCAGGTGTCCTTTCCCACCCAAAGGTCAGTGGTTTTCTGGCGTTGTTGTCCAGAAATAGTTTTGAGGCGTTGTTGTGTCGTTTTCTGCAAAGGTTAGTGGTCCTCCAGGTGAAAACCAACTCCGGCTCACTGGATGGGCGACGATGGC
Source organism: Urochloa ruziziensis (assembly GCA_015476505.1). Taxonomy (NCBI): domain Eukaryota; kingdom Viridiplantae; phylum Streptophyta; class Magnoliopsida; order Poales; family Poaceae; genus Urochloa; species Urochloa ruziziensis. The sequence goes on along the minus strand of CM027125.1, from coordinate 36,916,508 downwards.
GTCTTTGATGTCGTTGTTCTTCTTAGAGACGTCGCTTTGGAGGTCATCTTGACCGGTGATTATTACCTAGGCAGAGTCTGGCGATGGCGGCAAGGTTTGACGAGTAACAAAAGACTATTTGCAGGACAATTCTGACATCAAAGTTTTTAAGAAGATAAGAGATGTGATATATTATTGCTGCATAAAGAAATTGTGATATATTATTGCTGCATAAAGACATTCATTAAGGGTGCTCTCAATAACTGGCTATGTCACCCTCTAACGTCGGATATGATCCGATATCGGAGAGAGAATGCCAAAAAAACACCTTACGAGCAATGCTCCACGAGAAACGGAGTGTCTCTGACGACTTGCGCCCAACAATGTGCATTAGTGTTAGTGAGCCTTGGACCCCTTTTTTTTTTTTTTTTTTTGCCTCCCATGTCTTGCTCAGCTGATGATTTACCACATCTGATGGGGACGCCCTAACTAGCTTTTAGTTCAGTATAAAAAAAACTAGCTTTTAGTAGGGGAAAACTTGGAAGAAAGTTATATACGAAATCTAAAATGTTATCTATTTGACAAAAACTATATTCTTTAGAGAAGGGAGAAGATACATGAACTCAAATTTTACAGGGGAAGGATAGGAATTTCGGGCTAGGTCAGGCCAATATTTCTAGAACCTACACACAACTAACTGGACCCGGCTCACGATGGTCTTGGCTGTTAGCTGCCCCATCAGAAGCGTGCATTCGGAAGTGAACTGGCACAAAAAACAGAAACAGAGCTCGCAACGTCTGGCCTCTGCTGCATCGCCTGTCCGCATCGGTGACCTCACCGCGATCGTTGCCTGCCGTCATTGGGTCTCAAGAGTCGGGGGAATGCGCCAGGTTCATTGAATCAGCCTCCACCAAACAAGGCAACAATCATTGCTTTCTCAAGTGTTTGGGCGGCATCATCTTCCGTCTGCTTACCAATCACCATTCATCACGCCTAACTTTGTCAGCATAAAGAGAGGTGCAAGGCAAAGTGGGATTGTGGGAAGAAGACGGCGTCACAGCCTCACAGGAGGAGGGAGGGACGATGAGCAACGGCGGCGCCAACGCTATCCCCCTCCTCACCCCCTACAAGATGGGGAAATTCGATCTTTCCCACAGGTATGCCCGCCCCCTTGGCCCCTTCTTTGGTCGTTGGTCGGGTCAATCCGAATTTCCTAATCCCCAATCAGCAAGCAATTGGTGCGTGATTAGCTTCCCAAGGAGTGATTCGTTGGGAATCCTCTGTACATGCGAGTTGCGCAACTGGGTGTTTCATGTGGGCGTCAAAGCGGCAATACTAGGTACCGGCTTAGCGCTGCTTTTCCGGTTTTCCCTAACAAGGAAGATGACAAGCCATGGGCCGGCATAAAATCGGAGTCCTCCCGTGTGTGTTGTGATTTTCTTCGATTTTATTATTTGGATTGGATGCCGTCTGCTGTTCATAGGGAGAGCAGGTTCTCCAATCCAATCATGTTTTGGCAGGTTGAAGGCGTGTGGTGCTTTCCAGCACGCAGAATCGATATGGGTCCTGAATGTGTGTCATCATGTTGAATTGTTACGGAAAAAGAGTTATTTTGTACACCTGGAGTCCACCTTACTCTTATGTCTTATCTCTTTTGAGAAAAAAAAAATGTCCAATGAATCTGGAAGTGTGACGTGTGTATCAGCAATTTTCAAAGATCCATTTGGTCCTAAGAAATTCCTTTTCCTTTGTTTATAGGGTGGTTCTCGCACCACTGACAAGGCAGCGGTCCTATGGCAATGTTCCTCAGCCTCATGCCATACTGTATTATCAACAGAGGACGACTAACGGAGGCCTTTTGATTGCTGAGGCCACTGGAGTGTCAGACAATGCTCAAGGGTGCGTCACCGATATCCTCGGGCTGCAGCTTCTGAAAGTCCATGTTGTCATGTTAAGTTTCTTTTTCACAGTTTACTATTTATAAAGAAGATGTGTCCTATTTGAATAAAAGGTACAAAGATACTCCTGGCATTTGGACTAATGAGCAAGTGGAAGCATGGAAGCCGATCGTACATGGAGTTCATGAGAAAGGAGGGATATTTTTCTGTCAGATTTGGCACGTAGGAAGAGTCTCTAATTCCAGTAAGTTTGCAACCTCTAACACAAACTTGTTCATGGAGCCAAATCTAATGGTAGTGTAGTTAAATTGCAAGAAAAATAGGTTCCCAATCATGAAGACTTCATAACAACATTAGTTATCCTTGTCATGAACGATGATATCGGCACGCTCTACCATATTTTCTACTATCCATGAAGACTTCATAAAAGCATTGGTTATCCTTGTCATATACATATTGGCACACTTATGCTATGTTTCTGCTACTGCTTTTTTAAATAGATTATGGCATTATACCAACAAATGTTAAATACTCCAATGCAGCTTTCCAACCAAATAGGCAGGCTCCAATTTCAAGCACTGATAAGCCACTTAAACCTCAAGTGAGAGCCAATGGTGTAGATGTGGCTACTTTCACACCTCCTAGACGATTAGAGACTGATGAAATCCCTTTGATCATAAATGATTTCAGGGTAGCTGCTAGAAATGCAGTTCAAGCTGGTAAGTACCTTTTCCCAGTTTAAGTGTAAGATTAGCCTACAAAGCACATACAAATGTCATTTTACTTTAGTCATACTTATTTATCAATTAAATTGAGATCAGTTGAAATTAACATATAGATGTTCTTATGGATTAAGTGTTCAATAACTATCAAGTAGTTTACTGCAATCCTAGCTGATATACCTGATTGAAAGGGCAATCTAATATTAACTCTCTATATGATGTGTAGGATTTGATGGTGTTGAAATCCATGGAGCTCACGGTTACTTGATTGATCAGTTTTTAAAGGACCAGGTCAATGATCGCACAGACAAATATGGTGGCAGCTTAGAGAACCGTTGCCGGTTTGCATTAGAAGTAGTTCAAGCTGTAGTTGATGAAATTGGAGCTGATAAGGTCGGGATAAGGCTGTCACCTTTTGCCAGTTATTCAGAAGCACCAGACTCAAACCCAGAAGCTCTAGGCCTGTATATGGCAAATGCACTGAATAAATTTGGAATCCTCTATTGCCACGTGGTGGAGCCACGGATGGTAAAACTTGGTGAAAAATTTGAAACACCCTACAGTCTTCGTCCAATGAGGGATGCTTTCAAGGGAACCTTTATTGTTGCTGGAGGCTACAATAGGGAGGATGGAAATAATGCAATCTCCACTGGGTATGCTGATTTGGTTGCATACGGGCGCATATTTTTGTCTAATCCTGATTTGCCTCGAAGGTTCGAACTAGATGCTCCTCTTAACAAGTACAACAGAGAGACATTTTACATCCCTGATCCAGTTATTGGATATACTGACTACCCATTTCTTCCGACAGATGTGTAAATGGGCCATTTTCACCAAAGTTCCTTTTAGATTGAGTGGCTAGTTGTTGTAATGGAAATATTAGAGGAATAAATCGTTCATAATGCCTAATTTTCATGTGTATGGACAAAGAAATATGATCATTGCAATCAATGCTTTAAACCTTATTTGTGAAAAGAGTGAGAAGCAGATCAAATAGGTTTACATGCAACTACTATGAGGCTAGTGTAGTCAAACGGGGCTTCCATCTTTCCTCTTTTTGCTTCCAGTTGTTCCAATAGTTACTGAGACAGTCATGGAAAAGTGGGATCTCATAGTGAAGTGTCATGGTGAAGTTGTTTAAGGTGTCTTCCGCATTACACTAGTCATTGAGCTTATCTAACTGCTTAAGCATGTCTTGGAATGATTATCCATCTATGAAGTAATTGTACCTTGCCATAACTAAAGAAATCAGGCTTGTAGATCAAGGGAATCGTAGCTCTTAGCTTTATTCAGGGATTTCACCTGCAGTTACAAAAGGTTATTAGTTTAGACATCAACATACTTCTAACACATACTCCATCTGCCCTGTGAAAAGTGCAATTCTAGTGTTTAAAAAAAATCACACAGAGTGCGATTCTAGGATTTGGATCTCAACTACCTACCTAATTAAGTGGCCAGATTTGACTTGCATGTCAAAACTAACTCAATATGGCAAATAAATGAGGGCATGAGGATCTTTCACGCCACTGCTAATCTGTGTGAAAATAACTAGAAATGCACTCTTCACTATTATTATAATGGTACACAGCTCTCCTGCTTCTTCAAAAAAAAAAAGGTACAGAAGACGCCTTTGACTACTAATTCATGTATAATCAGTTTTAAAACCTATTGGAATTGTACTGTTATGGAAACAAATCTGCATATATCATTTTTGTATCACAGATCTAAATATCAGTGGTACTGGTAGCCAAAATTTAGGAGTTTGATCATATCTACTTCAAAGCATGACCTTTTTTTAGGGAAGAGTAAAAATGCATCACTATTATTCCCAGGTAAAATAAAAGCTATATAATGGCTAATGTTTTTGTTGTGTGGCAACTTTAGCATCTTAGAAGTGTTAGCATTTCCTGTGTTAATTTTCTGAATCTTTTACATGGTGTTATAGGCTTATAGCTGCCACTTTCATTTTCTGTATAAAATACCTTCTAACTAAAGTGTACGGAAGATGCTGTCAACTTGGAGTTTTGTTTGCTCCTGGGCACCAATAGCTTTCCCAAAAGAACCTGTTCTGTATAAATTTATTCTTTTAGTTTCTAGATGCCTGCTGTTTCTCTTCAGTTTTTCTCTATCAGAGACAATAGATATGGAAATCTAGTTCAGAGTTAAATATTTGGTCATCAGATGGACCGGATTTTTTTTAACCAATTGCTGATTACCACACTATGGTTCAGAGTTAGCATATTACTGTGATCTGATTTATCAGTGAGGATACACATATATTTCACTTGGGTTTTTTCCAACCATGCATTCTTTTTGGCTAGATTTTGCACCGCTTATTTGATTAATTCTAACTTCTTTCATTTGTTACTTGAAAGGAATAGAAGGAAATCTGACTTGTAGACACGTTTCTTACTTAAAGTTTGCAAAAAATGATTGTTTTACTCAATTGGTCTGCTGAGTTGAGAGTCCCAGAGATCCTTGGTATAGTGATATCTTCAACATAGGTTTATGCTTCAGCAGTGGATATGGTATTACCTAAACTTACTTAGACTTGCAAAAGACATAGAAATGAAATAAGAACACCAGTTTTGCCTTTGTATTATATCTTTATCCTGGTAGTTTCTATTCTTTCTGTTTCTTTTGTTGTTAGTGCTGCTTTCCACTTGCCCCCGGCCGATTACTGAAGTAAACAAACTATCCTAAGGATGGGCGCAAAGTTTCTCCCTTACATCACTAATTGTTTCACCTTATCCATCATCAACATGCCTGTTTGGTTTATCTAGAGTTGGAGCTTAGTTGAGGCCAGAGTGGGCCATGGCCTCCTGTCAAACGTAATTTCTACAAGTAACTCTTGATCCACGCCCATAACAGTGTGCATATCATCTAAAAATATCATTTGGACAGGCTTGTTACAGTATCTTAATTTTTATGAATGTATGTTGCATCTTTATTCTATTTTATGAAATTCATCTATTTCTGAAATCTTCCTCAACTAAGCTCCAACTCTGCACCCAAAAAAAAACATATGCAGAGTTGGAGCTTAATGGCTGTCCTAAATATACTCCTTCCTTGTTTTTCAAAACATGATACCAACTACCATGTGTACAAGGACCAGGAACACAGATTTTAAGTAATAAGCCCCTTGTCACTAAATATAGTTAGATAGGTCAATTTTCCTAGTTTTAACCTTCACATATAATAGTAAAAGAGCAAGAAATATGTTTTTGAGGGTATATTTCAATATAAAGCTAGTGCCCTTATTTTCACATGTTTACGTATATTGTACTCTTACATGTATTGCAAAATACAGGTCAACATTTTAGAACTTTGACCTTATTTATTGATGGAGTACCTAGTCCATTTGAATGGTATTGTTCTCTCCAACATCATCCACAATGTCAATAGCACGGCTGGAAGATGAAACAACTTTGGACAACTATTTAAAACGAACAAATACATTTGAACTGGACAATATTTTGAAACAAACAGAACATTAAAAAGGAAATCTTCATTGCTAAGCAAAAAATGAGCATATGAAAAATACCTTTTATGATTAAGCAATACATATGCTTCAAGATCAAGTGATCAACATAGCCAATCAAAATAAAAGGCTATAAAACCAATCAACACAAAAGGTTGATAATAAAGGAACACAGCTGCATTTTGAAATGCTCAAATCCATACTTAAGTTGTTGATTCTAAGGTTTCATTGGAGTTCCCAGAATTTGCTGAATGATTGGTATGATTGCCTCGCTACAGTGATTGATCACATCAACTTCCACAATACTTGAAGATAACTGGTTTGTAATGTGGATCTAAAGCAATATTAAAGGATTCATTAAAGGGGTGGTCCTGGTAAACTGCAACCATGGTCCGCATGGTATATAGTTTTTCTTTAGTTTGGTACTTTGGTCAATTAAGATTTGTTTCTGTTGTGCATGCACAAATTGGTTATGTGTGTCCTGTGAAAGCTTCTTACTAGCAAGAAAACGAGTGGTCCTGAGTCCAGACTCCTAAAGTAATGGACTGATGCTGCTTAGCTGCATACTGATTCTTGCTTTATTCTTTTAGTACTTGCCTATTTGGGAGTGTGGAAATGACAGGTTCTGGTTCTGTTGAGCGAACTATTCCATTCTGGATTAAAAAGCATTGTAGCCAACCAGCAGTTTGGTTTCCATGTGGGTATGCCAAAAGAACAGTTGTGCCGCTGACAGCTCCATTTGAGACTTTTGGTTAGTGTTAGAATTTATATAGAAGGCAGAAGTCTGGGGATCAAGTTTACAAACAGACTTTGTGAAACCAGAACTGTGGTATGTGTAGCGGAGCCTTAACAGCTGGTGTCCACACTGTTCTTCTTTTCATTTTACTTTACAGAAATAAGTTTAGACTTTAGAGCATACAGTATGGCTTTATTGTTTCCATATAATTTGAATCAGATGGCGGCATAGAGAATATGCGCTTAGAACAAAGCTAGGTGTAGATTTTAAAATTTTAGTCTGACCTTTCAAAATAGAACAAATTCTTAACAATATAAAGTGTAAATGCCTTTACATGGGACATATTCCTCACTAAACATTCATTATGATCATAGAAAACTTGAGTGTTTAGGTTGGGGCAGCGCAAGCAGCATGAGTTTATTTATTTAGTTAGAAAATAATTTGCGCACTTCTAGCCTGTTAGTATTTACCTAACCCTTTTACTAGCAAGCTACTGTAATGACTCCTAAGGCAGTTGGGAGTCAACAGGAAACAAGAAGATCTAACTTTATATCTGAAATTTGAAGGACAATATGTTTCCAGTGGTTTTGTCTTCTTCCCAGTGAACAATTTCTGCTATATATCTTTTTCTCCGTTCTGAAAACAGCATTCTCATGCAACAAGGGTATTTCGGAGTCAACTTGATCTTGAGAATGACAATGAAGGCTGTGCAGGAAACAGAGGGAGAGGAAGGACTGTGCAGAAATTTATAGGCGAGGGTAACAGTTCAGATCCTCTATTAGCCTTTTACAAAGTGGAAGGACTGGCCTACTAATTATTCCTTGTCCTCAAGAGCCACAATAAAATGCTCGCTTCCATGGTGGATCCAAGCTGCCATTTGCCTCAAGTGCAAGAGGAAGATCAAAGTCGTCACAACAGTCTCAGAAGCTAGTCCAAACTAGTGGGAGGTTGTGTGCACAAACTAGAAAAAGGGTTCATTCAGTAATGGCCCGTGGTAAGGTCCAGATGAGGAGGATAGAAAACCCGGTGCACCGGCAGGTGACCTTCTGCAAGCGGCGAATGGGCCTGCTCAAGAAAGCTAAGGAGTTGTCTGTTTTGTGTGATGCTGATATTGGTGTCATTGTGGTCTCACCTCATGGCAAGATTTATGACTTAGCAACCAACGGGTTTGTATATCTTTCTTGTTTATTAATGCGAATGTTCCTGTGCCAAGTGCTCATTTTTCATGTCTTTGTTTTTTTTTCTATGTTAGGAACATGCAAGGCTTGATCCAGCGGTACAAGGGAACCTATTCAGAAATGCATGGTGAAAGTAACGAACAGAACAAAACTCAGGTTAGAGGCTGATAGTATGCATCAAGTGATGTGACTCTGCAATTTAAAACAATCGACAAGAATAAACCTAAACATAGAAATGGTGAATTTTTATGAAACTTTGTTGTGCATCATTAACGAGGAAACTTTTGCTTAGGGCGCCTGTGCTGTACTTCTGTTTATCAGTGATGCTAACAGAATTTCATAAGGCACTATTATTTCTATGAAAACCTTTTTTGACTTACATCATACATTCATACTGATTGAAGATGATATGGTACTGTATACTGATACTCTTGTTTTTTGCAGGCAATACAGCAAGAGGTATTAGCATTAACGCATGAAATTGACTTGTTTCAAAAGGGCTTAAGGTAAAGTAGCTTCATTACATATATACAGTAAAATTCATAATGGACTCTGCATGAACAAGTGACGAAGTTACTTTTTTTGAGAAAAATAGCATTGATGGTACAAGAGTAATATATGGTGCATGGCATCTTTCATATAATGTATTCAGGAGAGCAGCTGTAACTTTATAACTAGCTAGAAACATGTTTCTTTCATTACCTTCCTGATTCTTTCTTTCCTAAAACTCATACAAAACCCGTACCATTATATAGCTCCATAATTTTCAGGGAGAATGCAGCTTCACAGTTACATTGTGGTCGAACAACTTGCTAGTATGAACTGATGGTCATATTGAACTACCAAGAATCCACCAACCACAAGAAAATACCAGATTTTACAGTGTTTGGTAAGCAGGTATAGTATTGAGTACGGGACTGATCAGAAAGGTGCACATCCATGCAGGTACATGCATGGAGAGAAGGATATAAACCACATGAATCTTGGTGAGCTCCAAGCCCTTGAAAATAATCTTGAAATGTGGGTGCATAACGTTCGGTCCCAGAAGGTAAGGTTCATGCTCTTCTCGATACAAGTGGAATCTTTTAGAAAAGATAGTGTGCCTGCAAGTTTGATATACGGCTCTTATATGTCAAACAGATGCAGATCATGTCTATGGAGATTGAGATGCTCAGGAACAAGGTTGGTTTAGCAGCTGTCACTCTGTTCATGTGTGGAACTGCTGTTTACATACAGAGAAAGGGCTAACATGGTTATTGTTACCTTCACCGATGGAACTGTCTTTATATTTTGCAGGAAGGCATATTGCAGGCTACCAATGACATACTTCAAGAAAGGGTACTTAATCTGTATTCCCTATCTTTTAACATAAAAATGTGCATAGATTGAAATACTGTGTTAGGATTTAGGGATGAAGTGGATTAAGTTCAAAACTTCCATGCATGCCCCTTCATCTATACACAAGTCCGAACATACTTAGTGTATATCTTTTTTTTCTAGTCTTCAAAGCCCCTGCTAACCTGACGTGATATTCAGAGAGATTTTGTATGACGGAGGTGCTCTAGGAGATATCAACAGATACTTCACTGGCTTGATCTTGTGCCTGCAGATAATTGAGCAGAATGGGATTCTGAATTTCGGTAGCACTGCAATGATACCGCATGCACCATTCCAGCTAGCCATGGAGAGTAACTACTATATTTCTAGGCAAAGCTGAAGTCCTATCAAGTGAGCTCATCTCATCTGCTCTGTTTCCAGTTCAACCAGACTACCATAAGAGGGCCTCACATAGCTCGTATATGGCACTCCATCTTTGGGGAAGAAATCAACATTTGTATCTGTGCAGGTTCTGCGCATGTAAATAAACTACCATGATAGATCGCTCTGTATAATATGAGAGAACTCTATGGATGCAATATCAAAATTTGGCACTTGTAGTTGTGACTCGGATTACCATAGATGTTTGCAGTACCAAAACATCTCGAGGTTCTTGCTAGTACATTTTTGTAACTCTGTAAGTGTCTGATGACAAAAGATCAGGCAGAGAAACACATAGGAGATACTGCTGTCTTCATGATTCCTGTAAGGCACCAAGACACGGTCGTTATGCCTTCATGTCGAACAGCATCTGCTCTTCTGCTGCTGTTGCTGCTGCTGAATTGGCTGTCCTTTCATCTGAACTAGATTGGAGGGCTTCCTCTCCAAGGCTGCCTGACTCCCAGCTTTGCTGCAGAGACGCGCAAATTCCATCAGGATAACCCTTTTCAGAAGAACAAAAAGGTTAGAAACTTCTGTCAAACCTTCTCTTGATCGCTGCAGACATCGCCAAGAAAGCGTCCTCCACGTTGATGGATTCCTTAGCACTTGTTTCCAGGAACGGAATGCCTATCTCATCAGCAAAAGCCTGCACTGATATGCATTGCTGATGTTACAAAATACACAGTGGTGAACGATAATTCGATAAACTACCAACGATTTACATCGACCATCTGTTAATTGAAAGTTTGACCTGTGCCACTGCAGTTTCAACAGCCCTGCTCTCAGCCAGATCGCACTTGTTGCCAACGAGAAGCTTGCATACACTGTCGTTGGCATATCTATCAATCTCACTCAGCCACTGCTTGACATTGTTGAAGCTCTCCATGTCCGTGATGTCGTAAACGATCTGGGGGGACCCAAGCAAGCAAATAAGCAATGGGTGAGATGCATATCCAGATGTTAAATAATTTGTTCGCGCTCTGATTGCTTACAATTATCCCATGAGCTCCACGGTAGTAGCTGCTTGTAATTGTTCTGAATCGCTCCTGCCCTGCTGTGTCCCACTGTGAAACATGCAACAACCATCAGGTGTTGCTAGCACAAGACCATACCGGGGGATTACAGTCACTGCTTTGCCCAGTACAATTGCCAAAAATAGAAGATTACAAGCTAAGTAAATTCATGGTGACAATTTGAGTGCTCTGCTATCCTTTCATATGCAAAATGAGCATGTACAGTTAGATCCTTGTTTGATCATAGTTTGGCACAAAAACAGGGAAGAGTGCATTTTCATATAATGTGCGGTTATGTCCCTACCGCCATGTCATTATGTATTCTGAACCAAACTAATGAATTGGCTGCTTCAACAAGAAAAGGGGAACTGTACGTTAAAAGAGGTTGCAGCCCAGTTTTTTCAGTGTCAGGCTTCTCTGTCACCCAAACACAGAAGAAGTATACTATTCATAAGTGCTATTGGGAATAATTTCTGTCCATTCTTCCAACCCTAGAAGGGTGGGCTGAATACTAGAGATACATGGGCCACTAGATGGGCCTTTACACTACATGGGCTCTAAGTCCCAATATACACTAACACTCCCCCGCAGTCTGTACTACCGGCGCAGCGAAGTACAAGACTGGACATCAAACAATACAAGAAACACTCCCCCGCATCAAACAATACAAGAAACACTCCCCCGCAGTCTGTACTGTCGGCGCAGCGAAGTACAAGACTGTGCAAGAAACACCATACATACACACTCCCCCGCAGTCACAACTAGCCACTGACTACGTTGAGACTGGAGCGGAACTCAGAGAACGTCGTGGAGGGGAGTCCCTTGGTGAATATGTCCGCGAACTGCGAGGTGGTCGGGACATGGAGAACCCGAACCTGGCCGATGGCGACTCGATCTCTGACAAAGTGCAGGTCAATTTCCACATGTTTCGTCCGCTGATGCTGAACTGGGTTTGATGAGAGATACACGGCGCTGACATTGTCGCAGTAGACGAGCGTGCTCTTGGCGAGCGGGCTGTGAAGCTCCGCCAAGAGCTGACGCAACCAGGACGCCTCCGCAACGCCGTTAGCAACAGCCCGGTACTCCGCCTCTGCACTGGAGCGGGAGACGACCGGCTGTCGCTTGGACGACCAGGAGACCAGGTTGCCGCCGAGGAAGACGGCGTACCCAGAAGTGGAGCGACGTGTGTCAGGACAGCCAGCCCAGTCAGCGTCGGTGTAGACGACAAGCTCTGTGGTAGGAGATCGGTGAAGAGCAAGACCGCAGTCAACTGTACCACGAATGTATCGAAGAAGCCGCTTCAGCGCGGCAAGGTGTGGCTCTCGAGGATCATGCATATGGAGGCAGACCTGCTGAACTGCATACGTGATATCCGGCCTGGTGAAAGTGAGGTAGAGCAACGCACCAGCGATACGCTGGTAAGCAGTCCGGTCAGCAACAGGAGCACCCTCAGCTGCAGGAAGCTTGGCCTGTGTATCAACCGGAGTGGAGCAAGGCTTGCAGTCAGTCATACCTGCTCGCTCCAGAATCTCAAGTGCATACTGACGCTGGTGAAGGAAGAGGCCAGAGGGACGAGGCTCAACAGTGACACCCAGAAAGTGATGGAGCTCACCGAGATCCTTCATAGCAAACTCCTGCTGTAGGGACTGAATGATGCGCTGAAGCAGTGTCTGACTGGAAGCAACCAGGATGATATCATCAACATAGAGTAGCAGATAAGCAGTCTCAGAGCCACGGCGGTAGACAAACAGAGAAGTGTCAGACTTGCACTCGATGAATCCCAACGAGACCACAAAGGATGTGAAGCGAGAGTACCATGCCCGTGGAGCTTGCTTCAGACCATAAAGTGACTTGTTGAGGCGACAGACAAGATCCGGACGACTGGAATCCACAAAACCTGCCGGCTGACTGCAGTATACTGTCTCTGCTAGGGTGCCATGGAGAAATGCATTTTTCACATCTAGCTGATGCACGGGCCAAGACTGAGAGAGAGCGATAGAGAGAACAGTGCGCACTGTCGCAGGCTTCACCACCGGACTGAAAGTCTCATCATAGTCCACACCAGGGCGCTGAGTGAAACCCCGGAGAACCCAGCGAGCCTTGTATCGATCTAGAGAACCATCAGCCCGACGCTTATGCGTCCAAATCCACTTTCCAGTAACAACATTGCAACCAGACGGACGCGGCACGAGGTCCCACGTCTGGTTGGCAAGAAGAGCTGCGTACTCCTCCTCCATCGCCTGGCGCCAGTGAGGGTCGGCAAGGGCCTCACGGACGGAGGAGGGTACTGGAGAAATCCCCGGCTCTCCCCCGGAGGCGGAGAGAGCTGTAGACCGAAGAACGCCCGCCGCCCGCCTAGTCACCATGGGATGAGTGTGACTGGGATCCCGATGGATGACAGGCGGGTGGTAGAGCACCGGATCCAGACGCGCAAGGGCCCGAGCCGGGGCCGGCGGGTCCGGTGGAGGAGTCGGAGAAGAAGATCCCGGTGGCGGTGGAGGTGTAGATGGAGACCGGTGCGGATGCTGCTGAGCCTGCACCGACCGTCGGCTGTAGACCCGAGTAGGCTGCGCGAAGCGCGCGGGAGGGGGCGTCGGGGCCGCGCAAGGCGCTGGTACAGGCAGCGGCGCCAGGCGGGGCAGAGTGCAGGGCACCGGGGCCGCCCGTGGCGCGGGAGAGGCCTCCTGGGCCGCGCGAGGCGCTGGCACAGGCAGCGGCGCCAGGCGGGGCAGAGTGCAGGGCACCGGGGCCGCCCGTGGCGCGGGAGAGGCCACCTGGGCCGCGCGAGGCGCTGGCACAGGTAGCGGCGCCAGACGGGGCGGAGTGGAGGTCACCGGGGCCGCGCGTGGCGCGGGAGAGCCTGTCGGAAAGGGAAACACAGAAACAGGTGGCTGAACCACCGGGTCAGTCAAAAACATGGAGTCCAACTCCGGGTCAGAAGTCGGGGTGGAGGAGGTGGAGTAGGGGAAATCCGACTCGTCAAAAACAACGTGTCGGGAGATGAGAACCCGACGAGAAGTGAGGTCGAAGCAGCGGTACCCCTTATGATCAGGGGAGTACCCGAGAAACACGCAACGAGTCGACCGAGGAGCCAACTTGTGCGGAGCCGTGGCAGAAGTGTTAGGGTAGCACGCACACCCAAAGACACGAAGATGGTCATACCGGGGCGGGGTGCCAAAGAGGGCGTGGTGAGGTGTAGGAGCGGGAGAAGCTGTGGACGGAAGACGGTTAAGTAGATATGTGGCAGTGTGAAGCCCCTCAGCCCAGAAACGGGGGGGCAGGGAGGCCTGAAGGAGAAGCGTGCGAACGACATCGTTCGTGGTACGAATCATCCGCTCAGCCTTGCCGTTCTGAGAAGAAGTATATGGGCAAGACATGCGGAGCTGAACACCACGAGAGAGGAAAAAGTCACGAGAGGTGCGGTTATCAAACTCACGGCCGTTGTCACACTGGACGGCCTTGACAGTGAGGCCGAACTGTGTAGACACCCAGGCAAAGAAGCGGAGAAGGGTAGGAAAAGTGTCAGACTTCGCACGCAACGGAAAAGTCCAAGAGTAATGTGAGAAATCATCAACTACCACAAGATAGTACTTAAAGCCAGAGAGGCTGAGTACAGGTGATGTCCACAGATCACAATGTATAAGATCAAAAGCATGACTCGCATGCGAAGAAGAAGAAGAAAAAGGAAGTCGAACATGACGACCTAACTGGCAAGCATGACAAAGGTGCTCATCAGCAGTCCTAGTACAAGGAACATCTGCACTACGACGAAGCTGAGCCAAAACGTCGCGGCCGGGATGACCGAGCCGGCGGTGCCAAGTAGCAGACGAAGGTGTCATGATGAAAGCAGCTGAAGGAGTGGAAGCAGTGGCAGTCGCAGGTGAAGCAGCGGAAGTAGGGAGGCGGATGCTGTAAAGGGGCCCCGAACTGTCACATCGGAGGAGCGGACGTCGAGAAGCCAGATCCTTCACAGTAAGACCAGAAGAGTCAAATTCAACCGAACAAGAGTTATCAGTAGTGAACTGACGAATAGAAAGAAGATTGTGGACCATCTGTGGAGCAACAAGGACATGAGGAAGACGAAAAGAACCCGTCGCAGTGCCCACAGAAGTGACAGGAAGACACGACCCATTTCCGACCATGATAGAGGAAGGATAGGAGGGGTGAGGTGGGTGTACAGAGGAAAGTATACCAGCATCCGGGGTGGTGTGGAACGAGGCACCCGAGTCGGCGATCCACTCGGTGCTCACCGGCGGCGTCAGGCCCATGGTACTGAACGACTGTGCCAGGGCAGTGGCATCCCACCCACTACCAGACCCGGTCGGTGGCGGGTAGGACTGTAGTGGAGGCGCCCAAGTGAGTGGAGGATGGCTCGGCGCAGCGGGTGGTGTCCAAGTAGTCAAGCACTGCTGAGGAGGTGCAGCGAACATGGCCGCAGGTTGGCCGAACGGCCACATGGAGATGCGCCCTGACCATGGGTGGGTGTAGGATGGCCAGGGTGCACCGCCAGGAACGGACGACGAGGCCGAAGATCCCGGTGCTCCGCCGGTGCCAGCTCCGCTGGAGCCACCACCTCCGGAGCCACCACGGCCCCCGCGTCCACCACCACGGCCCCCGCGGCGACGGCGTCCACCACCACCACCAGAGCCACCACCACGACCCCCTCCACCCCCGCTCGGGCCGGGAGAAGCTGGCGGAGGAGTGCCCAGGAGGGAGGTGGCAGGTGGCGTCGAAGAAGTCGGTGGAGCGACGAGCGCGGTGGAGGTGGACGAGGAGGACGAGCCAGGCGCGAGACCGCGCGAGATCTCATCCAGCAAGAGGTCTTCACAGACCTGGTGGAAGGTGGGAAAGGGCCGCTGACGGGGAAGCCAAGAACGCATGAGCTCGTAGTTGTCGTTGAGGCCGCGCAGAGCGTGGAGCACCAGGGTCCGATCGGGCACCGGAGACCCCAGTGCATGAAGGTCATCAGCCATGCCCTTCAGCCTGCGGCAGTACTCACCGACAGAGAGGTCGCCCTGGACGAAGTTGCGGAGCGAAGTGTCGAGGCGGAGAATGCGGTGCTCGGCGTTGCCCAAGAACTGGCCCTCGAGGGTCAGCCAGGCCTGGCGAGCGGTGCCCCCGGGAGTCCGAACGAGGTCCTGGAGATCCAGGGAGATGGTCCCAAAGATCCAGGACACGACGACACTGTCGAGGCGCCTCCACGACAGGTCGCACTCCGCAACAGGCGTGTCGAGGAGAACGTGGTCGTCGAGGGCGTAGCGGCTGAGGGCGAGGAGGACCTGGTCCCGCCAGCGTCCGTAGGCAGTGGACGCGGGGTCGAGGACGACGGTGACCATGGTGCGGATGCTCTGGACCCCAGCCGCCTGAAGATGGAGGTGGGCGACGACCGGATCGGTCGGGTCAGGGCGGGAAGCAGAACCGGCAGGCGGCGTGGAAATAGCGGGCGGCGCCTGGTGGGAGGAAGTGGTGCCGGTGACGACGGGCTGCTTCCCGACGGAGATGGCGGAAAGGTACTGTTCCGCCTCCGCGACCTGGCGAGCGAGGGCATCCGCCGCGGTGCGCTCGCGCTCCCAGGTGAGAGCAGCGGCGCGGACACGCTCCTCAGCGGCAGCGGCCTCAGTCTTCGCCGCAAGGAGGGCAGCGGCGAGAGCGGCGGCGGCCGGGGAAGAGCTGGCAGCGGGGAGGCCTGCCCCCTGACCCAGGCCCGCCCCCTGACCTAGGTCCGCCCCCGGACCCAGGCCCGCGCCCTGACCCTGGCCCGCAGGCCGAATCTGGGCCTGGGCCCCGATCTGGGCCGAGGGAATCGGAGCAGAGCACTGGGCAGGGAGGGGCGGCGGCATCTGGTCAGGGAGGGGCGGCGGCGTCTGAGCAGGAGCGGCGGCAGGAGCGGCCGGCGGCAGCTGGGCAGGGTCAGCCGGCGGCGGCTGGGCCAGAGCAGCCGGCGGCGGCTGGGCCAGAGCAGCCGGCGGCGGCTGGGCCAGAGCAGCCGGCGGCGGCATCCCCAGCCCCGCCGCAAGAGCTGCGGCCGCGCCCTGCGGCTGCGCAGCGGCGACGGCGGCCCAAGCCGCGGCAGCAGCAGGGGCGCCGCGGGTCGGGGCGCCGCGGGCGGGCGCGAGGCCCTCCTGGCCGGCGCGCGCAGAGGAGAGGGACAGGGGAGGGAAGGCAGAGAGGGGGAGGAACCCAGGAGGAGGCTGCCGGTCGGCCATGGCCGGCGGCGGCGGCGCCGGCGGCGGGAAGAAGCCGGCGGCGGCTAGGAGAGGGAAGAAGGGGAAAACCTAGCTGATACCATGCTATTGGGAATAATTTCTGTCCATTCTTCCAACCCTAGAAGGGTGGGCTGAATACTAGAGATACATGGGCCACTAGATGGGCCTTTACACTACATGGGCTCTAAGTCCCAATATACACTAACAATAAGCGTTGCTTGTGAAAATGGTGAGGAAACCACTTACAATCTGCAGCTTAATGGTCTTCCCATCCATCTCAATTGTGCGAATTTTCTGCCAAACAGAACGAGGGAAAAGGATGGGTCAGTAGATCAAAGAACAACCAAAATGCAGGAAACACAGCCCCCACTGAAAAGTCAGAAGGATTCCTAGAGGAGTCCCACTGTCCCAGCCCACTCACAAAGTCAACGCCGATGGTGCTGATGTAGCTGTCGACGTAGGAGTCGTCCTGGATGAGCACACGGAAAGGGGTGAGAGACGGCCGTATGGCCTAACCTGCAGCAAATGCCAAATGGTGCGCGCATTGATTGCCAACTCACAGCGAACCGGAGGAGGAAGCAGGACTTGCCGACGGAGGAGTCGCCGATCAGGAGAAGCTTGAACAGGTAATCACTGCCAACAAAGGGAAATTTCTTTCAGTACATTAAAGCGAGAAAAGTGAAAGGGGATGGGGAGACGAGACTGCGCTTACAATTCGTTGCTCATGGCTCCTCCTTCCTGCCTTGGATTCCCGAGACCAAGAACGAAGCAGGGAGAGTGAATTTGACGCCCGGAGGTTGAAGAAGATGCTTCCGCGCGAGAGAAAACTGACGGCGGCTCGTGAGAAGATGCAAAACCCCCACGAGCGAGTCGCCTCTGTCACGCGGCTCGAGAAGTCGCAGACTCGCAGGTGTATAAACTAAGCAAAGCGATCCGGTTAAGCGTTTGTTTTTATCGAACTCCGCAGCGTCGTGACGTCGTACTGCTCCCTCCCTGCATCCGGCTACCCCCTTTTTTTCATGTGAGATGACAGGGGACTCACGGGCGCGCCGCGCGACCTGCCAAAGATGATCACGAATACACGATCCCGTTCCGTAGGTCCCTTGCAAACAATATCGCTTTCAGTTTTCAGCTGGAGAGAAATGCAGCATGCAGCATGTGAAAGAGAGTATGGTATCCGAGTATATCTGTACAAAACCACGTCCGATACATTGGACTAGTCTGGTAGCCTTTGCGTGAAAGGTGGCAAAAGAACAGCAGGTGAGCTCTGCCTCGCGAACCTGAACAGCTGGAGTACAGGAGTAGGTCGCGATTTACAGCATGGACTGCATGGTACATATACAGTCGACTTGTCGATGTTTTGCTTTCTACTGGACATGGACAACTTAACTAGGTATTAACTGAGTATTGCTTGAATAAGTAGGATAGTATCTTCTTATAGTCCCCAGATTGGAATCCAGTGTTAAGGTCAATCAGATATGGCACCTGCAACAAGATTACTCTAGTGTTAGAGGTCATCATGTCTCTCTGTTTCTTCCTCTTTTTTGTTGATGTTAAAAATGCCATGCTAGGTTGCACAAAGCACCCAGAACTAAAAACAAAAAAAACAATGTTATATTCCTTCCAATCAGAATGACGTTTTGCACATTGGCAGGTCTACAAATGTGGGTCTTTGACTAGCAACTTCTATGAAAATGTGATATTAAAAATAAAAGGTTTCACATGTAGAAGTCATAAATCCAATTATTTTTACAATCCCAAAGTATTGACCACTGAGGTTGCATTCCAAGAAAACCATTTGAGTATCATGTATTCAAGATCGTCTCATGAAAATAATCAGTTACTGCTTCTCAGGACACGGCACATGCTAGCCTTACCTGTTGAGAACCTGAGATCCTTAGGAGCGCATCCATCTTTGACGATCCCTCTCCTACGTTCTGGAGAACATAAGGAAGCTCCAATTCACAGAGCGCCTCTCGAACAATCCTTGAATACTGAATCAAAATGCGCGAAGGCCACATAAGAGACAGATAATAGAGCTAACTCCTAACAAGAGGCAAGAAAATACGTGATTCTTACAGAATTATTCTCATAAGAGAAGAGCTCCAACTTCTCCGCGGGCACAACACCCGCTTTGTTCCACAGTGTCATTCCTCTTCCAGCTCTAAGAAGTGTGGGCACCCATCCTGTGAAAATTGTACTGCAGAAATACAGGGAAGGCTTCATAATTGCATACATCGAAAGGAATTGTGTAGCCCCATTTTATAAGTATTTTTTCACTGTTTCAGTCATCCCAGTATCAGACCTCATCCTTGTACAAAACATTTCAACACCAACAACAAGTATGAAGTATATCACTTCTGTTACTTAAGATAGGTAACATGAGCTTGTCGAAACAAGCAAAGCTGGATACCTCTCAAGAAGTCCAGAAGAAGGGTTCCTTCCTTGTCCATACTGTCTGAACAGGTAGTTAACAATATCTCCTGCGCATCCAAGCACATATTAGGGCCCATATTTATTTTGCAGTCAATCAGCAGGCTTTAACTAAATACTATACAGACAAGAACCGCTTCATCTAAAAAATAACGATTAAAGACACTCGTTGTGTCGCCGCAACCAAAAAGTTTCAGACTCTGGACATGGAATTTTAGCAGCTAGCAAACAAAAACTGCTAAAACATGCAAAGTTAACCGAAATATACATCAGAATTTCCCAGTTTCATACATTGTGACACCACAGTACTTAAGATTCATCGGAACTTACCACTTTCATACATTGTGACACCAGCACTAGCATCAACAAGCAGTGGAAACCTGTATAGAAAACTACAGTCAGTGGAAGTAAGAAGAATATCGTAGAGACACAAACTGGGCTATGGGTCCCATCAATGTTAACCATGAAGAACGATAGAATTCATAGTTTATTCAGACATCCACAATTGTATTCAATTGAAGCGTTGCAAAATCTGTCAGTAAATTCTTAGCAGGCAAAGACATACTGCTCCTTTCCTCCAATTTTCTTGACCATTTCCCTGTGCCTTAGTGATCCTTTTGGACATGGATATACCTGAAACATACATAATGCAAAGTTGGTAATTAACAAGAAGAGGTCATTTTGACGCTACATGGATAATACAGAAACAATTATGTCCGGTTGCATGGTTTCCCAAACGTATTAACTTATGTATCATACTACAGTTGTAAAGCTGAGGAATCATGTAAAGACATGGTTGAGCACCACTGCGGAAAGATCAAGCTCAGTCATAGCCTCCCGGACTCTCCTACAGAAGGGGCATGCCTCTGGAAGAGCAGAAAAGGATCCAGACAGTAATTCAGCATGTTATGAAAGCCAGAAATTGGTGCGCTACAAGTCAAGTCATAGCTAACAGAACATAATGTTTTTTACCAAACTCGTACAATTGCAGAGTTGGTGCGCTTGTTGCTGAGTCAATGTTCTCTCCACTAGTAGTAGCCACTTTTGATCCCCATGGCAGTCTAGCTAAACTTGAAATTGAAGATGTCGCGACCTGGGGAAGTAAAAGTCCACATGTAGTCACGGGAGGGCAGGCGAAAAGGAATTACTAACAAGGGAACAACCAGCATGAACAGAAGCACTTGCATTTGCTAGTAGATGAATCAGACTAGGCGTCAAATGAAAACCAACGAACATATTATCAGAAGCAGTAAATACATTGGTCAGAGGTTCCTTTTGCGAATACAGTAGTATACTGTAAGGAATTCACTGATCCTAGCCATCCGATTCAGCACCCAATTCAGTTGAGAACTCACAGACTCTAATCCAAGTGGGGGCTAATTCAGGTTCCCATTTGCTGAGCCTCGGGACTCACCTCCACGACGTCGTTCCGCTCCTGCGAAGGATCGCCTCCCTGCTCACATCATCAGCACACCAATTTCAGCAAGGGTTCCGCCTGCGCCCCAAATCAAAGCAACGGACAAGTGCGACGAGTCAATTAGTTACCCCGAGGAGCTTGAGGAGCGGGCACAGGAATGACAAGACGCTGCCGCTAGCGCCGCCGCCGCTGGTAGATGCGGTCTCGGTTTCCGCCGCCCCCGCGCTGGGAGGGCGCGCTCCGGCGAGCGTCCGGGCGCGGGCGCGGTCGGGTAGGCGAGCTCGAGCTGGAGAGGGAACGCGCCGCAGAGGCGCGGGGCGGAGGCAGGGGTGGCGCGCGGGGTGGGCGAGGGGCAGCATGGCAGCCGGCGAGAGCGAGAGGCAGAGGCGCCTTCGGACTGGGGGGAGCTGGCTGCTGGCGTCACCGGCTCGCCGGCGTGTGGTTGCCGTCGCGGGAGGCGGCCAGGCGCGCGGTGGGGTTTTGGGCCTGTTGGCTGGGATCTGGGGAACCTGGGTTCGTCTGGTGGGCTGGGTCGTCGACTCGCGCAGATGGGCTTCCTAGGCCAGTAGGCCTGGGGCCTTCTAGTGGGCTGCGTCGTCGACTCGCGCAGATGGGCTTACTAGGCCTTTTCGCGATAAATCCATCCAACTTGCGGCATGTGCGGCGGCGGCGGCGGCTGCAGCTGATCAAAAGGTTGGTCAGACGTTCCGTCCGCGGCGCTGTGGTTTCTGAACGCGGAATATCTGGCCTCCAAAACCTTAACCAAATTGAGGCCGTCCTTGGCGTGCCATGACATCCAGAGGACCAGCAGTGCACGGACGTCCACTCCACCAACAGTCCAACACCAGCAGGCCGGCTCGACGACCGTACGTGCAGCTAGCGGCACGCCCATCATCAGGAAGCCCAACCAAACTTTGTAGCATGCACTTGCCGACCTGATCGACGCAAACAGCCCCCGGCCGCGCGCGCCACGCCACCATCGATCAGACGATCCTTCGTCAGTCCTCTTCCGTCAGTCGCGCTCATAACTCGCCTCGATCGATCGCTCTCCAGATCATCAAATCAGCAACGTACAGCTGGCTAAATCGACGGATCGGCCGTGCACGCGCGGGACCACCACGCCCAATTCAATCATCGGCGACGATGATGCGTGCGCATCAGCCACCGGCCCGGGGGCGGCTCGCTCGCGCATCCCTTTCGTCATGGCTTCTAGCTGTCACTCGCGCGCATTGGTACGGTGGTGGTGGCCTGATGGATCGAGATGATGAGCACGGAGACGTGCGTGCGCGGAGGCCGTGGACGCACGACGGCCGACGGCGATGCCGATCGATCAACCTACCTGGTGGCCAACTTGTTTACAGGCCACCAGTTCCGGTCGAGGTCGATGTGCATGCATGGCGACTGTCGGCAAATCATGAACATCACAGTGAAAGGCCGGAGCGCCATATATAGTAGCGTCCAAGCCGTCTACTACAGTTGGGTTTGCTGTATCGGCTCGGCTGGCGCCGATATCGACCTCACTTGGGTGTGATCAAGGCTGCGGGCGTTTAAGATCGGACAGCTCACTCGCTAGCTCCTCCGATCGATCCTACCCGCACGGAGGGCCCGTACCACGAACGCAACGGACGGCTCCCACCCACCCACCCACCGCCGCCTGTGATCGATCGAGTTGCAGCCTGCAGATAGGCCTCGCGGCCGGCGCGCCCGGGCGGGCGGGCGTGGGGCCTACCTCACCTCCCCCGGCTGGCCCGCCGGCGGCCGTGCAGTACATGCATGCGCGCGGCGGGGGGGGGGCCGACTGGTAGTCAAATCCGACCGCGAGGTCAGGTCAGGAGGGTCGACGGGGTGGCCCCCGGCGCCCAGATCGGAGGCGGGGTGACGCAGCGGGCGCCGCGGCCACAAGCGCGGCTGCCGCCACCGTGTGTACGTGTGGCTCTCCTTCGGCCGACATGCCCGGGCTTCGCGCGCGCGCACGTACGGCAGGAGAGATCGGTCCACTGATCTATCCAAGCATCAAAATGGATCGAGCTGCTGCGTGCGAGAGTGTACACCTGGAGTCCTCGACGATTTCTCCGATCCTGCTGGCTACGTGCGTGTGCGGTTCCATCTCTGTACGGATCGCGAACGAAGATATATGCAGGTTTTGCACTCACGACACGTCTGACGACATCTCTCTCTCTATATATATGGATTAGTACACAAGAAACGGCCTCTAATGATTCGCAATAAGCTCATGGTGGATGGATGCGTTGTTGGCTTGTTGCTGTGCCAAACGCGACTCCGATCCCCCGTCTTGCAAATTGCAATGCGCAACTACCCAGGCACGCAATGATTAAAAGATCCATGTACGGCGCTCTGTACTTAGCCTAGAAGAATGCCAGTTCGCTCGCGACAGGCGCGCGTGGGGATCCATTGCGCTCGTCAGTGCCCGTAGGCCTAATCCTAATCCCCACTACAGTACTGTTGAAGTACTACACTGCTCCTAGATATTTTGACCACACATAGTATATAATTTACGTCCACTGCTTAGCTTATAATAAAAGAGCCATTTTTTTCCTTTTTTGTGTAACCTACAGATCATATCAAAACAACACGACTAGCTAGCCTTTTTGGATACTACTAGCTAGCTACCGGTAATGGCGCTCCCATCTGCAAACAGCCACGCACTGCTCGCAGGTCTTTCCGTGCCGATCTTTCGTACACTTGAGCTGCTACGCGATCAACAATCAAGCAGCCAAAAGCTGCCATGGCCCCTGTCCAGGTGAGTCAACAGAGCGTTTCAGTGTGTACCTCTGCAGATCATCAGTTTATTGACTGTTTGAGGTTTTTTTTTTAAGATACTTCAGATCGATCTGTGCTGGATTTTTTTTTAGGAAAATGATCTGTGCCGGATACGGGATACCTCGATGATTACACACGGCAGTGCACTCTGCACTGAGACATGATTGGTGGGGTATGCTGGTACGGCCCCCGTGACCCCCTCCGTACCGTACGTACGTTCACTCACAGCTGACACGTGGCGTCCTACTGCTGTGGCGCCCACACGGATACATGCCCTCCTCCCCCGATTTGGGACTCGACCCGTCTTCAACAAAAGATCCAATCATCATCCCAGGGCACACTCCTCCATATGCTAGCGGCTAGAGCGTTTCCAACCGTACGATGCGCGTGTGCAGAGTCAGAGTCAGTCATCAGTGTGTGCCTCAGATCGAGCTGAGATCTCGCCACTGTTCGTCGCCAGCTTCTCTGTCCTCTATCGAGTCATGCGTCCCCCTCACATCTCAGAGTCAGGAATAGTCCAAGTCCAGGCTGGTACTAGGACCCCCATGCGGCCATGCACACCCACAATATGGAGAATGGACCAGGCCACCAGCGACCAAAGCTTCACCTTCCCTATAATAATCACACTGAATAATTTAGAGAGGATATTGGAGAAATTAAACTAAAAGTGCAAATTAAATGGGAAGATGATGGCAACACATGCGAAAGCGATTTCAAAGCGAAAACATACTTCAAAAGTGCTATAAGAGACAGCTTTGTCTTGCATGTTGTCTTGGGAACAACACGAGATGAAACTTTGCATTGAGGGAGGGTGTTTCATCATAGTTTCAAACTTCTCTTAGATGATGTGTCACTCTAGGTAAGTGTGTCGATGAAACCCCCACTGAGACTGGCCTAAGCAATTGGGATTTGGGACTTACAGTTTGGTGCGTGGTTCACTCACGCTACTGTGTGTAGGCTGCTTCATTATTCTCCTTGACAAATTAATGAGACAAGGATGACACAGTGCATGTATAATCACAGTGCTAACTCCACTATATATATGTGCGTCCTTTGCTGTTCGTCCAACAGTAGCGTTGGCCGGCCTCATCACCTACAGGTAGACGTGGGAGTGGACTAACATCCAAAATCCAATTAACAAGATCCAATTTACCTCCCACTGGAATTAAGCCCCCATCCAATTCAGTCCAACCGATCGAACTGCAGAAAATCCAAATCCATCCAACTCCATCCAATTAGCGTGCCTCCTCGGAGCACGGCTGCGGAGCATCAAGGGAGGCGGAGGCTGAGCGTGTGCAGCGCCGTGGCGCCGTCAGGTTTCGAGCGTCCTCGTCGGGATTGCCTTCGAGAGCGTCGCCCTCATCCAGGAGCAGGCGTCCGAGGGGTCCGAGGCGTTCCAAGCCAGGCGCTGCCCCAGGACGTCGTTGAACGGCAGCGACGCGTCGCTCGCGAGGTCATCGGCGCCTGCACGCACCGCCAACGCCGCCGCCGGAGATCCAATCGCATCCAGCACTAATGGATGTCCACATCCAGTTAAGTCCAATTCCAATGAGTCCGAGTGCTTAAATCCAATTGGATTATTGGACTATATCAAATCCAATCCCAGGTTTACCTACAGGCCACAGCTATAACTCGGATCGATGGTATGGTAGTAGTACGCGAACCAACAGCCGTGAAGCGCCCACAGCAGCAACTGCACGCGCACAGTGCCGCCAGGACGTACGTACGCGGGCATATTATTGCGCCCAATCATGGATCAAATCATTAGCTTCACATAGTAGCTGGCCTTCTTGAAGCGACTTGTTTTGCGACCCGGTACGGTGCCCCCATCACGCGTCGCCTATATATAAGCCCCGCCACGATCATCATATATTCATATCCAATGCAATTCCTCATCGTCCTTCACTCGCACACATTCTTGGCCAAAAATTGCAAGAACTGATCGACATATATTTATATATATAACAATGGACCAAATGGGCAAGCACCTGCAGATGCCTCCGATGACGAGCAGCAGCTTGTCGTCTTCGCCGCCATCGCTGCCGTCGTCGCAGCAGCAGCAGCAGTACCGGGGCGTGAGGAAGCGGAAGTGGGGCAAGTGGGTGTCGGAGATCCGGCAGCCGGGCACCAAGACGCGGATCTGGCTGGGGAGCTTCGAGTCGGCGGAGATGGCGGCGGTGGCGCACGACGTGGCGGCGCTGCGCCTGCGGGGACGCGACGCGCAGCTCAACTTCCCCGGGTGCGTCGGCTGGCTGCCACGCCCGGCCACCACGCGCCCGGGCGACGTCCGCGCCGCCGCCGCCGAGGCCGCCGACCGGGTGCGCTGCGACCCGGCGCTGCTCCTCCTGCAGCATCAGGCGGCGGCGGCGCGGCCGCGGTGCCACCACGACCACGAGGAGTTCGAGTACGAGCTCGAGCTCGGGGCCGCCGCCGGGCCGGTCGGGAGCGACGAGGAGTTTGGCGAGCTGGACCTGGACTCGCCCAGGCTGTGGGCCGAGATGGCGGAGGCCATGCTCCTGGACCCGCCGGGCTGGGCCACGGGCGTTGGCTGCGACGCGGTGGAGGTGGCGGCCCAGTGCTGCTGGTCGCACGGCTCCCTCTGGGACGCCTGCTAGCTCCGAGCTAGCTCTCTCGGTGTCTCCCTCCCTCCATTGGCTTTTGGCTTCGTCATGGATTCATGGCTTTTGGCTGCAAGTGTTTGGCCATGGCCAGTGGCCACTAGACAGACGCTGTTAAACCTCACCAGTGTCACAGTGCTTTTGGTCTGTGCCACTGTGAGCGCGTCTCGCTTAATTTCTTAATCCTCCTTTGGCGTGTGTGCCTTCGTTTTCTGCTGCTGGAGTGCTGGTGCTGGGCTTGCCGTTTTGGTTCGTGTTATCTACCTGTATTAGCAAAATGCTGATAATCTGGGTCATTGGACAAAAGACACTACACGTACTGATATGATTATGGTTTGATTTATTTGTGCATTTGTGATGCCTCTGTGTTGTCACGTTGGAGGTGACCATGTAAAAGCACTCACCCAATGCAAGTCGCAGGTAAGTGATTTTATATATAGGTTTATAAATATATTATGAATGATATATCCAAAGCGACTCTTTCAAGGATGATTAACCAAATCACTGTAATTATCTCTCTTGCAATCCTTGCATTTCTTATAGACCGTGCCGTACCACCCACATGATGAGAATACAGGACACCAAATGATTTTTGGCCACGATGGCAGGGACTACTTTTGGTGCAGGAAAAGAACTGCTGCTGAAAGAAAAAAGTGAATCAAGAATATGCACGGAAAAGCAGAAATTGGAAGTGACAGAGATGATCCATTTTGAAAAGGCAGCCATAAAAATTGGTTACCCAAAACTCAAATCCAACGAGACATGTTCAATTTTTCAAACGAACAGATGCACGATGGGTGTTGAGGTGCATATATTGACTCAAATACATATGAGCAGTCAACGTGCTTTTCACAAACCCTGATGTGCAAAGCTGTCAAGCTACCTTGGCTCTGCAATGTAGCGTTGACCTGAGTCCTATGCAGGTTCTTAAGTTCTCGGGGCTGGTGGTCCGTGGTTGTACAAATGTTTGTTCTTGATGAGAAGGGCTTACATTTTTCAACAGAAGGGAACTATACATTTGATGAGGATAAGACGTATGATGTTCGAGAAAAGCTGATCTATAACTTAACTGATACAAATAGTCGGCACAACTGTTTTGTTTGATTAAAATCGAGAAAAGTTCAATTTTCAACATGTAGCAAAAGTCTTATTTTCAACATACAACTACAAAACTGGATATGAAAGGCTATATAACTGTCAAAACCGGATATAAGAGGTGTTACCAGTTACCACATAAATTCTTTGTAGGGGAGGTAAGGTACAAAAGAGAGTGAGCAATTGAGGAGCTAACTATGTGCCTTCTAAATTTTTTAATTCTAGAACCAAATTTCTCCAAGCTGCCCGAACAAATGTCTCAAATATGATCTTAACAAGCTGCCACGAGCCGAGCTACCAGTCTACCACATACTGTAGTGAAAAAAGGAGAATTTCTTTTACTATTTTATTTAGGACTGCTTGCCCACCAATGCCACCAACGCATTAGTCGAGTATTGTTCGTTCAAAAAAAAAGTTTTAGGACCGCTTACCCACCAAATGTTTGGAAGGATTCTAAGATTTCAAATCGTAATGTGTCGCAAAAATTTCTACCGAACGACATCTTAGTAGTTAGCACATGCAAAAAAAAAAAAAAAAAAACGTGTGGTCTATTCCGCTTGGAGATGGTAATAATGGCTTGTTGGAGCGATTCTAGCACCAACTCAACCATGATACATAGCAAAATTACAAAATGGTAGTGTTTTATGAACAACAATGCTGAATCCATAGATTATTTATAGAAAAAAAGCATCTAGAACTAGAACCAAATTTCTTCTAGCTACTGCTCCCTCCGTCCTATGAAGAGTGCAATTCTAGTTTTTTTAAGATAGATTAGTGGTGGTGCGAAAAGACTCCACTGCCCTCGGTTTTTTACCTAAAGTGGTTAGTTTTAGCATGCAAATCAAATCTGGCCACCTAATTAGGAAGGTAGTTGTGATCCAATTTCTAGGATTGCATTCTTTGTGGGATTTTTTTCAAACGCTAGAATTGCACTTTTATGAGACGGAGGGAGTACTATATTTAACGAACAAAGTTCTCAAATATCATAACGAGCTGCCAAATACCATAGTGTTAAAAAGAGAAAAAAAATAAAACGAGAGTCGGTAAGAGCTGCCCGCTATATTAAAAGGAAGGAAAGTTCAGATACACTAACGTTCTTGGCACCTGCCGCCCAAATAGGCCGTTCAAAACCGTGTATGCTCTCCTAAGTGCTTGGCACAAACGGGCCACCCAAACGCATACTTGAGTGTTTGGTCGATCTACCAAACAATCATCTTACTGCAGACAAAAAAAGGATGCATGGTCACATACCAATATTACAAAACGGTAATTAATATTTCAAGACGAGCGACAACGATAGATAGGGGAAAAAAGGCATGAAGTTAGTAAAACGGATAGATGTAGATACCTCGCAAAAGATCTGATCGGGACTAATATGTGATAGATCCCTTGAAACAAGATTGTACTGTTCTCTCGAAAAACAATTTATTGGAAAACAAAATAAAATACAGCTGTAAGCAATTGTCCTCTTTCGACCAACCACCTCTCCCCTCTCCGTCCGTCTCCTCCTTTTCCGTTGCAATTCTGATTCCCACGAGGACAGACATCGAGCCTTGCGGGAGGAGGACGCAGGGCAGAGACCGATTCCAGCGGCGGCACCGGGCACCCGCGCGGCGCGCGCCCTGTCGCCGATCGCCGACGGCCGAAACGCCGGGGGCTGGGGGGGCCTCGCGCAACCGCCCCGCTGGTCTCTTGCTGCTCCGCCTCGGCTCTCCGGTGCATTGAGCACGGCTCAACCGACGCTTCCTCGGCAGCTCAATCTCCAAAATTCGATTGGTAAATTACCTCCCAACTTATTTTGCTCCCTGGGATTAATTTCGATGTATGGTTATTGAATTGATACCTAGGGATTCAGTTTATTAGCATTACTTCGAATCGTACTGTTAGGGCTTTGATTTTGAGGACTGTGTGATCGTTTTTTTTTCCTGCTAAGAATTGGGGGTGGTATGGTAAGCGACAGATTGTGTACTTTAGATTTTTTTTAGTTCTGCAGTGATATTTAAGAATTTTGATTCTATATTCCCAGGAGCTTTAGGTTGTTTAGAGATCATGTAGTAGGTTTTTCTCTCGGAATTGGTCAGTGTTCCTGCGTTAACCTGGATAATCTTTGCTTGTTGGAGTCCTTGTCGGCATCTGGTCTTTTCCCCTGTCATGTTGGTGTTGCGTATGTGATTAGGTGGTGGGTGATGATCACCTAATCATAACGCAATAGTTGGTGGATCTAGAGAGAGTTCTATTTAATTATTTATAGAAGTCATTTTGGATAGGAAGAGAGAGTGTGAGACGGAGCTCTGTTAGAAAATTAAAAGGAGGTTGTAAACTTGTAATGTAACTTTGATGTTGAACACGTCAAGTGTTTGGTGAATAGAGCATGTGAAAAATAAGAATGAAGTAGACTGGAACCTTCATTTGCTGCCCGTTTCAAGTCTCGCGTTGACAAGTATTGTTTTTTTATCATTGTTGCAAATAAATAGAAGCGTTGCTGGCACCTATCTGTGCATATCTCCAACTGTTGATAATTGTGTTTGATATTGTGTTGCTCCCCTTTGCTTGCAGGTTTCCTGTCTTAGTGTTTTGTTCGGTTCGTAGTATGTGAGAACAACCTTTGTGTTGAACTGTTGATGATAAACGTGAGAATGCTTGGAGGTCTCGAGTTGTGGTGCCTTATGTAATGCACTTGATCACTTATTTCACCAATATCATTGGTGTGGTGACCATTGCTCTCATCTCCGTAGTTTCCATCTTCGGCCTTGTCTGCCTCTGCCGCTCGGTGTACTTCCAACTGTGGATCAAAAGAAGAGGCTACCAGCGGCTTAGCTACTTCAATGGGCCATGGCTGACTCGGATAACATTGATGCTGGTTGCATTTTGGTGGGGTATTGGAGAGGTACTCCGTCTCACCTTTGTGAATGGGGAGGGAAGGCTAATTTCTGACCGGACATGGCAAGTGAATGTGTGCAAATTCTACATCATCTCAAATCTGGGGTTTGCAGAACCAGGATTGTTCCTCTTGCTCTCTTTCCTTCTCAGCGCAGCTTTGCAGAAGCAAGAACTTGGTACCTTGAACCGGAAATGGAACCGGAAGACCATACGTGCAGTATTCATTCTATGCTCCCCTTCTCTCATCTGGGAGGCTTGTGTTGTTTTCGTTGCTGCTCGTATTTACTCAGATGATGGTCAACAATCAAAGCTTGCAAAGTACTGGTATTCTGCCTCTGCAATCCACAACGGTGACATTACATGCACATACCCATTGTTGAGCAGCATATTTCTTGGGGCATTCTACATCATTTTGACTGTCTATGTCATGTTTGTCGGTCGTCAAATGCTGTCTCTGGTGATCAACAAGGGACTCCGACGAAGGATATATATGCTGATTTTTGCCATTGGAATATTACTTCCCCGGGCAACACTTCTTGGGTTATCGGTTCTTCCTTGGCCTGGTGAAGTCCATGAGGCTCTTGTGTTTGTCTCCTTCCTTGTGCTGATGCTTGCTGCCATGGTCGGTATTGTTATTCTGGTCTATTTCCCGGTTGCTGATACTTTTGCCATAGGTGACCAGGAGCAGATAGAGATGCAAGCAAGTCGTGACATGATGCTATGATAGTCTTTTGACTAGTTCAGCTTTCTGTTCAAGGACTAACGGAGGGGAATTCCCATGCTGCTTCCCCTGGCTCTTGCAACTGCAGCTGTGACTTTACTCTGGAATTTTGTGAAGATAGAACAGATTAAAGTAGGGCTAACATTCTCTTATTTACCTTTTCTCCCCTCGAGGCATGAGAACTCCTGTAAAATAGTTCCTTAGTGGAAGTTCACTTTGTACATTGAGGTAAAGCTTATACTATCTCGATTGAGCGTATATCGTTTAGAGCGATTGTCACCATTTTGGCAGGTAAGATATGTTATTTTTCTGCGCATTCTGTGAGAATGTTTAACATTATTCATTTGATTTTCTTGCTTAAATATGCTTCGGTATCTCGATGGTTATTGTATTGTTTTCGGCAGCTGAAATCTACCATTAATAGTAATCTCGTTAGCATATATTAGCAATTCACCAATTAAGTGTTGCAGATGTATTATAAACACAACCCGGTTGGTTTCACGCAGAAATGCAGAAAAGTAGGACCTTTGCATTTGCTGTTCGTAGGCCTCTATTGTTAACCGTATGTTACATAGGCAGAAATATTGGAGATGATTGTTTTTATGGGGGGGGGGGGGGGGGGGGGGGGGGGGGGGGGGTTGGGGGGGTTATCTATCTTTAGCTGTTAACTGTGCCATCGATGTTTTCATTTGGGTTCAGCTTAGTTGCACAGATTATTCCTGTGAAGGTACATGTTTCCTAGCATGGGATCTGCTCCAAGTGTAACAGAAGACAATCGGCGTGGCTTTTGAAAGGCATATCCAATTGCCATCACGATCTTATCATAGGAGTGAAACTTAACGGAAACCATTACAATGCACTCAGCTTTACTTCATATAAGAAACCATGTACAAAAGGCACCCACAGGCTACAGTTCGCAAAAACATGTCATAAAAGAGCAATTCATGTGACGCGGCAGTCACCACCAATAGATAGCTCACGCCTGCATGGTCATATCGAACCTTTCAGTTTCTCTTCCACATCAAAAGACCTAGCCTAGGCAGATCTATTCATCATTTTCCTATATACTGTCAATACTGGAACAGTTCCTTGTGCATTCTGTCTAGTGCCCCCACTTTTTAATAAGGCCAGGTATCTGAGAAAAGTAAAGTACCAAACATTAGGTTAAAGCACGGAGAAAGAAAAAATGGAGAAATTCTCCATATATCAAATAAAGGGTGAGAGACTGGTAAATTAATCACTGACCTCGACACCGTTAGGCCCTATCTTGTTGCGAGATATGAAATTCAGTATGTGCGATGCGAATTCTTCAGGTACATCTTCCTGAAAATAGTGATTTTGATAATGTGTCAAAACTGGTAGAGGTTTGCAATTGTTGGTTAAAACAACAGAGTTAAAACTTAAAAGCAATGCTTCCAAAAGAAAAGTTCACAAATAGCAGAACACAAGAACAGAACTCAGCAAATGAACTTTGGTTGCTAATTCATGCTACAGTACACGTCTGAAAATCTGAGAAACCTTTAAAGTGGCCTAGAGCATCTAGAAATCACCACACATGAGTCTAGAGGAATGGCACAAAAGCTCCTAGTAGACCTGAAAGAATGAATGCTAAGGGACTGATATTCATAAATTAATTCAAACATATTAAGAGCTAACCTGTATGGCATGCCCAGTGTGCCGAACCACCACCATTTGAAACTTTCCTTGCATTTGACCAATTGTTAAAGCCCTGCAAAATGTATTAATCAATGCATTACACAATTTGTCCTTCATAATGTGTCCTGAATTTATAGGAGGCGTTTTGCATTTCAGAACAATACTAACTACGAAGCAATAAGATTGGTATCTTGCACATCCATCGAAAGCAGCATTTTACAACACGACAAACAGTTTACAATAGGTTTCGTTTCAATGGAAGCAGCATTTCGGTAGTGGATTAGCACCATCCGATTTGCCATTCAAAAGCTAGAGCAAAGAAGCCAAGCAAGAAATTTCCATATTCTGCCTCATAATCATGATAGTTTGATTGCTAATGCAGTCTCTTTAAATAAACAGATGATAAAACATGATTCCTAAAACATGCCACGCATTCGCTTTGCAAACCCATTCTGTTGCAACTTGCAAC
Source organism: Urochloa ruziziensis (assembly GCA_015476505.1). Taxonomy (NCBI): domain Eukaryota; kingdom Viridiplantae; phylum Streptophyta; class Magnoliopsida; order Poales; family Poaceae; genus Urochloa; species Urochloa ruziziensis. The sequence continues at coordinate 36,883,467 of CM027125.1, read as the reverse complement.
CGAGAAGCAGCAAAAAAATGAATGACACTGAGTTAAGTCGCTAGAAAGAAGTCATGTTATAAAATGTTGGGCAAAATTCATGGACATAGAATAGAAACTACATAATTTCTCACACTCAGGCATAACAAACCTGTCCAGTCTGTCAGTGCCAGCTAATAACAGGATCTTTTGCACTGGACAAGATAAGAACTTGTCTGAAAGACCTTCATACCTAACAAAGACAAACATTAGAGAATTCAGAGGAAAAAAAAGGCATCAGAAGGCTCAATTGATGTTACTAAAAATGAAAGACACATTTTAAAGAAAATCATCAGATTGAAAGCATACCATCCTTTCCAGTACTTTTCTGTTTGCTCAAGAGGAGTGCGATATGTATAGCTGAATCAAAGTAGCACGGTATACTTAGATAACCCATACTACGTTTGCATGCACAGATATGAGAGATACAACTACAAACATACACCATGCAAGGTACTGCTCACCATTCCCGTGATTCATCATATTTCAAGGTAGATGGAATTGACACACGAGCAGACTCAATGTTTCTTAATGGCCCACCTTTAACACTCCATTCAATCTGCACAATTTCAAAATTGATCAAACAGGAAATAAGGTAGGGAGATAAATTCGACAATATTTACTGCTGCCTTAGTAAGAACAATTACAATCGTGTGTGTTAATAACTACTGCTTCCTTAGTAAGAACGGTTATGATCGCATGGCTTAATAAGCATGACACTTATTCAAAATTAGTTTAGTTTCATCCAATAATTGCTCTTCATTTTGGTTTCACCCTTAGGCCTTGTTCGTTTTGAGTCGTATTGAGGGGGATTGGGTCGTATTGGGATGTATTAAATCCCTAACAAGTCAAAATACCTCTCAATACACTCCAATACCTCCCAATACCTCTGAGGAAGGTATTAAACGAACAAGGCCTTAGCGTGTTTGTGGCCATGTCATGCACCACTCAAATGCATTCATGTCAGTTTCAGGAGATGAACAAGATATATTTTCAGATGCTGAGGGCAATGGGAAATTACACATAAGGAAAACTCGACCAGCCATACATATAAAAATGATTTGATGTTATCAGAAAGGTCCATCAGAAACAATGTAGGCCGAAATTAACATACTGCTTTTTCAATGCTAGGGAAATGTTGTGCCCGATTTGATAAGATTTTCTGCATATGAACCAGTGAAGCCATTGCCGTTCCCTGTTTAAAAAAGAAATTTGCCCAAAATAAAAAATATTAAGATTGTTATACAGAAACTTAAGATGCAACATAAAGAAAAATCTTTACTAACCTCAACAACGTCAATGACGACAAGCCCATGAAGATTTCGAATTTCTTTTCTTGCAGCCACATGTACAGCCACTGAACCACCCATGCTAAAAAGGAAGTTTGAGCATTCCATAGTTAGAGGTTTTTTATACTTAAAGATGTCAACAGAAATATTCTAAACAAACAGCTAAAAGAGAAAGAGGAATTCTATAAAGCAGAAAATTAGGCATGTATATGCAGCTGGAAGTGATTAAGAGCATGGTGTTTCGGTCGTAAGTTTCAAAACAACAAAAAGCAGCTCTTCAGGGTCTGTTTGGGTAACTTGTTCCTCTGCTAATATTGTCTTTTCGAAAGCCGCAAAAGCCTTAGCTATATCAAGATAGGATTTTTTAACCTTTGTAGACTGCTTCAGATAAGGGATGCATGCACAGAAGAAAATGAAGTGAGGAAAATTACATGGTGCAGACTCACCTATGCCCAACGAGTATAATTGCTGGTGGTGAAGCTCCATACATGGTACGTATAACAGCTATGACATCATTGGTAAGAGTCTGCAGTGGCGAACATAAACACTTTTAAAGACTGACATGTGGTCCAGAAACAGGTAACAAGTTATGAAACGAGTTCGGTAATGGAAGTGTAACCATCAATTATAACAAACACGTTTGCATACTTCGATGGACAAATCCAAATCATTGCTTGTTGTTGATTTCCCGTGTCCCCGCAGATCCATGGCAACAACACGGGCCTTGTCCTTCATGTGACTTGCTGCTAGAGCAAATGAGAGCCTAGGAGATCAAAGAATAATCACAGTAACGTAAGCACATATTTGTTTAATAAACAACTCAAGTCATTTAATGCAGGCGTTACAAGATTATTGGAAATAAAGGCAAATCTTGTCTTTGCGTGCTTCCCAGCAAGCAAAGTTTTAAACAGCGCTTGTAGCGGCAAGGCGCCAAAATACACAACAGCACCTATAGCGGCATGTGTCACACACTCACACGGCTATAGGCTATATCTAGTTATTTAGAACCTTACCAAGAATAAAGATCATATGTCAATATTTTTAGGAACAAAAACAATTTGATTGCAGCATTTCTAGTTTTCTACTTTCAACATATGCCGTATAATCATTAATAAAAAAATGTAGTTCAACAAAAACATTTCACAACCGCAGCAGAAGCTTGGGTTGCTACATTTTCAGTAGCACCCGGGGGAAAAAGGCTCCCAAAGGTGTGCTCTTGAAATTCAGCACGATGCACATTCAACTCTGCATTAGACAAAGCAATCATTTCACACTGGGTTATTCAGGCGCACCACTGAAGCACTAGTTCTCCCACTCCCACAAATTCGAATGTGATAGAAGTTGCTGTTTAAAAATTAGCTTGTGATTTATTCTCACCACTACCTCTACAGTGCAAAACTATTAACTGCTAACCCAATCCAATCAACCTCGGTGCTTAGCATTTCCAGCAAGTCCCAAGGCAGGAATGATAGCAATTCACCTAGGACAACATGTAGAGGATTTACGGTCACAGATAAGAAACCGTGGCGCAGGCTTACCCCGAGTAGCCGCCTCCGTGCAGGCAGAACACGACGGGCCCCTCCGATCCGGCGGTGTACACATTGAAGACCTGGAAGAGAAAGGGGCAAAAAACGATCCAGCATTTAGATCGCGCATCAGCGCAGGAGCGCGGAACAGAAAGCCACCCCCGAAATTTTGTTTGGCAAGAGCACGCACGTCGTCGGTGTCGGGGATGGCGACGCGGCGCTCCTCGTCGAAGTAGGCGGACCAGTCCAGCGGCGCGTACTTGTGGAGCGAGTGGCTGCTGCGCACGGAGGCACACCGAGGTCAGGGAACCGGGGGGTCGAGAAGGGAGATTAGGGAGGAGAGGTGGGGGGAGGAGGTGATGAGCGGGTGGCAGGTGGCTTACTGCGTGGCGGGGCGGGGCGGAACCGGTGGCGGCGGAGAAGGCGGACGAGTCCTCCCCGGCGGCCGCGGCGGGCTCCCCCTCCCCTTCCTCCTGCAGCGATGACAGAGGCGCGGGCTCCATGGACGGCAGGCGCGCTGCGGCTCCGCTAGTCCGATGGCGAATAGACTGGTGGAGTGGTGGTGGTGGTGTTCGCGAGAAGGAGCCGCGACAGGGGAACACGACGGCAAGCCGCGCACGGTCCCGGTCCCGGGGTAACGTGGGTGACGAGACGAAGGGGAAATTGGAGCAGAAGGCAAAGGGAAGACGGGAAGAAGATGAATATGCTTTCTTCGCACGGAGGCGGCACCATGCTTTGCTCGTTTCTTGGGTGAGCTAGATCCGCAGGCAAGTGCCGTGCGCGGTGCGCGTGACAGATGGGTGTTGGGTGAGATGTCAGACGGCGGACGCAGAGTTCAGACAGCGGTGGTGCCGTGGTGGCCGATCGGAGCAACTCCAGCAGGACCCTCAAGCCCCTGCTCAAAGTATCAACTCCAACGGAGCACTAACTTGAACCCAGAGGCACCCAAATTTCCCTCCCAGTCTCATTTTTCACGGGTCCATAGGGAGGCCCCTACTCGGCCGTTTCTTTTGTTTTCGTCCCCGCGCGTCTGGTTTTGCTCTGTCGTGCTCGCTTCTCTCCCCGCGCCGCCCGACTCACTAGCCTCGCCCATGGCGGCTAGCTCTCCCTACGCCGGCGGATCCCCTGCCGCCGTGCCTGGCCTCCCGCGCCTCTGCCCAAGGCCAAGATTTTGCGCCGCCCCTCTATCCACTGAATACAGTCTTAGGAGCTCAAAGACCAAATCGCCAGCCACAACACAAATCGAAATTCGGTGAAGGACAAGAAATAGAGAGCAGAAGAACATGGCTCCTCCGCGATGCTCGCTTGACCCTCCATCCATCTGAGCTCAGGCTCTTCTGCACCCCCGCCGGCAACCGCTCGGATCGAGCACCGCCGGTTCCCCAACCCCTTCCCCGCTGCTGCTTGGAGACCCGCCGCCGCCGCACTGAGCTTGGGCTCCGCCTGCCACCCATGAACCTCAAGCTTCCCGCTCGAATCTCGGAGCTCGAGCTCCACCGCCGTGGCACCTGCCTTTTCTCCTCCGCGCGTTCGACCTCTAGACGCCCCCAAGGAGCGTCGCTCGACCTCTGCCCGCCCTCAAGTGTCGCCCTCGCCTGCATTCGAGCGCCGCCGCTGCCTGTCCTCCGCCCGTCCCGTGCCGCCTTGCGCCGCCGCAGCGAGACGCTCTGGATCGGGATGGTTGGATGGGGAAGAACGAAGAGAAAGGAAGGGGATAGATGACTGTGGGGCCCGCCCGTTATAAAAGAAAAAAAACTATTAGACACTGACGCGTGGGGGGCGCTTGCCATAGATAAAGTTGGGGCTAAGGATAAGGGCTATTGCTGGAGTTAAACACAAAAATATAGCCAAAAATTGAGGCCAGTTCTACTCAACAATTAGGGGCTTCAAGAGATGGCGCCGCGCAACCGGTCGCGTCGCTGGCCAGCCACACCGCCGGTTCGCCACAGGACGCCGGGGCCGTGGTGTACAGTGTAATACGTGTACTGGTTTGGGGCTGAGCGTACGAGTGCGACTCCTACCACTACCAGTAGGCCGCGCGCGTCTCTGGATGGGCCACCGTGCACGTACACGGCAAGGACGTTGGCACGTACGTCTCCCAATCCGCCGTTTCTGACTTCCTATTTGCTTGAGTTTATGAAGTGCGCTCAAACGACTTGCCAGGAGAGATGCGCGAAATGAGCCGAAATCGAACGACCGAAATGTTGCTGCCACACACAACACCAGCATGCACGGATGCACCGCACCTGGGAGTGAGAGGAGGTAGCAACTGAGAAAATGATATATAGCAAGTGCGGAAACGAAAGCAAGCTCGTGGACGTGCCAGAGTGGTTATTGGGCATGACTAGAAATCATGTGGGTTTCGCCCGCGTAGGTTCGAATCCTACCGTCCACGCCTCTTTTTTCCTTGTTTTTTCTCCTTTTCTTTTTCAACAGTACGGTCTAGAATCATGATTATTCGTCGGACCAATGTGTACTACTGTTTGGAATCCTGATTTTTTGGTCAGTTCAAGGTGTGCTATAATTCTGCTCCTCCACAAGGTGGTGTCACTCCTCCTTGCTATCGAGTTTTTCTGTTCTCCTGAGTCCTGGCCTTGCTTCATATGCAGGATTAGCCTCTCTGTGTCTGAACCCACACAGCATGCTTTTTTTTTCCTTTTGAACTTAACAGCATCCAATTTGGCGTCCCCTCTGCCTGAAGGTATCACTCAAAGCGTGCCGATTTCACGGTCCCATCTCTAGTTGGCAAATGCATTCTCCAATTCACTGACAGAACGACGGAACAGACACTTCACTCTCTGCTACCTGAATCGCCAGTAGCTGTAACTACCATTGCCCGATTCCACCATTGCCCTGCACCTTTAAGTGACACTCAAGCAACCACCACCGGAGAGCCTGCGGTGACCACAAACTCCGAGGCGCGCCATCCCGATCCGAGAGGAGGGTCTCGCCGAACGAGATCATCCGTTTAAATGCTACAGTACTATATTCCCCGCAGTATCGTCCTTCGAAAAATTCCTGATACCCAATCGCAGCAGCAGCTTTATACCTGCAGAGTTCCCTTCCAATATGATTAGCTTCAGAACAATACTCCAAACACTGGTAATGGAGTTATCCGATCCAGGCGCCATCATGGATTAGGACCCAATCTTGGATCGTGTTATCCCAGCAATCAGCCCGTCTCTGACTCGCGCTCGTCTCGGAGCAAAAGGTCGATCTCGAGATAACATAAACAAACCACCACATGCAACTTCATTCCTGAATCAAACAAACCTCGCTGCATGCAGCAAAGCTCGTAGTATAAATCGGCATGCGTTCGCAGCGCACTGGACTCGCAATCAAGCAGGGTTGCTGCGTTGGAGAAGAAGATGGCGGTGAGCTCTGCCTTGTCGTCGAGCAGGGCGGCATTGGCGGCAGCGCGACCAAGGACGATGCCGTCGCCGTCATCATCACCGCGGGCCCTCGTGCTTGTCGTCGCCGGCCTCGTCCTCTCCCTCCTTTCCGGCTCCAACCATGTCGCTGCCGGCGGGCACCCCGACTACGCCGACGCGCTCGGCAAGGCCATCCTCTTCTTCCAGGGCCAGAGGTCCGGCCAGCTCCCGCCGGACCAGGCCGTCACCTGGCGGTCCAACTCCGGCCTCTCCGACGGCTCCGCCGCAAACGTACGTCTTGTTGCTGTAGATAGATACTACAGTACAAGACATGTGTTTGTTTGACCATGGTCGTCGCGTTGACCAGGGGCTTTTGACTCCCGTTGACCCGGGTGCGGATGCTGAAACGTGCGTGCGTGTCTGGCACTGGCAGGTGGACCTGACCGGCGGGTACTACGACGGCGGCGACAACGTGAAGTTCGGCTTCCCGATGGCCTTCACGGCCACGATGCTCTCCTGGAGCGTCCTGGAGCACGGCGGCAAGATGGAATCGCGCGTGGGCGAGGCGCGCGCCGCCGTGCGGTGGGCCACCGACTACCTCCTCAAGGCGGCGTCGCAGACGCCCGGCACGCTCTACGTGGGCGTGGGCGACCCCGACGCCGACCACCGGTGCTGGGAGCGGCCCGAGGACGCGGACACGCCGCGGACCGTGTACGCCGTGTCGGCGTCGGCGCCGGGCTCCGACGTCGCGGGGGAGACCGCGGCGGCGCTCGCCGCGGCGAGCCTGGTGTTCAGGGCCTCCGACAGGGAGTACTCCCGGAGGCTGCTCGACAGGGCGCGGGACGTGATGGAGCTCGCCGTGCGGAGCCAGGGCAAGTACAGCGATTACATTGGTGGCAACATCGGCGCCTACTACCAGTCGTACTCCGGGTACAAGGATGAGCTCCTGTGGGCGTCGGCGTGGCTGCTCCGGGCCACGAAGAACTCCTCGTACCTCGGGTACATCTACTCCCTGGGCGCCAACGACGGCGTCGACATGTTCAGCTGGGACAACAAGCTCGCCGGAGCGCGCGTGCTCCTGTCACGGGTACGTTACATTGCACACAAGCCGCGTCTTGTTCATTATGCCGTGCTTAATTATTACTTACGCATTAGCTGCACGTGCGTATACGCAGAGAGCTCTGGTGGATGGGGACAATACGCTGGAGCCGTTGAGGCAGCAGGCGGAGGACTTCTTCTGCCGGATCCTTCCGGGCTCCCCTTCCTCCACCACGCAGTACACACCCGGCGGCCTGATGCACAAGTCCGGCGACGCCAACCTGCAGTACGTGGCCTCGGCCAGCTTCCTGCTCGCCACCTACGCCAAGTACATGGCCGTCTCCAAGCACACCTTCTCCTGCCAGGGCGTCCTCTCTGTCACCCCCAAGTCCCTCAGGGCTCTCGCCAAGAAACAGGTACGCACACAGATCTCTAATTTTCCATCTTCTTCCTCAGATTTCTTCAGCGTTGCATATTCACAGCGACCTCAGTACGGAGTACTTTAGTACAAGCTCCTAACTGATTACTGATGTGATGGTCTTCTCGGTCAGGTGGACTACATCCTGGGCGCCAACCCGCAAGGGATGTCGTACATGGTGGGCTTCGGCGCGCGGTGGCCGCAGAGGATCCACCACCGGGCGTCGTCGATGCCGTCGGTGGCCACCCACCCGGCGCACATCGGGTGCCAGGAGGGGTTCCAGAGCTACTTCTACTCCGCCGCCGCCAACCCCAACGTGCACACGGGCGCCGTCGTCGGAGGGCCCGACGAGAACGACGCGTTCCCCGACGACCGCGGCGACTACGCGCGCTCCGAGCCCACGACATACACCAACGCTCCCCTCGTCGGCTGCCTCGCTTACCTCGCCGGCGCCTACAAGAGCTGAGCTATATAGCTTTACCCACTGACCAGCAGTGGGCGGCCGGGCAGTCGCTGAACCATGTATCTTACTGCCTTTTAGATGGTGCTGAGGAAATTACCCTTGCGGCAGTGCCAATGGCTTGAGGTACACTGCGCGTACTAGTAGAAGCGAATATTTTGCGTGTTTTTTTTTTTCATTTTGGGAGAACCGGCGCGTGGAAATGGAATCATGTGAACGTTGGAGTAACTCTGGGCGTTCGGGTTACCCGATTATTTCGGGTCGGGTAGTTCGGGTTTTGGAAATTTCGGTAACAAAAATCATTACCCGATTGCAGCCTAAAAAATTGCTACCCGCAATTGCGGGTACCCGTAATTTCGGGTTCGGGTTGGGTATACCCAATTTACCCGAAATATATAAGATCATAGGAGTCAGGATACAGTCAAATAATGAAATAACACAAAGATATATGTACTCAACATATACCATATACTAGATACTTAAGTCTTGACGTCTTGTGTAAATGCAACATGCAAGTGCAAACCACGACACATTCATAAAAGACACAGATACTTGACATTTGAGTAATTGACAAGATAAAAAAGCACAAATCCTATTACGGGTAGTTCGGGTACCGGGCGTAGTTACCCAAACTATCCAATATAAATTCGGGTAATAGGATCTAATATCCGAACTAAATATCGGGTAGTGCGGGTTCGGGTACTTCGGGTCCGGGTATTTCGGGTTCGGGTAATGGGTAGCGGGTAATATGCCCAGAGTTACGTTGGAGTTTGATTTTGTCCATTCAACTTGAAAACCGGGAGTCTTTGACTACTCAACTGTCAAAACCGTTCACATTAGGTCATCTCACTGTTTTAGATAGTGGTTTCGCTGACATGGATGATACGTGGAAGCGGGTCCCTCATGTCAGGCTACTTCTCCCCTCCCTCCTACTTTCTCCCTCCCTCAACTCAACGAGTAGGGGGAGCATCACGGTGGTGGAGGAGTCGATGACGGCAACGTGAAGGGAGAACAAGAAAAAAGAAGAGGAAAAAGAAATAAAAGATTAGGAGGGTCTTATTCATTTTCTTCATCATCATCTCTCTTTATCTCTTCTTCATATCCATTTTTTCCCCTCCCTTCACTCCAATGAAAGAATGGCTACGCGTATGTTGTGTGTGTGGTTGGTGGTGTTTGGAGCCTCCTTTGTTCAAGCTTTGGGTCCGCCTTTCCAATGAGTGTAATTGCTTGTGGTGAATCTCTATACATAGTATGTATAACAACAATGACGTCATTGGTAAGCGCATGTTGTGTCATTATTTCTAGCAGTGGGCAACAAATAACGAAACAACTTCTATAATGGGTGTTTCAGTCAACTCATAAGCATGAAACTGTAACCATAAATTACAACAAACAAGTTTGCATACTTAATTCGATAGATACATCAACAAATCCAAATCATTCGCTTAAAAAAAACAAATCCAAATCATTGTTGTTTGTCATTGATTGCATGTGTCCCTGTAAGTCCATGGCAACAACACAAACCTTGTCCTTTCTAATAGAGAAAATGAGACCCTAAGGGGTCAAAGAATAATCAAAGTAACACCTATAAGCAGACATTTGTTTGGTAAACAATTCTTGCTATGACAGGGGCCAGGGAGTAGTTTTTTTAGGGGGGAGGGGTGCAAATGCACCCTTGCCCAAAACAAAAATAAGAGGTAACTATCATGTCATGTCCTATTATAGTAGGATCTTCATAGTGACGCCTCCAACAAAGAAAAATGTCATCCACAGATTGCATAAACACCGAGCAAAGATTTAGCATAAGGTTCTTCGATCGAAAACGGTCAAGGATTTGATCTTCGCGGCAATGGTTTCAAAGAGAGGTATGACATTGTTTCTTAGTTGCAAATCAGGTCTTACTTTTCTAATTTGAGTAATAAAACTAATTTGTCTAAAAGTTTTGCAAAATTTTACAAGATGATACCCAAACAACCACTTAAGACTTCATAGCTTTGCTGGAGTTTCATGAATCCATCAACTTCTGAGGATTCAAGCATGGAAATGACATGTCACAAATTGCCATACAACTTGTTTTAATTTGATAGAGTATTATATTCTAGATAAAGGCTCTACATCCCTAACTTCGGATGAAATCCAAGAATGGAGTTTTAGTCTTATTTTACTTGGCATTGAAGTTTGATCATTCTCTAAGAAAACATCCAGTCAAAAGGGGAAAATTATAACTTCGGATTGAGACGTACATGACCTGCAATTCTAGGCGCACAAAGTTTATCGTGGTCACAAAGACATTAGCTTCTATTACCTCATGGCCAAAGGTCATCTAACCTCGTTAGTTAGAGGGTCTGAGGCATGGTCGCACCTGTGGACTCGGGTTTGATTCCTCATTAGAGCGGATTTATAGGGATGGTTTTAAATGAACCCCCTCGCCGGCGTAGCTGGGGTTCGAGAGTTTTCTAGACCCGTTGAGGTGAAAAGTCCCACAATTTTTCATTTAGAAGAAGTAACCTTATGTTCTCATGTATCTTGAAAACATGGATTTTTTTAGAGGAAAATAAGAATTTCTTTAGTTAGTGGTGATATATTGTGGTGAATGTGAAAGGGTATTCAAATGGCAACATGGTTTTTAGGGACGGAGTTCCATGCAGTAGTAGTTGGCTGATGAGAAGAGGTGTGTTATCATGAATCTAGCGTCGGCAACATCACCAGGGATGGAAGTGTGGGTGGAGCAGCAAGACAAGGGAGCAAAGTTTAAATTTGGTGGTGGCTTTGTATTAGAAGAACATGGCCGTCAAGATATAGTTTGAAAAAAATGAAATACATTCAGTTGCCATAGAAAAGTCACCAATTCTTGTTTGTTTTATTTTCTTTCCCTAAATTTGACATTCCCTAACTTTTAACTTGTTGGAAGCATAACTAATCACTGAAAGATACATAGCTTTAAGAATGCAGGACGTTTCTTATTTTATTAAATAGACCTTTTACCAATATAAATTTTATGATACAAATTGAAGTTTTTAGATTCGTACAGAAAATGATTATTTACACTTAACAGTTTATATTACAAAATGATACATTAATACAGAAGTTGTCTGTTAAATTCCTTTGTTAATGAAACAAAATACACCTTAATAAGATATCCTCAATATTTCGGGAGAGTAGTTTTTTTTTGGAACAGGGAGAGAAGTATGTTAAGCTTGCATTTCTCGTTTTTCACTCAACCGAACATCCGAAGGAAGGAGACGACTAGTGAGCTCTTCGCTGTAATTTTAATTTTGTTTTGTCGTCTTGTGTCAAGTTGTCGTTCTCCTTGATATGAATCAGATATGAGACAACTTTTGGTGTCTTTTGCATAAAAAAAAAGATCCTGGTTCCTCATCTTTGTTCCTCTTCCAAAACCCAACTACTAGTATGCTTCAAAAGAAAGGAGAGAGAAAAAAAAACTAGTAAAAAAGAGCTGCCTTGGCCCTTTCCCATCCAATCCAAGAAGCAACGCCCAAAACCAAGCAACCACCACTAGGCCAATTGGTCAACATGGCGACGGCGGCCGGAGCCTCCGCCCTCCTCCTCCTGGTCAGCCTCGCCGCCTACGCCTGCACCTCCGCCTCGGCCGCGGCGGCGCCGTACGATCCGCCGACGGTGGCGGAGCTGATGGACGACTTCGGCCTCCCGCGCGCGCTCCTCCCGGAGACCGCCCGGCGGTACCTCCTCCACGGCGACGGCACCTTCGAGCTGTTCCTCGACGACGGCTGCGTGGTCGAGGCGGGGGGATACCGCGTCGGCTACGACATCAAGGTCTCCGGCACCGTGTCCCCCAAGGCGGTCACGGGGCTCGAGGGCGTCCGCGTGCGCGTCCTGTTCGCCTGGGTGCCCGTCACCGGCGTCGAGGTCAGCGGCGGGGAGGTCACCGTCCACGTCGGGCCCGTCAGCAAGTCGTTCCCGGTCGTCGGGTTCAAGTCCAGCCCCCGCTGTATCGTCGGCTCGGCGGCGGCGGCGGTCGATGCTTCGCTTCCGTCGGTAGCGTAGTCAGCTGGGCACGCTTTGTTTAGGATTTATTTAGGGGAATTTGCTGTGTTCATACTACGATTTATTTAACTATACTCTCTGTATTGTAGTATTTGCCTTGGGAACTTCACTGGTGTGGAAGTTGTATTTAAGTGCACATGTAAGGGCATCATACATAATTGCATTTGTATTGGGTCAATTTCTCCATTCGACGCATTTGTATCGAAAATATTTCTCCTCTTTTCGACAGAAAACACAGAGCATATCACAATGTTTCCCGCCCCTTTTGTGTAGTATACGTGCCTTTTTACCCAACTAATTTCTGAAACAAAATCCGGCACGCATAATAGCAAAACCAATTTCTGGTGCATCTCGTTGTATTGTGTCTGAAGAGTTCGCTTTTGTATAACAAAGAGAACGCATAATAGCAAAACCAATTTCTGGTGCATCTCATCGTATTGTGTCTGAAGAGTTCACTTTTGTATAACAAAGAGAACGCATAATAGCAAAACCAATTTCTGGTGCATCTCATCGTATTGTGTCCGAAGAGTTCACTTTTGTATACCAAAGAGAGAATTTACTAAAAGAAAAATGAGTACCCGTATAATAGTTGGTTTTTTAATCGTACTTTATTGCGAAGCACCCAAAAAAAATAGCAATAGCCGTTGCGATGCAGCAGTTAAGTTAATAATAGACAGGAAAATTAAAAAACTCATGGGCGCCGTCTGTGGGATTCGAACCCACGACCACACGGTTAAAAGCCGTGCGCTCTACCGACTGAGCTAAGACGGCTTGGTTGTAAGATTATGTTTTAAAAATTATAAGTAATAAATTACCTGCATGGACCACAAGATAGCACAAAAGCATCCGCCAGTCAACCGTTGTGATTGGATCGGTGAAACATGCTTACCAAATGTTTGGGAAACTCAAATACTCTGCAAATGGATTTCGAACCAAGTTATGAAAAATGTACATCAAAGAATAGAATCACATCAGTTCCATAGTTCTCTTGTTGCCAACTATGGCTACTTAACTAGTTGTTAATAATCACTACTGCCTGCTCAAAATGCAAAAATGGTGTAGCTAATGCAGCCTACGAGCATTTTCATCTGAACCATGCATCGAAACAGGCTGCTGCTTTATTCTGGACAGGAGAACAGAAACCTCATGTGTTGCTAGATCCATCCTCTCGTTCGATTTGGCTGCCTCACTCACCAGCGCTGTGACCATGGATTGCAACGCTCCCACTCTCTCAGATGCTACATCCTTAGGAAGAGGAGCTCCATTCAAGCACTTGTGATGTGGTGGCTGGATCCTGCGCCATCGAACAGGAAGGTAAAGGTCTGGGATCTGGAAATAGTTCATTGTTGAGAGCATACAAAGAGCATGTCGGCAGAGGATCCCTGAGGACTCAAACAATTGACAGCTGCAAGAAATGTGCTCCTTCCTTTGGTTCCATGTGATACTGCACCCACCCGCTGCCTCAGTATGGTGACGGACAAGAAAAATGCTCTCTTCTAAGTGGAACGATGTGTAGTGGGCAGCCATGACAAGCTCATCTTGTAGCTTACAGAAGGCATGGGGGGTCAGAACTGCAGCAGCATGGCCTTCAATTGGAGATGTTGTCTTCAGGCTTATGTCCTGCAAATTTTGTTGCATCGTTTCTTGTTCCCCAACTTGGTCTTTGTACTTGATAACTACTGAAACCTGTCCAAAAATTAGCACAGGAACAAATTACTCCTTTTCGTACAGCATTGCTAAATGTGACTGAAGCTGTAGTAAAATAGATTGTATTTTTTTTCTTTTACAAGCATCTCAAAATTACTGCGATGTGCATCAAGCCAAGAAATCAGTATTTGCACGATATGAGATGCTCACCTGTTCAATGAAGTTGGCAAGCCGTGTTTGAGCACTCAAGAACCGCTGAATGAAGACATTTATTGGCGTAGAAACAGCTGGAGAAGCATTCAGCCCTGCAGAAAAATGCCCTCTCAAATATGGCAATGCCCAGAGATTTCTTGATGCAGACAGACTAGCAATATGCCTATTTCCATAAAGTCCATAGCAGTTCACCATGTCATTCCACCCAAGATCAAAGGCCATTGTGTTGTCCATGTTATACAGCCTATTGAATTCATTATTCCAGTCGTTGTAACGCTCCCCAAGATCTGCACTGAACCAAGATGGGAACCTGGCTGCAATTAGCCATATGCAGAAGGCATGCTTTGTGCTAGGAAGTTCCTGTTCAATTGCTTCCTTCAGACACATATTTTGATCAGTCAATATCATCTGAGGAGCTTTTCTGTTCATGAAGTTGAGAAATACCTGTCAATAAGAAATGCTGCCTAAGAGAAGAGTAACAAAAAGGAACACTGAGTTTTCACCCTGAACCGTGTTACCTGCAATGCCCATGATAACGATTCCTGATTCACTTCCCTTAGAAACATGCAAGCAAAGAAGCTAGGCATTCCATAGTTGTTCAATCCAACCCATATTCCAAGCGTCATGTCGAGTGCCGACAATTGATGGGTGGTGTCAAACACAACAGCATCACCAAACATCTCGTAAGACTGAATCGAAGCCCCATACGTCCAGGCAATGTTCTGCAGGCAGTTGTTCGCGTCTCTGGTGAACTCAAACTTGAAACTGGGATCCTTCTCTTTGAAATTCCTGCACAGCCTAAGCAGATCGACGCTCTCGTCGTCCTCATGGTCGTCGGCCTTCCTGAAGGACTGGATAAGGTTCCTCGCATCCTTCTCCGTGAAGGGCAGGTTCCCAGGCTCGACGCCCTTCTCGAACTCCATTACCCTCATCATCTGCTGCACGGAGATCCCGGCCCTGGCAAACATCAGGATCCGGTCCCTGTCGGCGCCGCAGATGACGCGGTACGCCGGCAGGAGGCGCACCTCGTCCTGCCCCAGGAGCGCGTGGTTGTGGTGGTCGGAGAACCCCGTGACCCGCCACTCCGGCGGGGCGGCGGCGACCCTGCAGATGCGCATGTACGCCGGGCACCCGCACCGCGAGGAGGTTCGGTTCCGCTGCGCCGCGCCGGCGAGCGGCTTGGCCGGCGCCGACCCCGCGCGGTGGCAGACGAAGTAGCGCCTGGTGAGGCCCCGGCCCACGCCGTCCTTCCCCTCCGTCCGGTGCCGCCGGATCGAGAACCCGCGCAGCCGCGCGAACCCGCTGTAGAACTCGTACGCCGCGTCGTGGGTCGGGAACCGCTGCCCGACGTAGGGGCCCGCGGCGGGGTCGCCATCGCCCGTCTCCGGAGAGGCCCGCGTCTCGTAGGGGGACTCGTCATCATCCCCGTCCCCGCCGCTGGCGTAGCACTCCAGCAGAGATGCGGGTTCCGCGGGCGTCATCCTGGCATTTGGGCAGCGGATGATGCAAGAAGCGAGAAATTCCAGTGAGTTTCACGGGTGGTTCGGACAATTCGATGTTAGAGAGGATCCATGGAAGTGATAGCGCACAGTAGCGGCGGCGGGGAGCGTACCGCTGTGGTGGCCGGAAGAGGAGTCGGCGGCGGGGCGGTGGCGCTCCGGCTATCGAACTCCGGCGTGTTTCGGTGGAAGATCCAAGTAAGAAATTGAAGCCGTCTCGAAAAAAAAAAACAGAATAGTTTTCCAACATGGGCCTTGGCCCATTAACTCAGGTCAAACACACACCACCAGCCCAACCTGCGTTCGGTCTTCTGGTTTTGGATTGGAAGATTGTAGCAGACCAACACACTTGATCCTCCTCAGAGGATCTCGCAGTCGCAGTAGACCAACACGCGACAGCTGGAGGCGATCGTTCAGCCTGAATCAACTACCAAGTACTCCGGTGACGATCGTGCAATTCTTATCGATAAAGTTAGGGGAAAGCTAACTTATCAAAATCTTTTAGCTTATCCTGCCGCCTCTCTATAAAAGGCTTATCCAGTTGAGGCGTGCATCGGGATCCGATGACAGATAGTATCGATGAATGTGATCGGTGATCAACTGATCATCTCTTCCACTGCATATGACATGGAGAGACCGTGCATTATTCATGGCACCTCCTTGGCTAACAGACTGGAATGTATTGTCATGTTTCACAACACGCAGTCACGGGCTCATGGGTTATATAGAACAAATTAATTTGAGAACTTCATTGTTGATGCCGTGTGAGTCGTACGTTTCACTGCCAGCGCCACACGGATCACATATTTAAATGTTTAGGCTCAAACCACCTTTTCCACTCGTTCACCACTCTTTAAATTAATTAAATATTGAACAACTCTTGAAATTTTATTTTATTTGTATAGGTAGTGGCCGCGCGAACGCGTACCCCCTCTTCCATAAATTATGACATCCACTCTCCCACTTGGGGAGATGGTAGAGCAACGCACCGGCCAAGTGCAATGCCGGCCATTGATCTAGGCCATGAGCCTTCTTGATCACTCATAGACCCCGTCCAGGTAAGTATGTTTCTAGGTTGCACCTTGCGTTGCATATATGGCTAGCGCGCCCGCTTGTTGGCGTTTAAGTCTCCGGTACGGGACTAAAGACGATTGCTGTCTAGTCCCTGTACGTGTAATAAAACCCTCCGGTGCGGTTTGGAAGTTGTTGTTAGACGGCCGCTAATCACGCCCAAAGCTTATCTGAGTCCACCAAGCCTGGTAATTTGCATTGGGCCGACTGATACGAC
The DNA here is from genome assembly GCA_015476505.1 of Urochloa ruziziensis. Classification (NCBI taxonomy): domain Eukaryota; kingdom Viridiplantae; phylum Streptophyta; class Magnoliopsida; order Poales; family Poaceae; genus Urochloa; species Urochloa ruziziensis. Next base: position 36,866,674 of record CM027125.1, on the reverse strand, counting down.
GACTGCGGCAGTTAGTTTGGGCCTTGGTGGCGCTTAATCATCCATCATCTCTGAGCTCTTAGGTGTTGAAGACGACGTGATGCGGCCCACGTGTATCTTTTATTTCTCCGAGAGAAAATTAATAAAATTGGATGACACGCACGAAGAGTTGACACTTGTGACATGTTTATTGTTTAGGATTTGTTGTCCCTTGTATGACCATCCTTTTTTTTAGATAATGAATAAAACATTCAGCTTTGACCTTCAAAGAAGGCTACAGCCGCTTATTACATAGTTGCAGCACATCCGTCTGCACGAGGAGATAAATGCTACAAAGAGGAATACACACCAGAGTCATGATAGAGTTTAAGTATAACCAATCCTATTACTAAACCGCCATCCATGGTGTGCGAAGATCTGCATAACTCGAACTTCAAGCCGATTGCAGACATTTATTATTAAATCCCTGACTTCCTCAAGACGCTGCATTTGACTCCAGAAGCGGAACCAATGTGTTCCCCTGAACAGAACCTGCATATACGTTTTCATAGGAGATTGTCAAAAACCATATCATTCCTACTAAGCCAGATAGCCCAGCAAAATGTTGATGCACCTACTAAAATCACTTTTTTGAGCTTTGTGTTTACTCCATTAAGCCACATGTTAAACATATGTGTAATGCTGCGTGGTGGGCTTAGGCCCAAGCAAATATGAACCACCCTCCATAAGGATTTTGTGAAATGGCAATCAAGAAAAAGATGTTGTATTGATTCATTCGAACTACAGAAACAACATTTCAAACTACCATTCCAATTCCTTCTAGCAAGATTATCCTTAGTAAGGACTACACCTTTATGTAGGTACCACATGAAAATCTTAATTTTAAGTGGCATCTTTAAGGTCCAAATTAATTTATGATGATTAATTTGACCCGTGTTCAGAAGGGTCTTGTACATAGATTGTACAGAAAAAACTCCTGACTGCACGACATTCCATCTAAGACAGTCATTTGTACTATTTAACTCAATATGCATAATACGTGCCACCAAATTATGCCACAAAGTAAGGTTTACACCAGAAATACTCCTCCTGAAGGAAATATTAAGTGGAATCCTACTAAAGACAGATGCCACCGTGGCATTTTTCCTTCGTGCAATGTTGTATAGAGCTGGATATTGAAACTTTAGAGGTTGATTACCTATCCAAAGGTCCTCCTAGAACCTTATTTGGTGGCCGTTATTAAGTTGAAGGGAAGAGAGACTTAAAAAGGTTCCTTTTACCTTCATTAATCCTGACCAAAAATGTGAATCAGTGGGTTTATGTTGAACCTGAGTCAATGTTTGATTTCTCAAGTATTTTTTCCTAAGCAACTGTTGCCATAAACCATCTTCGTTAAATAGTTTATAAAGCCATTTACTTAAGAGACACTGATTCTGGACCTCTAAATTCAAATTCCTAGACCCCCTATTTCTTTAGGCTGGCAAACTATACACCATTTTGTTAGTCTGTACTTTTTGTTGTGCTCATCACCCTGTCAGAAAAACCTAGACCTGTAGTAGTTCAGTTTTTCAAGAACACCTTTCGGTACCTCAAAGAAGGATATCATAAACATAGCCAGGCTAGTTAGCACAGAATTAATCAAAACTAGACGCCCTCCAACAGACATAAGTTTGCCCTTCCAACTACTAAGTTTCTTTTCAAATTTTTCCTCAATTACCCGCCAATCTCTATTCCCAAGTTTACGATAGTGCATTGGAATACCAAGGTATCTAAATGGGTAAGATCCTAACTGGCATCCAAATAATTGTGAATAGATCTGCTCTTGTGATTTAGCCTCCCCAAAGCAGAAAACCTCACTCTTATGAAAATTAATTTTAAGGCCAGATATTTGTTCAAAGCCAGACAACAGTAATTTCATATTAGTTGCCTTTACTAGATCATGGTCCATAAAAATAATTGTATCATCCGCATATTGTAGGACGGATAGCCCACCATCAACCAAGTGCGGCACCAATCCCACTACCTGCCCATCATCTTTTGCTCTATTTATCAAAATTGCTAGCATATCCGCAACAATATTGAAAAGAAGAGGAGATAACGGGTCACCTTGCCTTAGGCCTTTAGATGTTTGGAAATTCTGACCTATCTGATCATTAATTTTAACACCTACATGCCCCCCTGCATAAAAGAATTTATCCAAGCACACCACTTGTCGGAAAATCCTTTCATGCGGAGTGTTTGTTGTACAAACGACCATTTCACTTTATCATAAGCCTTCTCGAAGTCAATCTTAAAAATGACCCCGCTTTTCTTTTTCCTGTGTAGCTCGTGTATTGTCTCATGTAGGATTATCACACCCTCCATTATGTTCCTACCTGGTATAAAAGCTGTCTGAGTCGGACTAATAACCTTTTGAGCCACAGATGATACTCTATTAGTAGCCACCTTCGTGAAGATCTTGAAGCTCACATTAAGCAAACAGATTGGTCTATATTGCTTAATATTAATAGCTTCCCTACACTTCGGAAGGAGGATTATAGTGCCAAAGTTCAGACTATATAAAGGTAAGGAACCATCATGGAAAGCCGTGAATAATTTCATTAGGTCCTCTTTAATAACACCCCAGAAGGCCTGATAGAATTCAGCTGGGAAACCATCAGGCCCAGGTGCTTTGTTATGCTCCATTTGGAAGATTGAAGCTCGCACCTCCTCCTCTGTGAAATCCTGTACTAAAAGCGCATTTTCCAGCTGTGATACCTGGGGAATATCCTCTCTCCTATTGGAATCCATAGAAACAAAACTCTGTTCTGGTGGTCCAAAGAGGTCTTTATAATATCGTGTGATATATTTCTTTAGCTCATTATCCCCAGTTATTGTCACATCTCCATCTTGTAACTGGAAAATTCTTGTTTTCCTATGTTTTCCATTCGCGACTAGCTGGAAGTATTTTGTGTTGGAATCTCCTTCCAGGAGATCTTTAACTTTTGCCCTCTGGTACCATCTAATTTCTTCCTCTCTTAACATTTCAGCAAGTCTATTGCGAAAACAATTTTTTAGATCAACTTCTTGTGGCGTTAGTATTGTTGTCTCTGCTTTTTTGTCTAGCACGTCTAACTTGTCAAGTATTTCTTTCTTTTCTTTTTTGTTTTGCCCACTTGTCTGTTTGGCCCATCCCCTCAAGTGTTGCCTAAGGCGTCTAATTTTTGCCTGCCAACACTCCATAGGAGTTGACCCCGTATTTTCATTTTCCCATATATTCTTTACCATATCAGTGAAACCATCTCGTAACAGCCAGCCAAGTTCAAATTTGAACGGCGGGGGACTGTTGTACGACGAAGGTGTACCAGAATTTAGGAGTAAAGGTGTATGGTCTGAAATATCTCTATTCAACGCTATCACAGTCGTCAAAGGGTATTTTTGTTCCCATTCTGTACTAGTCAAATTCTATCAAGCTTCTCATACGTAGGATTAGGTAATGAGTTAGCCTATGTGTATTGTCTCCCTGACATCACAATCTCTCTAAGATTTAAACCATCAATTACCGCATTGAAAAGAAATGGCCAACGATGGTCAAAGTTATCTTTATTCTTCTCATTAGGATTTCTAAGCATGTTAAAATCACCACCAATAAGGATTGGTAAGGTCTCACTAGTACACATATTAACTAATTCCACAAGAAATTGCTCTTTTAATTCAGGTTGAGCCGGACCGTAGACTACTACCAACGCCCATTTAAAGTCATCTGACTTGTTGCAAAGGTTGAATTTAACATAAAAATCACCTTCATCAATTGCACCTATGTGAAAAACATCTAGGTCAATTCCTAAGAGGATGCCACCAGAACGCCCTCTAGGTTCTTTTGCATGCCAGAGATAATTTTTTGCTGCACAAAGATTTCTAAGGAACGAGTCATTGAAACTTCGTCTAACAGTTTCAGAAATTGCAATAAAACTCAGATTATGTTCCTTAGTAAGATCTGAAATAAAACGATGTTTCTTTGGGTCCTTAAACCCATCGCTATTCCAAAAGACTCCCTTCATAAGTGACTTTTCTTTTTTGTTTTTTGTTTCTGTGTATTTGTAGCATGAGACGACGTAGTATGAGCCATATTAATGTGCTCACTACAATCATCCATAACTTCATCCATAATATTACCACAAACGTGATTAAGGATAAATCTATCTACTTCCTCTTCATCCGCTAGATCCTTCTCTTCTTTGTCTAAAACAACACTTTTAAAATCTTGGCTAGGAATATTTGTTATTCTACTTTCCTCAAATGCCTTAAGACACTGAACTGCTTCACTAACAGAAGTATTAACATCACCTAGAGCAATACCTACTGCAGAGAAATTTGAAGAAATAACAGATTCTGAATAGTTTAAAAAGGAGATAGATGCATCAGTACCTTTCATACCATCCAGATTCCTTGCCGCCTTAAGCATGGATGCGCGGTCCAGCGAATCATCAGCCGATGTCGCAGCCCGACGCTTGCTCGTGCGTGGTGACTCCATCAAAGCTGCCTCAGGAATACCAGCTAAAGCAGCGGCCTTACTCGCAAAGTCCTCCTCCGAGGCATACCCATGTTCCTCATCATACAGCAGTCCTCATCTTCCATATCCTCTAGTTCCTCAGTAGTCAAGCCATTATCAGAAGCTAAGTGTAGATTATCTTGAATTACTCCTCCAGTACCGAGCGATGCAACAGGTTCCTCCTCAGCTGCCTGGGTTTTTTGCAAGATGGCCTCAGGAACCACCAGGTGGAATAAGGGGCGTTGTGTACCCTTTCCCCCAGACCCTGCTGCTCCATCCACTGTAGCCGAGCTACCACTCCCCCCATGAGGTGTACTCATCTTTTGCTGGTTTTTGTCACCACTGTCTTTCCCTTTATTTTTATTCCCATCCCCAGCTCCTGCATCGTCATCTCTATCCATATCCATCGGCACCGGGATTGAATTAACAGTCCCTTTCTCCACACGAAACTGCAACTCGTATAGCTAATCTCCTATGACCACATCCACTGCATGTGGAATCAGGTTAGGATCAAGAGTCATTACCTTAATACGGCTAGTTTCGAACTTCCTTGTGAAACCCATATCCACGTCCTTTGTGACGCCAAATAATGAGCCAACTGCCCAAAGAACCTCAATCTCTCGCAATTCTTTCGGTAGGCCGGTGAACTGAATCCAAACTTTTGGCAACTCAAATTTCCTGGACCCACTATCTGCCCCTGCTTCTATCTCCATAGTGGCATCAAACTTGGTCTTGACAGCTCCCCATACTATCATACGTCTCCTCTCTTCCTGCGATGGAAAGGTTGCTCTAAACTTGTTTCCACCCAGATCCATCACATTCCAATTCCAATTAGGCATAACGAGTCTCTCCAATTCCATTGTGATCTGTGCACTTGTTAGAGTACCATTGGTGACCACAATCCTTGCAGACCTGTTATCACCACCCAGCTTCACATGAGCCGGCTGTGGTATATAAAAAAAACCAAGCCCTGTCACAGCGTAACCACAAGGAATTGCGGCCGCCTTAACTGTTCTGTACCTCGGACACCTTGCATTGTTATGATCAGTACTCTCACACACATCACAGAACATCACAGCCTTACAAGTCTGCATGGTATGCCCCTTTGTCAAGCACCGGAAACAATATGGTTGCTTACCACCACCATTCTTGGACGACTCCGGCACCTCTGATTGTGAAGATTTCGCCATGGCATCAATCTTTTCAAGTTTGCCTTTTCCTCCAGTCATACTGTCAAAAACCTGAGGAGACTTTACCTTCGTATCATCACTTTCCTTTGCCGCTGCAAATGCCTTCTGGAGCACTGCAGCAGCTTGTGCTATTGACTCGGGGGTGAGTGTCAGGTCTGCAGTAGATGGCGTCCTAATGCCTTTCATTCGTTAGCAGCGCAAGCTTGCTTAATTAATTAATTTGATCCGTTGTCCGTTTCACGACTAGCCTGTTCCTGTTTGGGCGATGACAACGCTCTCCAACTCCAAGGGCACGACGTGTCGTCATGCGGATCGGACGAGACCTCGACTTGAAGTCTGGATCCATGGAGGTGACAGCGCGCAGTAGTACCGGCGGCGGGAAGCGTACAGCAGTAGTGGCCGGAAGAGGAGTCGGCGGCGGGGCGGTGGCGCTCCGGCTATCGAACTCCGGCGTGGCTTTCTGGGTGGAAATCCAAGGCAGAAAAAAAGACAGAATATTTTCCTACATGGGCCTTGGCCCATTAACTCAGGTCAAACACACACCACCAGCCCAACAGGCAGTTGGAATCTGCGCGCGGGTGCAGCGTGTGCCTCAGCCTTAAACTTCCTGGGGAAGGGCACAGGGGATAAAGGGGAATCATAAAGATAATGCCAAGTACGTGATGCACCTACAACCTAACGATTCATGATAAGAATCGTGCGAACGTGTGCCCCTTTAGGTCTTCACCATATATAATAATTACGGCATTTGACCTTCTGATTTTGGATTGGAAGATGTAGTAGACTACCAACACACTCGATCCTCTGATCTGATGGATCTCGCAGTAGACCAACACGCGCCAGCTGGAGGCTCTGTGGCCTATTTGGTAACATATCGCCCGGATCACCCAGCTTCCCTGAAAATACTTATTAGACTGAATGTACTGCGACGTGGTGCAAAACACATGCTAACTTGTCATTGTCTTGTTTCTTGTTTCTTTTTTTTTCCTTGCGATTTGCGATGGAAAGAAAAAATTATCAAAATCTTTTAGCTTATCCTGCCCCTCTAGGCTTATATATCCAGTTGAGGCATTCAGATGGTATTATATACTAATCAAGTGGATGAATGTGACAGTGGTCATATCTTCCGCTGCATATGCATGACATGGCGAGATCGTGCATTGTTCATGGCAACTCCTTGGCTAACAGACATGGGTTAACAAATTAAAGAGAGGACTTTATTGATCACTCCGTCTTCTGAAGGCAGCTGCCAGCCTGCCATCGCCACACGGGTCAAATATTTTGAATGTTCAATCTCCAACAACCTCCAGTTTCATTTGTTCACCTTATCCGTTTCTAGGCCCTGATCAGTTAATCTGTTTTTTTCCAAATAAACACCTTCACTTTAAAATTTTAATGGTTCACCTTAGTAAACCCAGCACTAATTAGTCAATTTTCAAACAAACATCTACATATTAATATTAAAATTTTAAATAAATGTTAAAATTTGAATTGTATAGGCAGGGGCCGCGCGAACGCGTACCCCCTCTTCCACAATTACAACGTCCACTCTCCCACTTGGGGAGTGGTAGACCAACGCGCCCGCAAGTGCAATGCAGGCCATTGATCTAGGCCATGAGCCTTCTTGATCGCTCATAGACCCCGTCCAGGTAAGTATGTTTCAAGGTTGCACCTCGGGTTGGATATATCGCTAGCGCGCCCGCTCGTTGGCGTTTAGTCCTCCGGTACGGGACTAAAAGACGATTGCTGCGCAGTCCCTATAATAAAACCTGCGCGCGGCGTGGATTAGCCGGCGCTAACCACGCAAGCGAAGCAGATCTGGGGTCCGCCAAGCCTTGTAATTTGGGCCGACTGCGGGCAGTTTGGGCCTCGAAAACAATGCAGTTGAGTCCTGATCAGTCGTCACCGAATAAGGATCGTGCCATCGTCGTGGTGCATAACTTGTATATACGCGATATAAAATCAACCGACAAAAAAAGAAAAGTTCGGGCGTGTTTTTTTTTTTTTTTGGAGGCCAAGAAGGGTGTTCTTTTTGTTCACCAACAGTAGATAGGATAAGAAGCATTTTTTTTGGAAAGAAAAGAAAAACAGAGGAAATCATCAGCTGGTCTGCATTTTTTTTTTGAGAACAGCTGGTCTGCAGTTGCTGTCACGGCTTGCCGCCCGCTTGGCAAGGTAACCCCGGCGCGTCCCACGTGTCTGTCCGGCCTGGAGATTCGACTCGACTCGACTGGTTTAAAGCGAGCGATGCGTGCGTCGTCGCTCGAACCACTCGCGCGCCGGCCTCTTCTTTCTCCCCCCATTCACCCCTTCCTTTTTTTTCTTTGGAAGCTTCTCCTCCAGTCTCCTCCACACAACCACCCGCCCAGAGCGCGGGGTCTCAGGCCGCGCCGCCTCCAGCCCCACGCGCGCCTGAGTCACGAGGCGCCGTACGCGTGCGGGCTCGACCGGCGGAGGGGAGAGCGGGGAGGAGGCGGCCGATCGAGAGGGATCGAGCGGTGGAGTTCCCTGGAGCGATCAGGGACGGATTCAGGCGAGGACCTCTCAGGCCGCGGACGGATCAGGAAGAGAGCCGCGCGTACGTCGCAGTTGATTGATCCCTTTGGCCTCCCTCCCTCCATGGTCTTGGCGGCCGGATCATCAGTCAGTTCGTCCGGCGAGCCGCGAGGCTCGTGCTGATTTAAGGGCGCCGCTCAACTTCCGCTGCTCGACCGTTTCAAATCGCCGCTTCCCGCAGCGCACTGCTTGTGTCGTCGTCGCAGAGGCCGGCCGCGCGCAAGGGGATCGTTCGTGTTCTGTGTTCGCGTAGCGGCAGGGTCGCGAGCAATCTTCCTTTTCCTTGACGGTGTTGTAGAGTAGTTAGCCTTTGATTAGGGCGGGTGAATAGGTATAATCAGAAAAGGGTTTCAACTAGAAGTCGCGGTTGAAAAATACTCCGAGATTAGTTAATTTTCTAACCTGGAGAATGAGTTTCAAGTGATGAGGCGAGCTATAGATTCCAAGTGCAGTACGTCACGCCCCCTTCCGTTCCATAGGCCAAGCGGATCCGAGGCCCCTACGCCTACAAGTGTACCGTACTGCTGTACCAATCATACTACACCGCCAGTTGGCCTGTATAGCAGCATCGGTAACTAGTGAAATGTTGATTTGCTCAACAACTAATTGGAGGATAGCATGGTTGGGTTAATTTCCCTCGGCCTCATGGCGTCCATGTGACTGAGTTGACGGCGAAATCAAACGTGAGGGGCAGGGAAATTAGCTAGAGAAAGGACAGGGATCGTGCACGTTCTGTTCTGACAAACTGATCACACCAGAAATTACTCCGTACTAGAGAAATGTAGGGAAGAAAGGTCAGAAGATGGGCAAGTGGCCGGCATCGAGCGTGATAAACAATTTTTTAGAACAAACTAGGAGGTGCTCCTTTTCCAGCGGCAGGCCCTGTCCTCCCTTGTCCTCTAGTCCACTTGTAGGAAGGAGGAGATTACATATTAGCTGCTCATTAGCAGTACTATTAGCATAGTTTATTAGCCCCTTTCTACTAGTTTATTAGCCGAAAAGCCCAAGTGGGATGAGGATCAGGGGTCAGGATCAGGCTAACAATCAATCAATGAGCCGTGAGGGAGATGGCACCGCGCCATGTGGAGTGGGATCTGTGATTTGTCCCGTGGGGTAGCGGGAATCGCTTGACTTACACGTGGTCCGGATCATCGGATAGGCCCGAGAGTGGTTGCGTTTCGACCTTTTTTAAAAAAAAAAAGTTCGGTGAGTGTGGACGAGCGGAGCCGCAGGTGATTTGGCCATTTGGGCTAGAATCGTCCAGTTGTTGCTTGGTCAGTAGGCGCTGGACGATCAAAGCAATTTGCCTTTTTGCCTTGGGAGGATAAACACGGACGGATCAAATACCAGTAGGCAATAGCACGTCGCATACCGTGCGATGCTGATTACTTGAGCAGTTGAGCTGTAAGATTCTCAGTGGAGGGATGTGCCCGGTCAGCATCGCTGCTCCTTCCAGCAGCCATCCGGAACGGAACGGAATTCACGCTGAGTACTGTGGCCGCTGCCATCACGACAAAGGCGACGTGAACGCAGCCACGCGCCAAACGTTTCCCGATCAGGAGCCTGCAAAAACTGCGTCATCTTTAGGAACAGGAACACCCCGACCCCGACCCCGCTCGCGCTTCCGCTCCCCTCACATGACTCATGAGAGAGGATGGCCCACATGGACGCTCCAAAGGCTAAATTGTTGATATGATCCAAGCCGATCTGACCGTTTCTGTCTAGGCTGTAGAGGGGCTAGAGGCTTCTCCCTGTCCTACCTCCATACACCACTACCCAACTCATCAGCCCTGTTTAAATGTTTCGCGAAATTTATTTCTGTCTAGGTGGTAGAGGGGCTAGAGGCTTCTCCCTGTCCTACTCCCATACACCACTACCCAACTCATCGGCCCTGTTTAGATGTTTCGCGAAATTTTTTTCGAGTATGTTCCTTCACATGCATGGCATATTCAATGTAGTAAAAAATAACCATTATACTCCCTCCGGTTTAGTAAAAGAAGTCGTTTAGGACAGCGACACGGTCTCCAAAGTACAACTTTGACTTCTTATTTTTATAAAAGATATTTATTAAAAACTAACATATGTATACTTTATGAAAGTATTTTGCAAGACAAATCTATTCATATAGTTTTCACATTTCCAAACTCAACGACCTTAAAAGCTATTCATGATTTATATTCCCAATGTTTGACTCAAATCTTGTCCAAAACGACTTCCTTTACTAAACCGGAGGGAGTATGGATGTAGTGTACTTCACGAGACGAATCTAATGAGCCTAGATAGGTCGTGATTAGACAATAAATTGTTACAGTAAACATGTGCTAATGATGGATTAATTAGACTCGTTAGGTTCGTCTTGCGATTTACTGACAGAATCTATAATTAGTTTTGTAATTAGTCTATATTAATACTTCAAATGTGTACCCGACATACTCGAAAAAAATTTCGCGTTTCATCTAAACGGCCCAAGCACCATTTCCGTCCCCGACGGTTCTTGTTTTCAGAAGGCGTCTGTTTTGATTATCACTTTTCGGTGAGCACCACAAATTCTGATCGAAATTAAAGGGAATGTGTAGTCAGTAGATGAAGTTTTAGGGACAGGAAGCCTGTGGTAAGTTGGTAACTGGGAGTCATCTTCATGCGGGGCATGCGAAAAGCTCACGGTCTCTTCTCTCAGGCACGCAATGAACTGAACTGTACCGAATTACCGATTACCAGAAGCAAAACTCCACGCCGCCCGGTCGCCTGCTGTGACAAGTGGCGGCACGTGGTAGGCCGGGTCGACCGCGCATGGTGCGCTCTGATTGTCGCGTTGCCGCATCATCGCACATCGCTTTGCTCACAGTTTCCTGGTTCTTCTGTCCCGGTCCCAGGCCAGGGACAGGGAAAGGGAAGGCCCTCATGAAACCCGCCACAAATTTCCCGTGCCGATGAAAGGGATACCAAATGCAGCTGGGTTCATATTTTTTTAATAATGAGTGAGTTTCATATTACTGGAGCTACAAATGCATACCAACACGACCAATGTAGAGTTCAGAAAGGGATACCAAATGACATTTGCTCTGTATTACTACTTGTAAACCCCCACATGACTGGCAGGTTTTTCCCCATTTTTTTAATTTCTTCACGGCCATGTCAAGAGTAATTTGTAAGCAAACAATTAACATGATTTCATTTTGCATTTCCTTTTTTTTTTCTAACTTATCTCCTGACCATTTTGGTATCCTCTGCACCTCATACAGTGCAGGCAGACGCGCAGGAGGAGGAAGAGGCAGCGTCAGCGACGCGACCACCCAGCACCCACGCGGACGGCAATAATGGACGGCCACAACCCTCCGCCCTCCCACCAGTCGCCGCCGGCGCAGCCCGAGCGGCGCGACAGCTTCAGCTACGACATCGAGAATACGGACGCGGTGTGGCGCGGTGCGCACACGGCGTCGGAGGCGCTGCTGCGGTACGACGACGAAGGCCCGCGGCAGCCGCTGCTTCGGAAGCGCACCACGAACACCACCTCCCAGATCGCCATCGTCGGCGCCAACGTCTGCCCGATCGAGAGCCTCGACTACGAGTACGTTCATTACCCCCGCAAACCCTCCCCTTCCTCTGTGTATCCCCTTCCGTTCATATTCACGGCTCCTAGAGAGCTTTACAGATTGATTAGTTATTGTTTGGCACAACCACTAGAAGAAAGCTAGGATCTTGTGTTGCGTTGGGTAGACCATAACTGATTATTGTTTCAGAATGTGTGATCAGGGATGCGTCCTTTTCTCTGTTGAAGTTTATAAATAATTCATACAGCCATTGATGACAATTGACAATGTATACTGTTTACCATGTCCCTTTTTGTGTCGATGGTATTACTGAATAGTGTTGAGGGAGCCTTAGCAGTAAATTTATGGAATTTTTAGATGACCAATTTCAGGATCTTCTGTAGTTCACATTATGCATGTATTTTAATGAACACTTGGTATAAGTATGAGGTGTAGAAGAAGAAATATATTAGCTATTTGGATTCTGAACCGTGCAACGCTCCTTTCGAATTTGACAAACATATATGAGAACACACACATAAAGAAGTGTTTCAATCTTGTGGTATCCGGTATGGATTAGTATTGAAGAACTTATATGCTTTTAAATTGGGCTGCAGCATGCATAGGTTGGATATCTGCTAATAAATTGAGAAGATGTCGACTGCAACAGTTCTTCAGTTAGTTTAGAAACTGGCTGAAGTAAATTGCAGGCGGTAGATTCCACAAATAAAAAGTCTGTAAACTTGCAAGATTGTTATGTTACTTACAGTCTAGAGTTAACTGCATGCTTTAGGATTGTGGAAAACGACCTTATCAAGCAAGACTGGCGATCAAGAAAGAAGAAGCAAATATTCCAGTATATTGTTCTGAAATGGTCCTTAGTTCTTCTCATTGGCCTGTGTACGGGACTTGTTGGCTTCTTCAACAACCTTGCGGTTGAAAACATTGCTGGGTTCAAACTGTTACTCACAAGTGATCTAATGCTCAAGCAGAGGTAAAGCTTCACTATGTTGCTTTTGCATTTTACATTTTACTAGAACTTAGTTTGATTCGTTAAAAAGCGTTAGTTTGATTCCACCAGCTGCTTTATGTAACTTGTCATCAATTCAGTGACAACACGCACAGACCAACTTGCATAAGGTCAATTAAATAATGTGAAGTGTAAATGGTTTGTTGCTTCCAGTGCAGGTACTTCACAGCCTTTCTGGCATATGGAGGCTGCAATATAGTCTTGGCAGCCAGTGCTGCAGCGATCTGTGCTTACATAGCTCCTGCTGCTGCTGGGTCTGGTATCCCTGAAGTTAAAGCATACCTTAATGGAATTGATGCTTATGCTATATTAGCTCCTAGCACGCTCTTTGTCAAGGTAAAGTCCAACTCAGCATGAAACACATGCATCCATGTTGGACATTTCTTTTACAGGGAACATGTCTGATTTCGCTCTCTGAGCATTTCTTTCCTATATTAACTTCAGAGCTACCTTACCTGATTGAATTACTATTTTTCTATCATTTGCACGACGTGACCTGAAGCATCCTTGAAAAATGTTTTAGAACCCCCATTCAACCTTTTCATCCTTGAATTACCTTTTTCGCTTGGACAGCCATAATACCTTGAGGCTACAACTAATTCAAAAGAGTGCCATTGTAGTAGTCTTTCAGACATGTGTTGCCAAAGGTAGTCACTTTGGATAGTTTATTATCCATTTGTGATGCTTAAGTGGAAATTTTCAATTAGAATTTGGAATAGCTTATAGCGTTTCTGATCGATAATATATTCAGAATCATTGTATTTGTGGCTGACACATACTATTTCTATCGTGAGCACATGTTTTTCTAATTGCTGTTACAGTAGAACAAAGCTTCTGAAGACTTATATTACTGTGCAGATATTTGGTTCAATACTTGGAGTTTCAGCTGGATTTGTACTTGGAAAAGAAGGTCCAATGGTACATACAGGAGCATGCATTGCCAACTTACTTGGTCAAGGGGGGTCACGCAAGTACCATCTTACATGTAATTGGCTCAGATATTTTAAGAACGATAGAGATAGGCGGGATTTGATTACTTGTGGGTCTGCTGCTGGAGTTGCAGCAGCATTCCGTGCACCTGTTGGTGGTGTGCTCTTTGCTCTTGAGGAAGCAGCATCATGGTATAATCTCTTTTCCTTGTTGCAAATGTTAATTCATATTTTAGCAGGCACTATAATCAAGCAAAAAATTCAGACCTTGATCACAAATGCAGTAGCAGTATTCCATAGATATATGACTTCCACTATATTGGCAGATCTTGTAGGTAGGAATGATATACATAGCATTAGTACACTGACTGGAGAACCGTTTTCATTTTGCTGCATTTTCCTATCCATTTTCCCCAATGGCTAAAGGGCTCTCTGCTGCATTTTCAGGTGGCGAAGTGCTCTCCTTTGGAGAACATTCTTTACTACTGCTGTTGTTGCTGTCGTATTGAGGGGCCTGATAGGGTTCTGCCGTAGTGGAAAATGTGGTCTCTTTGGTCAAGGAGGGTTGATTATGTTTGATCTTAGTGCAACAATACCTACTTACACAACCCAAGATATCGTTGCAATTATTGTCCTTGGAGTAATTGGAGGGGTCTTTGGAGGTCTGTTCAACTTTCTCCTGGATAGGATTCTCCGCGCCTACAGTTTTATCAATGAGTATGGATCCATCATGTGCATTTAATTTACTCTCTAAAAAAATCCTTCAAGATGCTATCTCATTACATTATTCTCACTGGCTGTCTACCTGCAGGAAAGGTGCTCCATACAAGATACTTCTTACTGTCACAATATCGATTATCACATCAGCATGCTCTTATGGGCTCCCTTGGCTCGCTCCATGCACTCCGTGCCCCGTTGATGCCGTGGAGCAATGCCCCACCATTGGGCGCTCTGGGAACTTTAAGAATTTTCAGTGCCCACCGGGTCACTACAACGGTCTTGCATCACTCTTCTTTAACACAAATGATGATGCCATCCGCAATCTATTCAGCAGTGGCACTGAGAACGAGTTCCACATGTCCACTCTTTTTGTCTTCTTCACTGCCATTTACTGCCTTGGCCTTGTGACTTACGGTATTGCTGTTCCATCCGGTCTCTTCATCCCTGTTATACTTGCTGGGGCTACATATGGGCGCATAGTGGGGACGCTTCTTGGTCCAATATCAGACCTTGATCCTGGACTCTTCGCACTTCTTGGCGCGGCATCTTTCCTTGGTGGAACAATGAGGATGACTGTCTCAGTTTGTGTGATACTTCTGGAGCTCACAAATGATCTCCTTATGCTCCCATTGGTCATGCTCGTTCTTCTGATTTCGAAGACTATAGCTGACAGCTTCAACAAAGGGGTTTATGATCAGATCATAGTGATGAAAGGTATGCCGTTCCTGGAGGCTCATGCGGAACCATACATGAGACACTTGGTTGCAGGCGATGTTGTATCAGGACCACTGATATCCTTTTCAGGCGTTGAGAGAGTGGGCAACATTGTTCAGGCGTTGAGGATCACAGGCCACAATGGATTTCCAGTGGTGGATGAGCCACCTCTATCAGAGGCTCCGGAGCTCGTTGGGCTCGTGCTTAGGTCCCATCTGCTAGTCCTGCTGAAAGGCAAGGGCTTCATGAAAGATAAGCTGAAAACCAGTGGTAGCTTCGTGCTGAAAAGGTTTGGTGCCTTTGATTTTGCCAAGGCTGGATCTGGAAAAGGTCTGAAGATTGAGGACCTTGATTTCACAGATGAGGAAATGGACATGTATGTTGATCTCCATCCAATTACAAATACCTCACCGTACACAGTGGTTGAGACCATGTCACTTGCAAAGGCTGCTGTCCTTTTCCGGGCACTAGGATTGAGGCACCTGTTGGTTGTGCCAAAGACCCCAGGGGTGAGCTCTCTTTCTCCACACACACCACTCTAAACTGCCAAAAATTTACAGGGGCATGAAATTTGAGTTGATGTCACATTTTTTTGGACAAACCTGTGCCGATAACTAATTTCTGTTTGGTTCCATTGCAGAGACCACCTATTGTTGGAATCCTGACGAGGCACGATTTCATGCCGGAGCACGTTCTTGGGCTGTTCCCGAATCTCCGCAAGTCACACTGAGGAAGCATTCAGTACAACGTTTTGTTTGCCTTTGTTGCCTTGTAGCTTAGCTTCATGCATAGAAAGCTGCCTTGTGCAATATTTGCTGCCCCCCATCTAGCATTTTGTCCGTCCTTTTTTGTATTTATTATTCTGGAGTACTCCAAAATCTTAAAAACTGTTGAATAATATTGTATTCATTGTAAAGAGCTGATTACCCCATCAGAAATTGAGTGATTTTTTGCAGTTCACCCCCTAGTCGATTTATTGTCTTTAGCTGTCTGCTTCTCACGCTCCTCCGGCTCCAGGGAGCAGAGGGCGCTTCGCGGCGATTAGTTTTGCCCTTTCACCTGTCAAAGTCTGTCGTCTTTTTTGTGTGTGTGCAGATCTTTAGTTGTTAATTAACATGTTGACCAGCAACCGGAAAAACAAGCAGTCGTCATGCTAAATCTCAAACCATAACTATCAAGCTTGCTTTTAAAAATATCATATCTGTAAAGTGTCGTTGCTTGCAGGGCAACCGGGTCGGCTATCGACATGCCCGGCGAGAGACGACATCGTATTTGTTGCCATCACATGTCCAGGATCTCTCAATAAAATCCCCAGAAATTCGCCGGGATCGTTCGACAGCGACGCCCGGTGGCATCTAACGATCCAGCTACCAAAACATCACGCGGGTCCACGTGTCAGTGGCCCAAGACACGGACAGGAAGAGACCTGAGAACAGTGACAGTGGACACCACCATGATCCTCTGCCCCTGTATATATTCTGGCATGTGTTTATCTCACATGCTCAAAATGCCCCCTTTTTTTAATTGAGATGAGAAACTCATCATTCGCCATGGACCAGCCACGGCCCCTTTTTATGGTGTTTTCTGTGCGGGTTGTATCAGCATGGCGATGGCACCAAGGATAAAAGTAATAAACTCTTTGTCAGCTTCAGTAGTTTTATGGTTATTGGATGGAGATTCTGTGCCTGTCTGCAGTAACATTTTGGGCTTCGATTTGGTTTGCTCTCAGCCAGCCCGCTGTGCCTTTGTGGCGGCCTTATTGGGATGATGGCTGCTGGGTTACAGCCCATGTGAGGAAACAGGACATTAGGCCATCACGCCACTGTTCCATGAGCTGGGCATATGCGTGCACTTGCTCCCCGCCCGGTCCCCTCGTCAGTCAGATGCTCGGCGCTCAGATCAGATGCGCTACCTACCAACGCACTTGATTCAGTAGGGGGCAGCTGAGCCAGCGCTGCCAATTCGTTCACTGGCGGCCACGAGAGGCGTCAGCACCGCCGCCTGTCACGGAGATCAAGTAACACCGCGCTGCCAACGAGATCTGTGCGTGCAGTTGTGCTCGGCACCAGTAGCAGCAGGCAGGCAACGCGCCTGCTCTTGCTCTTCTACGGATCGCGGGATCCTCCTCGCGATCCGGCGGCGGCTCGGTCGGACGCGCCAGCTTCCGTGCCCAGGCCTCCTGCTCCGCCACTTCCACTTCACTGGCCGCCACGAGACGAGAGGCGCCAGCGCCGCCGGTGACGTACAGATCAAGTGAGACCGGCCGCCTGCCAATGAGAGAGATCTCGTCGGACCCTCAGCTCCCCTGCGCTTCTGCGCCGCGTGCTGCTTCCCACGGGTCGCGGGATCCTCCTCGCGATCCGCCCCGCCCGGCCGGCCGCCGCTGGCCAGGGGGGATCCGGCGCGCCGGCGACTCGATCGGACGCGCCAACTTCTCCGTGCCGTCCCGCTTCTGTACGCCAGTACGCGACACGCAGACAGCGCAGGAGCCCCGGCCGTGTGTCCCGGGGCCGGCGGTAATGGCACCCCGGCCAGCCGTTTTCGGTGACTGGCCGAGGTTTATGGGAAGCAGCCGTGCGCTGCGCCGTGTGGACGACACGATACTCCTGGGCAGCAATCCCATCATGTACAGTACACTACTCCGGCAGCTACTACTAGCACGACACGACCAACCGATTTGACGGGTCGCACGTCGTGTCAAAGGATCGATCTCCGCCGGGGACGACGCGACGCGGGACCAACGGACGGAGTCGACGCGACATGTCGTCCTCGCTGCCACAGAGCCGTGCATTGCGTATGTACTGTACGTGTATTTGCTCTCCTCGGTCGGATCTCCTGTAGAAACGTACGTAACGCTCCCCGGCCGGCTTGGCATGTGCCATCTATCTCAGGGCATCGATGATCTTTTCAACAACAGAATCAATAGAAAGGCCTAAATTAGATTTTTTTTTTACCCTTTGGATGTGCCTAATTATAAGTAGGCATGAGCAAAGCCTAGCAGATTATTGTCGTTTCAAACTTTTAAAAGGACCTATGTGCAAGTCAATATGCCATTACAATTTTTCAAGTTTTGAAAAACGCCATTACAATTCACCTATTCTGAAGACTACCATTACAATTCTTACTCTCGTTGAAATATGCCATTCTATACGTATTAGTAGGCCTTGGGCCCAGCTGCAGCGTACATAACACATAGGATATTTTTGTATGGACAATATTGCCCTTAGGTGCTCTTTTAACTCTACTCATTGACGTGTAGGCCCCCTTCGTCATCCCCTTCCTCTCCTTCCCACCTCCCTCCGCTCCCCCGTACTAGCCCGCGGCGGAGCACCGGCTCGAGCTCGCTCGCTCGGCGGCGCTGGCTGCTAGCTGGCTGGCAGCGGAGCTCGAGTTCGCCGACCTGCCGCGCTGGCCTGCCCCTACGCCATCTTCACATCGGACACGGGAGGACCCTCCTTTACCTCAAGAAGGGAAAAAGGAGATCAATGGCGAGCCGGTGTGCGAGCAGTGAAGGCACTCTGGTGAGCCTCGGCCTGGTGCACAAATTGATTGGTGTCGCGAAGACCGACCGCCCCTACTCGATGAAAGCAGGCGTGGCTGCGAATGATCCAAGGACCCAGGAGGAGTGGGAGGGGACAGATTCAATGGAGTGCTCAACCGACACGGCGAAGCACCAGCTGGCGGTGCTGGCTGGCGGCGGAGCTCGAGCTCGCTCGCCCGGCGGCGAAGCTTGAGCTTTTCCTCTAGCGCTAGATCCAGCTCCGCGGGCACCAGCGCCAACGTTTCCTCTAGCACAGGCGGCAGCGGAGCTCGAGCTTCTGGGCGTTGACCGGCGGCGCCATTTGCTCGGGGCTGTTGAGGCGCCGGAGGCTACACGGGAAGGAGAGGCTGCCGCAGACCAGTACGGGGAACAGAGGGAAGAGGGAAGTGGAGGAAGGGGATGTCAACTAGGGTCCACACGTCAGTGAGTAGAGTTAGTAGAGTACCTAAGGGCAATATCGTCCATAAAAAAATACCTATGTGTTCTGTACGCTGTAACTGGGCCCAAGGCCTCCTAATACGTATAGAATGGCATGTTTCAAAGAGAAGAAGAATTGTAATGACCGTCTTCATAATAGGTCAATTGTAATGGCATTTCTCAAAACTGGAAAAATTGTAATGGCATGAATCAAAAAAAACCTTCATTTTAACTTGGACGGGCTAAGATTCCCAGTTTAATGGTTCTTTTGAAAAAAAAAAGGATGATGCTCGGATCAACTTGTCACTCGTCCATTGATCATATATGGTACATGTGCTTCGTTTACCTTTTCTTTTGCACCTGTTAATCTACTATAACTATACAAGAGATCCACACTAAGGATTTCTCTCAACTCTCATGAAGCCACATCATCACCTCCCACTAAGACACATCATCATCTTTCACTAAGTTGCATTAACTCCTTCATGACAAAATTTTAAAGTCATTCTCTCTCAATAAAATGAACATGTTTTTATGTATAATATTGTTTGCAAAAGAATGTTGCGATGAAATCATTTAGTGTTTCTGCTTTCAAATTTCATCTTCAAATTTGTTTAAAACATTTCCGCAGCAACGCACAAAGTATCACCTTAACTAAATAAGTGAAACCCACTAGAAGTCACCACATGTGAGAAAAATTCTCAATAAGACTCCAAGTAATTGAAAGGTTTATTTTCTCAATAATTTTAAATTTCATTTCATGTATTACCATAATTGTATTGTACCCAAGTATCCTTTAATTAAATAATTTAATATCCTGTCAAAAGCAAAATTGTTAAGTTTTTACTATTTCTTATTATCATTCAGTAATAATCGTTAAAAAGTATAACAAACATCCCGCAGCAACGCGCGGGGAATCACCTAGTGCTAATGTGACAACAGTGCCCTGTAATGATAACCAGGCATGCATGCTAGATACAGCAACTCCTTTTAATTCCCTCGCCGTAATAACGTCACACAACAGTGTCGTTTTTTTTAAAAAGAACACCGTGCATAATTGTGACTCTGTGAGTTGTGGTACGAACAATTATTTTTTCGACCACCTTGCAATTCAAAATCTTGCATTGTGACACATGTACTCGGATTTTATTTAGACCTTCTTTGCTTTACCTTTACGTGAAAAAAGAGGAGAAAAGACATGTATTCAGAGTTCAGACTTCACATGGACCTTCTTTACGTGTGAGACCATGCTCTGTCTTCTTCATGCATGAGGGAAAGAAAAACAAGTATTGAAGCTACGCCACACAGACTTGAATATAATGCACATGATATATAACTGGACAATCAGTCATCTGTTGTCTGTTAGATCAACACGCACACGGCAAAGACCTAATTACTCACGACAACGTCTTTACCCGGCGCAGACAGACGACATACATCGGGTTTCCGGTAATGCAAGATAACAACACTTAGATCACATCTAAAATCTAGAACCTCTAGTCCAATAGAGATCACACCTACAACTTAACTAATGCAGAACACAAAGAGAGTTCGGCCTTATACCGGCGCTAGTGGCGTCCATCACGTCGGTAGGAGTTGGTGCAGAAGTGACAATGTCGATGGCGATGGCGCTGTTGGGGATGTAGCGAAGGCACTCCTTTAGCGTCTTCTTGGGGTAGCGGTGGCCTTCAGGTCGCCACCGGCACTTCCCCGGACGAGTTGCTCAAGCTTCTCAGCCTTCCAGCGCGCTTAGGGATCGGTGTGGGTGTATTATTGTTCGGTGAACCTTAATGGCGTGAGATCCTTCCTTATATTACCGCGCTGTAGAGCCAGAGCCGAGCCCAATGGGTAGCTTAGGCCTGCCTCCCGATCACGGCAGAAACGGACTCAGTTGGATCTTGACCGATTTGTACGGGAACGTGGACGCTCCCCTTTTTCTCTCTCGGTCCCGTTGGTGACCGAGGTCAACCAAAACAAATCCAACATTATCCGCACGCAAAATCCATCAATAATAAAACGATCGATGTCAGCGCGGTCAGGATCGTGAGGAGGCCGCTGGCTGTCAGCTGCTGCTGCTACTGCCGGCCTGTACTGTACGTGGGGCTGTGCGGAACGACGACGGACACGGCCTGCCTGCATTGCATGCATGCTCCGTCTCTACGTACGCCGTACGCTCGTGAACCGGAAGGCCGTACGTTGCACTCGCACGCCTGCGTGGCAAATCTTGGGGGCAGATCGAGACCGGCCGGCCGGCCGGCGGCAGAGCTGAGGGCACTAAGCCACTAACTGTGTGCCGCACTGAAAGCTTCGTTGACGACGAGCGAGATCACGTGTGTGTTGCTACATGCTTGCCACCACTGGCTCACTGGCTCACTGCCCCGCCCACTACGGCGTGCGTATCAAGATCGGTCAGGCCAGCGCGTCCAGGCCGTGAGATGTGCAGCTCGTACGTACGGTTCGTATCAGGATCGACGAACTCCACACGATTCGTGCATACGGCCAGGGGTAAAAACGGTGGTGGAAATTCCGACCAAGTTTCGTTTCCGGAAAAATAAATTCGATGATTCTGACAGTTTCCGATTCAACCCTAACATAAAACTAGGTATTTTGTTCTAATCGCTACACTTCTACATTGCATTCCTCACATGTTAGTTGCTTCAGAAAGTATGGTAAATTCCGGACCGATCGAGTGACGTTTCCCTTTCCCATGATGATGCGATTTTTGTTTTCGATTGTTTCCGATCATTTTATCCACCGCTCTAGCCTATGTTGTAACCGATCGACCTGCTTATTAACAAGCACTATCCACGTTTACCTGCCAAGAAAAAAAAACACTACCCACACGTTGTTGGGGGCTATGGAGTTAGTTCAGACGGCCCAAGCTAAAGCTACTCTTTTTTCCTATATCAGACTGAAGAAATCCACTGCTTCAATTCGTTCGTACATACTCCGTACTGACATGCAAACGACTCGTCATGGTGTTCCAACTTCAAGACAAACAAGTTTTGAATGGAGCTCTATCATGCATGTATAGAGCATGCACCATTTTTCCTTTCTTTTTTTTCCCCATTTGCGTGTGTATACCGTATCTTCTGCCATCGTATCTAGCGTATCACCAAATAGATCAGCTTGCATGTGTAACAGTGTACGTGCTATATTCACGTAACGATTCAGTGTCCAGTGCAATAGTGGCAGTAGCCGATGGAGCAATGGAACAGAAACATGCAAATACGTACAGCCGCAGGGGGTAGCAATTAGTAGGGGAACAATCCAAAACGGCTGACCTCATTGGTCTATTCATTGCGATACTGTCCATGCGTACCGATTCAGTGTGTAGTCATCATGATGTTGTGTGCATGCTGCTGTGGTACACATCACTGTTAATGGATTTATTTTTCGAAGAGTCTGTTAATGAATTGCATTTGCTTCTCTCTTTTTTTCTAAAGGAAGTTGATGGAGAGCAGCATATCGTTAATGGATTTACAAAGTTTACTGTTCTTATCTTATTCCAAATGCGATCTGATCAATTCTTTCTTGAGATTTCACGTGGCTACTGAGCGCACTTTTGCAACCACATGCATTTTGGATGTAGAGGCTCCAAAATTGTTTATTCCATTACTGGAAAGGCATTCCCTCCGTTCTAAACTATTGGGCATTTTGGTATTATTTTTAGGTGCATAGCAAAAATTATGAACCTAGATAAGTTAAAACGACCAATAATTCGAAACGGATAGAGTATGCTAACAACGGTTAACTTATGTTACCCATTGCCAAGATTGAGACCATGTAATCTATAGTGAAGGAGTCCCTCATTTACTGACAAGTATGTGTATTTATCCACTTCTGTTAACATCGACAAAGCTATAAGGAATTGTAACTAAATATCTAAATTCCCATTTTAAGACTACATATATTGGACAAGCACACGTTGCATATTTTAATCGATCTAATCAAGAGAAGTTCCGAATTCCCATTTTAAGACTAGGAGTACATGTATTTCCAAGCACCGATGGATGGCCTTGTAATCATAGGATTTGTGCCTATTTTTGTTTCATCCTTGTACAAAATTAGAATTATGTACGCATATAACAATGTAAAAGGCCGGAACCTTGTTTCATCATTTTATCTATAAATGGCATTATCTATATTTTAAGAAAAAGAGTTCTACCCGGTGCCTACCTGCAGGACGACATGTTTCACAACATATGGATAGCCAAAAGGTCTTAATATCAGACGGACTCACTTAAAACAAACAATTATTTTTGGAAGTCGTGTGCCTTAGATCAAGTTATAGGGCCAAGAGGGAAGATATATTGAACTATCACACACCTATGCACACGATTCTTATTACTGAAGCTCAACACTTTTTAATTTCCCTGTTTCTTCTTTTTTTTTGGAATCTATAATTTCCCCGTTTCCCATTTGACAAAACCAACCTTGCAAGCTGTAGCGTGGGAACAAACCAATGGAAGCATGGCAGATTGGCAGCAGGCAGGGCCGAATCCCACCGTATCTAGCTGCCATCAAGAAAAGAAACCGTCAGGGTCGCTGGTGGCCGCTACCGCGAATCAAATCATGCCGGTCCAATTCAATCACCCCAATGACCAACCGTACCCTTTCCAGCAACATATCAGCGGTTAAGGTTAACCAAAAGCAAAATCTACTTTTCAATGCACAATCGGTTTTTTTTTTTGGCGATTCCAGGAAAAAGGTCTCGGAGAAAAGAAGAAAAGAGACGAAAATGATTTGAGAGAGGAAAAATAAGCGCGGAGGAAGAAGAACCGTCGTCCATGGAGAGATGAGAGATTCCCCGACAGCAAAATCTAGAGCAAAAAGGCAATTTCCCCTCTTTCCCGCGCCACGGGAGACGTTCTGCCGCTGACTTGTGGGGCCGCCAAGCATTGGCCCCACGTATCGTCATAGGATCTCGTCCCTCGCGAGTGGGGGCCCACACGCTCGTTGCCTTCCTCTTCTTCAGAGCCTCTTCTTCCCTCCCGCTCGCGCACACGCCTGGCAGTGAGGCAGTCTGTCACTCGTTGGCGTCACGCTTATAAAAAGCCGCCGGCGATCCTCTTTCTTACCACGACCAGAAGCTTTCGCCGCCGCTGCTCTACCATTCGTAGGCAAACAGAGAGGGACACTGAGAGGGTCCGAAACAGAGGAAGGAAGAGAGGCATGGAGGCAGGAGGAATGGAGGTGAAGGAGGGGGTGAAAAGGGTGCTGGTGGTTGACGACTCCCCCGTCGACCGCCGTGTGGCGCAGCTCCTGCTCAGCAGCAACTCCTGCGCCGGCTCCTTCCACGGTCAGTCAGCACAAGCTTCACAGTAGCACTCTGCTACTGCCTCCTCTTGTTCATTTCTCTTTTCTGGCTCGGTGATTACAGAATACAGAGTCGACCGAATTAGCTTGTTGAAGCTATTGCTTGGGTCTGAATAGCTTGATTTTTTTTTCTTTTTTTTTTCAGTCATCGCCGTCGACAGCGCGAAGAAAGCCATGGAGTTCCTCGGCCTCAAGGACGGCAAGGTAAACATACATACTTGCTCTCATAGTCTCATTGCCATCAGTTTAATTGGCAGTTTCTGATCATCTCCCGCTAGCTGATGCGTAGAGGAATCCCGTGCTCATTTACACTGCACCCCACACAGGCACACAGCGCGCATGGTGGCCGTCGCACAACAGCCTGAAAAAGGCTGTCTAGTGTAGTGCCACTGCCCTAATAGTAAAAAAAAAAAACTGCCATGCTTAAGATAGAGGAAGCTTGCTTGGGTAAGTGGCGAGGCTATAATAGTGATATCTCTGCTTCATGCCTTGCAAAAGGCAAAAGCTCAGCACCGGATGAGTTAGAGTGAATGGGGACAATACAGATTCCAATGCAACTTTGTTCCTCTCCGTTTTCCCTTTTCTGCATTCCCTCTATTTCAGTGCTGTGCCTCCAACTGTTGCTTAAAATATTGGGCTAAGTTTCAGCACGCGGGCATTTTGCAGGAGCAGCAGCAGGCCATCGACATGGTGCTCACCGACTACTCCATGCCCGAGATGACTGGCTATGATCTTCTCAAGGCCATCAAGGTACGCACGCATGCATACAAAGTACAAAACCCCTTGCATTTTCGGACATCGTCTCGCACGTTTCATTGTCTCACCCTCACACACTGCAACTTCCACGGGTGTTTTCCAGGCGCTGAACCTCCTC
Organism: Urochloa ruziziensis; assembly: GCA_015476505.1. Taxonomy (NCBI): domain Eukaryota; kingdom Viridiplantae; phylum Streptophyta; class Magnoliopsida; order Poales; family Poaceae; genus Urochloa; species Urochloa ruziziensis. The sequence continues at coordinate 36,841,344 of CM027125.1, read as the reverse complement.
AAGCCGATACCGGTGGTTGTCATGTCGTCAGAGAACGAACCCCAGCGGATCAACAGGTAAGCCATCTTTCGTTTTTCAGTTTCAGTATTTTTGCGAAGTTGGTAAATTTGATCTTTCTGAATGTCTGCTGGCAAACGTTCTGACAGTACTTGATAAGTTAAAGCCCTGAACAACCAATCGGCATTTGCCGCCTCTGTACTCCTCGACTTGCTTTCTCACATTATGAGTTATCAAGGACTGGTGGTGGTACCAGACAAAGATTTCGTCTTCATTTGTGCATTTATACAGAATCCTGACTATTGATTGTCGAACGGGATCAATCATACGAGCTCCATTCCTGATATCAGATGCTTGAGCGCTGGCGCCGAGGACTTCATCATCAAGCCCCTGCAGAGCAAGGACGTGCAGCGCCTCCGCAGCTGCTGCGCCGCCAGGCCCAAGGGCCCCGCGCCGTGCGACGCCGTGAGCAAGAGCACGCCGCCGCCCGCCGACCACCTCGCTGCCGCCGCCGCCGCCGCGCCGGCGTCCGGACGGCCGGGACATCTCACCGGAGTCGCCATGGTAGATGTCACTGCCGAAGAGAATTTGAGAACGCAGCGCAACATCTTTAGCGCAATGCAATGCTGATCGATCGGCTTCGCTTTTGCTGCTGTCTGTCGTTTGCAGGTCCTGCGGTCGTCGAGGGCGGACTGGCTGTCGCAGTACTTGCCGCTGCTCTTCAAGCTCGTGCTGATGGTGTACGCCGTGCTGTGCCTGGGCGAGCTCCTGCACAGATGGTCATCAGGCGGCGGCCGCTCGCTCTCCTTGTGATGCGTGCGCCCGCCTGCACGCAGCGACGGTGCAGTGCAGTTTTGTGCGGGAGACTGGGAGAGGCAAGGGCTTCATGAAAGACATGGTGAAGGCAAAGACTTCGTGGCTGCAAAGATTTTGGTCCCTTTGAACTTTGATTTCTCCACGCCAAGGCTCCATCCAGGAACAGATACCTCAGCATACGTACACGGTGGTTGAGACAAATGTTGGTCACTAGGATTAAGGCACATGTTGGTCACTTGGTTGTGCCGAGGAACCTAGGGGTGAGCTCCCTTCCTCTAGTGATCAAAATGTTGCAGTGCTGGGCATTCTTTTGAGTTCATGTTGTTGCATAAACTTGTCATCAAAATGCTTTTTTTGACAAACTTGTGCCTGTAACTTTTTTTTTGAAAAGGTCTTGTGCCTGTAACTAATAACGTCTTTCTTGTTGATTGCAGAGACCTCCCATTGTGGGGATCCTGACGAGGCGCCTACGATGACATGCCGGATCATATTCATGGACTGTTCCCATATCTCCACAACTCCCATTGAGGAAGCATTCAGTATCATGTTAGCCAGCTGCCTAGCTGTGTGAGAAAGAAGCCGCTTTGTGCAAATACTATTTGCTATCCCAATCTGCCCTTTTTGTTTTCTTTTTTATTTCTTTTATCTAGACCACTCCAACCAAAATCTTGAGAGCATTGAATAATATTGTATTTGATGTATAGAGCTGATTCTCCAATCAGCAATTGAATGGATTTTTGTAGTTCATGCTCGAGTGCAACTTCAACAACAATCTTCATGACAGTATGCTCATGTTACCTTCAACTCTGTGTCTTTGCCTTCTTCATGCTCCTGCGGCCATCACTGTAACATTTCAAAAAAAAAAACTTTGTTGTGCCTATGGCCCTGTTTAGATGTTTCGCGAATTTTTTTTCGAGTATGTCGGACACACATTTGAAGTATTAAATATAGACTAATTACAAAACTAATTACAGATTCTGTCACTAAATCGCAAGACGAACCTAATGAGTCTAATTAATCCGTCATTAGCACATGTTTACTGTAGCAATTTATTGTCTAATCAGGACCTAGCTAGGCTCATTAGATTCGTCTCGCGAAGTACACTCCATCCATATAATGGGTTATTTTTTTCGACTACATTTAATATGTCATGCATGTGAGGGAACATACTCGAAAAAAATTTCGCGAAACATCACTCTGATTTCCAAGCTAAAAGAATGCAGGCGTGTCATACAGTGATACAGAGCAGAGATGGAGAAGACATCTGTCCCCAAAAATGCCGTTCTTACGGATCGGCTGTCCCTTTCTGCAAGCCGGGTAAGAAACATCGTATTTGTTGCTGTCACATGACCACAATCTCTCAAGATCCCCGGAAATTCGCCGAGATCCTTCAACAGCGACTGGCGTGGCGTCTACTGATCCAACTACCAAACACATCACGCGGCCCCACATGCCAGTGGCCCAGGACACGAACAAAATGGGGAGCTGGGAACAGTGACAGGGTAGACAGTAGACCTGTAGACGCCATGATGCTGCTCCTGTATATTCCAGCATGTGGCATCTCGCCTGCCAAATAGACCATCTTTTTCGCTGAGAAACCCATCATGGGCAATGGACCATTCTCTCTCTTTTTTTTAACTGCCAATGGACCATTCCCTTTCTCTATTTTTTTTTCATTTTTTTCCTTCTATCTGGATTCTGGAATACATCATCATGCCAGTTCAGCTAGAGAAACTTTTCTCCATAAACTCGTCAAGTCATCATAACCTTGTAGCTACTGTCTGTAGAGGCTCTGACCTTTGTGTGTGTTTTGCGACTCTGTTATGTTTATTATGTGCCTCCACGACATGTCGAAGAGTAGTTTCCTACTTACTTTCCTACTCGGCCATGCGTCCAGCTACTCTGTGAGAAGATTTTCGCGGATCATACGTTGATATCAGGATGCAGCATTGCTTTTGCTTGCTTGCCTTGCCTTCCACGCGAGGGCAGACTATAGCAAGCAAAAGATCCAATCAGTTTTATTGTCCTGGTCCCTGGATTTGGAACTGACCTCCATGCTTAGTCTTAGGGCATATCAGGACCATCTAGTCACTAGGATATATACGTCTCTTTCTTTCTCCTCACTGCCGATTTTGACAGCAAGTCAGCAAGCATTAGTATTCTTCAAAGTTCCAATTAAATTCTACCATTCAAACTAAGACCTCGTCTGGATTGTAGGAAGAATGCAGGAAAAGTACAGGAAACTCATTCCATTTGAATCATCTTCTCTCTCACTGTTTGGAACAAAGGAACCGGCACAAAAGTTTTCAGAGGAATGGCAGTTGCACCTGTACTTTTGGAGGAATCAGAAAATGAGCTCTGAGCTCATGGGAAACTTTCTCACGGCAGCTCGCTGGCTCTCCTCAATCATGCTTATCTGCCCTTAAGCTGCTGATTAGCAATCCAAACAAGGCCTAAATTTGCCACAGAGCCAGCTTCACCAACTATTCCTAGGAAAAACATCTTTCAATACACTGTTTTTTTAATAAAATAAATACATTTTTTTATAGTACCAAATAAAAATTGTATTGTAATTCTTCTCTTTTATACAACAAAGATAACCGTCGAATGTCTAAACTTAAGTATTTATTACTATTCCAATCACAAATACTGGTGGTTTTGGGTGTATACATGATTGATGAATCCCAAAATACAAATCTGAATCACCAGTTTCCGTTACAATGAATGTTTGTAATTCAGATCACGACATCGCCAAAGTAAATTTCATCCGGCAAGAGTCAACACAAGTGTATGAAACAATGCTTAATCTTGTTTTTCTTTGTAGCACAGTAGAGGAGAGAGGTCAAATTATAAGATCGTCATGTTTTTCATGCGACACCTTTTAGAAGGGGGAAAAAAATCAAGCACGCACGTTGTAACTCACCTTGAAATTTTGGAGAATTATGCAATGCTTAGTCCTTATTCACACGCAAACTATTTTTCAGATTTTACATGTTTCTTTCTTTTTCTGCAAAACAAAGTTAAGGGCATAATGCTTGTTCTACGTCACGTCCTCATGTAGTGTCTCATAGAGATGACCATTTTCGTGATGTCTTAGGGACGACATCGAACATACTAAAGTGATCTAAAGGTATGGATATGGCAAAGTCATGTTCCCGTAGTACTGTTCTATCCCGTGGAGGGGCCGCATATACAGGATTATGAGCTTCTTTGATCACGGACTCACGGTCAGTCACAGGATCCGGCAGAAGATCGCCAATTGAAGTAAGGCTGCGGCGACGACGGGCGAGAGGTGAAGGCATCGAAAGGCGAGAAATGGAGCTGTCGTGCCGAGCAGATGATCTCGTGGATCAGATCATCAGGCCCGTAGCGCAGGCCGACGCAGAGGACGGACCGGATCGGATCGATCGGAGTCATCAGGACAAAGCTGCTCGTTCGGTAGTCGTGCGGGCAAAGCCTATCCCAGGCCGGCCAGATATGCTGCAAATAGCACCGCATCCCCCTCGCGATCCGCTCCGTCCGGCCAGCAGCACTTCCGGGCCGTGGCAGAGCCGGCCGGTTCTCGATTGGTCGATCCGCTCGAGCAAGTACTCCTGCCTGCCTCGTACTCTCAGCTAGCTGTGGAGGTCAGCGGGGTCCAACGGGCAGCAGCGCTGATCGATCGGTAGGTACACCTGATGCGCATGCTGCAGCTCTGTTCGGCAGCAGCCTAATCGCTTCGACTCGACATGAGTATCGTGTCGCGTACGTACTGATGCAGTACGTGCCGTGCCCCCACTTCACCGATCGCTACGGCGTTGTCGCCGGTTACAGATGGAGCCAGAGCCAGCAAAAGCAAAAGATGGCCCCTGACTGACCGGGAACGGACCAGACCGGGGGGACACAAAGCTGCATGCACCGACGGATCGATCGACCTGGTGCATGGGCCTGCGCCTGACCCCAGATCAGATCACCCACCGGATCCTTGCCCCGCCCGGCGCGGGGATCCGGCGACTCGGGCCACGAGCTTCTTCGCACGGCCAGCGGAGGCCGAATCCGCTCGTACGCTGGTCGCGTCGCCCACCCCGTTGCACCCTTCTTCGCACGGTCTAGCCAAGCCGTGCGCCCGCGTACGTGACGGACGGGCACGGGCCGCATGCCGGCGCCATTCCGTGTGGAACAGTATCTCGCCTACGAGTTCAGCTGCCGCAGGAACAGGATAATTCACCATATGCCTCGTTGCCTCCCATGTTCTGCTTCAAATCCATCCAGTCCATGCATCAGCGTTTCCTCGAAGCAAAGCCGCGAGATTTATAGTGATTCGCAAGCAACAGTGTTTCGCAAGCCGCGAGATATATGTGTATAATTGTCGCAACAGGTTCACGATCAAACGGGGTCAAAACGAAGGTCAGTTGGAGATCTCTAGAGATTCTTCTCGGGTCAAATGGCGAGATCGCAAAGCGGCAAAGGTTTCGATGCCGCAGTAGTAGGGGTACCCTTTTAGGCCCTGTTCATTATGATGCTCTGATGCAGGCTTGACACGCGCGCATGTGCCATCTAGGAGAACAGTATCAGTGGAAAGGCCTAAAGGATCCCCTTTTTTCTTCTTTTGCATACGTCATTACACATGCCTGCTTCATTTTGCAGCTCCAGCACAATACAAAAGTTGAAGCCGTAAAAAAAGTTTCCAAGCACATGCCTGCTTCATTACACATGCCTGTTTTCCTTCTTCTTTCATTTCAGGACAGGTGCGTTTAGATGTTTCGCGAAAAAAATTTACAGTATGTCGGGCACACATTTGAAGTATTAAATATAGACTAATTACAAAACTAATTACAGATTATGTCTGTTCATCGCAAGACGAACCTAATGAGTCTAATTAATCCGTCATTAGCACATGTTTACTGTAGCAATTTATTGTCTAATCACGACCTAACTAGGCTCATTAGATTCGTCTCGCGAAGTACACTCCATCCATATAATGGGTTATTTTTTCGACTACATTTAATACGTCACGCATGTGAGGGAACATACTTGAAAAAAATTTCACGAAACATCTAAACACGGCCACAATGATCGAAAATCCACTTCAATTTCCAAGCAGAGAGAGATGCGCAGTCGTCATGGGGAAACTGAAACCTTATCTGTCACGAAAATGCCGTTGCTTCCAGGGCAAGCGGATCGGCTGTCCACTCCATATGCCGGCGAGAGACGACATCGTACTCCGTATTTGTTGCTGTCACATGCCCATGATCTCTCAAAGATCCCCGGAAATTCGCAAGGATCCGTCGACGGCGACGCCGGTGTCATCGATCTACCCGGTCCAACCACCGAAGCATCGTCTGGCCCACACAGCAGTGGCCCAGGCAAGGGGCAGCCCCCAGACACGAGCAGAAAGTGTGCGAACAGTGACGAGGGAGAAACCATGATGCTGCCCCTGTGTATTCCGGCATGTGGTGTGTCTCACATGCCAAAAAAAAAAAGGGGCGTTTTTTTTAAAAAAAAATTGAGGAACCCATCATTCTCAATGGACCATGGCCTTTTCATTTGTATTTCTTTCCTTTCTCTTCTTCTTCTCTGTCTGAAATGCCACCATGCCAATTGCACCAAGAGCAGCTTTCTCTTTAATGACAAGCTCTTCATCACTTTAGTAGTTTTACAAATGCGTGGAGTTAGATTCTGTGTCTGAGGAGACTGGCTACTTCAGTTTTGGTATGGTATGTGGCTTTTGTTCTCTGCTCCCTTGACAGCGAGGATGGCTGGTTCAGTTGCTGGGTTTCAGACTTACAGCCCATGTTAGGCCATCATGTTCTTCTTTATTTCAACAAAAAAAAGTGCCATCATGTTCTTAGGCCTTAAGGGTGGCTTTAGAGTTTCAAGTTTTCACATGGCCGGGTGACATTTACTCTGAGAAGATTTTTGTGCATGGTTTGTTGATATTGGGAGGCAACGTTCCTCCCTTTGCTTGCTTGTCTTGCTTTTTCCATGCCAGGGGCACACTGCCAAGCAAAAGATTTGCGGTTTCTTGTCTTGGAATTGAAGCTAAACTCCTCCCCTAGTAGTATTATTATAGGTTATCGAGTATCGTATCACTTAGTACAAACGAATTTCTTTCTTGCAAAACCATAGCTTTGCCAACGATACGAGTACACCTCTCCTGAAAGCACACAGCTAGCGACAGCAGTAGTACTGTAGCTACCTTCATTGACACCGCCGCACCGTACCGCGCGCGCACCGCCAGACAGGCACGTACGTACACGTACGTACGCCGCCTCTTCACTGGCGCTCAAACCCACCGACCACCGTATCCAGCAAAAGATCGATCACACCAACCAAATGGAAAAGAGAAAAAGGCTGCCGGGCACCATTAAGTTAGGCCAAAAAGGCAAGATCGCCTTTTTATCCCCTGGGATGATGAATGACACTGAAATTTTCAATTAATCCCGCGATTCAGTGCCCGATCACGGTGATGTTTTCTTTAAAAAAAAAACTGAAAGGCGTATCGTCTTCACCGTGCGTGGTACAACCTTTTGATGGCAAATCTTGGCGATCTATCTCCACATGGTTTTTTCTTTGAGGAGTCCATATCGAGCCTTGGAACCTGTCCTGCTCTGTCCAGCGCAGTGCAATGCCGTGCGGTGCAGCCTGCATCCATCGATTGCGTCAACGCGCGCAGGCGCAGCAGCATCCACTTCATTGATCGCCCGCCCAGGCGCAGCAGCAGTAGCAGGATATCCGGCGAGAGATCCCCATCGCCCAACGCCGATTCAAGTAAAAGGCTGCTCGCTTCACTGCCGTGCCGTGCCGTAGCGAGCAGATGATCTCTGTTGGAACGGGCCAGGCACGGCGCAGATGAGATGGTGGGTGGTGATCGGTCGAATCGAGCAAAGCTGCGGCGCGCATTGCTATACTCCACCTGCAGCAGCCTAGTACTATCCCCCCGGCCCGGATTACCACCCACATTGCGCGCCGTACCGTATCTTCCTCGCGATCCGCTCCCGCGCCGGCCTCCAGGTGGAGCGGGGGATCCCGCCCGGGCCGGCGACGCCGACGCGAGCTCCGACCGGCATCCGCGCGCCGCACTAGCCAGCCACGCGTACGCTTGCCGCTCGGTCGGACAGGACGGGGACTCTTTTCTTCCTTCTTTTTGTTTTTTTCCTTTTGCAGCAGCACGCGCACGGTGGGGGGTCGGCTCGGACGCCGGACGACGCTCCCGTGCGCCGCCGTACGCCGGTCTGCCAAAGTTGGTCTCGCCACCCGCCAGTTAAAATCAGGCGCCGATCCGTTCGTTCGATCTAGTACTTATGTTCCAGGCTTGATTGTTTATTCGTTCATTTTTATTTAAAAAGAAAAGACTTTTGACTACCACTTCGGACTGTCAGAGTCTTAACCAGAGCATAAGTGTTTTAGATGGGTGGAAAACTTATCATGAAAATGTCACATCAAAAGAAATGTATCTTTTAAAAGTGATAAACGTAGATTATTAATAAAATAAATTACATATCTGGCTAGGAAATCGCGAGACAAATCTAATGATGGGTAACTAGAGGGTAATTAAATCATGATTAGTTGACGGTTACTGTAGCATCAATGCTACAAATTATGGATTAAGTAAGCTCATTAGATTCGTCTCGCGAAGTACACTACATCCACATAATTGGTTCTTTTTTTGTCTACATTTAGTATTCTATGCGTATAAGATTCTCTTTGATTTGATGGGTGGAAAATATTTTAGCAGGGGAAAGAACGAGTCCTTGGCATGCACGGCCAATTTCACACCCCATCAGCTCCTGATCTGCATGCTGGGCAGGCACTGGCATGTGGCATCGCCTTGACATGTGTAGTGTACCGCGCAGCATAGCGGCAGCGCCGTACTCCACTTCATTTACCGCCACCGATCACAGGGGCCCCTAAAAGATCGCCGTCGATTTACTTCGAAAAAAAAGATCGCCGTCAAAGCAAAGGCGCCGGTGACCGGAGGAGGGATACTGGGATATACCGCCACCGCTCTAAAGAAATGGATAGTAAACTGCCATCCTGCCAAGTACTCCTACTAGATCTCGCCGACCCCAGGGCCCCGGCGCCCGGTCGGCCGGACCAGCAGGACAACAGAGCACAAAGCTGCCGCGCCACAGTACCCGCCACGGCGCCACGCCGAGGCGCGCTCGCTGGTGGTCGCTAGGCACCAGCCAGCCCCAACCCAAACCCAAGCACGCGTCACACGGATCTGATGCCTGCCTGCCTGCCCTCAGGATCGCCAGATCCTCCTCGGGGGGATACGGCGATCCCACCGACCCGGACGCGCCAACCAACCTCCGCTTCCGTGCCCCCCCGGAGGCCCGGGCCACCTGCTGCGCTCTGCTCTGCGTTGTAGTACGCCCCCGCTCGTACGCCGGTCGTGCGCCGCGTGCGCGGATCCCAGATCCCCTTCCCCCCCCCCAGCTTTTTCGGCGCTTCAATGCGCTTCGCTTGCTGGTGCTGGGTCCCTGCGCCTGCCCGGCATCCGGAGGAGAGGATCGAGCGGTGAGAGGGATCCGGCGCCGCTCGCCGCGGTCGGGCTCTCGCGCGGGACGGGAACTCGGAAACGAAGCAACGGGAACGGGTGGATGCACCTGCCCGCGGCCGTGTGGGGGTGGTGGCCGCGCCCGCGCGCACGGGCGTTCGGCCGGTGCCCGCGCCGTACCGCGGCGGGGGGGAGTCGCGGGGCGGTCGCTTGGGGTCAAGCGGGGCCGGCCTCCGGCCTCGGGTTCCTCTGCGCCGCGGGGGAGGACGGACGTACGCGAGCCGGCCGGGTCCGGTGGCGCGCGCCGCGCACGTACGGGCACGGTCAGTTCCACGCTTCCATGGCCGGAACGCACGGGCGCTACTGCCCCGGGAGGCACGGCCACGGTACGGTTGTGGTCTGACACGAGGGGGAAGCAGGCAGCTGAAGTGTGGTCAAGCTCAGAAGCTGCTCGCGCCTCAAAGTTTGGACTGCCCGACGACCGAGGAGTACCACACTACCACCAGCAAATCAACAGTGATTAGTACTTGCTGGCTGCTGCATGGTGGATTTGCGAGGACCAGGGTGCCAACCCTGGAACTGGCTACTGGGTTGGCGGCTGGGTTTTTTCGTGTTCAGGCGATCTAGCGAGCGTGGAGACGACAAAGGAACAAATCCACGAGACACCTACGACCCGTGACAACGTGTCAGCGTTCCGAGAGCAGAGGACGACGGGCGCCCCTGGCGGCCTGGCCCAGACTCCCCGGAGGCCTGGACCATCCTGTTATGGCCCTAACTACGTCGGCGGCGCGCCAGCGAGCTTTGAGGCGGAATTGCGCCGGCGACGGCGGCTTGGGCGAGAGGTAGGAGAGGAACAGTAGGTTTGGAAGGTTGATAGTTTGTTATTCGATACCCCTCCCAGGTTCCATCTTGCGTACATATGGCTCACAGCCAGCTGAACATTACATGGACTCGTTGGCCCGTTGTCGGCGCGCAGGCCCAAAGACTAATGGGCTTTGTAGCCCAGTTGTTATTCCTTCTGAAGCTCATGCCGACTAGGTCATGACACTCCCCTCCCCTTGAGGAACAGCTTGTCCCCAAGCTGCTGACAGTGGGTATCTTTGATGCAGATAATTGAGGTTCTCCCATGTTGTCCAATCAGCAGGCAAGGAGGACCAGCGAATAAGACCGTATGGAACTGCTGAACTCCCTACCTTGTGTAGACAAGTATCTAGTAGTTGAATGGGAAACAAGATTTCATCAGTATTAATGCATTGGAGAGCAGAGTCTGGACTCACCGTAACTTCTGGAGGCAACGCCTTCTTCAGCTGAGATACATGAATGACAGGGTGTATATGGGATGACTCTGGCAGTTGAAGTTTGTAAGCTACTGCTCCAATTTTTTCAAGAACTAAATAGGGCCCAAAAAACTTATAGCTCAGTTTGTGGTTTGACCTTCTAGCCACAGATACTTGCACGTAGGGTTGAAGTTTAAGGTATACCCAATCACCAACCTCAAAGGATCGTTCACTTCGGTGTTTGTCAGCCTGAGCCTTCATCCGTGCTTGTGCTCGCAGCAAATGATCTCGCACCACTTGATTCATGAGAGACCTATCCTGAAGCCACTGCTCTAGTTCAGGTACTGAAGATGACGAGTCAGCAGTGATTCCAAAATGTCTGGGCTTATGACCATAAAGGACCTCAAATGGTGTTTTACCCAGAGCTGTATGAAATGTAGTGTTATACCAAAATTCGGCCAATGATAGCCACCGAGACCACTGAGACGGACATGCTTGGACCATACATCTCAAATAAGTTTCTAAACACTGATTAAGTCTCTCGGTTTGCCCGTCTGTCTGGGGATGATAGGAAGAACTCATGTTCAAAGTTGTGTCACTGAGTCGGAATAGCTCCTGCCATAAATTACTGGTGAAGACTTTATCTCTATCCGAGATGATTATCTTTGGCAACCCATGTAGCTTGTAAACATTCTGCATAAAAGCTTGGGCCACTGACATTGCCGTGTATGGATGAGATAGTGGAAGAAAGTGGCCATACTTTGAAAATTTATCAATGACTACAAGTATAGTGTCAAATTTCTGGGATTTGGGTAGGCCTTCAATGAAATCCATGCTAATAGTGGACCAAGATTCAGTTGGTACTGGTAATGGCTGTAAAGTGCCTGGATATTTGACATGTTCCGGTTTAGCTTGTTGACAGACAGTACATCCATTCACATAAGCTTGCACATCCTTTTTTAGTCCTGGCCAAGCAAATAGGGATTTGATTTTGTGATAAGTAGCAGCAATGCCACTATGGCCTCCAATTCCACTTGAATGCAGGGCTAACAACACTGCCTGGTGTGCCTCTTTGTGAGATCCCAGCCAAATGCGTCCTTTGAACCTAATGATGCCATCAGAAAGAGAAAAACCCTTCTCATTAGTTCCTGTCAAGCTTAATTCCAGTAACAACTGCTTGGTGTCTGGATCCTTTTCATAGCCTTCGGCAATCACTTCAAGCCACTTGGGCTTTCCCACTGATATAGCCCCACATTCATGTTCCTGTGGTTTTCTGGAAAGAGCATCGGCTGCTTTATTATCTGGGCCTTTTTTGTAGACCACTTTGTATTGAAGTCCCAAAAGTTTCACAAAAGCTTTGTGTTGCAAGCCTTGCTGCAGCCTTTGATCTGACAGATGTGTGAGACTCTTATGATCTGTGGCTATGACAAATTCCTTGTGTTGGAGATACTGCTTCCATTTATCCACTGCCAGGATAATAGCCATACACTCCTTTTCATATGTCGACAGTGCTTGGGCCCTTTTTCCCAGAGCTTTGCTAAGATAGGCAATTGGATGCCCTTGCTGCATAAGTACTGCTCCAATCCCTTTGTCACTAGCATCGGTTTCTACTGTGAACTGCTTTGTGAAGTCGGGCAGTGCTAGCACAGGTGCAGTAATTAGGGCTTGCTTCAAACTGTCAAAAGCTAATTGATGCTCTGAAGTCCAAATGAAAGGTACATTCTTCTTCAATAAGTCAGTCAGTACCCTGCTTTGAACTCCATAGTGCTGAATGAACTTTCTATAGTATCCAGAAAGTCCTAGAAACCCTCTCAGTTCTTTAGCCGTTTGAGGTGTCGGCCAACTTCTCACAGATTCTATCTTGGTAGGGTCGGTAGCCACACCAGCTGCACTAATAACATGACCCAGGTAATCCAAACTACTTTGCGCAAAAGAGCATTTGCTGCGCTTCAGGTAGAGTTGATTCTGACCCAGGATGTCAAACACCTGCTGTAGATGCTGCCTATGCTCTGACAGTGAGTTGCTATAGATTAAAATATCATCCATAAAGACAAGTACACACTTGCGTAACAGTGGGGCAAAGATGGAGTTCATCAACGCTTGAAACGTCGCTGGTGCATTTGTGAGACCGAACGGCATGACCCGAAACTCCCAATGCCCATCATGAGTTCGAAATGCGGTCTTGTGCTCATCAGCTTCTTGTAGACGGATCTGATGGTACCCAGCACACAAATCCAGCTTCGTGAACCATTTAGCTCCGTTCAGTTCATCTAGAAGCTCATCTACCACTGGCAATGGAAATTTGTTTTTGATGGTTGCTGCATTCAAGTGCCGATAATCCACACAAAAGCGCCATGTCCCATCCTTTTTCTTCACTAAGAGCACCGGGGATGCAAAAGGACTGCAGCTTGGCCGTATGACCCCATTGCGTAGCATCTCTTTGATTTGCTGCTCAATCTCATCCTTTTGGCTTGGTGAATAACGATAGGGTTTGATGTTCACTGGTTTTGCTCCTGGTAGCAAAGGAATGCCATGATCTGCCGCTCTTTGAGGTGGTAACCCTGTTGGTACTTTGAACAATTCTTTGTGCTCATCAATGAGCTGCTGAATTTCAAAAGGAACTTGATGCTCTTCAGGTACTGGTTGGGATTGTAGAATGGGACATAAGTGAATAAGCTGTGACAACCCCTTTTTTCTGATCAAACCTTTCAGCTTTTTGGAAGAAATCTTATTGCAGGACTTAATGTTGTCACTAACCCCTTGCAGAGTTATCCTAGTTCCTTGGTAAGAGAATCTGAGCCTCTTCCTTCTCCAGTGGATCCACATGGGACTATGCTGTTCTAGCCACTCCATGCCTAGTATCATATCATAACACCCCAGAGGAATGACTCTAAATTCTGCAGTAAATGTATGCCCCTGTGTCCACCAGGACAAATTGGTTACCTTGGCAGAACAGGTTAATTTGGCCCCGTTTGCTACTGTCACTTGCACAGGGTCAATTTGTTGAGTTGGAAGATGCAATTGATCCACTACAGCCTGGCTAATGAAATTACCTCCACTGCCTGAATCAATCAACATCAGGACATCTTGTTTTCCTACTAAGCCGTGTAATCTGATTGTCTTCTTGCCCACTGTTCCAGCAGCAGCATGGAATGAGATGCTGAGTACCTCGTCGTCAGTTCCTGAGCTGTCCCCATTTTCCTCGGTTACTGCATGATCATCAGCTTCCAACTGCAGGACATCAAAGAGTTCTTCCATAACATGTAGGGGCACAGAAGTAGGACACTTATGATTGGGTCCATATTTCTCTCCACACCGCATGCATTCCCCTCTTGCTCTTCTCAGAGATCTCAGATTGGAAACTCTGTCAGTCCACTTCGGCTTCTGCTGAAATTTGTCTTGAGATACTTTGGTTGGTTCAGGAACTGCACCCAGAATGCCAGTAGGAGTACCCAGTTCAGCTTGAGAGGTCTTGACAGCATTCTTGCTGTATTCACGATTTCTTCCAGAAAACCTTCTATTGGAAGCCTCCAACAATTGTTCCTGCATTAAAGCCAATGAAAGGGCCGCATCAACAGTCCTTGGCTTATGCAATGCAATAGCATTGCTAATATTGAACTTTAAACCATCAAGAAATTTCTGAAAAAAAAAAACTTCTCCCATGTTCTTGTTATAGACTAGCACTTTATGCCTGATTTTCTCAAATCTTTCAGCATATTCTAACACATCATTGGTTTGCCTAATAGCCAAAAGATCACGCATATCATTTTGATACATATCTCTACCAAATTTGTGTTCAATAGCAACACAAAGGTCAGGCCAACTATCAATAGCATGTTGAGCCTCATAAGATTGCAACCATAGTTCTGCATTGCCACGAAAGTTAATTGTAGCAAAGGAAACCCATAATTCTACTGGTACCCTATACATAGTGAAATACTTCTCACACTTGTCTCGCCACACTCTCGGGTTATCGCCAGTAAACTTTGGAAAATCTAATTTGGGTAACTTAAAGTCGCGATGATCATGGGAGTGGTTCAAATCCAGAGGTTTAGCATTGACAGGAATTTTCTCTGAAATGAATCTGGGAAATGGGTGCTCACCCTTGACCAGGGTGGGATCGAGGGTCAAGGACCTCAGATCGGCACCCTGGTGAATCTGCTTGTCGCGGTGGCCATCGGCCCGCTCCCCTTCCTCGCGCGGCGGAGCCTTGGACGAGGAAGCCATAGATGCTTCCAACGTCACGATGCGCGATGTAAGAGTCTTGATCTCGTCGCTCAGGTCAGCGGCGATCTTGTCGGTGGAATCGCTTCTCGAAGTGAGGGCGTCCACTGAGGTAGTGAGCTTCAACTGGTTTGTCTGGATGGTCTTCATCTCCAGCAGGAGCTGGTCGATCTTCGATTCAGCGGTCGTCATCCTGACCGTGAGAGTCGGGGTTGGTGGTTTCTTCGCTTTTGTCTTGGTTTGAATCAGCGACGGTGATGGTGGTGGGGCAGTGGAGTCGGGCGAATCGGCGGCTGGTGGTGGTGGTTGGTGGTTGTTGTCGGGAGGTAATGGCGCCAGGTCGACTTCACCGGCGGAACAAAGTGATCCACGTCTGGGATTTGCGGGATTGGAGGATGACTCTGAGAGAAAAATTTCCCCCCCAAATTCCACCGCAAATCGCCTACCGCTCCAGTGGAACTTGGCTCCTCACGACGAAGAACGGCTCTGATACCAGTTGTTATGGCCCTAACTACGTCGGCGGCGCGCCAGCGAGCTTTGAGGCGGAATTGCGCCGGCGACGGCGGCTTGGGCGAGAGGTAGGAGAGGAACAGTAGGTTTGGAAGGTTGATAGTTTGTTATTCGATACCCCTCCCAGGTTCCATCTTGCGTACATATGGCTCACAGCCAGCTGAACATTACATGGACTCGTTGGCCCGTTGTCGGCGCGCAGGCCCAAAGACTAATGGGCTTTGTAGCCCAGTTGTTATTCCTTCTGAAGCTCATGCCGACTAGGTCATGACACATCCACCCACCCGCTCCGTTCCATCCAGGATCCTGCCGAGATCTCCCGGCGTTTAAGCCCAAATGCAACCCCACCACTGATAACAACGTCCCTGCCAGCCGCGCCTCGATCCCCTGCCGAAGATTTGGGTTTTGTTCGCTTCTCCCCGACTCCCATCCCATCCCATCCATCTCCGCTCCGTAGTCCGTTCCCCATGCCGGCTGGCACGGCTGGTTCGACGACGGGTCGCACGTCGTGTCAGGGACACGGACACCGGCCTCAGCTCGCACAGGGTCTCAACCTCGCTCGGCGTGGAGATCGCCGAACCGCGGAGACACACCACCTGTCCGTTCTTCCCTGCGCCCCGCGCTCTGTACCGACGGGGGATCTCTCGTACGCGCGATCGTTTTCTCGGGATTTCCTGATGGGGAATCCTGATTCCTGCCCGGCGATACGATCCGAGAGAGCGACGTGATCTTCCGCTAATAGTGCCATCTCTCTTTCTTTTGGCGACGCCTTTTTGTTTGGAGAATCCGATAGGTACCCGCCAATCTTGGTGCAATCTGTGGCCAGCACGAATCCTCGGTCGGCTGCAGTGCAGTCGTACATGCATTGAGCTCTTGTAGGCCATGCATGCCCTTCATTGCCTCCCAACCCCCTCGTTAACCTCCTCCAGCTGCAAAGCTAGCAGCTCCGTCCACCGTATCAGCGGCGTTTCTTTGTAGTAAAGCCGGCACTGAGATGAGATGCGCTAGTGTGATTCGCAAGCAAACATGGGAGCATGGCATGGGCACTGTGAGCGTATAATTGCCGTGTAGATTCGGGTCAAAAGATAGTCTCCCTTGCTGGGGATGGGGAGAGATCCGCGACAGTAGATGAAATGGAACCTTTTTCGATCGATCGCTCATGGTCAGTCAAATGGCGAGATCTCAAAGCAATCGGAGGCTTTGATGCCGCGGCCGTGCTTGCCTTTTAGGCCCTGTAGTATACTGTACGAGCCTGTTCATTATGATGCCCCTGATGCAGGCTCGACACGCGTGCATGGCACATCGATCTATCTATCGGAGCCGGAGCGGAGCACCCCTTTTGGGAGAACAATATCAATGGAAAGGTCTAAAGGGCCTCTTTTCACCTTTTGCATACGTCATTGTATTGTAGCTTTACTTTTGAGCCAACTTTGTTTTTTTTCGAAACAGAGCAAAAAGGAATGGAGGGGGTTGAAACCTTTGTGTGTGTTTTTTCCCCTTTTCAGCACAACGTTCTGCTATAGAGGAGGAAGTTCAGAAGATGCGCACACGGCACACCCCACCCTTTCATGCAGAGCATTATGTGAAACCTGAATTAAGAATTGGACCTCTAAGAATTTCTATGAAACTGCTTCTGAGCAGTGAATAGTGTTTCGCATACAGAAATCATGGAAGACTTTGTGACATCATACCCAACGACTACGTAGTACTTCAAAAACTTTCTCTCTCTCTCTATTTTGATTATTTTGCAGCAGTACGTGTTCACCCCCTCACAGTATTCCATTCCATGCTTGTAGTTCCACTCCGTATGATTTGAATCGCTAATAGGCCACTCTAATCATGTGTCTTCCCTGTTCCTGCGAATTTAATTTTACGTATCAACCATGCCCTTAGATTGAGTAGCGGGTGTGATTAACAAGGCTTCTTAGCTAGTGTGATTAACAAGGCTTCCTGATTTTAAGACCAGCGAAAATCTGATCGACCTGCAAATTGCAAATCATTGAGTTCAGTAAAACCCCCACTTGATAAATGATATCCTGTGAGGTGAGGTTATCCTTTTGTCCCTTCTGCAAAACAATAAAGAGGGGCCAGACGGTGGCCGTCGATCCATTATTTTTGTATGGCGCGCATGCATCGCACGGACTGTATGAAAACCTGTTCAGTCAACGACACTGTGCTAGCTACTCCACATTACAGTAGTGTCTGGATTTTTTTGCTCGCTCTGTTTGGAACCAAATGCCATCTTTTTTATAAAAGTTATACATTTTCGGTTCATTTTTATCTCTATGTACGATTCTATAGAAACAAAAATTTTCGTATTTTTTACCATTTTTTCTCGATCTAAACACACCCTTATTGTTTCTCTCTGTATATACACAACTTAATGCCGCAACAGTACCGTCGTGATGGGCGCGAACAACTCATTTCCTCCGTCCACCGCCTTAACTTCGCAATTAAACTTCTCACTTCTCTACCTCCACCTTTTTTTATTTTTTTTAAAGAAATCATGACTCGGCCTGGGGTGTCTCTACTAGACCTCCTTTTGTTTTCCTTGAAGAAAAAAAAAAGTTTCGACAGAAGCCTACTACAGCAAGTCCAGAGCAGAGGATGGATGCGCTCCTCTCGTCCGTGGTCCACGTTAGCTAGCTACACGTTTGCTGGTCTTGACGCAGACACGCACTCGATCAGCTACCGAGAATCTGCGCGGAATCCCCATGTCACTGCAATTTCCCGCGTCCCCGCACGCCTAAGAAAATTCAATGAAACCAGTGTAGGCGAAGCAAACAAAACAAATGTCGCGATGAGGTCCAGCAACAACAATGTCAACAGTTGAATGCGCGAGGCTCTGCCGGGGGATCCTCTGGACCTGATACGCGCTCCGTGACCGGCCGGCATTCAAGGCCGCCGGTGTGCCCGCCGGCCCGGCCGGCCCGGCGCCGCGCGCAGCCTGACCGCCTCGATTCGCCGCCGCCGCAAGCGTCCACGCGCTCCCAGCCAAGAAGAGATCGGCCGCGCGGCGCGCTTCCTTCCTCCTCCGTCCTCCCTCCAAATCTCCAATTCAATTCACATGTCAGTATGTCACCGCCCGGGCGGCGCCTGATGGTCGAGGCCGCCGATCGCGGTCGACGAGGCTGCCTGGCTCTCCTTTCTTCGTGCATGCATGCATCCATGGCCCAGCTGCCAGAGGCTCCCCCCGTCGGCCCGTCGCGCGTAGCGCCATGCGTGAACAACGCCTGCCGGAGCGCCCATACGTACGTACAGTACGGCCACACGGCAGAGCGCGGCCGGCCTCGGGAATCGTCGCCGTCCTCCTCCACGCCCTGGGTTTTGCGCTGAGGCTGATGACGGTCATGACGCCACGCGATCCAGGTTGCTGCTGTCAGTCACGGCCCGGGCGCCTGGAGCCCTGGAGCCCTCTGCAAGCGTGCATGGGTTGGCGTCGTCTGTCTCCACACGCATGGCTGCGCGCGATGACGCCCTTGTCCGGCAGCGTACGAAAGGGTAGCGAGTTACTGCATGGGAGAGGGTGCGATCTTCCGCGCGCGCTGTTCGATGCGAGCCCGTACGCTCCAGGCATCTCCAGCGTTGCGTTGTGTTCTGCTCTGTCACACGTGAACGTACCACTGTACGTATCATGTACGTATTCGTGTATCGCTGCCATTACTCGCGACGTACGGTCGATTGTGTACGCGACCCCCCTAATGAACACAGATCCACATGACTCGTAGTCCAGTCGCCTAGCTGCTTTAGTCAAGATCCGAGAGCAGATCCACCGGTCTCGTAGTTCAGACAGGTTTTGAATGAAGCACACCCCCGTATCCAGGCATCGCGTCATCTGTAAGATACGCGCCCGGTTACCCTACTGACACCATATCTCTCGTATCATCAAGATAACGACGCGTCGTGCCATTCAAATGTCTAGTCGCACTCGCATGCATGCGATCCGATTCGGCGCCCGGTACACGGTACGCCGCGCCGTGTCAGAGCCAAATGAATGAAAGGCAGCAGAGTGTACAGCGCTCGTATAGCAGTAGTAGAACAAAAGGAGACGAGGCCGCAGGGGGATGCCAACAAGGGGAACCATACAAAAACGGCTGCCGGTGTGCCGGCCCCTGCCTATTTCCTGTATGCTGCTGGTTTCTGAAACGCTGCTGTATTCTACTACACTTGTACAGCGCGAATAGATACTGTGGATACTACCGCATCTCATCCGCTGTTAATGATCGCCGCTTGTTTGTAGTTAGTAGTCATCATTATTTTAGAGTTTTTCTTTTCTTTTTTTTCTAGAACCTCCTGATAGTCTGCATCTACCGATCGTTTTCATCAAATCTTAGGACGCTTTTATCTCTTTCGATAGCAGATAACCAAAAAAGATCTCGCAAGACCACACGGATCTGCTCAAGAAACAAACGACCCATCCGCAGGTCGCGTCGCGTCGTGCCTTGAATCATCATGATACGATTTTTTTTTTCTTTTTCAACGACAAGAACAAGAACAAATCAAGATCGTACAAGATCAAGGGGAGCCAACATAAAAATCCGCAAACGGTCGCACACGATGCTTAATTGCTTATACTAAAAATCCCCTCGCCCCCCCCCCCCCCCCCCCCCTCGACCGTGTTTACACGTCGCAAGTTGGCCGCGCCGGGGACAGATCGATCACCGGACAACCGTCCTATCGGTTGAAATGGCAGCCGGATCGAATTCGAATCCACGTGTTGCCCTTTTCTAATTCCCCCGCCATATCTAGTGCTGCCACCGAGAAAAGAAACCGCCAAGGGGCGTCGCCGTCGCGACGAATCAAATCAAATTGCCACCCGGTTCAATCACTCGCTCCCCACAAATGGGCCTCTATTTGCCCAGCAGCATCAACGATTAAGATGAACCGAACCCGCATTCAATTTTACCCTTTTATTTTCTTTTCACCGCATAGATCTTTGATCTTTCTGCGGATCCAGGGAAAAGAAAAGCCGGGTGGAAAAGAGAATGATAAAAGAGACGAAAATGATGAGGAGAAAAAAAAGAGAGCGAAGAGGGCGGAGTAGGGAGGAGGAGGATGAAGCGAAGAAGCGTGGGGGGAGGGGAGAGCGTGCCAGCGTGGTGTTGGTGTGGTGTGGAGAGATTCTCCGACAGCAAAATCTAGAGCAAAAAGCAACTCCCGTGCCCCGCGAGCTACCCCGCCTCCTGCGTGGACCCACTCCGCCCGCCGGTGGGCCCGCTCGCTCTCTTCCCTCTCCCTCCTCCTCTTCTTCTTCTTTTGGGGTGGTGGCCTCCCTCTCCTCCTCCTCCCCCGCTCACACACGCCTGCCTGACACATACTACAACCTCCCTGCGAGCCGTCAGAGGATTGCCGCCTCCTCGTATTCATCTCCCTCTCGCTCTCCCTCTCTCTCTCTCTCTCTTCCGCCTGGTCACCTGTGGCGTCACGCTTTATAAGAGAGCACGCGGCCGGCAATCCTCTAAACTTACCACGAGCAGAAGAAGCTTTTGCCGCTTTGGGGCGTTTGCTTGCTGCCGCCGCGCCGGGTGGGAGAGGAAGAGTAGAGGAGACACTGAAACAGAGGAGGGGAGAAATGGAGATGGCAGTAGGAGGAGGAGGAGTGGAGGTGGAGGAGGGGGTGATGAGGGTGCTCCTGGTGGACGACTCCCCCGTCGACCGCCGCGTCGCGCAGCTCCTGCTCAGCAGCGACTCCTGCGCCGGCTCCTTCCACGGTGAGCACCCAACCGCGCCAGCTCTCGCTTCAGAGCTCCTCTTTTGATTTCTTGAAATCCCATTCGCTCGCTCGCTCGCTCGCACTGCCAAGTGAGAACTCTGCTTCTCTGAACTCTGAAACTGCTCTGCCTCCAATCATCCCATGGCTCTGCTTCGTTCTGGTTTTCCAATTCCATTTGGCGTCACATCTCAAAAAAAAAAAAAAAATCGTTGGTGTCTCACTGCTGGTCACTAAACAGCTCGTTTGATTTCGCCGTGCAGTCATCGCGGTCGACAGCGCCAAGAAGGCCATGGAGTTCCTCGGCCTCAAGGGCGGCAAGGTAACACGCAACCACCTCCCTGCCTAGCTCACCGATCGATCGCCATGCTCATTTCGGAGCACTTACAGTGTAGTATCAGTATCAGAATTCAGAATTACAAGCAAGCACAGCCGGCCGGTGGTCGGCCGGCATCCCGTCCCGTGGCGGGCACTTCACACACAGAGAGAGGAAGAGGAGGAGAGCATGGGCGCCTGCGCCACCGGTCGGCGACCCGCCGGCCGGCGCCGCTCGGCTCGCCCCGTACCGTACGGCCCACGCGTCTGGGCGCGCATGCGCGCGTGACGGCTTCTGTTCTCCGCCCCTCTTTTTGGAAGCAAAAGGGGTGGCCGCTTTTCATGGCTGCCTGGCTAAAAGAAAAGAAAAGAAAATTAACCACGAAGACCGTAGCCGTAGCCTGAAGAAAGCTGTCTCTAGTTCAGTGCACTACTGCTAATCCCCTAGTACAATGCCGCGCTTAGGATAGCATTTGTGGCCTGATGCTGCATTAGTGGCAATGTCACGGTTGAATATATATGAGTTTCTGACTGCTCATGGTCGCATTGCCCCGGAAAAGCTCAGCACGGGATGGGTGTAGGGACAGTAGGGTGTTCTGCACGCTGTACAGACTCCAACGGAATCCTGTTGCCGTCTGCCTTTTTTTTTCCCCTTCCTTCCCTCCTCCTTTACCTTTATTTCTGTGCCTCCAACAGTTGTTTAATGCGCTAATACGTCTTGGCTAATGGTAAACCCCGTGGCGTTTTGCAGGAGCAGGCAATCGACATGGTGCTCACCGACTACTGCATGCCCGAGATGACCGGCTACGACCTGCTCAAGGCCATCAAGGTACTACTGCAAAATCAGTCACTGCATTTGTGCCATGTAACCTGTTTGCTCCATTGCTGCATTAAATGCTAGCCTCACACGCTGCAAAACAAATTTGACAGGCGCTGAACCCACTGAAGCCGATCCCGGTGATCGTCATGTCGTCAGAAGACGAGCCCCAGCGGATCAGCCGGTGAGCCTGATTTGTACCTCCATTGTTTTCCTCTTTCCAGCATCAGTTCTTGTGCGAAGTTTTATTCCATTGGAAAAAGGGCAAGAAAAAAAAGACTTTGGTGAGGTTCTTTGAATGCCTGCTCGAACAGTACCGGAAGAGCCCAGTGATGTGTAACGGTGTCTCTCAGTAGACATTCACTCGGCCCGTGACTGTACCTTGTAGTAGTCCTGTACTACACTGTACAGGCCTATCCCATTATGGGGTCTCCAAGGACCTGCAGGAGTACGAGACAAAGATTTCGTCTTTGCTCCGGTGCATTCATGCACAATCTTGACCATCAATTTCACTGCAAAATTACAGTACAATCCTAGGCAATACTTGATTGTATGAACATATATCTAACCAGTTTTTTTTTTTCCGACTCTGAAACAGATGCCTGAACGCTGGTGCCGAGGACTACATCGTGAAGCCGCTGCAGAGCAAGGACGTGCAGCGCCTCCGGAACTGCTCCACGGCAAGGCCCAACAAGGCCGTGCCCAATAGGAAGCTGCCGGCGCCGCTGCTGCCGCCCTCCGCCGCCGGCGCCGCCGCGTCGCCGTCGGGACGGCGAGCGAACCTCGCCGGAGTCGCCATGGTCCTGCACTCGTCGAGCGTGGAGCTCTCGCAGTACTTCCCGCTGCTCCTCAAGCTCGTCGTGCTCGTCTACGCCGTGCTCTGCGTCGGCGAGCTCCTGCACAGATGGTCGTCGGGTGGCGGCTGCTCGCTCTCCGTCCGCTGGTGCGCCTGATCGGCGGCAAGCCGGCGGCGGCGCCGTGCGGTGTTGGAGTGCAGGGCCCCCAACAGGAGACTGATGCAGAAGCAAAGTTCTTCTTCTGAACATTCTGCTGACACCAAGCAGGCAAGCACTGGACGTTTTCAGGCTCCAACGACAGCAGTGGAAATTTTAGCTAGCATTTAGGTAGATTGTTTGCTTTGATGAGATTCTAACCGGGGTTGTGATGATGAGTCGGCCATGGTTGCTTTCTTCGTGGTCGTTGTTTGGTGAGAGATAGGAAGGAGAGGAACGAACCCCCACTGTATCCCTGTACAGAATCAGAGTGCAATGCATGATCTATTGAGCGTCCTTTTTGGCCTGGATCTTGGCTGATATGCCGATGGGACGTCGGCGTTGTCTTTTCCCGCCTTCCGTCCTGGACGATGGCAGCTGCTCACCGGTTTTGTAGTTCAGGCGATCAGATCCCATGAAAAAGAGAGCAACACAAGTTGACTAAAATGCAGCATCGGATCCTTCTGATGGGGGAAGGTGGAAATAGACACCTCCCAATATGATTATGATGTTTGTTGTAACTAGCGTAGAGACACGTGACGCAGACACGTGTTTTGAAAAATATAGCGTGACTGCGTAAGAGAGTCCTGGCTGCCGACGTATAGCGTGAGAAAGAGTCCCGGCCGCTAAGGTACAAGACCCATGGCCCACTTGTCGGACCAATGGGTCTATAGTATTTGACGACCATGGGTCCACTTGTCAGATTCGCTCCTTTTAGTATAGGCTTAAGCTTTAGCTTTTTAGTTGCATCCGGCGTGGGCTGCTACATCTTATTGGCCCATTTAATGTCTTGTATTATTGTATGTACTGAATCGTGCTGGACCTTAATATGACATGCTTAACATGATACTTGCACCGAGAAAGAGAACTAACCCATAATCAGCTGGAGAAAGGGGGAAACAAGATCACACATCATGCAGCAGTAAATGTTAGTGGGCTAATAATGTTCTAAGATGTTCTGATTTTAACAAAAGCATCAACTGTACTCGGTGTGACCGCGTGAGGCTGTGAGCACCAGCAAACACAAGGTGATGATGCTGTACACAATAACACAAGGTGAGACTGTAGCATTACCTCCAGAAAGCGTGACTGTCAAAAGGTGATGATGCTGTACGCAATAACACTCAATCTGCACCGCAGATACGCATCAAGCATCATAATATGAGTCCATGACAGTGGATGATCCATTGAACCGAAAACATGAAAAGCAAGCTTCACATTTAAGGATGCCAGATGTAGTGATACTTCAATCTGCAATTTGTTTGGCATTTGGACGACAAAAGTACATCGATTAACAGCAGATACTATGCTGACGGCAAATGGGGATAACAAAAGATTCTTGTCGGGCACCCAATGCTGACTCTCTGCAAACTGGAATGATTTTGGAATAATCTATACAAACTGGCTGAAAATATTCACGCACAAATACCTCAGCTACTACATAACACGAAAGAAAATTTACAGTGTGCCGATGTGAGTTGGATGTCACATCTGAACCAGAATATGTCTTCCTTGTATGGACCGAAAACACCAAAAGGACTGTGAAGCTGCTGTCTTAGAAACAGTTCAGACGTGACATCTTGAGAATCGAGACAATGATTTCACATTTACATTTCGAATATTTACATCCCAAGCAATGTACAGATGTGGGGGTTCTTTGGCTTCAACAATATCAGCTCCTTTGCAGAGACATGTGAATGGGATCACCCAATATTCCTAATTTCTGTTGCTACATAGGATTCTAGTTCTATGATACAGTATGCAGAGCAGCTAGTCCTTTTAGTGTTCTACTTGCCATCCTCTTGCTCAGGTGCAAATTCTTTTAATATGTCTTCCTTGTATGGACCAGAATCGTGTAGGACCTTAATAGCATGGTTAACCTAGTATTTACACAAGAAAAAGAGCATTAGTTGGAGTTTCAATAAAAGGCAGGAAGGTGGTAAATATCTATCACAATACACTGTATTTTCAGTTTGTTTTATAAAGAGAAGTCTGTGCATTGACATCAAATATATGCCATTGCACAACACTAGGGGGGGGGGGGGGGGGGGGGGGGGGAGGGGGAATAGAACTAATTAACTAGCTACTGGGGGAAATCACTGCACGTTTTGAGCACCAGCAAACATTGATTAGTATTTAGCTCCAAAAAGTGAGGCTGATGAATGTTTCAAAAAAAAAATCATACACAACTTACAGCTATCCAATGTGTATGAATAAGGGCCGGGGAAAAAGAGAGAAATGCTATACAACTTTATTGGTAATGGTGCTGTATGCATTGCTAATACTCAAGAGCACACGGTGTGCACAGCAGACATTCAGCAAAAATAAATGTGATACCATAAGACTGGAGCTATTGAACTGAAAGCAGGAAAACATCAAGATGTAGTACTCAATCTGCAGTGAGCTTGGCATTTGACGGCAAAAGGTACACTGACTAACTATAGATAATATGCACTCAGGTGGCAGAGTTGTAGATTGTGGACCAAAAAAGATTCAGGCATACATAGATTTGAACAGAGCAAGACTGTACGGCACCTCTGAACCGCACATAGTTTTGGCAAGAAACTGGTTGAAAGTATTGACACAAAAATACCTGAGCTGTTTCATGTACAAGGTAATTTCCAATAGCTGCCCCAAAACCAGGATCTGAGAAGTAGTGGCAGCTGTAAGTTGTCACTGGGAGGTAACCGCGCTGGATCTTGTGTTCTCCCTGAGCACCTGCCTCCACCTTACTCAGGTTTAACTCTATGGCTGCCTCAATTGCCTGGGCAATACAAGTATTCCGTGGGCGTATCAAATAATGGCATTTTCTTGATTATATGGTTCCAAACATGTGCAAATTACCTGATAATAGCAAGCTTCAAAATGCAAGTTGGGAAAATAAGCATCTGGCAGGCATCCCCATAGCCGACCAAACAGTGTATCACCTCCAATAAGATTAAGAGCACCAGCAACAAGTTTATCGTCACTTTCAGCAACAATGAGCATCACATTGTCCCCCATCTTTTCTCCTAAGAGGTGAAAGAAATCCCTCGTCAAGTATGGTCTGCCCCAGCTGCAAAAAAAGTAAGCTATGAGGGAAAATTACAGCAAGCAAATATTACTGACAAATAAATTCCACACAATTGAGCAAAAGGGAGTGCCAGAAGGTGAGCGATTATGTGATGATTATTCTTAAAACTTTGCCTCTTCCTATCCAGACAGAAGCTTATGTGCTAGCCGTTACATACAGTTGATCAGTAAACTTCGAACTCCAATACTTCTATTCCTTTCTTGCTTTTAGTATTTTTGTTAGTTCTTAATACACAGTAGCAAACTAGAATATTATTACTTTAACAAAGTCATCCTAACAGAGTGAGCAATAAGAATGGTGCTGGACTATGACATGTATCACTGCTCACAGAAGACGGACAACCATTTCAGGAACCATATGGGAATCACATAATCTTATGTATCGAATGAAAAATACAAGGTAAGACTTAAGAGGGATGCAGAGCCAAACTGATTATCAGTTGTGTTACGGTAGAATTTATAGAAGGCGTCCCAGTGTCTCCTCTGCAGTGTGAATGAAACCAACGATAAGTTGCCCAGGAAGCAACATAGCTAATAAAGTATTGGTGAAAGAATCTCTGCCTGATAATTACCTTGATTTCATCTCCTCGAAGTCGCTTCATTTGCAAATTTTGAGCAGGAATCTGGCAAGTTTCATACAAGATTATCCTCAGTTGACAATCACATTTGAACCATGAATCAAAAGAAGGCAAACCTTTTTACGTTCTTGTCTGATATTCTTCCGTTTGGGCTGCTTCAAATCCATCAGAAAGTCATCAAAACTGAAAAATAATGGTGAACAAGATTATCAGTACATATAGAGATATTAAAGAAAAGTTAAGCACGTAAACTCACAAAGCTGGAAAAATCAACAAATCAGGGCAATGATTGCATCAAAAAGTTCACAACATGGAATGTCCATTGTTTTAAAACGTCAGTCCACGTATCTCTATATATTCTTTAGCTTATATGTGTTCTCTTAGCTACAGTAATCTGTTCAAGACAACTATTCTATTTTGGCACTCAAAAAGGAAGAAGTTAATCAAAATAAGCAAATAAGATCTCATAGCCCACAAAGAAAGTCTAATCAGAATGCTATAATTCGCTCGGTCACCATTATATCAAGAATTTAAGATAAACCAGTATCAGTCGATCAGCATGGTCGCTTAGTCTATTGAGGGTGTCTTGGTCTGTGATAAAGACTGTGGCTAGTCTTAACTTCTAAGCTGGATATGTTTTTTGGGAGGGGTGATTTTTAGCCCCTCATTATGTATTTCTCTCTCTTAATGAAATGAAGCACGACTCGCCTGTGTTTTTGAGGAAAAAAAAGTAGTGCAGCAAAAAATGATAGAGAGTATATGAACAACCAACTGACATGGTTTTTAAGAAAAAAAAAATCTGAGGTTAAGGAAAAGAACAGAAAAAAATGCTTGGACTTAAAGTGTTATATGTGTTGGGACCTGTGGATGGACCCGAGCTGTTAGCTTGTTTGCACCTCTATGTAGATACATCGATATTTTTTAAAAACTAAATGTTCCACCCAAGTATTGAAAGGAGCATTGGCACCAAGCTACAGTATAATATGGTTAGAACTTAGAGGTCCCACCTTTAAGCACTGAACCATCCAGAAGGAAATGCTAGTAATCGCATCTTATATTAGCATACCTTTTGTAGTTCCGATTTCTCCAGTGATATTGCAACCCAATTCTTTGTAACAGCCCATTGTCCTTCAATTTCCCGAACTCACCTTCAGACGGAAAAGTAATATGTAATGATGACACATTCATCTGAAATGCAGCAGAAACAAAATGACTTAATTAGTTCAATACATCCAATGGTTGTCCCCTCTAAAGCTATACATAAGTTATTAATAAATGATAAAAACAACTCTAAACAGTTCTTGCTACTTCACATATACAAACCTAAACTAGTAAACACCATGAAGAAATGATTGTAAATAAAGCCAGATATTTAAAACTATAGTTACTTCATGATTGAGACGTTGACTTATAGTCACCAGACAAATTCAGTAACGACCTAGTGCTGATTTGGGAACTTTGTAGCTGCAAGCAGAAAACATAGTTCTAGTTAAATGAGATAGACTTGATACACTCTATGTCAAGAAAATAGAATGAAGACAAATGAGTGGAGTCAAGAAATGGTGAGTCCTAAAGGATATCATAATGAGATGATAAAAGGCGAAACCAGCAATACATAGTGTCGAGAGTTGGGCAAACACCACACACCCTAAACCAGGGGGGGTGACCTTTATTATATAGGCCGTATAGGCTTGGAGTACAAGTTAGGACTATACAAGACCAAATACAACTCTATATACTTAACACCCGCCCGCAGTCGCAGGGGGAGGATCACGAACACCAAGACTGGACCTAAAGTCAGTAAAAGACTGTACAGACAGACCCTTGGTCATAATGTCAGCAAACTGCTGTGAAGAAGGAACATGAAGGACACGAACTTCCCCTAATGCAACCTTCTCACGGACGAAGTGGATGTCAATCTCGATGTGTTTCGTGCGTCGATGGTGAACCGGATTAGCAGCCATATAAACAGCACTAACATTGTCACAAAAGACAACGGTAGCCTTCTGAAGAGGAAGATGAAGTTCCTGAAGGAGTTGTCGCAGCCAACAACATTCAGCAACAACATGAGCCACAGCACGGTACTTCGCCTCAGCACTCGAACGAGAGACGGTGGTCTGTCTCTTGGACGCCCAAGAAATAAGATTGTCACCAAGATAGACACAATAGCCAGACGTAGAGCGACGAGAGTCCGGACAACCTGCCCAGTCTGCATCTGAATATGCGGTGAGGGACTGAACCGAGCCAGCACTCAGATGAAGTCCAGAGGAAAGTGTACCCTTCACATAACGAAGAACCCTCTTGAGCAGCGCCAGATGTGGCTCGCGAGGATCATGCATGAAGAGGCAAACTTGTTGAACCGCATATGCCAAGTCTGGACGAGTGAGCGTGAGATACTGAAGAGCACCAGCAATGCGTCGATACTCGGAAGGATCTGCAACAGGAGCCCCGTCTAGTGCAGAAAGCTTGGACCGAGTGTCCACTGGAGTTGCCGTAGAATGACATTCTGACATACCCGCCCGCTGTAGCAACTCGGCTGCATACTGTCTCTGAGAAAGAAAGAATCCATCAGAAGAGCGCGTGACAGAGATATTGAGGAAATGATGGAGATCCCCAAGGTCTGTCATAGCGAACTCAGAGTGAAGCTGATCAATGATGCGCTGAAGAAGAACTGGCGACGAGGCAGTAAGGATGATGTCGTCGACATACAGGAGCAGATATGCAGTGTGGCCGCCCTCATGATACACGAAGAGGGAGACATCCGACGCTATAGAAGAAAACCCAAGCTGACGCATGTAAGTGGCAAAACGCTGGAACCACGCCCAAGGCGCCTGCTTCAAGCCGTAGAGAGAGCGCTGAAGAAGGCAGACATGATCAGGAGCAGCAGGATCAACAAAACCAGGCGGCTGCTGACAGTAAACAGTCTCCTCAAGATGTCCATGAAGAAAAGCATTCTTCACGTCCAGCTGTCGAACAGGCCAAGAGCGGGAGGCAGCTACACTCAACACAGCCCGAACTGATGGTGGCTTAACCACTGGGCTAAAGGTCTCATCATAGTCGACTCCGTGCTGCTGAGAAAAACCACGAACCACCCATCGCGCCTTGTGCCGAGCAAGAGTCCCGTCAGAATGGTACTTTTGCTTGAAGATCCACTTTCCAGATACAACATTTGCACCTGGCGGCCGTGGAACCAGCTTCCAGGTACCGTTATCAATGAGCGCCTGATACTCCTCAGCCATCGCTGCCCGCCAGTTTGGATCAGCCAAACCGCTACGGTAGTTCGCCGGAATAGGAGAAGCAGTCACATGATCAGCTGAAAGGTTCCGGTAATTCACAGGCGGAATGGTACCAGACTGAAGACGCGTAAGCCGACGCAGAGTAGGCGGTGGTGAGACACCACGCATGGGGCGTGGTGGAGGTGCTGGTGGCTGCAAACCAGCAGCTGAGGCGCCATATGTCTTGACCGGCAGCGGAGCATGCAGACGACGAGCAAAGTGCCAGCCTTTGTAACGATCAGCAGGCGGGTCAGTCACATGTGAAGGTATAGCAGCCACAGGAGGCGGTGCATCCGCAGGAGACGTGGTCGGCGACGATGAAGGAGGCGCTGCAGGATCGGGTGCCACGGGTGCAGCCGAAGGCTCAGAGGGACACGCTCGTGCACCATGATCAGGAACAGCAGCAGGAGACCGCCCATGGCAGGGACGGTCAGGGAAGCCTGGAGGCACTCGTGGAGCCGGAAGAACATCCGCAGCCGCACGTGGCCGCGCGGGAGAGGATGGGGCGACCGTGGTCGCACCGGAGCTGCTGGCAGCAGCTGTCCTTGTGTCGTCGATAGGTCCTGACGGGGGCACGAAACCACACCCGCCCGGAGTAGGAGCATCAGATGGGCCGGATGGGGGTACAGGACCACTCCCATCAGGCGCAGAGCCACCATAGGCCGGCAGCGGCACCAAGCCGCGAGCATCAGGTGCAGGCGCCTGGTGCTGATCGTCGTTGCGTGGCGGGGGCACTAGACCACGCCCGCCAAGCGAAGAATCCGAAGAAACAGGGCCACCAGCTGCATGATCAGTTAAACAAGGTGCACTATCCAAGTCGCGACCAATGAGAAAATCAAAGGAGCTAGTGGCAGGAGGTGAAAGACAAGCGAACGGAAAACTAAACTCATCAAAGACGACGTGACGAGAAATAATAATCCGGCGAGTGGAGAGGTCCAGGCAACGATACCCCTTGTGATTGGAGGGATATCCTAAAAAGACGCACGCGGTGGAACGTGGTGCAAGCTTGTGTGAAGATGTAGCTTGCAAATTAGGATAGCATAAACAACCAAACACACGGAGATGCTCATAGGAGGGAGGGGATTTATGGAGCCGGGTATAAGGTACATCGTTGCCAATGGAGGAGGACGGGCGCCGGTTCAGCAGATAGGTGGCAGCTGCAAGAGCCTCAGCCCAATACTTGGGTGGCATGGACGCATGGATCAAGAGAGTACGCACAGAGTTGTTGAGGGTACGAAGAACACGTTCAGCTTTACCGTTCTGTGGCGAGGTATAGGGACAAGAAAGATGAAAAACAATTCCATGTGCAGCCAAGAGATCGCGCATAGCGTTGTTAACAAATTCAGTCCCATTATCAGCCTGAAAGCATTTAATGTTAAGGCCGAACTGTGTGCGAACGTAAGGAATAAAATCAGCAAAGTGTTTGCCGACCTCAGACTTGTGCTTTAGGGGAAACGTCCAGCAAAAGTGAGTAAAATCATCAAGAAACACCAAGTAATAGGAGGAGCCAGCAATGCTAGGAACCGGTGATGTCCAGACATCACAATGAACAATTTCAAAGGGAGAAACAGTGTGAGAACTAGAGGACTGAAACGGTAGACGGGCATGTTTGCCGAGCTGACAAGCATGACAAATATGGCGATCTACTTTATTACAAGAAATCAAATTGTTTTTCCTGAGACTAGCTAAGGCAGCCGGACCGGGATGACCAAGACGACGATGCCATAAGGAGGAAGAAGCTGCAACTAAGGCGCTGGCAGTAGACTGTGCGGCTGGAGCAAAGGTGTAGAGATCCCCGGAACTATTGCAGCGAAGAATCACGTGTCCCGTCTTGGGTTCCTTGACAGAGAAACCAAAAGCGTCAAATTCGATAGAACCACCATTATCGCGAGTAAACTGACGAACGGACAGTAAATTGCGAACAAGTGAAGGAGCAATAAGAATATTGTTCAAAAGGAATTTGGTGGAGTTGGTGTCAAGGGTAGATGAACCACGGGTCGTGACAGGGATACGAGCACCATTGCCTACTATGATCGAAGAATCAACAACTGGAAGGCGAGAGTGGAGTATACCTTCGGAGTTGTGCATATGTGTAGAAGCACCCGTATCAAGCACCCACGTGTCGCCTTGCAGCGACATCTGCTGCAGCGCGGAGATGAGGCCGGCGGTGTCGAAGGAAGGCGCACTGCTGCCCTGCTGAGCGCTCATGGCGGTGTGAGCCTGCGGTCCGGCCCCCAAGAGGCCTGGGCCGCCACGGGGACGCCAGACTTGGCCGCCGCTGCTGGATCCGCCTTGCCCGCTCCCCTGACCCTGCTGCTGGCCCCACGGATTGATGCAAATCCATGGTCCAGTAGGGTTAGGGGCACGGGTGTGCTGCTGGTTGCCGCCGCCGCCGCCGTTCCCGCTGCCGCCCTTGCGGTTGTAGGTCTTCTTCCGCCTGGGTTGGCCGCCGCCGCCACCGCCGCCGCCCTGCTGCTGCTGCGCCACAAACTGCTGGGGCGTCGAGGAGCGGCAAGCAGCACAAGCTGAGGGAGCAGAGGAGGCAGAGAAGGCGGTGGAGTTGACCATCTTAGCCTGTTCGGCCAAGCGAAGCTCCGTGAGAGCAAGCATGTCAAGAGCAGCGGCGAAATCCTTGGTGGGATCACCAGCAATGATGTCGCAGGTGGTCTGGAAGCGGGGATTGGCGCCGCGAAGGAGGTTGAGCACCATGGTGGGATCGTCGACCGGCTTGCCGACGGCACGGAGGCGATCAGCCGCCTTCTTGAGCTCCTGGCCGTAGGCCTCGACGGACAGATCGCCCTGAGTCAGGGTTGTGAAGGCTTGACTCAGAAAGACGGCGCGGGGAGCCTGATTTGCTGTGAAGCGAGAGGTGATGGCAGCCCAGTGCTTGCGCGCCGTGGGGGCGTCTGTCAGGATGAAGTCGTGGATGACGTCGGAGATGGTGGCGTAGATCCAGGAGCGGACGCAGCAGTCTTCCTGGAGCCATGCCGGGGTGAGGGGATCGGGGGGCGCCGTCCCATCGATGTGGGACAGCAGGCCGAAGGTGCCGCAGAGGGCCTCGAAGCAGGTCTTCCACTTGGCGAAGGTGTCGGCGCTGAAGTCGAGCTTCATGGGGACGTAAGAGTGCACAGAGATCGAGGCGTAGGGGAGCGCCATGGCGAGATCGATCTGTGCAGGCAGGGCGTCGTCGAACAGATTAGAAAATCCGATGGAGGAGTCGGAGTCGCTGTCGACGGCGGAGGAGTCCACGTGGGTGATCGTGGACATAAACAGGGAGAATATGTGGTGGAGAGGAGGGGGCGCGGCCAGGGGAGGCGGCGCCCTAGGCAGCGGAAGAGGGGGGGAGGCGCGCGACCAGGGGGGGCGGCGCGCGGGTGGGGGGGGGGGGGGGGGGGGAAAGGCCTAGGTTTTTTCTCTATACCATGTAGAGAGTTGGGCAAACACCACACACCCTAAACCAGGGGGGGTGACCTTTATTATATAGGCCGTATAGGCTTGGAGTACAAGTTAGGACTATACAAGACCAAATACAACTCTATATACTTAACACATAGACGCTAAATGAATTCTTAGGCATTAAAGCAAACTACTAGACACTGCTCCAAACCAATACTTGCCAAAAAAAAATCACACTTTGATACCTTTGTAGTCAGGCTCTTCAAACCTTTGACTAGTGCATCAAAAACTTGATCTTGGTATGGTGTACTTCGAAGTAATATTCTCTGGCCAGTTACTGGAGTAAATGGCACGCAAGACTGGAGCTTTGGATAGTATTCAAGGCCATAGCTGTAGTAAGCTTCTGCCCATGACTGATCAAACACAAACTCTCCTCTAGAATGGCTGCAAGTTCACATTATTGTTGTTCAGCCAATGAACAAGATGAAAGGAGGATATTGTGTACAGCACGTAGGAAAACAAGAGATGGTATCTGTTAATGATGTTAAACCTTTTTAAGTAAAGTGGAACAACTCCTATAATATGTCCAGTCTCATCCCGTGCAACAACATGGAAAGGTAACCATCCTGTTTCCTGAAATTAGTCAAGGAGATCAAGGTCTCAAGGAGGCCGGTTCAAAAAAAAAAAAAAAAAAACAAAACAAAAAGGTCTCAAGGAGGACAGTAAGGTAATAGCGTAGAAACATGCATACAAATACAGAACAAAAGCTGGAGCTAATTGGTGTCCAATCTATGTGAGTAAATTTCACAAAGACAGTAAGCTATTATGCATCTAATCATCTGGGGGTCAGGCTAAGCACATAGAAAAGGCAATTATATGATCACAGGTAACACCAATTTCTGATCTATCAATATGTCTGGTAACATTGCACCACAAAATTTTGTTTCTTGTTCTGTTCTCAATTAAACGTGGCAAATTTATTGTCTACAATAATGTGACGGCACTGCAAATGCCTGTGGTTGGCTTGAGTGCTTAACAATTAAAACTGAATTGTGTTTGTATGATTCAACAAGAAAACCAACCAACAAGACAAAGAAAAATACACACACCCATGCGGCCATGCTTCAATAAATGTACAAATGGGTTAGCGCAAATATAACCAATGTGAATCATGCACTGCGAGTATGAGATGTCCATTCATCATTCTTAGCAAGGAATCAACAGTAATGATTTATGTGATTACCTTCACTGCAGAACCTGATTCTTCTAAGCTTGAGAGGAATGCATGGGTAAGGAAAGGGTTGAACTTTTTAGGATCAGCTGGATCACACGCACATGCATCCCAATCCGCAGCAGGAATATCCATGATAGAAGAAGCAACAGAAATAGACACCTCACGTGGCTTTGCACCTACCTGAAATAAAGGAATGATTTAAGGAAATCATGAATTAGGTGCATAGGTCCTGGAAACAGAGTTCACCCAAGAAACACAAAACACCTCTGAGGCTGACCCTGAGAGCGTATATGATTCAGCAGGAGGGATCAATGCACGCGTTGTCATGTCTCCCCTAAGCCACCCAAAAACTGCACTGACCTTTAACCGTGATGTTTGGCAGCACAGTTTCAGAGGTGGATGTCCCTGCAACGACATCAGCAGAGTGAATAAACTTAAAAACATTATGTACCATGATGAACAAACATTGTACGGAACAGAAAATGGGTAAAGAAAGGCAACTAAACAGATGCCATAATGGGCATAAACCTTGTGGTTAGTTTAGACCAAACTCATTCATGAATAACCAGGGCAGTTTGCAGCATAAGTTTTCCACAAGCAAAAGGCTCATACATGCAGCTTGCAGTGTGTGATATTATATCTCATTATTCAAAATATATACAATCCAAACGTTAGAAATAGGCAAATCATGGACACATCATCAGTATAGAGCAATTGCTACCCGCAGGTGTCATAA
Source organism: Urochloa ruziziensis (assembly GCA_015476505.1). Lineage (NCBI taxonomy): Eukaryota > Viridiplantae > Streptophyta > Magnoliopsida > Poales > Poaceae > Urochloa > Urochloa ruziziensis. Next base: position 36,805,913 of record CM027125.1, on the reverse strand, counting down.
TTTCTGTGTACATCATGTACCATATACTGACTACTTGACGAGCCAAATCATCGATCTGGCCATTCAGTAATTGTAAACACATTACACATTTGATCCGAACCATTATTTCCATCTCAACCTCCAAATCTAACACTCACTGTAAATCTGCAATTCTGTTTTATGGCAATCAGATCCGGATAATCAAGATTAAACCGGTTCCCCCAAATATTCCCATCGTCTCCGCTGCTTGCGAACGAGGTGCAGCGTTCATATACAGTGCCTGGCGCCCACTAGCCGCATCGCTGCGCGGTGATTCCATCAACCAAAATACACTCGTTTCCCCAAAAAAATAAAAACGAAATTACAGAGTTCCACCATTAGATAACGCAACTGTACCATCAAAGCCCAGGAATGAATAGGACGAGGCGCCTGATCGAATCGGACCAAGTCACCACTCGCGCGAGTCATAAGCACGCGGCGCAGAAGACTAGTAAGTAGTAACGCAAGCAGCGGTGCGCGACAGCAACGGCTGGCGCCAGTGGGAAGCGAGCACTCACACGGCGGTGGAGGCGGAGCCGGTGGCCAGGAGCGGAGGCGAGGAAGGTGGGGGAAGGGTGCCGCGTCGCCGCCGCCGCCGCCGGGGAGGCCATCGCTTGCTTTGCTTGCCCGCGCGCCTCCGGCTCACACCAGCAGCTCCGAGCGGCGAGGAGGCACGCAAGCCTCGGCAGCGAGCGGTGTGACGCTGACGCCTGGGTCCCGCGAACCAACTACGCGATGCCGTGGTGTGGGTGTGACCCTGTGGAGTCGGCGCTTGTGAACCACGAGACCACGAAAACGAAAGCGCGCACGCAGCAGCAGCACAAAGGCCAGAGGATCAGAGAGGGGTGTGCCGTAGAAACGGCTGCCACGTGGCAAGCTGCGCAGCGATCAGTGCTCTTCTGCTTCTTTTTATCTTCTCCTTTTCGTTTCGATTTCCTTCTCTCTTTGTATTTTGGCTTATTCTAATTTGTGGCTACTACTCATGCATAGTAGGCATAGGCTCAAACAGCCACTGACTCTGTTTAACTGGAGGACAAATGAATTACAATACATAGCCGTTAAATGAGCGGAGAAGGTGATCTGGCAGTAGTACACTAGTGACTTCTGACAGTAGGTTGCATTTACCGGCAGAGCCTCAGACCATAGAGGAAACAAAGATTGGTTACAGACAATTACAATTTACATCCGGATTCTGTGATACAATGTTGCATGTCAAGCTGTACACTAGTACAGTTACATAACATTACAACTGAATTATGCATCTTTTCTAGTGACTACCAAATTACAGTTCAATGAGGCTCAATAACATCAATACTTGCATGAATTTGCTACATTCGAGATAAACAACGGGTTGCTGAAATCTCTGCTATTCTCACTTGCCATTCTTACAGGCAGTAGCTATGTCTGCACAACTGATGCGTCATGTTACAATTGTACAAGATTTTGCAGGTTCACGGGCGGCGGAATTTGGGACGAACAGCAAAAACGCCAGGCCTCAGCTCATCAAAACGATACCTGCAAGTGGAAAGCTGTCAATCTACCTGGTGCGTTATACTTGGTTGCGCAAATGGTGAATGGCATAGACCGTTACCCATTCTCAATAAGGAAGCTCCTAACTGCAACAGGCAGTGAAGCCTGTCCTTTGCTATGTTTGCCGATCCCTGTGTAAAGCGCAAACAGAAATGAGTTCTCACCAAATCTTGTGTTGGTAACGAACATGAAGTCGAGTATATATTCTTTCTTCTATGTTGTTACATGTAACAGTCTAACAGAGAAGCTCTCATCCATTAAATTGCACATTTGCAGATCACAATTCCAATAAAAGTTATGAATATGAACTGTAAAGCTTTGATATGAAACCATCGACTATATGCACTAGCAAGTATGCATAGAGGAACATCACATTACCTGTGATCACATGTAAGATTGCCTGTTTAGGTCTTCGTAACACCACCTTCTCAGCGGCTAGCTCATCGTTTGAACCAGTGGTTGATTCAGAATATGCAGCTGCCAACTGAGCTAAGTCCTCAGTTGAAGCTGAATTATTCCCAGGTTGCTGGAACTCTATCATGTAGAGATGCCTCTCCAATGCTGCAACAGCCTCTGATGCATGTAGACCATGCATGTCTATCTTCCAGATGTCATTATTGCTATTCCTGAGGTGAAATATTTCTTCTGCTGCCTTATTATTCAGCTTTTCAGCAGCCGCCCGCTCTTCCTGAGCTCTGAGAGAAAGTTCCTTGGCAGCAGCATGATCACCTCTCAAAAATGCATTGCTGGCAGATTGGGAATGCTTTGTGGCAGCTCTGTGACCAAAAGAAAGAAAGAGATTCCTTTTTTCAGTTGAGAATAGTTGACTTTGGTCATCACAAACAAAAGTGTACAAACCTCAGCTATAAGCACACAGTAAGTGGAGAGGATACCCATTATGCTTTAAATAAGAATATAGTCATCTTCAACTGTCTTAGTACTTTAGTAGCCAATCGATTTTTAAGGTCTCGAGTTAGCCCTATAATTCATGGTTCTCAAATTCTTTCCAGAACACTTTACAAATAAATGACTTTGAATGCTCAAGCAATTATGGAATTATAGGAGTAAATAAGAAAATAAAGATGCATGTTCTATGTTTAATAGTTACACACACCATGAGTAGAATTGGACTGGCTGTCCTGACTCCTGGTGGATAAAGAAAGAGTAGGTAACACTTCTTCTATGCATAACCCAGATCAAATACTATGCTAAGAGCAGACAACTTGACAGATAATAAGCATAAACAAGGATTTTTTTAGCATACCTCATCATCTTCAATGCATCTTTCCGGTAGTTTAAGTAATCATCATCAAACTCATCTAATTCAGGCTCCATCGGTATGCAGGACAAATTCATCGGCAACGGCAACAAATGTGAGCTATCTGGTTTTCCATTGTCGGCTCCAGAATCTTCTGATGGTAAACTGTGATCTTTATTCATCTCAGAAGCAACCTGACCACATGTTCTGCCCTCTCCTGTCTGCAGGTCAGGAGAGACCATAGCTTTCAACAAGTCAGATGCTTGGCTGACATCATTATTCACAGCAGCCAATACATCCTCGATTAAATTGCTGTCAGCCCAACTGTGAGCATCTTTCAACGCTTAATTTTATTATCAGATGCAGTGCTTGCACCATTATCCACATGATTCGCTGAATGCTTACTTCCCCTTCCATTGCTACCAACTGAGAAATCAGCAGAAGGGCGAACCACTGAAGCAAAAGGCTTCAGTCTCGGCTCATTGTTTCCTATAATAGAGCTGCTAGCAGGATTGGGGCCCCCAAAATCTGCAAGCACTGGAAATGAATCGGCCTCACCGCCATCCCCTCTGCCATCTGCACTGCGCCGCTTGCGATCAAACGCAGCCCATCCAGAGTTGGGATCTTCTGTCTATGCATTTTGACAGTTGACCACTTTATTTAACAATCTAGTTTCAGTGTAAACTGAAGAAGCCCCCAATGTTGTGACTGCTATCACAAGGATGCTGGGGCTTTCACTTATTCCCCACCACCAATTGAGAAATCCACCGATATTCTCCTATAACATGGGGAAAAAATGTCATCTCACTCAACCCAACACAGTATTCAAATGATGAGACTTGAGTCAGAGCTGAAAATGACTATCTGCTTGTTTTCATAAGCAGGCTCCGCTTCTATCTACCGTGTTTGAATTAACAATTATCATGAACATCAAGACTTGTTATCTATATGGTTCTCCGAATCAGAATCATCTTTGGATGGTTGAAGCAATGGTGAAGTAGTTCGAATGAACAATCTACTGGATGCAAAAGTCAACAACAACTAAGTGTAAGTCTGTGACCAAGGCCATCACAACTAATGAATACCCAATCCACCCCCGTATTGAACTGAATCGAGTCAGTCAGCCGCAGCGTACCTCTCGGGGACCCGTTATTTGGAGGCGTTGACCCAAAGCTCCCGGAACCACGGCGTGGCAGGGAGCGAGAAGGCCAGACCGGACGTGCGGGAGGTCACTTCGAGCGTCGGTGCTACGGTGGCGGCGGCGGTGGATCTGATCCTTCCGAAATCCATCAACGGCGGCGGAGGTTCCCGGAGAGAGCAAAGCAAGGGGAATCGACTTTTTTTTTTTTCTGTTTCTCCGCGCGGCGCGAAGGGGAGAACAGTTTGGTGGGTGGAGAGGAGGCTATTATAGCAGTACGGCCGAACGGTCTTCCCCGACCCCTAGACCCCGAGTTTGGTTGGTGACCTGTTCGGGCTCGAAATTTCGTGGACAGCGGCCAGGGGTATTTCTGGGAAAAACGCGTGCTGGAGGGCTGGACCCACCTGGACACCTGGTTAGGTTTGTGTTCGTGGTGGGTTCGGCTTCCATCAGTTCAGGGCTTCAGTCTTCAGCTTCACTGCTTCAGGGTCTGATAGAACAAACCTGTATTGGCGTGAGATCATGCTGGAGGTAATCCATGGGAGTCCAGTTCTCAATCTTGGCACAGGCCTTGGAACCAACCACACAGGCAAGAGCTGGCCTCCAGTACTTCATGTTCTGCATGTGGTGCTGGAGTTATGAGGAGTCTGTGATGTGTACTCCCTGTAAGTCTGGCCAATCAATGCTCTAGGCTTAGAGCTCTGCTCCACAGTCTCCCATCCCAAACCCCGGCTCCTTCCCACGACGTGGCCGAGAACAAATCTGCAGGCCGCATCGCTCAACTGGGAGGCTATCGTGCATCCGTGCTAACAGCAGTGCAGAACATGAGCAACTATTGAGCTTCATACGGGCCAGGGACTACAACTTTCATTTTGGCTTGTTTTTTAATTGGATCCAGCAATTGATGGGCAGCTTGAGCAATTTGATCTTGAGCGGTCGGGCCTGAAGAAGCATACATAGATCGTGAGATTACTCCTCTCCAATCTGATAGTGAGAATGAGAACTCAGTTAGTTGGGCCAGCCAGCCAGGGATTTGCAGAATCCTTAAGAGTTAAGATTAACAGCAGTGGAGTGCTTAGCTATGCAGAGCAGCATAATGCAAAAAAATGACGCCATAATGTATATCCCCAAATGTAAGAATCAGGAATCAATCTGTAACGAGATGAGCTTCTTACCAAAGTTGGTGGAAGTTCTGAATCATAGCAGGTACGAGTCCATGCATGCTTATTCCTTGAAAGTGGCTTTCTGAAGCAATAAGATAAAGTTTCCCATTGAAATTTCCATTCAAATGAAAATTCAGATATGGAAGACAGACAATAGGTGGACAATTAGTGGCCACCATTAGCACTGTGCAGAGAAAATAACTATGATCAGTCCTTAAAACGAATGTTCTATACCTTCAGATCTCTAGTCAGAGTCTGCCATGGAGGTGCTATTGACAGTGTCGTGTAGACAGTCGGCACACCTGAAGTGTGACAGTATGCACCTATACTATTGGAATGGAAGGAAACATCAACATTTTCTTAACAGAAAGTAAGAAGTTATATGCTTTCTAAGAAACCTTGGTTACCTTCAAATTCACTTTAGAACCTCCTTCAGCGGGTAGGGTCTGCTCCTTGGCCTCAAATCCTTGTCATTGCTTGTATTTTTAGATAATCTCCACCCTTGATGCCCAAACCAGGAATGCACATAGCCATGAACTGTTAGTGGCCCATACAAAGTAAGGTCAACCTGAACAAATGGAAGCAGTGAAGCACATATCAGGTTTCATTTTTGCCCGTTTCAGAAAGGAAAGAAACCTACTCATGTTAAAGCCTACTACAATCACCAAAATAGATTTCATTGGTAAGAAAGGAAGGATAACCAGAAAAGGTAAACAGTAAGCCGCATGAAGGATTTTAGTAACAAGGCATGAGCATACGGTTACTATCATACGATGCCATGTAGGCCTATTGCAGTCAAGCGCAAAAAGAACTTTATTGTACTTAGAGCACAGACAACACACTCTTGCCTCTGGATCTAAGAAAAATTAGCAGGCACACCCTTACCGTATATTCTGACTTATAAAATTAACAAAATGCCAGAAACAAAATTCATAATAAAATGAAAAGTTATTATACTTGGGTTTAGAAAGACAAAAAGAAGGAAATCGAAATGACATGGGATGGATGCTATTAATTACCATCTACTAGGCCATGAAGATGCATACTGTTTCTGAACAGATGACAACATCTGCCTTCTAAGCAACTGAAACTCCGTATACCAACTGTAAATTCCCATTCTTGCCACTGCCAATAGGAGGATGAATTGTTAGTATGGACGTAACATAAACATTAATGCCTGCAAATACTAGTTTCATGCACAGATCAATAGCACCGGTAGTCAGGAGACAAATTAGACATACACAATAATGTTACATGCCTAGGTTACTGCATACCTCAGTCAGAAAATGCACATTCATCACTATTTGCAGACAGGAAGTGGAATTCCTGCTATCAGAGTCAGGCAAGCCAACAAGCACGTCCTTGACAAGAGCACTCCACTTCCAGTTTCTGCACTTAAGGTCACATGGATTGCATCGTTGTCATGTTCTGCGTCTGTGTATCTTTCATCTGCCGATACAAACTTCCTAACATGTTGTAGATACAAGACCTATCTTGGTGCTTAACATCACTGGCTATGAATAAATGCCTGATCTTATCAACCTCAATCCAGCTGCATCCTGCAGGTTTCTTCATATCCTTGGACTTCATCAGTTTCCTGACATTCTCAACACCGTCCCATTTCTCATCAGCTGCATAGATGTTTGACATAATGACGTAGTTCCCGATGTTCCCTGCCTCCATGGAGAACAAGTGATCAGCTGCAAGTTGGCCAATTTGACCTCTCCATGGACCCTGCATGCCCCTAGCAGGGAGCCCCATGCATTGGCATTGACTGCATCAGGGGGCATATCCAGGGCAAACATATATGCATCTTGGAGACGTCCACTACGGGCAAGAAGGTCAACCATACAAGCATAGTGTTCAGCTGTAGGTTTAACTCTGTGAATATCTCTGATGGACTTGAAAATCTTGATGCCTGCATCAACCAGCCCTGCATGACTGCATGCTGACAACAGTGTGGTGAGAACTACATGGTCTGGCCTAATGTCAAGTTTAAGCATTTTAGAGAACAGCTCTACTGCCTGTTCTGCCATTCCATGCATCGCATAACATCCAATCATGGCAGTGAATGTGACAAGGTCCTTCTTCGGGCTGACTTGAAAGATGCTGTATGCGTTGGTTATGTTTCCACACTTCGAGTATGCATCAAGAAGAGCCCCTTCGAGATGGATGTCTTCTAGGGATGCTCTAAGCATGTAGGCATGACATTGTCTCACAAGCTGTACAGAACACAAATGGATGCAAGCCTCAAGAATGCTTGTAATGCTGACAATATCAGGTTTCAACCCTTCAGATTGCAAGTGATTAAATAGACTGAAAGCTTGATCATCCATGTCATTTTGTGCATACAACTGGATCATCAGATTCCATGAAGTCAAATCTTTCTCAGCCATATGGTTGAAGATCACCTCAGCATTCTCTACACAGTTAGTTTTCATGTAGCAAGAAATCATTATATTGTCAGTTACAATGTTCCGGCCAGCAGGTTTCTGAAAGTATGCTTGCATCCTGTGAGCAGCCACACTTAACATAAGCATCCAGAATAGCATTTGCTACTGAAGTTTCACCTGTATAGCCAACTCGTAGGGACCAGCCATGAGCTTCACGAACCCTCTTAATCCCACAGAAGGCACTCATGCGTATAACATTTAAGACTGTGACTGAATCCCACGGATGGCACATTTCACCCAACAGTCTAAAGAAATCCTCGATGTGCTGTTCACTGTTAGCACAAGCAGACAGAATTGCATTCCATGATATTAAATCTTTGTTCAGAGTGTCGGTGAAAGCACGTAAAGCATCATCAAACCTGTCACAGTGGCTATAAAATGTGACAAGAGCATTCATTAAAGATGTTTCTTGAAGAAGTACTGGTCTTTGAAAGATATAACCGTGAACCTGAATCCCTGCTCTGACGCCACGTAATTGAGCACAGGCAGTGAGCAGACTGACAAAAGAAACAGAATCAGGAGCAATTGCTGTGGACAGAAGCCCCTCAAATAGGTCTAGCGCCCTAGAGTAATACCCATTCATCACATATCCTGCAATGACGGTGTTCCAAGTAATGATATCCCTCACATCCATACTTGCAAATATTGACTCTAAAGCCTTCATTTCAAACACTTTAGAATAATGTATCATCAGTGCATTGCAAACAGATATATCCATTTCCAAACCATGCCGGACCACAAAACCGTGCACTTCTTTCCCATAATACCTCCCAAACTCCGTGAATGAACACACGGGAAGAATGTTAGCCACTGTTGAGTAATTCGGAAGAAATCCCTGCGAGATCATCTGGCCAAACAGCACAAGTGCCTCCTGACATAACCCGTTCTCTATGTACCCTGCAATGATTGAATTCCATGAAACAACATCCTTAGAACAGACAGAAGAAAATGCTCTGTATGCATCATCCATTGCCCTGCTCCCACCAAACTTTGCATACATCGACACCAATGCATTTCCACAGAGAGTATCTGATTCCAAGCCGGTTTTGACCACGTACCCATGGACGCTACTCCCAGCCTGCAAATGCCTCCACCTCGCGCACCCCGGAACAATCACAGCCACCGTCACCGCGGTCGGCATGCTCTGCGCCGCGCCGCACGCGAGCATGGACCTGAACAGGCCGAGCGCGTCCTCGAAGCGCCCGCCGCGAGAGGACGCGGTGATGAGGATGTTCCAGCACACGGCGTCGGGGCGCGCCATTTCGTCGAACACCAGGCGGGCGTCCGCGAGGGACCCCGACCGCCCGTACATGTCCATGGCCGCCTTCGCCACCGCCGCGCTGCTCGCCACGCGCCCGGACTTCACGGCGAGCCCGTGCAGGCACCTCCCCAGGGCGCCGCCGTCCGGGAGCGCCGAGGCCGACCTGATCGCCGCGGCGAGCTCGAGCGCGCCGCCCGGCCGGAGGCCCTCGCGGAACACGGACCCAAGGTGCTGCGCGGTGGGCGCGCCGAGCCCGGGCGGCACGCTGCCGCGGCGCCCGTGATCGGGAGCTGGCGCCGCCGCCGCGTGGAGGGCGGCGCGGTGCGCCTTGCTGTAAGCAGCAAGGTAGGCTGCAGCATTGCTCGTGTGGCTGAAGCTGGAATAGCGCGCGCGCATGGGATGATTGGAGGCCGAAGGACGAGGTGAGAGTTCGTGGGAACGCGACGAGAGCCTCGGCGTTGGTCGCGGCCACGAGACAGACACGATGGACAGGGTGCGCGCCTGCGCGGCGGTGCGTGGCGATGCAGGTTGCAGGCTACCTGTGAGCCAGACTTGTGGGTTGAGCAGTCTTCCTGCTATTTTTTTCAACAAAAAAAACTTGTGCGTTGATCAACGAAGTAATTTTGTAATTTTACTGAAATAATTTTGATTTGAAATGCCGTTTTTCAGCCTATTTGCTCCCTCTATTTTGTTAATGAATCCTATCCAGATTCCAAAATTTGCCATCTTTAGTTCGGTGAAAAGAGGTGAAAAGGGCGAAAAGTTTATGCATTGGGTCACATGCACAGAAAAAAGAAATGAACTGACACGGTTTTCACTTAAAACTTTGCGTTTTTTGTTGAACTAAACCACTGCTCTTCTTTTTCCTCTCACTTGACACACTCCGAACGACTCGCGTAGTTTCACGATTGTATGCATTGCCAAAGGCCTCAACCTCCCACGCACAAACCACATCCTCCATTAGGATTTTAGCTCATCTCATTTTATTGTAATTTCTTTTAGAACTTTCCCATACCTTATGGAGAAAACTCATATCTTCCGTATGTTATTGATGTGTCTATAACACGCATGTTAGCCAATGACGCGCGAGATTTGGTTTATGCCCTCTATCACAATCGTCTTTGGAGCTTTTTAATTTCGAGAGGCTTTTTATGGTGAGACAATTTTCTTAAATACTTGTTTGGTAAGGTTTTACCAAAAACCTGTTCAAAAGCCCTAGCAAAGGGAGTAAAATATGGCAATGTACTTTTGCAACCTCATACGAGCAGCACGCCAAATTTGATCGGCTTTATTATGATATAACTTAAATCCAAATGCAAGAGCAAAATTAACGAGCACGCATGGGACAAAATCACACTCCTTGAAAACCTCTCAACGACTCTTGCTGGCTGTCTTCAAGCTTGGGAACAGGCTGAAAATGAATAAGGATGAAATTGAATTAGTTCAAGTTTGGCACAAACTTCCACATGACAAAAGTTTCACTCTCTGGTTAACAAACTGGCAACTGACACAAAAGGTTGGCCAAAATTCGAGTATGAGTCTACCGAATCACTCAATCAATCCACTAACATAAGGTTATAAAATTTTGACCAGCAATAATAAAATCATATAAATTATTTAGTGTACAAATGTTGCAAATGGATTAATATAAAATACGATATTATTGATTTTGTAGCCACTAACAATATATTGCCACAGAATTAAAAACCAACTCTACTATTGACTTTTTCTAATAAAAGGTCTTATATTTATTCTCATCGACAAAGTACTTGTTTTCATTTTTCCTGACAATCTTCAAGGTTCGACTACCCACATTTTTTCCAAATATCTACGTATGTAGATCTATGTTAGTTTTCATGGCTCTCAAATAAAAAGTAATATATAATCTCAAAAAAAGCAATATATAAATGGTCAAAGCTTTCAACGTCAATCACAAATGGACCTACCGGCCGCTTGACGCAAAAAGGATTTAAGCAGGAATTCACCGCGCGCAAAGAACAACATTTGCTCACGCGAAGAGAATACTCACTCACCAGCTGTTGTGAGGGAGCGCGTCGACGATGCACGGGCGGTAAGGGAACGCGCCCTCGAGGCGGTCACCATCGCCCAGCGACGTAACGCGGCCCAGGTACTGCACCTTGTCGCTGCCGAGACGGTACGCCACGACGTGGAACGCGCCGGCGGCGAGGTAGACCACCTCCTCGCTCGGGTGGCACCCCAGGATCGACAACGGGGACGGCGGCGGCGCGCCGGCCCCGACGTGGGGCAGCAGCTCGTCCTCCCCGATTTCCAAGTCGAGAAGGCTCGCGTCGTCCCAGTTCCACAGCCCGGCCGCGCACCCACCATCTCCCGCCGGCGGCGGCGTCACCGTCGCCGGCAGCTCCCTCGCCGTCCTCGTCGGAGAACCACACGCACTTGTCGCCGCCGCGGCCGGCGGGTCGCTCCTCCGCCGCTTCGAGCGGGGTGCGGTTGGACGGTGCGTCGTGCAGCAGGTCCAGCATGCGCGCCGGCGCGGCGAGGTCCACGTCGTGCGCCAGCGTCCACTCCAGCAGCTGCTCCGCCGACTCGTGCAGCGACCATACCTTGACCCGGAACACGTCGGCGCTCGCGTACCGAAGCATCACCCCGTCCTCGGCGCTAGAGAAGATGGAGTCCACGGGGAGGCTCGACAGGGCGTCCGCGATGGCCGGGAGCTTGACCATGTCGTAGGTGCCCTCGGAGTCCGAGCAGCGGAGCACCACGAGGACGCGCTTCTCGCAGTGCACGTAGAGCGCGCCGTGGGAGTACACGGCCGACGACCGCCACGCCCGCGCCCACGCGTCGCTGCGCCGCCGCCGCAACACCCTGTCGTAGAGCCGCGCCGGCGCGCACCGGCCCGGCGCGAGCAGCCGCCTCGTCCACTGCCCTGTCGCCGACGAGAACGCGAGCACCGGCAGCAGCTTCTCCTCCTCGTCATCATCCGGGTCTCGCGGTTTCCAACCAAACGATTCCGGCACGAAACATGCCCAGCGTCACGTGCCCTCCTCCTTGCCTGGGATGGCTGGGAGCCTCGGAGGCGGCGGGCACCGGGAGGAGGAGCACCTCGTAGTGCAGCGAAGCGGCCGGTTCGAACGCGAGGAAGAGGCCATCGTGCCCGCGCGGCCACCACGTCGGCGGCGGCGGCAGGCGCGCCCACCGCTCGGTGACCGGGTTGCACACGAATCCGGCACCGGGCACGCCGGCCAGACAATCGTGGACGAAGCAGAGCAGGAGGCCGTTGCACTGGTGCTGCACGGCGGCGGGGCCGCGCGGGAGGTGCGGGCGCAGGAACGCGAGCCTGTCGCGGCGAAAGCCCGCGAGGCCGGCGGGGGAAGGAAGCCGGCGCCGGGCCGGCGGCGCCTGCTCCACGGCTTGGTGACGTGGAAGTGGCGAAGAAGCCAGGGAACGCGCGGGGAGGGAGCGCGTGCGGGAGGAGGAGCGCGCGGCCGTCCACGATGGCGCGCCAGAGCGCGCACACGCACCGGCCACCGCGCGAGGGAGTGCGCGCGGAGGCGGCGGAGCACCTCCTCGAGCACGTCGCCGGGGAGGGCGTCGATGCGGCCGCCGGCGACGGCGCCGCCGTCCGCCGCCGCTTCCGTCGGGGCCGGCGGCGGTGTTTTTCCGACCACGTGTCCGCACGACCACGTCGCGCCCCGTGCGCCGCCGTAACGCTCGCGGACTTGCATGTTCGGGCTCCTGCTGCATTGCGGATGCCTCTCTGGGTTGGGTCGGTGCCGGAGCATGCCCAATGGTGGATCCCTGAGACTTGAGAAGGGCGTGGCCTAGCATAGGAGCAACGGCCGGATCGGTTTCAACTTGGACACCACGTTACGACGGACGGGCTGGATGGATGGAGATCGAGGCCGTGCCTGCCACGTAACGTACACAGGCGCATGCGAATCAACCTCATCCGCCACCGGGGGGAACGGGGAAGGGCGTCGGGTCAAGTCCCACGCGCCGGAGACCGGCTTGACGCGCGCACCGCGCGCCTCGTGTCGTCCGGCAAATGTGCGTACCACCAACTCGATCGATCAACACGCGTCCGATCAAATCGTCACGTCGCTGCAAACGAGGCGGAGAGAGGACCGTTTGATTCCAACAAGCGCGTCTTGGCCCATCGAGAAGGCCCAACCCATCACCCGACTACTCAGCCCAGACCAGCCCAGCCCACAACGCAACGCACCGGCAGCTGGCAGGCACCACCACCAACAAACTCGCATTCGCCTCGGCCGCTCCGCTCCGCTATAAAGCGCCCCCTTCTTCTCCACTCGCACCAGCCTTCTTCTCCATCCAGAGCCTTCCTCCACACCGCACCGAGCCATCCGCCCCCCAAAACCCTAGCGAGCGAGAGAGATCCCACCCCCACCACCACCCATGGAGCGCCCCCTCGGCCACCTCGCGCTGCTGCTCGGCCTCCTCGCCTGGGCGGCGGCGGCCGCCCCGGCGCCGCGGCGCAGCAGGCGTGCGAGCCCTCCAACCTCGCCACCCAGATCACGCTCTTCGCTGCATGCCCGACATGCCCACGGCGCCCTGCTGCGAGCCCGTCGTCGCCTCCGTCGACCTCGGCGGCGGCGTCCCCTGCCTCTGCCGCGTCGCCGCCCAGCCGCAGCTCGTCCTCGCCCGCCTCAACGCCTCCCACCTCCTCGCGCTCTACACCGCCTGCGGGGGCCTGCGCACCGGGGGAGCCCACCTCGCCAGCACCTTCACACCCCCCTGCGCGCGGCTATAAAGGCATGAAGCCCTCCGTTCCTTGCTGCCTCATGCACACAAAGAGCACGAGCAGAGCTCTCAGCCTCCGCAAGAATGAGAGTTCAGCTCCATGTGTGAGTGCAGCAGAGAAGCTCGAAGCTCTCACATGCGATAACACACGCACGAGAGCGCGCTCTCTAACACACTGCGGGAAGCGCTGCCCACATACACAATAGAAAGTGCGCCAACTGCTGCTCTGCTTGTTCGGGTACGCTCGGAAACAGTCCAACCAGCGGCGTAGCTTTAGTCATGCCACAGCGCCCACGTACACGTAGGAAAAGGTGCGCCACCTGCTGCTCTGCTCTGCTCCCGGGTACGCCCGGAACAGTCTAACCAGCGGCGTAGCTTTAGCCATTTCGCCCAGCATTGTGGACGATGCCAGTTCGGCTGGCCGCACAATGCCCGACCCCCGCCGCTAAACCCCATCGCTGCTCGCCGTTTCGCAACCCTAGCCGGGATGCTGCCCGATTTCCAAGTTTCCAGCTCAGTCCACCCTAGCCGTTGTAATGCCCAACCGAAAACCCCGGCTGCTAAACCCTAGCTCCATATAGCAGTTATGCCGCCCAACCGCAAACTCCGGCTACTAAACCTTAGCCCCATATAGCCGTTGTACCGCCCAAGTAAAACCCCGCAGTTATACTGCCCGACCAAAAATTCCAGGTATCAGCAAACCCTAGCCGTCATACCGCCCATAATATTCCCGGAAAATTATATTAATAATTTTTCCAGAATATTATGGAAATTCAATCCAATATCTATTAATTATTTAGAAATCTATTTCTAAATAATTAATATAATTATTCAGGAATTATTTAGATTATCCAGTAATTCCCAGAATAATATCCCTAGCCCTTTATTTCACAGTTAGAAGCCACCCCACCGGCTAAACCCCTCCCTAAGCCCCATTAATTATTATTAAATAATTAATGGATAATCCATCAACAAATCCATCCGGACCCATAGGTAAGCCCGGAATATCTATCTCCCCTTTTCTCTTTCTAATCTATAGGCATTGATTGATGTATTGATGTTATTTTATGTGTTTTATTGTTCGGTAGCATGACCGGGCCGACGAGACGCCGGAGCTCCAGAAAGCCCGAAGCCCCGCCCGGTCAACATACAGACTACGCCCGCGTACGGAACGTCTAAGGACCGACAATGAAGGCAAGTCTCACCAATAATATCACCCAATAATTAAAGTTTAGCCATTCTTGCGGCATAAGCTGTAAGGAGGCTTCACGTGGGTAGAAGCCTGGCTTCGCTATATAGATGCTTTAAGATTGGGAGTGGAAGGATGGCCTCGCTAGGAGGGTCCTAAGAGCCGCTCTGATCTCAGCTAAGGACCGGTTCATGGGAGAGTCTTTCTAGTGCCTAGTACAACCCCGCATGCCAAAAAGGCACAGCCTACGGGAGTGCCTATTTATGTGAGGCCTTGATTCACACCCCACCAGCGGAACTTAGTAACCCAGCCCAAGGAGCCGTATGATTGGTGCAGAGTGCCGACCGGCGAACTGGGTAGCGCCTGGTGCCGAGTCGGGCACGCACCAAGTCGGGAACGGTATGCTGGAGACAGCCCCAGGCAGAGGACTGGGACTGGGCGGCACGGGTCGACTAGGATACAGGGTCGGACACCCTGAGGGCCGAGGGCCCTGATTAATGAGCTCACAGGACCCGGGTCGACATCCGCGAGGCGGATGATTAGTGGCCCCTGCTTAGCCCCCAGTACTACCTGTGGCTGGACCTAGGGAATGCTGACCAGCGATGGTCACCGGTGGGTACGAGTCTCGTAGGGCAGTACCTGCCTTGACGAAGGTAGGGACTGACCGAATGCGGGGTAGATAAGTACGACCTCTGCAGAGTGTAGAATCTATCTGGATAGTCGTGACTCCGGAATGAGTCCACTTAGTCAAAGCCCCCACTGATTAGATTTACTTTATTGCATGGGGAACCCGGACGGCAGGAGCGCCGATGACTGGGTTCTAGGGTTAATGTCGGGACTGGCAGGGAGGAACTGCCCCTCCAGGCCCAACCTTTACATTCTTTTAATTTATAATTATATATTGAATTTGTGAGATTTGCTGAGTATTCAACTCTGAATACTCACTCTGCTTTCATTGTCGTACAGGTTAGAACTCCAGGCTGTGAGGGTGCTACAGCTCATTCCAACTGAGGAATGAGTGCCCGCCCGCGCTCCGTAGTTTAAGACGGTATATAGTTATTTTAATTTACCGTCATTTACCGCTTCTGACACTAATCTGTGTCGAAATCCGTATCAGCGTACTGATCCAGGGAACTGATACGGGTGATCGAGGGACGTCCTGGCCAAGGGGTCCCCACAGGGTGGTATCAGAGCCGTAAATAAAATCATAGCACCATATAAGACAGCCCCAACGCATTAGGATTTGTACTCTTACCTTTTAAGAGGTAACCTGGTGTACTGTAGCAAGGCCCAATATAATTGAATTTCATGTAATTAGGAGGGAAGTGGTTATTCTATTAGCTGTCCTGTTTAAATCCATTATAGGTAAAATTAGCTAGCTATAATAATTAGGTTGATTGCCTCAATATATACGGAAGTAGTAGTAGTATTGTCGAACTATTGAAGTCTATATACTTATAAAGATTGTCACAATTGAAACGGTTTCTCACCCAAAAGATTACCCTCCTATACCTCACAGAGGACTCACAATTCAGAGCCAAATGGTGGCCTCCGGACGACTAGGGGGTAGACGCGGTTGGTCGTCACCCCCCTCCCCCCGTTCTTTTGCGCCTCGACGCCATCCCGCCCCCCTATTCTTTCTCACCTTGGCATTTTTGTATACCCACTGCCTTCTTTTCCTTTTGATCGTGTTCTTTGTATGGTAATGCAATCAAGGCGCCGCTTTTCTTTCCTTTAAATTCGTCTGCCTTCTTTTCCTTTTGATCGTGTTCTTTATATGGTAATGCAATCAAGCCGCCGCTTTCCTTTCCTTTCTGTTTGTTGTCTCCTTCCTTTTAATACTTGATTACTTACCATAGTTTTTTTTTTTGAGCATAACAGTGGGGAAGGTCCCCACTGACTCTTTTTTTATATTAAAGGAAAGAAAAGCAAAAATATGTACATATACAAGGTCGAAGACCCAAATTTGAGACCCTAACTAGATGCAAAAGATAGACTACTATTACATAACCAAGTATCAAGAACAATCTTAGGGAAGGCTTGGCTATAATAGACGCCTTAGAAATTTCCTCCCTAAAGAGAGCTTTCCATCTATCTAGAGATGTACTAGCATTATCAAAAAGGATGGAATTCTGATGACACCAAATACACCAGCAAGCTGTTATCATGATCTCCCTGAAGCATTTTAGACCAAAGTCCTGCCTAGCTTGAAGCACCATTTCAAGGGGATCAAGAGTTAAATTCCACACAATGCCAAGATCAGACCAACAGTCTTGACTGAAAGGACACATGAAGAAGAGGTGCATCAAACTTTCCTCAACAGATTGATCACACTGACCACAGCAGTAGCTCTGGAGTACCATGTTTTTCCTTCTCAACATATTCCTTGTGTTCAATTACTTACCATAGTTGTGGGAGTCAATCAGGGAATCGATTACTTACCATAGTCGTGGGCGTCCAGGTTCATCTCCTTAGCCCTCCTGCCCCCTATATAAGGCGCCCCTCCTTATTCTCAAAGCACACAATCTCTCCCTTCATTCTCATCATCTATTCAGAGTTCATATTTCTTTGCAAGGGCGTCGGCGTCGAGCGCGGCGCAAGGGTGGCCACGATGCTCGTCGTGTCCAAGCTCGCCAGGTAGAAGCGGAACGTGCTCCGCGTTGTGACGGTGTCCGGTGCCGTCGAGTGCGTGGCGTCATTGCTCCACGACACCGGCGACGAGGAGAGCAACCTTCTCGGCCTCCCCGTCATCAAAAAGCTGGCTGCGGTGCCGAGTTGCTCATGGATACATGTATCGTGAATATTTTCTTTTATATATGTTGCTAATTGTTTAAGATTTAATTATACAAAATTTCCTTCTGTTTCCGCCGGAGGCCCAAGCTTTCGGTGTATGAATATATAATTTTTAATATGAGATGCTATTGAATAATTTTAATATACGATCTAAAGGCAATCCGAGTGCTTTTCAAGGCAATCCGAGTAGTTACAAGTCATACGACTAATTTCCATATCGAGAAGAGTCCTTGCAGTACTCTACTCTTGTTCTTCACGCCTGGTACGACTCTGTCTGGAGAGAATCCATGTGTCCCTGTGGGCCCATGGTCGTACCTCCAACAAGCCCCCAAGCGCTTCATCGTCGAGTATCATCAACCGAGTGCTTGCCAAGCCAATCGAGTGCTTTTTCGTGTTCTTGATCAGTCTTGGACAGGTCTTGGTTGTCACGAGGCCATGAGGTGCTTAAGCCCCGTTTATTCTGATTAAATCAGTAGTCTTCAAAATATTATATGGTGTGCGATAAGAATCGCACTCCATATGGAGTAGCCCCCGAGCCTTAAGTTGAATCGAAGAATCAGGTTGAGGGTCCACAGAATCTTGAATCTTCATCTTGTTCTTGAAATGTGCAATTTTGGAAAAATTGCACTTGATATCAAGTAGCCCCCGAGCCTTGGGTTGAATCAAAGAATCAAGCCGAGGGTCTTGATTTAAGTCATCAGTCTTCAGAAAAAATGAAATCAGCAGTCGATGTATATCGCCTATTAGCCCCCGAGCCTTGAAACGATTCAGAATGATCAATTCAAGGGTCCAGCGAGCTTTAGGGTTCTTCAAATCATCTTGGAGATCATCATCCGAGTGGTAATTTGCACCCAGAATTAGTAGTCACATCGAATCATCTTGGAGATCTTCATCCGAGTGGTTTTCTTGTACCCAGCCCCCGAGCATAGGAGCCAGCGGGGATGCATCGAGTAGTATGTAGTCAAAATAGCCACCATCAATAGAGTAGCGAAACAGAGGAGGTCGTGGTTGACTTGTCGTGCCGCGATCTCCCCAGAAACAGGAGTCAGGTGCCAATGTAGTCGAAGCCCCATCATTGGTACTTGGCGACTCAAATATGCTGGAGAAAGACAACTAGATAAGCCTGATGGCAAACCGAGTTGTAATTTTAGCTGTCAGCCCCCGAGCCTGGAAGCTGGCGAAGATGTGATAGCACGCTGTGCGGCCTAGAAAGTAGTCATCCAAACAAAGTACTCGGCGCTTGGCCAATCTTGTTAGAATAAAATAAAAATAATTGAAATAAGTAACTTAGCTTGTTTGTTGCCGTTTGTCGATGAAGTAGACTTAGTCAGAGTTGATTCCGACTAGCTTGAGTTCATCACAAGCATATTGGCGATGCGGCAGTACCGCGGCACAAGCTGAAGTCGAGCTTTGACTTGATAACTTGCAACGGGTTGAGGCGACCACACATTGATGAATTCCATTAATCATGAGGCGCCCGAAAAGTCATCCAAACCACTCTTGCAGTGTATTCAGGAAGCCCCCGGCAAGTTGTACTCATTTGGCGAGTTATACTTCAAAGCACTTGATAACTGGTACTTGAAGATCACTACTCATACTGTGGAGTAGACTCTAGAGTACTTTCAAATAAGTACTCAGAGATTTGAAATCACTAATCGCCTTGTGGAGTAGACTCTGTAGTACTTTCAAATAAGTACTCAGAGATTTGAAGTTACTACTCGTCTTGTGGAGTAGACTCTGTAGTACTTTAAAATGAGTACTCAGAGATTTGAAGTTACTACTCGCCTTGTGGAGTAGACTCTGTAGTACTTTCAAATAAGTACTCAGAGGTTTGAAGTTACTACTCGCCTTGTGGAGTAGACTCTGTAGTACTTTCAAATAAATACTCAGAGATTTTGAAATCACTACTTCTTATTATGGAGTAGACTCTGTAGTACTTTCAAATAAGTACTCAGAGATTTTGAAAACACTACTCTTATTATGGAGTAGACTCTGTAGTACTTTCAAATAAGTACTCAAAGATTTGAAATCACTACTCTTCTTGCCGAGTAGACTCTGTAGTACTTTCAAATAAGTACTCAAAGATTTGAAATTACCACTTGTTTTTTATTTCAACAGTGTGCTTGGTCGCTAACAATCTTAGTACAATCACTTTCATCAAACCTGGATCATACCCTTCGCTGTCAGCAATCGAAGGTGGTTAATATGTAGACGAGTTATATTTATGTTACTTTATTCCGTGCTAACCTTCATACTGTGTATAACTTGTTTTTTTCAGAGATTAGAAACGCTATACGCACTGACTATATGATCCATGAGAGCATCAAACTTGACTTCGCCACACGAATGGAACATCTCAAAACAATCTCCAGTAAACCAATTTCAGAGTTCCAAGGCATCCCTGATAGTTATTCCCCAATGTACTTGTATGATTGCATATTCCACGATTCAAGCCTCCCGAAGCCAAAAGTTACAAAATAAGTTTTAGAATAAGTCTTCATGTACTTCATATGAGCTGTCCTTTATATTTGAGTGAGTTCGAGCTGAATGGAGAAATAGCATACTTTGTTTCTTTTAAAATCAGAGTCTTTAATTCTGTGTTCTTTTTAACACGTGCCTAAAGATTACATTGGGGAGGTACTCGTGGTACTCGTGATGATTTTGTTACAGGTATGTGTCTGAAGCTTCAGATCGAGTTAATGACGCGGCTATATATATCATATTATCATGTGATACTCATGATGATTTTGTTACGTGGTAGTAGACGGTAGTGTCCAAAAGCGTCCTAATCACTATTACACGAACCTTATCTTTTTTTCCTCTTTTTTTTTGGTGGCTAAAACCTTATTGTCTGTACTGTACCGGCTCTAAAACTCAATCTTTGATCTCCACCTCGAGTCCTCGACTAAGCAATCTCCAAACATCCGCAACAAGTATATAAAGTCATTAGTGCCTTTCTTAGTGTGTAGTAATTGTTACTCCCATCACTAAAACTTGTATCTTTAGGAACAACTTGTTACAATGGACCAGCTCATCTCCATGCTCACCCATGCCTCTGGCATCGCCATCTTACCGTTCCTCTTCCTCACGGCTGCTTTCTTACTAACTCTGGCCCAGCGGAGACCATCCGGCGGCGGCCAAGGCGCCGGGAATGGCCGGCCCATCCTGGTGGCCGACCGCGCCGTCTCCCACCGCGCCCTGGTGCAGCAGAGCGCGGCATTCCTGGAACGCCCGACCAGCGCCGTGGTGAGCGCCATCCTCTCCCGCAACCGCCACTACAACATCCTCTCGGCGCCGTATGGCCCCTACTGGCGCGCCGCGCGGCGGAACATGGCCGCCGGCGTGCTCCAACCCTCCCGCGTCCGCCTCCTCCACGGCACCCGCGCCCGCGCGCTAGGCGTCCTCGTCCGCGACCTCGGGTCCGGCGCGCCCGTTCGCGAGAGCCTGCACTTCGCCGTGTTCCGCGTCCTCGCCGAGATATGCTTCGGCGAGGGCGCCGTCTCAGAGCTCGGGGAGGCGCGGCTCCGCGCCATGGAGAAGCTCCAGCAGGACACCCTCCGCGCGCTGACCTCCTCCTCTTTTATTACCCCGTCGTGGTTTCGTCGGCGGCGGCGTCAAGCCCTCCGGCGGCAGCAGGAGGAGCTGTTCCTTCCTCTCGTCGCCGAGGTCAGGGGCCGGCGGCGGGTGGCCGGCGACGTAGCCGCGCCCGCGGCGACTTACGTCGAGTCCCTCATCGATCTGCGCGTACACGGAGACGGCGACCGCGCGGTCACCGACGGGGAGCTTGTGAGCCTCATATCGGAGTTCCTCGGCGCCGGCGCCGAGTCCACCGCCGTCGCGCTCGAGTGGACCATGGCCAACCTCGTCAAACACCCCAAGCTGCAGCAGAAGCTCCGCCTCGAGGTCGACGCCGTCGGCGAGGGCGTCATCGAGGAGCCTGACCTGTCGCGCATGCCGTACCTCAAGGCCGTCGTCCTGGAGAGCCTCCGGCGCCACCCGCCCGTGCCGTCCGTAGAGCGCGACCTGGGCGGCGGCGGAGAGGAGGCCGCAGGAGTGCTCGGCGTCCCCTGCGGCACCGGCGCCACTACGACGGCCGTGCACTTCCTCCTCGGCGAGCTCGGCCGCGACCCGGCGATGTGGCCGGACCCGATGGCGTTCGACCCGGAGAGGTTCATGCCCGGCGGGGAAGGCGAGGGCGTGGACCTGACGTGCACGAGGGAGCTCAGGATGATGCCGTTCGGCGCAGGGAGGCGCATGTGCCCAGGGCTCGCCACGGGGATGCTCCACATGGAGTACTTCGTGGCCAACTTGGTGAGGGCGTTCGAGTGGCGGCAGGCGGACGGCGACGAGGTCGACCTTGCCGAGTTCCAGGGGTTCTTGTTCACGACCATGAGACGCCCGCTCCGGGCGCGCCTCGTGCCGCGGGGCGGCAAAACTGCGGCGACCTGAGCACGGCGATGTGAGAGCCGTAGTATGTGCCGCGTGCTCATGCACGGAAAAAAACCGCGCGGATACAAAACAAAAGAAAAGAAAACGGGGGGCCGGCCGGGTGCGTAGCGTAGATGTGCTTTAATTTGCAAGGTGTACGTACGCACGGGTGCGTAGATGTGCTCTAGTTTGCAAGGTGTGCTTTAATTTGTTGGTTAGTTTGGGCGTGTAGTTCATCGCAATTACACTTGTTCGCAATGCATGCTCTCTGCCTCTCACGTCTCCACACTGTGCACTTTGTTGTCTTTGTAGCAATACTAGCAAGTGCATGGCCGTACGTTTAAGGAGAGAGGAGAATAAATCCCAGCATGCACGATATCCCTATAAACATGGCCAATTAAAAAAGAACTAAGATGGTAACTTAACTTTAGAGGCAATTACTCAATATTCCTAGTGCATTTGTCCAAATAGCATTTAATTAAAGCCACACTTAATTTAAACATGGCCATGTTAGCTTCACTGGGTTGCAATGAAAAGTATGTTGATTGTGGCTGATTTTGAGCTAATTCAATACTATTGTGTGAGAGAGAGAAATCCGCTGCGCTCCACTGATAAGCGAAGCGAAACTTAATCATAAATTTTTAACTAGGAAATATTGCATTAATTTTAGGACGGTATCTCCAAAATTGAAAATACATAAGAAATGACCCCAAACTTATCTTAGTTCGCCCAAAATGGCATATTACTATGCAGTCCAGTACCTAAGATTACTATAGGTGCCAGTACGTGTTTGCTGCCAGACCAAAGAGTGCAGAGTGCAGACCGCTTCCAACTGAGCCATTTCTTTCAATGGACAACGTCATCATCGTGTTGATCCTATTCCTCATGCCGGCTTTCCTCGTCCTCCTCGGCCATAATCTCGGCGATGCGACGAGCCTTTCTACGTAAACTTCTGCGCCGGTGCTGGCCCTGGCGCGCAAGCAGACAGGCCCCAGCAGCCAGAGCCAGGGCAGCAGCACTCGCACCCGGCGCGCCCTGTCCATCCACGTGACGGACCGCCGGCGAGAGCCTCCACTTCGCCGTGTACTCCGTCCTCGCCGAGATGTGCTTCGGCGAGCGCGTCGTCTCCGGAGCTCGGGGAGGCGCGGCTCCGCGCCATGCTCAAGTTCCAGCATGACGTCCTCCTCGCGCTGCCGGCGTTCTGGGTGTTCGCGAAGCATCCAAGGATCGGCAAGTTCCTCTACCCGTCACGGTGGCGCCAGCTTCTAGCTCTGCGGCGACAGCAAGAGGAGTCGTTCATGCCGCTCGTCGCCGAGGTCCGGAAGCGCAAGGCCAAGGCGTGCCACGACGACACCACCTTCACGAGTTACGTTGAGTCCCTCCTTGACGTACGTGTGCACGAAGAAGGTGGCAGGAAAGTCACGGACGGCGAGATCGTCAGCCTCATCTCCGAGTTCCTCGGCGCCGGCACGGAGTCCACGGGCGCGGCACTGGAGTGGACCATGGCCAACCTCGTCAAGCACCCCGACCTGCAACGAAAGCTCCGCCTCGAGGTCGACGCCATCGCCTCCGGCGACCACACCAAAATCATCGAGGCAGCCGACCTGTCACGAATGCCGTATTACCTCAAGGCCGTCGTGCTGGAGAGCCTCCGGCGCCACCCGCCGGTCCCATTCGTGCTGCGCCACGTGAAAGGCGACGGCCATGACGCGGCGGCGGCGATCGGCGTGCCGCGCCTGCCGAACGGCGGCGCGACGGTAAACTTCCTCGTGGGCAAGATTGGGCGCGACCCGGCGGCGTGGTCGGACCCGATGTCGTTTAAGCCGGAGCGGTTCATGGCCGGCGGCGAGGGCGAGGGCGCGGACCTGACGTGCACGAGGGAGCTGAAGATGATGCGTTCGGCGCCGGGCGGCGCGTCTGCCCGGGCCTCGCGCCGGCCATGTTCAACATTGAGTACTTCGTGGCCAACCTGGTGAGGGAGTTCGAGTGGCGGGAGGTGGACGGCGAGGGGGTCGATCTCGCCGAGTTCCACGGGTCGTTCTTCACCGTCATGAAACACCCGCTACGCGCGCGCCTCGTGCCGCGGGGCACAGCTGCGGCGGCGGCGGCGGCGGCGCGGCCGCGAGGTGAGATGACGATCGCAGCCGGCGAAGCACGTGCTCCGGCAGTCCGGCCGGACGGACATGCATGCCGAATGGATGTGGTTGCTTGCGCCACGTGTGCACACAAGTGCATGCTGCTTGCATGGCACGGACGCATGGTTGTTAGTTTGACCGTTCGGGCCCTGTACACGCTGTTCTGTGCGTCAACGAAGTACGCAGTAATAATGGCAGTATATATAATCGATCGGGCTACACCCGAAAGAGCAGATGGTTTGTGTAAATACAGGTGCCCGCCCATATGTTGTGTGGTGGATTTTTTTTTAGAATTACACGGTACAACGCAGACGCTTACAACACGCACGCACACTCACCCCTATGAACGCACGTACGCTAACCCTACCCCTATGAGCACCTTCGAAGGACTGAGCATCCGGCAGATCTGGAGATTCCCGAAGTCACCATTGGCGCCTCGTTGTCGACGGGAGCGCCGCTTACCACTTAATGCATAACGCCGATAAATCCTGAAAATCCAGGAAAAGGTGCGAGCACCAGGATTTGAACCCTGAGTGGTAGCGTCCCACTGGACCGTCCTACCATTGAACTACAAGCCAATTCGCGTTGTGTGTGCAATTAACTATGAATGTTGCCAAAAAAATCTATATAGATCTTTCGTACTTCTTTCTGAGATTAAGTATTTAATTAAAGTTTTTAATTATCCAATCTAGTGTTTAAAACTTAATTTCATAGCCAAAAACACTAAAACTATTTAGTTTCGAGACATAAAATAGGTGAAACATTAAACTATAAAAAGTGTGAGTAGCCACATTTGTGTGGCACAAAACCAAACACACACATAATAAATTGCGACGTGGCCAATCTTTTCTGCAACCTACTCGACTCGGCTTGGTCTAGCTTGGTAGGATAACGAGATAGCTCGGCTTGGCTCGTTAACAAACGAGAGCAAAAAGGCCGGTTCAGCTCAGCTCGTTAATAGTTCGAACCACCTCGTTAAGCTTACGAGCCAAATGTAAATTTGAGATCATCACATTAATATATACAAAACAAAGTAAAATATAGCGATTATAAAGTTCTAGACATCTAAAATTCATCATCTATGGAACAAGCACAACACAAGCCGCAAGTAACGAGTATTTTGAGTCATGTTAGTTGCTCGGTTTGGCTCGTGAGCAGCCCGTGAGCTAGTTCGAGCTAGCTTGTTAAAAAATGAGCAAACACCGTGGCTTAGCTCGTTAAAAAATCTACCGAGCCAAGTCAAGAGGAGCCAGCTCACGAGTTTTGAACTTTGCGTCCAATCCTATTTACAGTACTTTCTCCGTCTCAAAATAAATACAATTCTAGTTATATATCTAAAGTTCTAAACTAGTACTTATCTAAGTAAATAGCTAGAATTATACTGTTTTCGGAACTGGGGAGAACCACTTGATCACTCAGGCCCATTGACATGGGCGTGACTGGGCCAGGCCACTCAGTCCATGTCTAAAGTCGTCATTAGGGCCCGAACTGGTGTGTCACATGACCATCATAGCATCATGTTTCATAACTTTTTAATAACTGACGAAGCAATAATAATCTTCTGCACAAACACTGTTTTGTCCACTTAACTCAATTATGGCCCACTCAAGGCTAGCGCCTTCTAGACCCTTGCCGTCTGGAAGTTGCAAGCCTACAAGAAACCTTCTAGGCCTTGCTGAGTTGCTCCTCCCTCCCGTAGTATCTGTCTGGCCCCTTCCATGCATCATCACACGTTGACTGGGGTCACACAAAAGTAACTAAACACTTCACGAGCCCCCGCCCCCCTACATCACAAGCTCAATCAAGGCTGCTCAACTCAAATTAACAGCGATCTCCCCACCCACGCCATCACACCAACTCCAACCGGCCGCTCCAACTCCTCCAAACTCCAAAAGCGCACCAAAACCTCTCCAGGAACCCCAACAAACTCCCCATAAATCAAAGTTCACAGCCACGTGACACCACACACACACAAAGCGCTCACGCCGAAATCCGGCGATCCAGGGCGCGCGCGCGAGAGAGAGAAACCATGTCATCGTTGCCTGAGGACGACGTCGACACCGGCGGCAGCACCGGACAGCCCGTCGCGTGGTGGAGCGCGGCCTCGCCGGTGGGCGGCGACGTCGTGCTCTCCGGCGCCGTCCTCCTCTTCGTTGCCGTCGCCTTCGCCTTCGTCGTGTACCACTACTTCACGATCAGCCGCCGCGCCGGCGCCGGCCGCCGGGATCGGGGTGCTGCCGTCGCCGTCGAGGGCCCGGCAGCAGCAGCAGCAGCGCGGCACGTCGCTGAGGGGAGGCGGCGCAGACGGTGGCCGCCGGGGCGGCGGCGGCGTCGACGCGGCGGTGCTCCGGGCGCTGCCGGTGACGGTGTACAGGGCGAAGGACCACCGGGGCGCCGGCGACGGCGAGGCGCTGGAGTGCGCGGTGTGCCTCGCCGAGCTCGTGGACGGCGAGGCGGCCAGGTTCCTGCCCCGGTGCGGGCACGGGTTCCACGCCGAGTGCGTTGACCTGTGGCTGCGCGGCCACCCCACCTGCCCGCTCTGCCGCGTCGACGTCGACAAGGCGGCGGGCTCCCCCTTCCCGGCTCTCCCGCCGCCGTCCCTGGCGCTCCCGCCAGCGATGCCGGCGCCCGCGAACTACCCCACGAACCTCCCGACGAACGTCCTGTTCTGGGGATCGCAGGACGCGGTGGCGACCGCCGTCCGCGCGGCCGGCGGCGGCGGCGGCGGCGGCCCGAGATATTCCCTTGGAGCTGGAGCGCCGGCGGCGGCGCTGGTCATCGAGGTACGGGACCGGGAGATGGCGCCGCGTGGAGATGGCGAGGTGAAGGCGCGGGGATTGGCGAGGCTGAGCTCGCTCGGGCGGCTGTGGAACAGAGGGACTCGGCACGATGTGGGGCGGCGGCGGCGAGCTCCAGTTCCTGCCGCCAAACCAGCAATGCGGCTGCTGGCGGCACCGAGCAAGCCTCGGCGACGGCGTTGGATATTTGGAACCTTACGTAAGAGAAGCACGTGCTTGTGCCCTCACAGAGTCGAGTGTGTCGCGAAATGAAACTTGCTTTTAACACTCGTACGCAGTACTCCGTACTACGGAATTCGACCTGCCACGTGTCTTTGTTACGTCCAGTTGCACGTACCTTTCACCCAGAACTCAAGCTCCCCATCAATGTGTTCGAAGTCTAATTTTGTCGTAACTAAAGTTTTCTAAAATGTGACGGCTATAAAAAAAAGAAAATGATCGTACCACCTTATTAAGCAAAATCTGATCTGACTTAACGCGCCCCTGCAACTTCTCCACCCGTGCAGCGACTTCAGCTCACTGGTACTAGCAACTTCATCAACGGCGCCACCGGTCACCTCCTCCGACTCCGGCGGCCTCCGCTGCCGCGGCTTACCCAAACCATCTCACCTCCATGCCCCTGCCGGCCACCGCCACTCCCGGCTCCGAGGCCTTCCGGCCGCCTCCGTTACCCGCACTAAGGACGATGAGGAGCTCCCCCGTGTACACCACCTCCCACGGCTCCGGGCGCGCCGGAGCCACCGCAATAACTTAATGCCGACGTAAATCCCTCGTCGTTGTCCATCGGATGCCCAGCCCTGCCCGGACGACGGCGCTCCCGCGCCGTCGTGCCTACCGTCGGCGGTCAACCCGCCACCACCGTCGGACCTCCGCCGCCCCAAAACCTCCCCTCTAAGTCCGGTGACCACAGAAAGTCTTGGTAACCCAGGAACCCTAACCCCCTAACCCTGGTGACCTAACCCGGCAGTGCTCGGCGGTGGTGGCGCGACGACGACGGTGCTCGCGGGGTAGCAGCTTCAGCGGAACCAAACCAGCAACTTACCTCCGGCATAACAACTTCAAGTCGCGCGGGCGGGCCGCAAACAGGCCACAAACGGCCCGTGGCCCGTTAGATTTTTTCAAAATGATTTCGTTGCATAGGTAGGACAAAGGCATATTGCCAGGGGCGGATCGTAAGTTTTGTCAAGCAAAGTACAAACACTTATTAACGGGCTAGTTGTTTTTTTGCGGGGGCTAACGGGCTAGTTGTTGAACGGTGGTGACCAGAGAATCTCGGCCCGCCTATCCACTGTTGCCCCACTTGAGCCACTGGGTTCTCGCCTTTTCCTTTTTCAGTATGTTGGGCTGTTCCCTCCGGGCTCCGGCCTCAGGCGAGTTCTGTGGCGGCGTGGTCATTTGCGCTTGATTGCTTGAAGCTGATGATGATCAGTCATTGTCTCATTGATCACCACGGCGCGAAAGACGTAGGGTTAATTTTTTGACATGAACATGCGAGCGACCATCAAGATTTGTCTTAATTCAACGTGAGAATCTTTATGCCTAGTATAGCTAGTCCAAATGTTTTAGGGGATTCGATCATCACCTAAGTTTTAATGCCAACATACATATTTTAGCTCGTCATATGCACACGCTAGAAGGTTTCCATATTTACTAAGCAAGCAGAAGTTAAGAAATGTTGTATGTGTTAGAATATATCTATGAAAACCATATTAAAAAAATGATTTCGTGGAAAAGTATATATTTTGTAATATACGTTTTGGAATTTGATAGGAATGGTAGGATCAGGGGTGGATCTAGCACTGGGTCGCCTGGGGCTAGAGCCCCTCCTACCGTCCTTGGAACCATGGAGCCCCTCCTAAGCCTCCCCTACAAATTTATAGTTATGGAAGCTTGAAAGGAGGGTCTAGAGGTGGAAGATGAAGGAAATAAGCCCCTCTTAATGTTGTTTCCTACATCTGCCACTGGGTAGGATTGTGATATATGTGTTGTAAGACTAGGATACACTTCCTCCGTCCCAAATTATTACTCATTTTCGTTTTTCTAGGTTCATATCTTTACTATGCATCTACACATAATATATAGCTAGGTGCATAGCAAAATCCATAAATTTAGAAAAGCCAAAACGACTAATAATTTGGGACGCAGGGATTACTTAGGAAAGAGCTTTTGAATCCAAATTCCTAGGACAATTTATCATAAACTTAAATTAATCCTTGAGAAAACCTCCTCTTTCTAAGAGGCATCCAGAGGCTTTTACCATGCCTTACTCAATACACACACCTTTAAGTCTTAAATGCAACTTCCATTTCCATCGCATTATACCATGTTATCATATAGGTTGCATTTCTACCTTCAATGCCGTTTTGCTAGATTCTGCATGACGCTACGCCTATAGCCTATAGGGAAAGTAAGGCCAACCTCAATAGGAGTTTCACGAATAGTTTCATGACATTAAATTATATACCATATCATCAGTTTTGTTGATGTGGTGAGGATAGAGAAGGAGGGAGTTTCGTAAGATGAGAGTGGAGTTTCATCCGCATAAATTATCTAGTTTCGATAACTGTGTCCATAATACTCTCAGTCTCCCACTGGGAATGGCCGCCTAATCCTCATGGTCTCCACATGGGATAGCACGCCACCCACCTTGTTGAGGTTCTTAGTTGATAAGTCAAAATTTTGCTAGGTATTCTTTAGTTCAACTTTTTTTCTTGTTTCTTTTTAGTAATTCAATCTTTTCCAATCATACATTTGGTTCTGTATGTCCCTTTTGAGTTGTTGGTTACTCCTTGGCTTCGACCTCCTTGGTGTCTCCTTCTCCCTACGACAATGACATAGTAGTGGCTATATGCGATTGTCGACATGGCCCCCTTCCTCTACGACCAACCAAGTGCCCATCTGCCAATGGTTCTCATGTGAGGTCATCATCATCGCCACCGTATTGTCCAAAACCATGTACCATCACACCACCAATATTTGGTGCTTGTGAACAGAGAATCATTGCCACCTCTTTGCACAATGGCTCCATCTCATGTTCTTCGTCCCGCTGTCACCAATGGTAGCTATCATTCCCAATTAGTGACTTCCACTGCAACCTCCAAGTCACCAACATTATATTGAGGTAATTAGGTACATCATGTTGAATTTCATGCACATGTCTGCTGCATTAGTTTTTTCGGCAACCACAATCCACAGATCTCTATCTCTTACTATTAGCTACTCCCTCCAAGAAATTCATATTTTCATCAGCCAAAAGTCAAACTTTGACCAACAATAAGTTAAATTATAAGCATGTTTAGTATATAATTTTTTCATCAATATATTAGTACTTAAATTTATTTGAGATGACATTGAGTCTTTAGCAAACTGGCATTATATTATAAGAGAAATTAGAAGTAAAAATCTACTTTGAAGACTTTTCCCTAGTTCAAATACGCCTATTATTTCTGGACGGAGGGAGTACATTGGTAGTGTAAGGTTTATTACTTCCCGCGAGAAGCCCTTTAGTTTCATAATCTACAATCATTGCATTTGTGACGCCAAAGTTGTCCAATGCTCCCGCTACAGCCAAGTGATGTAAACCCAAAAATTCTGGCACCCTATTCATCTAATCTAGACCGTCTCGACACTCGTATTGACCACAATATATACTATACTGCTGCAACTGCAAAGGGATGTTAGAATATACTTAGGGAGTGTTAGTTCCTCCATATTTTACAAAGCTTGCAAAAAGTTTATGCATTGGGAAGCATGCTCAAGAGAGGAAACACGTTTTCCAAATGCAAAAACTTTTTTTGCAAACTTTACGAATTTAAACACCCTCTTAATTACTTATGAGTAATATAAAACGTTCGCCATGTTGCGGTTCGACGGGAGCTGATATGTTACAATCCCATGCTTCCATACTATCCCTTGCATTAGTTAGCCCACTTCCTCTAGGACGGCTCTCGTCAACACAGTCTAGTTGGGAGGAGAGAGACAGACTGAGAGCACAAAGCTACCTATATCCAGATCTTCAAACGGACTCGATGAGAAGCACATCACAAAATCACACTAGCAGTGACAACCAGAGGTTGTTGGAACGTAGCAAAAAGTTTTCACGATACATGTGGCGTGCCACGTGAAAATCGATCTGCTTGGACGGACGAGGGCGCCCCCAGTACACACATGTACATGTTGCCTAGCTTAGCTAGCTATCATGCTATCCCTGAGTTCAAACGAAGTGCGTCCTATAGCTTTCGCGGGCTCACACACTCGCACATGTACACTACTAGCTTTTTTTTCCTTCATGCATGTATGCGCTCGACTCGATCTCGCACGAGCTGGGGACGAGGCCCCCAGTACGTGTACGTGCAGCCCGGCCTTTGGGCACGGGCCGGCCGCAGTAGTTAACTCTGGTGCCGGCCGGGCCTGGACGGAACATCGCCCACTGTGCGCGCTCGGTGAACAGTCATATAAGCGCTCACAAGCGAGCATGCGATCCGATCGACTTTCGCCTGGCGCCCCTACGCCCAATCCTGGATCCTACTCTTTATTGGCAAAGCGTAGGCACGTACGCCCTAGCTACCCATCCGACAATGGCCGTGTGATGCTGCTGCATGCCGTTTCTCTCGCTCGTATCTCTCTCTATCTCAGCTAGCGCTAGCTCCCCCACCGGCAGCGGGGGCAGGCGGCATCATGCAGCTGCGGCCGGCGACGAGCTGATGGATCCGGCTGGGCAAGGCATGGATGATGGAGCTGCTACTAGCATTGTAGCAGCACAGCGAGCGGCTACTGTGAGCGGTGACGGGACTGAACGAACCTGATGCTGCCCCCAGCCGGCCGTACGGGGCAATGTGTGGCGCCGGAGGGATGCCATGTGAAACGAAATGCCCCCAGCAGCTAGCCAGCAGCGAGAGAGCGAGGGGGATACATGGACGCATGCGTACGTCGTACAGATGCAGGAACAGGAGAGGCCGGGCCAGCTGCGACATGATGCATGGGGTGCATATCGATTCGAGTAACTACGTTGTTACTGAGAGAAGCTGTTGGGAGATCGATGATGATGGGTATGGATCAGCTGCCTACTAGAGCTATTTATGCAGGCCGTCGATCGATCTTGTGTAGGCTAGCTGTCCGTGTGCATTATGAGTTTTATGACTCGCGACTACTACTGTATATGTGTCCTTGGGAGCAGACAAATTTGTACGCTTTTCAGGATTCTGAATCTCCGATACAGCCACATACTACAGCAAGTCAGGGAGGGGGAAAGAGAGAGAGGGAGGGAGACGTATACTATAGTGTAGCCGCCTGTTAGCCCTAGGCCCTAGAAAAGCTCATGCCTGGTCACCATTGCAGCCTCTGGGCTGGCTCTACCCAAGCTCGCCGATGCGCCTATCCATCGGCCTATAGGCGCAGCATGCAGTTCTGCTCAGCAGCTGCATGCATGGGATCGGAGGAGGAGAGAAGCGAGAGACGAGACCAGCCCATGTTCATCTCCATAATTAGCCCGTCGATGGATTCCCCAGCAGGTGCGTGGCTGGTGAGGCGTCCTGTTCATGGAACAGTGCGTCGACTCTGATTCGTTCAGGCAACTCACTGGACCACCCGGCCCTCTTGGCCTGGTAACCTTAACTTCCTCATAGTACACTCCCCGCCACTGCACTGCACGCCCACCACGCACGTACCGACAGGCCTCTGAACTGTCCTCTCCCGGATTCCGCCCCCCGGCCCTCTTATGGCTCGGTCGCCACTACCCAGACGAGCGCGCTCCAGAGGTTTAATCTCCCGGCCCGGAGTGTGTAGTTCCTTCACTGGAGCGCAGTACATATCCATCTCACCATCTGTGAGGACTACATACTTTGTTACTTTTCTGAATTTATTGCCAGCTGAAAATTTAGGAGTAGCAAACTGTTAATGCCTGCCACTTGCACTGCTACAGCTATATACATATGTAATCGAAACAAAAAAGATCACTTTAGTTTTGTTCTATTAAACTGCTCAAGATTTGATCAAGCTTTTAGAAAAAACATATTATAATATATATAGTATATCAAATGACTGAACTACCTACCTACCACAAAAAAAATGAATGAACTGCAAAAATATATTTCATGTCAAATTTAATAAGATGTGCGATTGTGACTGTTGATGCCTATTTTCTACAAACATGATTAAAATTGGAGAAGCTTGACTCAAAAACAAAACTTAAATAAACCATAATTTGGAACGGTGGTGAAGACGGCGGATGGGATCAAACGAAGCTAGCTATAGCATACGGGTGATGAATGATTTCCATAGGCAGTTCGACCGTCGCTGTTCCACGAGTGAAGCCTCAAGATCATTAGTCCGCTTGTGACTGCTAGTCCCTCTGTTCTAAAATGTAGTTCGTTTTGTGTTTTCTAGCTGCTAGGTTTATAGCATTTGCTATGCATCTGGATATAACGCGTGTCTAGTTGCGTAGCAAATGCTATAAACCTAAAAAAAAGTCAAATAAAACGACTATATATCTTGAATCGAATGGAGTACACGTACTAGAGCCTAGAGGGGCATAAGGAGATCATCAATAACACATGTAGTACAACTTGTACAAAGGGAGACATGGAGTCAGAGACGAAAGAGACCATGAAATTAATCAGCGCATGTACGCGCGACGCAAGGCCCCGGCAACGACCCGGCCTGTACGGTCTCGCGGATCACCGGAGCCAGCATATGCAGATGACGACTGGATCGGCTTCGTTCTCGTTCCAGCGCCTTCCTAATAATGGAGCATCGCCCATGTCCCGCTCTGGTGGTGTCCAAGGCTACGCGAGCCCTAGCTATGCCTTTAGCCCCCAGTTGGCGTGGCCCTCCCCGTCCTCCCCGTGCGAGAGCGCACAGTGCCATGCACAATACGCGTCAACAGTCTAGCTAGAGGGTGAAAAGCAAGCGCGCCCGCAGCAGACAGACGGCACGAGTCGATCGAGGATGAGACATGAGAGAGTAACCTAGCCCTTGCCTCTAGCTAGGCGCCCTGCCTAGCCCCAGTGCGTGGTGTCCGGCAGCGATCCATCCACCAGAGCAGGAAAGAAAGGCGCGCCGCGAGGTAACCATCCTGCTACTAGGCATGCGCGCCCGATCTGGCTCTCGCCGATATGATTTTACTGCAAGCGTTTTCTGCGGCATCGTCGTCGTAAACTGTTGTGTCCATCCAGCGTCCAGTTCCCCGACAGGGACAGGCCGACGCGGAACCCCACCACGCGGCAGCCCGCCCGGCTCGGCCCGGCCTCCAGCCTCCACCCCGCCCGCGCGCCCATGATATCATATCCCTCTCCTCCAGTGGGGAGCCGCCACACACTCCTGTGAGCTCGCGCGCGGTTAGTAGTTTAGGAACGAACAAGCCTGATGGACAGGCTCGTGTTCGGCTCGTGCATACCGGCGGGCATGGAGGCGGCGGGGGACAGCAGGGACGAGGAGGGGCTGGAGCTGAGCCTGTCGCTGCACCCGTCGCCGTCGTCGCCGCCGCGGTTCCAGGCGGTGTTCGCCTGCTGCTACTGCCCCAGGAAGTTCCGCAGCTCGCAGGCGCTCGGCGGGCACCAGAACGCGCACAAGCTGCAGCGCAACCTGGCAAGGCGCGGCCGGGAGGCCGCCTCCGCCCCGCCCGCGCCGGCACCGCAGGCGCCGCCAGCCGACCACCACAGGCCGTCCGGCGGCAGCGAGAGCGCGCCGGCGCCGCGCACCAGGGCGGCGGAGCCGGGCGGCGGCGCCGACGCGTGGGGTGACGGCATCAGCAGGCATCGGCGCCAGCATCATCACCATCATCTTCACCAGGGCCCGGCGGGCGGCGGCGGCGTGGAAGACGTGTCCGGTGGTGCAGCAAGGGGCGACGGAGATGGAGCGGAGGAGATCATCGACCTGTCCCTGAGGCTATGAACTGACGATGCATATCATGAGCTAGCTAGCTAGCAGCAGCTCCTCCTCCTCTCTTCTTCTCCTCCAGTAGTTTGCTTATTAGTTTCTTCATCGCGCCATTATTTCTTGTTTGATCTGTCGTACGTGTGTTATTCCTTTTGTCTCAGCTTATTACTTGATTGTGGACTCAAGCCTCATTGAAAGATTGTGATGTTCAGTTCGTTCATGGATCACGCAGGGATTAAGTAGTAATTATTTGGTGCATGCACCCATCAGAGGCAAGCATGCAGCTTCATGGATTCCTCGTACTGCTAGAGTGCTAGTGCTGATCACTCTAGTCTGTGTAAATATTCTATCCTGGAATTGCTTTCAACTTAGCTTTGCAGTCTTTGCAGAGATCTCCAGATCGATAGCCTGCTAGAAGCTTAGCTTGTTGCTCCAGGGATTCTTGGTTCTTTCCATGGCTCTCCACTAGCTAGTTAGCTAGTCCTGCTGTAGTACCCGTCAATTTGTGTCATAAATTACCTCATGCAACTCATGCCTGATGCTGTTGTGTTCAGATAAACTCTTTTGTTTCCATGCTTCAATTCAGATTTTTCGTTACCTGATGGAAAGTATTCTGGGCA
The DNA here is from genome assembly GCA_015476505.1 of Urochloa ruziziensis. Taxonomy (NCBI): domain Eukaryota; kingdom Viridiplantae; phylum Streptophyta; class Magnoliopsida; order Poales; family Poaceae; genus Urochloa; species Urochloa ruziziensis. The sequence goes on along the minus strand of CM027125.1, from coordinate 36,770,517 downwards.
AAAAACACTGTACTAGATGTTCTTTGATTCCCAATAAAAATATTTGTTTAGGAATGTGTCTCCTTCCATGAGTACTCTCCGAACCCGCATAATTACTTATTATTCAATTTATTAATTTATCATTTGACATATACTCCCTTCATACTAGTATTAGCTAGAGGTCGTTTTGGACAGGAGTTAGCATACCAGGAAGCAGGTGCAGTTGTGTTGTGTAGTAGTCCCAGCCACATATGACGCCCATATACGTTTATGCATGCCTGATTTACTCTGACTACCCTTCAGGTGAAAAAACTTGCTCTGCATGTCTTTGTCTCAGAGTATCCACATAGATTACAGCAGCCAGCATACGTTTTACGGAAGCTGACAGAGCCACTATGGAAGAACAGCACCAGCAGAGACATATGTTTCATGTTTCGCTATTCTCATTCCATGTATTTTTCAAATGTTTAATTTTGTCCTACCAGCAATAATACTATTTGAAAGATTGAATAATTGAATACAGATAGTACATGTGTGTTGTGGCTCGATGACATGAGCCTGGGAATAATATTTAATAAATCTCTTGATGCTGAAAAAGTTACCTAGTTTGCTTATGAGCTATGCACTTTTTTTTGCTTGGGTTTAGAAGCATAAATAAGTGATGGAGCTAGCGAGCAATTACTACTAAATTGGTTCTCTTTTTATTTGAAGGTTTGGCCTTTTCACATATTCTCTGAAAGAGATAATTACATATCAAATATTATACAACCAGCACATGTTTATATACAATTAGTAGGAAACGTATTTCTCAAGACAAAAAATTAATCAGTTATAAATTTTCTCGCAGACCTCTATATGTAGTTTTAAAATACTTTTGGTTCTTTTTCAAAAAAAAATCCGCCAGGACTTAAAATAAAGGATGAAGTAGGTTTAATGCCCCTCTTTTCTTAACCAGAAAATTAGGCTTCCATTGTTATGATTTTATTTGAACGTCGTACATATGACACTATTAGAAACAAAGATTATGCCAAATATGGGGTTGAAAATTAGTTGTGCATACTAGTTATCTTGTAAAAGATTCTCTTGATGGTTCTAGCTAGAGAAAAAAAGGTCTGTGCACATAATGAGCCAAAAAAAATTGAAAACTATTCACCTTAAAAAATTCTCTAGAGTCATGTTAATGCATCTGAAAAGAAATGACCATGTGAAGTGGAGGAAAATGATTTTCTTGAACCTTTTGTTTATGTTAAAATGATATATAGCGCACCAATGACCACTACTAGATTTTCAACATTTTTGCAATTGCGCCTAGTGATGGTTGCTCTAACGTCCCTCGCAATTAAACTCACATGCGTGGCACTCGGCACACGGGCACAGAATTAGTAGGAGTTCAGCATCCACAAACGATCCACGCTGAGACGGCGCGAGACAAGTATCTGGCGCAGCCACCTGTGCTGCTCCACCGACCCGGCAGGCCTAGTGATGGTTGCTCTAACGTCCCTCGCAATTAAACTCACATGCGTGGCACTCGGCACACGGGCACAGAATTAGTAGGAGTTCAGCATCCACAAACGATCCACGCTGAGACGGCGCGAGACAAGTATCTGGCGCAGCCACCTGTGCTGCTCCACCGACCCTGCAATTAGCGGCGGCGGCCCCCCAATCATATCACGGACCTACTTAGATCGTATTATCCCACTGGAGGCCAACTTGTCAGCGGCACTGACCAGTGGGCCGCAAAACCTCCGCCCCACCTGTCAGCGAAAGAAACAGCTTTAGATCGGGAATGCGCGATCGCCGTGGCAGAAAGGTCCTAGTCAGAATATCTCCCACCCAGCCGCCAAGCCCACCAGCCCCGTCTCCCGCCACTGCCGTTGGGTCCCACTCCTCCATGGCCCCACATGTCACTCGAATATCCAGCCGTACCATCGCATTCCCTGGAGCTCCCGTGGGCCACACTCGTCAGCGACGCGCACGGTCGGCAGAGCCTCGTACGCGGGCCGAAAGCAGTAAACAAACTGGTGCCCAAAGGCGAAAGGGCGGGCCCACATACCCACCCACAGGCCACAGATCTCCATCTCTCTTTCTCTCTCCCTCCTCTCTTTGCTGTACCCGTCGCTCGCGCTCGCCCAAGTCGTCGCCCAGTCGCTGCCCAGCTCAGCTCCGGCGCGAGCAGAGCCGCGCAAGCAAGCAGGCGCCTCCCTCCACAGCCTCCGCCCCGCTCCGTGCCGCTCGACGCGTCGCCGTTCGCTGTGGACGGTTTCGGCTCCGGCTGCTCCTGTCCTAGGCGGCTCGTCGTCGCCGCGCGCGGCCGCGCTTCCGGTGAGGGATTTTCCTCGGTTTTATTTTATTTTGGGCGGTGCGGGGGATTCCTTTTGTCTGATCCGGGTTGGAGGGGTGCGTGCAGATCTGACAGGCGGCTCCGTGCCGTGGAGGGGAGGGCGTTGCGGCGATGCAGAGGCAGGGGCGGCACCTCGAGAGGTCCAACTCGAAGCGGGCGCTCGACCATGGCGGCGGCGGCGGCGACGATGATGACCGCGCGCCGAGCGCCCGCGCGTCCCTGCGCTGGCGAGGTGAGTGCGTTGAGCCTGACGCGATATGTGTGGAGTGGTTGCTCGTTCATTATGTAGATGTGCACGTGCTGCTTAGTGTTTGGATTGGTGACTGTTTGGAAAGAGTACTTACCAAGTAGCATCAGCTAGGAGCAAACGTTGATTCATAAGTCGCACACTTGAAAGTCATTCGATTGCTAACGCTGTGCAAGTTCTGTGGATCCCCACTTGAGTGGCCTAGTTAAGAATGGGCTCAAACATTGCTCGTGTCACAGAAGTATCGTAGTATTGTTAGGAACTCAGTATTGTAGTTTTGACTACATCGAATCTGTGCCTCTTTGTTTGGGATTGTGTATGAGCACCATCCACGCCCTTCCAGACATCTCACTTTCAGGAATCATGAATGTCTTGCAGCAAGCGTCGCCTTAGCAGCATTTATTGTGATCTATAATACCTTAATCAGGACTTAAGTCACATCGTTTTCCTTTTAAAGTAGTATATCTATAAATAGTGCTGTCTGTCTATTATTACCTAAAGTTTTAAATGCTGAATAATGATATTTGCTGGTTTACTTTTTAGTTTCTATGTGTCATTGGATGTCCATTTTTCCAGACTTCCAGTACCATTTGAAAACCAGTAAAATATGACTCAACTAAGAATTTCATCTAGGTAACCTATAGTGCAACTGATTTCTACACATTAAAACAATCAATTGTGTGATGCCTAATGAGACATTGAAGTTCAGTATGTACTATGGTTTAATCTCAATATATTTTCCTGGTGGTTGGCTGGTTGCAGTGTCATTGTAGAAGCCCTCAAGGTGGACAGCTTACAGAAGCTTTGCTCATCACTGGAGCCAATTCTCCGCAGAGTTGTGAGTTGAATCCCGAGGACAACTTTTGATATGACCATCTGACAGCTTCTCTAATCACTCAATGTTTGCTTTGTAGGTCAGTGAAGAGGTAGAGCGTGCTTTAACCAAATTGGGCCCAGCTGGTCCTGCTAGGATCCAAGGAAGGTACTGAATTTGGAACTTGATCTTTATGGTTGTTTCTGTAGTTTTACCTGGATATGCCGCAATAAGTTGTGAACTTCACATACCAAATAAAAACAGGAGCTCTCCCAAACGAATTGAAGGCCCTGATGGTAGAAATCTCCAGCTCCAGTTTAGGAGTAGGTTATCCCTCCCACTCTTTACCGGAGGGAAAGTAGAAGGAGAGCAGGGAGCAGCAATTCATGTTGTGCTGCTAGATGCAAACACTGGACATGTCATTACTTCAGGACCTGAGTCGTCTGCGAAGCTGGATGTTCTAGTACTTGAGGGTGATTTTAATAAAGAGGAAGATGAGGGCTGGACTGAAGAAGACTTTGAGAGTTATATTGTTAAAGAACGGGAAGGGAAGAGGCCTCTTTTAACTGGTGACCTCCAGGTGACCCTTAAAGAAGGTGTTGGGACCATAGGAGAGCTTATCTTCACTGACAATTCCAGCTGGATAAGAAGCCGGAAATTCAGACTTGGGTTGAGAGTCTCTTCAGGGTTTTGTGATGGAATTCGGATTATGGAGGCAAAAACAGAGGCTTTTACTGTTAAAGATCACAGAGGCGAATGTATGTTTATTTACTGTGCTGTCATTGTTTAATGATCTAACATATAGCTCTTAAACATGAATACGTTACCTGTCATTTATTTAGTGTACAAGAAGCACTATCCCCCTGCACTGAAGGATGAGGTATGGAGATTAGAGAAGATTGGAAAGGATGGTTCATTCCATAAGAGATTAAACGCAAGTGGAATCTATACGGTTGAACACTTTCTTCAATTTCTTGTCAGAGACCAGCAGAAGTTAAGAACTGTAAGTCTAGTTTTCCAGTAACCTACAGTTCAGCAACCTTTTAGTCTCGTAACCAATACTCTCGTTTTCTTTTGGCTACTTTGGCAGATTCTTGGCAGTAACATGTCAAATAGGATGTGGGAAAGTCTTGTTGAGCATGCGAAGACTTGTGTTTTGAGTGGAAAGCATTATATATATTACTCAAGGGACGCAACAAGTGTCGGTGCAATTTTCAACAACATATATGAATTCACTGGTTTGATCGCTGATGATCAGTTCATTTCAGCTGAAAATCTCACTGAAAACCAGAGGGTTAGTGTCCTTTCAGTGCCTCTTATTATGCTGTTCTTGAGAGTCTCGTATCTTGTCATCACTTGATAGTTGATAGTCTATGAATTGAGATTCTTGAGGTCATAACCGTTTATAAGAATTCACGACCCCCATAAACTGTATCGAATGTAATAAACATTTTCTCCTTTCACGGTCCATGAATTTCTGATGCCACTCTTGCCTAGAGTGTTCTGCTATTGTTTTGACCTTGGCGCAGAATTTGCAACGAACTGCTCATTTCTGCATTCCAGTTTGGCCATCGCCTAAATTTACTGTAGTTAGGTTCTTATTGCCAAAGCAATGACAAATTGACAACCACAAGCATTTCAAAGATCACAGTATAGAACACACATTCATATGTTTGTAAGATTGTTTAATAGAGATATGTACCTAGAAATTTCCACTATTTCAATTAGAAGACGTATAACCATGTCTTCGTTTATGTTTTTTCTTCGGGTTTAAATATGTTGATTGAGTTTGATATGCTGGTCATAGTTTTATAGATAATAACATGGCATACTATCAATATGGATTCGGCATGATATCGCTGCTGTGGCAGTGATATCTGTGGTGTGCCAATGCATTTTCGGCATACTATGGATGCTACACTAGGCGTCAGTTTTAGTGTAAAGAAGGATGGTAGGGCACTTGGGTTGTTACCATTCCCTTTTTAGGAAACGATATAAATATATTTTCTTCAGCCGCTCTCAGGAAAAGCTGGTGTGTGTGGTACAAAAATTAATAATAATAAAAGAAGACACGGTATGGTTTCTTGCTGAATTTTTTCATGCTGCCTTGAAGTTTTAGTTGTCTCTCCAATTCTCTCTCCCAAGTTGCTATCATTATAAAATGTGGAGTGTTTAATCCTTGGTGATAAATTTAATATAGAAACATTTGCGGCAAAAGTCACATGTTCACTCTGCTTTGTCACAGGTTTTTGCTGACACGTTGGTGAAGCAAGCATATGATGATTGGATCAATGTTGTAGAATATGATGGCAAGGCACTATTGAGATTCAAGCAGAAAAAGAAAACTGTTACAACAAGAAGTGAAACAGCAAAAGCTTCAGGAAGCTACCCTGCACCAAACGGTTCAGTGCACTCGCAGAAACAATTGGCAGGAGGTCCTGTAAATGCTGGGCAATCTTCTCTGGGCAATATTAGTGAAGGTATCTGTATTTGGACTTATGGAGCTTAACATTCATTTCCAATATGTTTCTTGAGCAACCTTTATTTTTTTTCATAAAAAGGAACTCCCCCTTTCTCGTATGCAGTTTTTTACTTTGTATCCGTTGAGTTATACTGTTTGTAGGACCTATTCATAACACTAAAACAAGGATTCTTTGGTGAATATGACTGTCTAACAATATCACTAATTGTTCCTGATTGAATTTAGCTTAATGCTTCAAAAACAACGTTTACACTAATGTTACTTTGGCAAAAGATCAACTATGTAATTCTTCTTATAAAAAAACTATTTATCTGCTGACAATTACTCTGCATTTATGTGTTCATTTATCAGTTTCATTGTTTTACTTAATTATTATCAATCGCTGACTACTGGTAGCTTGAACTTATAAGCATATTTGCTCTGTTCAGCAGATGGAACTAGAATCGCATCCATTGGGAACCAGGTATCAAGAGGGTATGCAGCCAATCCTCAGGACATGGCACCAAGTATTACCATGCAATTTGACATGAGTTCGTTGGCCCCTGAAGGCCAGTTCAGTGGTTCGTCCATCCAGACAGCTTCAAAAAGCTCCAACATGCTAGCATTGGGCCCTATGCAGCAGCAACAGCCGCAAAACTTTGAGTTCTCCGGGCTTGGTGGTCAGTCCACTCAACCTTCAGCTCTCAACCCTTTCGACGACTGGTCACGGTTGCAGGAGAACCGCGGAGGCGTCGATGACTACTTGATGGAGGAGATAAGGGCAAGGAGCCATGAGATACTGGAGAATGATGAGATGCAACAGATGTTGCGCATTTTGAGCATGGGCGGAGCGCCGACCGGCCTGAACAATTTCGTCGGCTTTCCTTCGTACCCATCTCCTGCCCCAGCCTTCAGCTTTGAGGACGACCGCCGCTCTCGCTCGTCCGGTAAAGCCGTTGTCGGGTGGCTCAAGATCAAGGCCGCGATGCGGTGGGGCATCTTTGTCAGGCGGAAAGCAGCCGAGAGACGAGCTCAGCTTGTTGAGCTGGAAGACTAGCGGGTGCGGGGCTGGGGTGTTCATCAGCTTATCTGTGCGGAGGGCTAGCAGATGCTGCAATGTTGTAACACGCCCCCTTTGCACAATAGCTCTTTTGATATCTGTATACTACTAATGGCAATATGCGAGGACGATTAAGACCCTGAGCTTCTACAATTGAACTCACGTTGGTTGTATAGATGTCCGATTGTTACTGTCATGGTTTTGCTAGGGGTCGTGTATGTATGCCTTAATCCTCTGACAATGTACCTATAACCTTTAGCTTTGAAATTTACTTTTCAGAGTCGGAGGATTCAGGAATAGGGAAAGTCTAAAGCTCATTTGTTGGGGGGAGAAAAGTTTGGTGTTTCGGCCTTTCGGGTACATCCGTTTATCGGGATAGAACTTTTGGCTGGCGCCCATTTGATGGCGATATGCACTCATGACGTGGCCGTAGCAAGGCATAGCATAGCCATTGTGAAACTGATGATCGCTAGTGTTTGCCATGTGATTCACGCGGAACGTAAATCGACGCTTAGAATGTTGCTAGGCGAGGTATACACGTGATAATTGTGTCTCCTACAGTACGCCCGGTGTCTCCCTAGAACGTCACGAAAATTTATTTGTTTTCTCATATACCCGCAGAGAGGATGTCAATTCCTCTGCAGTTGCTCTAGCTTAAGCTGAAATATTGGCATTTTTTGGGGCCAGCGCTAATTCTTTTCTGGCCAGTGCCTCATTGGTTTGAAATTTGAACGCAACTTTGTATCAGCGCTAGTGGCCCAAACACAGTCCTTGGAGACAGAAAGGCCGCCCCGGGCATGCTAATAACAGGGGCCTGATTCATCTATTTCGCTCAGTACGGCCCCACGGTTGATGGTTCATAGAACAGAGGGAGCCAGAGACAGCAGTGCAGCTGCCAGAGAGATCAGGTACGAGACACGCCACAACCATTTGATTCTGATTCGAAATCGATCAAGTGCTACTACACCATTAGTCTCTTTCAAAAAAAAAAAAAAAACTAGTACACCATTAGAACAAACCTGCAAGGCCAGGGCCAGCAGCTAACCACGACTTGTCTAAGTCTAATCCCCCTGGAGCTAACAATAATTTAAGCGATCCGACGCCCCTAGATTTCCGGCGCGATTAACAAAACCGCGCGCGCAGGGGTGCCGACGATAACACCGAGGGAGAGGAGAGCCCCGGAGCTGGCAGGCCGCAGCGGGTGTGGGGGCGGCCGGGCGCATAGAAAAACCCCAGGAAATAGCAGGAGAGCACGTACATACGGGGCAGGCAGGCGGAGAGGAGCGGGGCGTCCAGGGGAGACGAACCCTCGCCTGGATCCCGTCGGAAAAAAAGCCCCCCTCCCCGCTCCGCCCTCGTGTATAATATTCGCCCACCATCGCCTCAACTTGCACCGGGGCGCGATGACTAATTGCGCCAGATGCAATGCATCCGTGCGTCTGCGTCGCCGTCCTCCCCTCTCTCCTCTCTCTCTCTCTCTGCTGGCTCGGCTCTCTCTTCTCTCTCTCTCTCTCTCGCGGAGTCCCAGCTAGCTAGTGTCTATCTGTATCTGTGTCGTCTGCGTCGCTGTGTCTATCAGCAATCGCCGGCCACACAGCCTTCCTCGAACCAAAGCCAAAACTGGCATGGGAGGAAAGATGCTTCGCCATCGGTCTCGCCAGGTACGTACTATACGCTGCTGGTTGCTTTCGATCTCGGCGTGCACACCCAACGATCGAGGTGCAGATTCGCGGCCTGCTTTTATTTGTTTGATGTTGATGCCGATGCTTGATCATTTGCATGTGATTGTATGTAGTATACCCTTTTTAGTTGCTGTTAATTAATCGACAGTCTTAGAGACACGCTTAGGGCCTGTTTATTTCCACAGAGTTTGCAAAAAGGTTTCACCTAGACAATCGTGTCAGTTCATTTTCTCTCTCTGTGCGCATGACTCAATGCAAAAAAAATTTTCACCACTTTTCACTACTTTTCACTCAACTGATCCAACAATTATATTGATGATGGGTTTTCAGAAGTATGCTACTCGATGAAAAATCTCTTTCGTGTATATTCTCTCAGCTAGCGAGTAGCGACGAGAGTTGGTCTCGCTCTTTTCTGAAAGAACAAGGAATTTGACGTCTTTTGCCTCCTACCTGCTACCTTTACGAGTTTTTCTTCTCTTTGTCTATATGTCTTTCACCAGCTTTAATTTCCCGGCCTGCTATAGTAAAATAACTCACACGTATAGCTTACGCATAAGGCCGGTGCAGCCAAATCCATCGGTTCGATCGCTCGCTTGCTTCTTGTGCTGATGAGATCTTTTTTGGCCAAATCGCAGGCGAACTAGATCTGATATGATGTCCTGATTCGGCGATCGGGCAGTCAGAGTTTGCGAGATTGAGAGCTTAAGCTTCACGGCTCTAGCTCGCTACTAACGCTGCACTGCATGCGTGCCTTGGACTTCAACAAGAAGCAATAGGCACACGCAAAGGCCACCGAACCGAGCTCTCTCCCCGGCTCCGATCCTCATGTTCTTGAGCCCGAGGAATGAGCCTTCGGAGGAGATCCACCAGCTGATCGTCAACAGCGCTGCCGGTCCCAGCCGCGACATGGAGACCGGCAGGGGCGGCGGCGGCGCGTCGTCGTCGCGCACGTCGTTATCGTCCGATCAAAAGGTGGCCCGAAGGGAGGAGGAACATGGCAGCCATGGCGGCGGCGGCGGCGGCGGCGGCGGGTCGTGGGCCAGGTACTCGTCGGTCTCCTTGCTGCTGCTCGTGGGCGTCACGGCATTGCTGGTGATCCTCCCGCTCGTCCTGCCGCCGCTCCCGCCGCCGCCGTCGATGCTGATGCTCGTGCCCGTGGCAATGCTGGCGCTGCTGCTCGTGCTCGCGTTCATGCCGACGGCGACGGCGACGGCCGGCCGCGGTGGGGCGCCGGGTCAGACCTACTTGTAGATAATCACAATCACATTGCTTTCTCTCTTTTTTTTTCCCGTATCGTCCTTTCGTTTGGATTTTGTGATAGGGAGACGTAATGCATGGATCAATCTTTCAAAAAAATCCAACGAGAGGTCCTCTCTACCGCACTTCTGAACTGAATCCTAGCTACCTTGTCATTGTCCGGCTAATTAATGCGAGTCTAGTTACAGCTGGTATGCTTACTAGCTACTCCGTACACAGCATGACAGAAAGTTTAGATATATATACACTACATACATCAAATGGTTTACATAAATGATTACATCGCATTACAATTTCTTTTACCGGCCTATGACTGCCACAGATGTACAGTTTATATGTAGGCTGTAGATATCAGAGGCTAATAATTCCCAGGTCAGTAGGTGATATTATTGAAGCAGAAAGTACTATATGTTTTGCTGATGATAATATCTTCCAAACTTTTATTTCATTTTTCCTTTAGTGGGAGTGATTTCTTAACGATCATGCAAAAAGTGTTCAGCAACTCAAGTTAAGAAGAAAATGGCATAATAAAGAGGAATCATCAGAAAAAAATATAGTTTTTTTGCAAATATATATATTACCATAGCTATTACTTTTATTTTATCAATTCTTCTTGACTTTGAAAAAAAATATAAGGAAAACATGCTCAAGGATTCATGCATGCATGCCCTCTCTTTAGCATGTGCAGTGTAATTGCAAAAGTTCAGGTATAAAACTACAGTTGTACTTTAAGATGTTTGAGTACACTCTATCTATACTATAAAGGATGAGCAAATTGAAATGGTTTTTCACCCATAACTCTACCTTTCTACCTCTCACAGAGATCGAACCCACAAATCAGGGGTAAATGGTGGCCCCGGACGATCACGGGGGAGGGGGTAGACACATGGTCGTCACGTTTTGTGTTGAAATCTGCCCACCGCACCCTCCCCCACCTGATGTTTTATCACCGCGGCATTTTTTTCACGTTACCCACCGGTCCCACTCACCCTTCCATTCCAACGTTGCATGCACACACACGGCGAGGCCTTGCATGCACCCATCTCTTTCCATTAGTCACGCCACCGATCATCCAAAGATCACGACACCCTTAATCTCTTTCTATTAATCACGCACAAACAATCTTTTCTTTCCCCAATCACACAGGAATCCATTATTTGGTTTCCCTAATCACACCATCCATCAACCAAGGTCACGGCACCGCAAATCTCTTTCCGTTAATCACACACGATCAATCTTTTCTTTCCTTTTGAGATTTGATTGCTTATTGTAAAGTCCGCCAATCAAGAATCAAGGTTTCCTTTCAGAAAAAAGGAATGACATCTACGCAATCAGGTGTCTCTTTCCTTTTAAAACTTGATTACTTACCATAGCTGTGGGAGTCAATCAGGGAATCGATTACTTACCGTAGTCGTGGGCGTCCAGGTTCATCTCTTTAGCCCTCCTACCCCTATATAAGGCGCCCCTCCTCCTTCTCAAAACACACAATCTCTCTCTTCATTCCCATCGTTTGTTCAGATTTCATATTTCTTTGTGAGGACCCGGCGCCGAGCCCAGCGCAACGTTGGTCGCGACGCTCGTCGTGTCAAGCTTGTCGGGTAGAAGCGGAACGTGCTCCGCGTTGTGGCGGTGTCCGGTGCCGTCGAGTGTGTGGCGTCGTTACTCCACGCCATCGACGACGAGAAGAATAACCTTCTCGGCCTCCCCATCATCAAGAAGATAGCTGCGGTGCCGAGGTGCTCATGAATACCTGTATCATGAATATTTTCTTCTGTATATATTGCTGATTGTTTAAGATTTGATTATACAAATTTCCTACTGTTTTTTGCCGGAGGCCCAAAATGTGAGATGTTATTGAATAATTTTAATATGCGATGTAACAAAATTGTACGTTCTTTTACATACTTATTTTTTTTAAAAAAATATTTTTAAATTTATGTTATTTTTATAACACGTGCCTGTGACACGTGCCAAACTACTAGGTATATATAGACACTTGTTCATTTACCCACACCACCCACAACTACGATAAAATTACTTTTGTTCTAAAATTTAAGAGATTCTAGTTTTTGTCTTGTATTAATTTCTCTTCATTTGATTAAATTATAAAAAATATATTAGCATCTATAATACTAAAATAATTGCATTGTCAAGACATGCATAACCCGACGCATTATTTCTTGGTGAGAAGATGGATATAGCAACTGTCACAAAAAGAATGCAATTCTCATTTTTTAAGAAGCCAATCAATTTATATTTCACTAATTTATATAAAATAACACTAACACTTATGATACAAAAATAAATATCATTATATTAATCATGTAATTTGTTTTGATAGCAAATTTATTTGGCATATAAATGTTAATAAACTTTTGTATAAATTTGATCAAATTTAAAACTGTTTTTTCGAGTAAAATTTAAAACTGTTTGACTTCTTCAAAACGAGAATTGCATCTTTTTTATGGACAGAAGGAGTATGCATGTAGGAGTGGGTTTCGTTTTTTCATACGCCCTCCGTATAGGAAATAGATGATGTTTTGGACAACGACACGGTCTTCAAAACGTAACTTTGACTTCTTATTTTTACAAAAAAAACATTTATTAAAAATGATATATGTATATTTTCTAAACAATACTTCTCAAGACAAATCTATTCATATGGTTTTCACGTCTCCAAACTCAACGACTTAAAATTATTAGTGATTTATATTCTCAATGTTTGACTAAAACCTTGTCCTAAACATCATATAATACCAATATGGAGGGAGCATAGCTTAACTAATCGTGTTCTTTTTCATTCTTTTAATTTGTTTGGCGAAGCGAAAAGATATCTGTATTATTCTCTATGTACATACATGCATAGTATTCCTACCTCATCCATCATGTCAGAGCGCGCCCCCATTTAATGGTCAAGGTGCATTGCACTTGGATTTCGTTCAAGCCACGGGGACACAAGCTGTCGTCAGTCGCGCCAGGCCAGAAGTCCGATAGTACGACAAAAAAGGGGCGCGCGGGCGCCCGCGCCTGGATCGAAGAAATGAGGGTGTGCAACGCAACAAAAAGTTACCGGCCCCGGGCGGTGCTAAACTGCTAATGAATCACTTCTCTCGACGGTGAACCCACCGGGATTATCATTACCCATCATCATCAGTACGTGGGCACAGGATACGGTTCAGCCAACATGTGGCGCGCAGTGTGTGTAGGACGTGCACAGGGCTGATCATCAGTGGAATCTCAAACTCTCATCACGAGTCACGGCTCCGATCGCCTTATTTACGTTGCAGGGTACTATGCCGTAGTGGTCACAATTGGGCTGACACGCTGGGAAGTCCGTCCCCCGTCCTGCTCCCCGCTAGCATGTCATGTGGACAAAGGGCCTGCTTCGGAGGTGTTTGGTTCCTTTTATTAAAATTTAGCACTTATCGCATCGAAACAAAAGTATATGCCTGTCGTACTAAATATAAACTAAAAAAATAACTAATTACATAGATTGTGACTATTTTACGAGACGAATTTTTTAACCTAATTAGTATATGATTTGACAATGTGATGCTACAGTTAACATGTGCTAATGATGGATTTGTTATAGTTAATCAATTTGTCTTGTGGAGTACTGACATAATCTATAATTTGTTTGATTGATATAGTTAATTAATTTGTCTCGTGGAGTACTGACTGAATTTGTAATTTGTTTTTTTATTAGTAACCGAAAATCCCGTCCAACATCTTTTTTACATTTCGATGTGACACTTACTGAAGTTTAGCATCTGATCCAGACACCCCTGGTTAACGCCGTAAACCGCCAAGCTACAGTGCTGGCTGCCATATTGATTGAGGGGCTTGTTTTAGTTGGTTAGTATGTTTAGGCGCGTCACGGAAAAATGAATGCTTCAAGGTGCATATTCTCGCTACACTTGTGACGTTATTTTTCTGGCCACAATCTGTGGCAATGCCACACTAATTGGTATGGCCAGCAGTGGTTGGCAACCAAGCAAGCCCAAAGTCACAAAGCCGACTAAAACGGATCACATCACCATTGTAACTTGTAAGCGAGCTTTTCAAACATATTATAATTGTGGCGGACTCCTGCCTTTTTCTTTACTAAGAAAAATCAATGCATTGCCTTTTTTGAAGTATTATCTTGCAATAATTATACTATTTTGAGGAAATATTATTACAATCGTTTTATTTTGTATTTAAAATGGAAATTTTCCATTAACATTGTAATATCACATATGTAGTGCAAGGCTGAAGTCGACAAGTAGTCCAGTTGGCTGGCTCCTCTCGGGCATTGTTGTGCAGCTGGTTCCTTCCTCGCTCGGCTCCGTCGCCGCCGCACCCGCACCCAGGAGGCCGGAATCTCCAGCCGCGGCAGCTACCCTGTTGCGCCTCCGAGCGCCGTCGGCCCAGCCTCTGATGTGCTCCGCGACGTCGTCGGCGAAGACGGCGCTCTTGAACGAGCTCCCCATCTGCATATCCAGTGTGCAGCAAGAGACAGTACAAGTTGAGCCAACCATGTATACGTATGCAGTATGCCCACTGACAAAATTTCAAAAATCAAACTGCGAAACCATATGTTAGGCAGGTGAAAGAGAGGCGTGTCCACTGAGGCCTACTGACATGGGTGACGATGGCGTAGAGAGGGAGCGTGCTGTAGCTGCAGAGGACCTCGACGACGACACTGAAGAACAGAGAGAGACGAATTAAGCACAAGCAAGCGTTAGCTGGCCGATTTTGTGCGTCGATCTCCCAAATTTGGATGATTGATCGGTGACTCATTTCCTTCGTGTATAAGATGACACAAAAGCGAATAAGTTAAGGTTCTTGCTACCATATGATGATTCGCGCTATGCTGTATCCCGGTCCGTCCATCATGCAGGAGTTGACGCCAAACGTCGCCTGCATAGAACATAATTCCCCAAAATTCAGTCGCCTAGAAAAAGAACAAAGCATCCTCACATTGCGCTATCCAAGGTATAACACTAGCTACCCCCCTGAAACAATATTTTTGGTGCTTGTGCTTACCAGCGTCCAGAAGAAGTATGCAAACTCGAGTGCGTTCTGGAACAGAATGAAGTGGATGAGGGTGAGCACGACCCGGGGGCTCTGGAACCAGAACAGCTCGTCTGAAGGGCTCAACACCATGTCTATGACCCCCTCCTCGTCGTCGGCGGCGGAAAAGTGCTTCGTGGCCACCTCGTAAGCCAACTTGTTTATGATGTGCTCCAGCTTTGCTCCAATCAGAAGCAGCAGCTGCAAGCAGGACATGTGAAAAGTTAGCTCGACGGGCAAAAAAAATCTTGGGCAGTTCTTTACTTGTATTCAGACCTTGCAAGGCTATTCCTTTTGTTCAAAGTTAGGAATCAATAGCTGACTATCTGTTTGTATATTAGGATCACACAGATAGTACTTACAGCCAACGGGATTAATGAGATCCAGAAGTTGGAGTGCCACCCTGAACCAAGAGATTGCAGTGAACCATCACATTTGTGAATGCTACTAAAAATGTGGATACGGAACCGACAAATGTGAGAGCATCGGACATGTAGGAAAATAAACATACCGGAGACATTGAATATCAAAAAGATCATCACGAATATCCAATGATACCATCTGCAATTGAACAACAAAGGCAGGTCCTTATTAGCCTGTCAGAACTTAATTTTTTATCAACAACATCGTCAATCTCCAAGTACTACGGACTAACTTTATGCCAACTACTCTCTTGAAATCTTTCTCGAGAGCTTTGATCATGTAGTCATAGAAGTTGAATTTTGGGTGACCTCTGATGTGTTCCTGTCAAACAATAACCGAAACACAAGGATAACAATAAGGTAAATTAGGCAGAAAGAAAAACAAATGATGAGAACGTGAATGCCATCTTGTCTATTAAAAAAAATAGGACTTTTACCGTGACAAAGCCAAGCCTCATTGCAACATAGTCATCGTTGGATACTGATCCGTAGAACTGCTTGAAGAACGAACGCTGAAATACAGAAGAATGCAGATCCCATAAAGTTCATACATTGAACAAGCAATGCTTAAAGAAGTAACGTGAGTTCACTGCTAGTTGCAGACCATCCATATTATGATCATGGCGACTTTCTCGTGCCCTTTGCACCAATCCTGAATAAACTTGATTTTCTGGACTCGGGTGATCATCTTAGGAGCTGCAGTTGATGGGGCATCATCGATTGGTTAGCCTTATCATGTCAATAACTCAAGACAACTTGTAAATAAGGAAACATGATGCTCATGCGTTAGAGCCATTTGTGTCCTACCACTGTCACCCTCTTCCTGGATGGCGTTCTCCCAGTACATCCATTTCCGCATCTAGGCAGGCAAAATGGTAAAGTTGCAGGTCAGGAGCGTTCTGAAATTCAGGAGGGTATTTGGACGGAATTGAAGAAAAATATAACTGCATGCCTTACCTGAAGAAGTCCCAGGAGCACGGTGACGGCGCTGAGAACGACATGCGAGATGGCCAGAACAAAGATGAAGATGTGTATCTGTTCTAAGGCGTGAAGCGAGAGCAGTGGGACTTGTCCCTGAAACATGGAAATGGTCCGGCATAATTCAATGTTCAATGTACAATAAACTATAGTGTTGTAGTAAACTTGTAAATGCTATTTTTCTTGAGTAAGATGTACCTTTGCAAAAATGTACAATTGGCACCATGAAAATGAAACAAATTATGACTGCCAAGGTCAGTTTTGTATGGGCCTAGGTTCTTACAAAAGGCCGGTATGGGCCTAGAGTTGGACAATGGGCCAGACGGCTTTAAAAGGAGAAAATTCATTTTGTCACTCAAAAACAAAAAGGAGAAAATTCATTTGGCTAATAAGAATTATGGTTTTTCATCTCCATTTACCCCCGCCAAACTTTTGAAATCGCCAGATTTTTCCCATAGTCAGTTTTAACCACGTGCTTGTCTTGCATGGAGCCGTCAAAATAGCTCAGAGAAAATAAAGAGTAAAAGAGACCATTTTTAAACTTGATGGGGGACGAAAATATAATTTTTGTGTTGGAGGTTAAAATCGAACTTCCTATATTCTTGGAGTGGAGGTGTCAAATACTCCAGCTTTTCCAAGGAATAAAAAAAGGTCGGTGGCCTAGATGCCTGATGGCTCAGGACCAGCCAAGTTGATTGATGCTCGTGTAATCGATCGTGGCATAGGCATCTGGTGTCCATTACCTCGCTTGAACAGTGGCCCGAGTCTGACACTCCTCCGATGAGCATCCTCCTCGCGCCGGCGCCGTCACGGAAGACGGAAAAGATGCTGCGGCGATGGCGACGCGCCGCCGGCGAGGCGCCCCGCCGGCACGGCAGCCAGCGCTCCATGAGGCTCTCGTCGATGCAGATCTTCCGTATCGCGTCCTGGAAGACGACCAGCAGCAGCGAGACGAACCCCAGCAGCATCAGCTCTGCCGTCAGTGATCATCATCAGACACGAGCAGTGTCGTTACATAAATGCTTTTTTTATAGCAGATTATTAGCAGTAATAAGCACGATGGCTGCCAACCTTCTTTGAGCTTCAGCAACGCCTCGTACAGGGTCTCCCTTCTTCTATGCTCCAGCGCCTGCACAGCGCTCTCTCGGCCTTGTCAGCTCGATCGGGAAAGCTCTCTGCAGGACGGCCGGTAACTGAAAGCCACGGTTGATTTCTCACGCACCTTGCCAAGGCGATGGAGCGCGCGCTCGAAGATGAGGGAGATGAGGACGATGACGGAGCACACCGACGCCACGATCCATGTCGGAGTGCCCTCCAGCGACGTCTCCTCCTCCGCCATCGCCGGCGGCCGATCTCCAGGCACAGCTCCTCCGAAGTCCCACTGGCCTGAATCAGATCAGCCCCGGCCCTCAACATTTAAAGCATCAAACTCAGGCTGGGCATCAGCTTTAAGTTAACTCCGATATATAAATCGTTCGAGTTCCTCTGTTTTTTCCGAGAAAAGCAGGCATATATACTCCTTTTTTTCCGCTTTTCGGTGGATTAATGTTTAGCCAACAACTAAGATTGAAAGCTAGATTAGGCGCATGGATTCTTGTTATAGTTTAGGTATAGAAATGGCTTGCATGAAGCACACATTTTGCTATTCTATTGCATCGCAATTACTTAATAGACAAGGAACTAGGGAAGCACGCAACTGCAGGTTGTCACAGAACATGGTTGGTAGTTTTGTTTCGGTGGAAGGTTAACATGCACGCTTCATCTCGTTGTTGTCCTCGTCTTCGTTGGTGTCACCGGTACTGTTCATTTGAGTTGAGCGTCGCCGTTGCTGCTGGAAGAGTGAGATCGACGAGCTTGGCTGGCGGTCCAATTTATTTCACAGTGATTAGTGGCGCAGCAGGGTGGTGAGGACAGAGTGATGCAAGTCAAACGCGGTGTCAGGGTGGCGAGGACAGACTACGGAGTGAGTGATGCAGGCCAAACGTGGTGCGTGGTGGCAAATGCACGTTGCAGGCCTGAACAGGAGGTAGGCTAGCTGGTCATGGCTGTGTTGATCTACAAGAACGGTGCCACCAACAGCGAAGAACAATGCTGCATGCCTGAATCAGTACTACAAGCCCGTTTCGAAAAAAAAGGAAATCCCAGCAAGTTCTGAACACGGTATCCTACATCAGTATACATCACAATGCTCATGTTATTAAACGCAAAAGAACAGAAGCAACCGATCCATATGATGCTACACACACACACTCCAAGAAGCATATGAACACAGAGCCAATCGAAGTCTCAAATCAGCAATTAGCCAACAACCCTTCACCACAAAGCTAGCAAAACACACAATCACCTACACCGGCCTCTTTCAGTCTTCTGTAAAACTAAACACTGCTCGTTGTGGGACCTAATAGGCCAAGAAGAAGAACTGCATGTGAGGCCAAGACGCCGGGACTGCAGCTGCTTATTCCTTGCTCAGAAGGAGATGCTCCGGAGCTGCGCCGGGCGGCTCCTCTCCCCCCAATAACTCCGTTCCTCTGCCGCAGCACCCAGGGCAGATCTCCTCATTCGCTGCCGCGCGTTGTCAGCCCAGCCTCTGAGATGGTCGGCGACGCCGTCGGCGAACACCGCGCTCTTGAACGAACTCCCCATCTGATAGCACCGTCCAAAAAAAAAACAGGAGGATTGTTAAATTTAAAAGTAGGAACCATTCAATAAGCCTCCGTGAGTGAGGAAATAAAGGGACGATTATTCATGAGATGCGTTTGGTTCACTTGGCATACTGACATGGGACACGATGGCGTATAGGGGGAGCGTGCTGTAGCTGCAGAGCACCTGGACGATGACGCTGGAGAACAAAAGAGAACAGACCGTGCAATACCACAAATTAGTTACGTTGATGTGTGCATTGATCTCAAGAGGAGGCTGAAAGCATGTTCTTTGCCACAGTACCATATGACTGATCCTCGATACGCTGTATCCCAGCCTGTCCATGATGCAGGAGTCAACACCGAACATCGCCTGCATTACAGATTTACAGCAGCAGAGTCAAGGACTATTCCGCCACGATTTATCAGTGATAAAAACGGGTTTCTACTTTTCACTTCAGACATCCAACTGAACTGTGAAGCGAGATCGATCTGCATTTGTACTTACTAGTGTCCAGAAGAAATACGCGAACTCGAACGCGTTCTGGAACAGGATGAAGTGGATGAGGACGAGCACGAGCCGGGGGCTGTGGAACCAGAACAGCTCGTCCGAAGGGCGTACGACGATGCCGACCTCCCCTTGGCTAGCGGCGTGCTTCGAGGCCACCTC
Source organism: Urochloa ruziziensis (assembly GCA_015476505.1). NCBI lineage: Eukaryota > Viridiplantae > Streptophyta > Magnoliopsida > Poales > Poaceae > Urochloa > Urochloa ruziziensis. The sequence continues at coordinate 36,750,912 of CM027125.1, read as the reverse complement.
GTGGGCCAGCTTGTTTATGATGTGCTCCAGCTTTGTACCAATCAGAAGCAGCAGCTGCAAACAGGAGGAAAAAAAAAAGACAAAAAGAAAATCATGAGCGTTTCATACATCAGAAAACAGATAGCTGCTGTATCAGCAGAGATTTTGCTGTTTCTAACTCTGGTAGATAGTGACATGGTGTAGAAATATAACTTACAGACAAGGGGACCAACGAGATCCAGAAATAGGAGTGCCACCCTGCAGCAAGAGATTGCAATAGACCGTTGGTCAACTTGTGCTATGCTTGCTACTGAAAGTATAGATACTGGATTGAGATGTGCATGAGAACGAGGAATGATGTAGAATGAGTAAGCACACCTGTGATATTGACCAGCAAAAAGATCATCACAAATATCCAGTAATACCATCTGCACTAGGACGAGGGTGAGTTACTGATGTGCCAGTTGTAGCATAAGTTCAGAAGCATCCTAAAAAAAGTGTAAATGTCCGAGAACAGCCAAAAAAATGAATTGCAACTTACTTTATACCAACTACTCTCTTGAAATCTTTCTCGAGAGCTTTGATCATGTAGTCATAAAAGTTGAATTTTGGGTGCCCCCTAAAGTGCGTCTGGTGGCAAGTGGCAACCAGGAGAGGCATATCAATATCATAGTAAAAACCGCATGGATGAGCAGCTGTCATAAAAGAACATACGGCAAGAAGAACACAATGCCAAGTAGCTAGAACGTACCATGACGAAACCAAGCCTCATTGCAACATAGTCATCGTTGGATACTGACCCATAGAATTGCTTGAAGAACGATCGCTGAAAGCAAGAAGAAGAACCCATTTCGTGAACTTCAGGCCCTCACATCATCAAGCAATTACCAAAGAAGCAACAAGAGGTTACAGTTGCAGACCATCCATATTATGACCCAGGCAACTTTCTCGTGCCCTTTACACCGATCCTGGATAAACTTGATTTTCTGCACTCGCTTGATCATCTTGGGAGCTGCAGTTAGTTGATGGCACATCAGTTATTCAGTTAGCTTCGTCATGTGAAAGTACGACAGGTCAAAAAAGAAGAATTTTGAGTAGCAAAATTTAGATACCAGAGCTGCCCTCTTGCTGGATGTTTTTCTCCCAGTGCATCCATTTCCGCATCTGAACATGTAAAATGATTATCATGGATTGTCAAATTGGTTGTTAACATTCTGAATTCAGAGAGATCTGGTCATTGGTTTGTAAATGGAATGAGCACGCATGGAATGGACAGACCTGTAGAAGTCCCAGGAGCACGGTGAAGGCGCTGAAAACAACATGCGTGATTGCCAGAACGAAGATGAAGATGTGTAACTGTTCTAAGGCATGACGCGAGAGCAAGGGGACTTTTCCCTGGAACATAAAAGGGCGGATCATCAAACCTTTGAATCAATTTTTGTTACACATTCATCTTAGCATCGTATTATTCTTTGCTCGATTATTCAATGAAAAATGCACTGCCCATCTCGTTTCATTGAAAAGAAAACTGTAGTGTTACAGCGTGTTATTCGTTCTATTAGCTGCCCTTTTTTTTTGGCAACCGATTTGGTTCCTTTTTTTGTGACTAGATGTCTCTCCCTTTTTTTCTGAGGGCGACTAGATGCCTCGATCTCAAACAGTAATGAATGTATTCAAAATGAAATATTCCAAACGTTGCACTACCAACTACCAAGGGCAGTATACGTCAAGTTCTTTAGAGAAACAGGTATGGTTGCCGAACAAATTAAAGTGAACAGCTCCATCCCTTTAGAAAAAAAAAAGCAAGAACCTTAAAGCGCTTTTAGCATAATATCACTCCGTAGTGAGGTAAGATCCGGATCTTCCCCATCCATGTGCAATAACATATTCCCACACTGTTGAAAACGGAAATAAGAAACAACTCACTACTCTGTCCTAATTTATACTGGCTTTAGTAGGTTGTTTTGACTTTTTTATATAGACAGCTTTTTTTACACCCATATTAGCCTATGTATCACAAAAGTAAAAAATAACCTATAACTTAGGATGGAGAGAGTACATTTCTAGCTATAAATCTTTTAGTAAACAACAAATGAAAATTGCTTAATATACACTATTCTTCCCTCATTCTAGAAATACAGAAAACATTTATTGAGTTGCATGCATTCATAGACGTGTACCAGGATGCTGCATCATTCATAGACGTGTATGGATTTATTGAGTTGCATGCATTTATTCTAAAATCTTAAATTGAGTGAAAATGTGTGCAATTCACTTGTACTACAATACTCCCCTCAGTGCAAGAAAAATAGAGGTTGGCTGTAATATTATTTTATTTAAATTACACCTGGTACTAAAACTCAAAGTCGAGACTTCAGGCATATCATACTGGACTGCACATACCTAGCAATTCAACATAAGTTTAAGGATGAACAAATCACTTGTACTTTAACAGGCTACCTTGCTTGAACAGTGGCCAAAAGCTGCCCCTCCGTTGAGCATCCTCCTGCCACCGGCAGCGAACGTGGAGGCGGCCCCGTAGTGTGCCACCGCCGAGGCCTTGCTACCACCTCGGCACGGCAGCCAGTGCTCCATGAGGCTCTCGTCGATGCAGATCTTCTGTATCAAATCCTGGAAGACGACCAGCAGCAGCGAGACGAACCCCAGCAGCATAAGCTCTGAAAAAATGGCACGGTGACATGAGAGAATGGCAAACACACTGGACAGTAAGACAAGACAAAGACGATTGTGACCATCACATTATTAGACCTTCTTTGAGCTTCAGCAACGCCTCGTACAGGGTCACCCTCCGACGCTCCAGTGCCTGTGTTCAGGACACGCATGCACAGATATCGACATGTCAGTTCGCCTGATTTGCGAGGGGCAGGGAAGACGAATGAAGCAGGGTGTGGAACGCCATGGCTGGCTATTCCTCACCTTGCCGAGGCGATGGAGCGCGCGCTCGAAGACGAGGGAGATGAGGACGATGGCAGAGCACACGGACGCCACGATCCATGTCGGCGTCTCCTCCAGCGTCGCCTCCTCCGACATGGCCAACGTGGACGATGGGTTGACTATCTGTCTATCTCTAGCTCACTCTTTAGCTATGGCGGCCCTGCAACGAAGTAGTGCTAGCTGAGCACTGAAGAGCTTGAGCTAGTCCATGCAGTTGTGGGTGTGGCTTTAAGGATGATTTTGCTTGAGCCATTCAGCCCCCTTTTGACCATCGAGACCTCGTGCGCGTCCAGTTGTTTTTCGGTGTATTTTTTTTAAGAGATGCTTTCTTCGGTGTGTTGGTATGCTTCGTATAGTATTTTAATACCAACGCCTAAAGATATAAAGGTAGACTCATAAAACAACGATTTTTTTTACATAAAGGCAGATGTTATGGATCCACGTTTAGATTGACATGCATGAATGATGAACACAAAAAAGCACACCTGGTATTTTCTATTCCATCCATCGACGCGGAAAAGGCCGGTTGTCCTGCGCGTCGTCGTTGCATGGCACTGGCGATTCTCTGCTGCGATTACTTCCAGTGCAAGGCTGCAAATGCAAGCTCGGAGAACATGTCCTGTACATGTGGCGGCCCCATGGGGTATCAGGTGCCGCCACTAATTAATAAGCTTCTGGTAGTGCAAAGGTCTTCTTCACATATTATTCTTCAGCATAAATTGTATAATAGAATATATATCATATATCTCTCAGCTAGTTCACATGCGCCAAACCCCCAAAAAATGACATTTACCACTACTAGCATGTGAATGCGAGTTGATGCTTGATACGTTATACGGAGTATATGGCACCGTGGTCGTATTGGCCTGTTGGCGCGAAAAATCGGCTGATGAGATTCCTAGCACGCCGCACACGAAGGCCTAAGACTAAGAGATCTACTCACATTTTCTTGGATTTGATCCAGGTATTAACGTCACTATTATTTCATTGATTGATAAAAAATATGCTTCTTTCAAAAGCTATACGAAGCTATAACGGGATATAGCGGAAGCTATTTCATTTAGCTGTTTCACAAAATCTATGATTTTTAATTAGTTATACACATATAAATATGGACCAAGTCACCAAATACTGAAAATATATGTCAAGACCAATAGAAGAACAAGTTTTCATGACTACTACTTCAAAAATTAAAAATTGCATAGGGGTATGGATAATTTAGTAATTAGTCTTTATTGAAACGTATTTTTTCAGCCCGCACCCGCCTCCCTCACCAGTTCGTTCGTGCCGAGTGTTGCCGCCGCCGCCGCCCAGCCGCACGCCGCCTCCCCTCCATTTTTTCCCAAGGCTCTCCAGGTCGTCCCCGCTTCTCCCCATTCCTCCCGGTCGTGTCCCTGTCCGGCTACATCATTTGTTTCCAGGCGCACCCCGCCTCCCTCACCTTGTTAGCCACACGCTGTCTCCCCTCCATTTTCTCCCGAGGCTCTCCAGGCCGCCGCCGCTTCTCCCCATTCCTCCCCGCCGTGTCCCTGGCCTGCCGCCACAGATCCGACGTGCCCGCTATCTGCCCAGTATGGCTCGTCCCCTTTCCTCCCTTGAGCTTCAACACCGATTGGCCGTGAGACGAACATCCTCGTGTGTCTCCACATCCTGCATCAGGGCGCCTCCTTCACATCCGGCCGATCCTTGAATGGCATTTTTACTTGCAGGTTAATGTTTGAAGACGGAAGGGTACGTTAGCCTAGAGGAAATTGAGGAGCACAACAGTGTTGTAAAGCAGACCTTTAAGGAGAAAGATTGCTACGAGTTAAGGAGGAAGATTGCTATGAGTTTTACAATAAGTACGCAAAGAATAAAGGATTTAGTGTCAGAAAGGACCAAGTCAGACACAATGGCAGCAATGAGGTGATATGGAGGAGTTATGTGTGCTACTGTGAAGGATACAAAGAGTTGAAGTACTTTGAAAGAACAGATCAAAAAAGGCAGCCACATCCCATTACACGATGTGGATGTACGACTAGGCTTGAAGCGTGGCGTGGAGTGAAAGTAGAGCCATGGGGTGTGAAGAAATTTGTAGGCATCCAGTCACACCCTCTTGCAAAACCAGAGCATGCTTTTGTTTTGTGGTCACACCGAGGGCTTAACGATCCTCAGAAAGCGGAGGCCAAGCTTGGGGCTGGGCGGGCTCCGAACATACAAGATTATGGATGTGATGGAGACCACACACGGCGGTGCAGAAGAGGTCAGATTTATTTCACAAAACTTGTACTATTTCTTTTCAAGCCAGTAGAAGGGAAAGGTTAAACGAAGCGACGCAGAATTTGTGTTGAACCATATGCATCACATGCATGAGAAAAATCCAAAGTTCATTTTTAAATATTGTTTGGATGCAGAAGGCAGTCTTGAGAACCTATTTTGGTTTGATGCACAGTCGCAGATAGACTATGGTGCTTTTGGGGACATCGTAGTATTCGACAACACGTACCGCATGAACCGGTACAATCTGCCTTTTGTCCCTTTTATAGGAGTTAACCATCATCATAGTATAGTTGTCTTTAGTTGCGATATCTTGTCTTACGATCCTATCATATGTGTGGTTGCTTGAGGCGATGTTGGACGCGATGCACCAGAAGCATTCGAAATCCTTAATCACAGATGGGGATGGAGCGATGGCGAGAGCCATTGAGATTGTTATGAGCGAAGCAGATCACAGATTGTGCAGTTAGCACATAGAGCAGAACTTGCTAAAATGATTCAAGATTCCTTGGTTCAAAACTTACAAATTTCAAAAGGTTCATATACAAACCAATGGAGGTTGGTGAATTTGACAGACTTTGGAAAGAGTTTAGAGATACTTATAATATCAAAGAAGATAACCCTTGGATAAATAGGATGTATGATCTTAGGAACAAATGGGCGGCGACATAGACGAGAGGGAAACATTTCTATAGCATGCAAAGCAATCAAAGGAGTGAGAGTTTCAACTCGAGGCTGCACAATCATTTAGACAGAAAGATGCCCCTGGTGGATTTAGTGGAGCATTATGAGTACTGCATATGATGCATTCATAGGAATGAGATTGAGCTTGATGCGAAGGCATTGCTTTCTGTCCCATTCACTAAGATTTCTGCCGATCAGCTTGAGGAAAGTGCTAGCCAGATATTCACAACAAATATTTTCAAAAAAGTGAGCTTCGAGATTGATAAAGGATTTAATTGGTTGGTGACAGAGGTGACCTTGCAAGATGAATCTTTGAGGTATGAGGTGGCATTACAAGGCAACAACAGGCGCTGCTTTCACGTGACTTGTACATTCGGGCCATCTTTGGTTGATGCTACATGCCAATGCTAGGAGCTGGAGCATGAAGGAATTCCATGTGCTCACATCTCTTCTGCGTCTTGAAGCATGCTCGCATAGAGACTGTCCCTCCTTGTTGTGTTCGCCTTTGGTGGATGATGAATGCAAAGAGTGCTTTCCCAACAGAAATGCGCAGCAATACATATATGTGTGGTCAGAACAAATGGATCGGTTCCATGCCCTTCGCAACAAGGGCAATCGTGCTTTATTCAAGGTTTCTAGAATCTAATGCGAGACAGAGAGGGTAATGAAGATACTTGATGATATTTTGCAAGCACATATGCATGACCATGGGTCGGGAGAGCAGACGTCATTTGGGCCTTTGCTTGCTCTTCCAAATGATGTATGCTCTCCCAACCCATGGTCCTGCATGTCTTCTTGCTTATCATCAAGTATATTTATTACCCTCTCCTTCTCGCTTTGGCTTCTAGAAACCTTAAATAAAGCGTGGCTGCCCTTGTTGCAAATGGCATGGAACGTATCCATTTCTTCTGTCCACATATACATGTTGGTGCACATTTTCATTGGGAACGCACTCTTCATATTCATCGTCCACCTAAGGCGAACACAACAAGGAGGGACGGTCTCTATGCGAGCATGCTTCAAGACGCAGAAGAGATGTGAGTGCATGGAATTCCTGGCATTGGCATGTAGCATCAACCAAAGATGGCCCGAACTTACAAGTCACGTGAAAGTAACGCTTGTTGTTGCCTTGTAATGCCACCTCATACCTCAAAGATTCATCTTGCAAGGTCACCTCTGTCACCGACCAATTAAATCATTTATTATCTGGAAGCTCACTTTTTTGAAAATATTTGGTGTGAATATCTGGGCAGCACTTTCCTCAAGCAGATCGGCAGAAATCTTAGTGAATGGGATAGAAAGCATCGCCTTCGCATCAAGCTCAATCTCATTCCTACGAATGTGTGATATGCAGTACTCGTAATGCTCCACTAAATCCACCAGGGACATCTTTCTGTCTAAATTATTGTACATCCTCTTGAAACTCTCGCTCCTTTGATTGCTTTGGATGTCCAGGAAATGTTTCCCTCTCATGTATATCGACGTCCACTTGTTCCTTAGATCAGACATCCTATTTATCAAAAGTTTATCTTTTTTATATTATAAGTAGCTCTAAACTCTTTCCAAAGCCTATCAAATTCACCAACCTCCATTGGTTTGTATATGAACTTTTTAAAATCTGTAAGTTTCGAACCACAGAATCATTTCAGCATGTTTTGCTCTATGCGCCAACTGCACAATCTATGATCTGCTTCACTCATAACAATCTCAATGGCTCTCGCCATCGCTCCATCCCCGTCTGTGATTAAGGATTTCGAATGCTTCTAGTGCATCGCCTCCAACATCGCCTCAAGCAGCCACACATACGATAGGATAGTCTTGTCAAACAAGATACCGCAACCAAAGACAAATGTACTCCGACGATGGTAAACTTCTATAAAAGGGACAAAATGCAGATTGTACCTGTTCATGCGGTACGTGTTGTCGAATACTACGACGTCCCCCAAAGCACCATAGTCTATCTGTGACTGTGAATCTGACTAGAATAGGTTCTCAAGCCTACCTTCTTCATCCAAACAATTATTTAAAAAAACTTTGGATCTTACTCCTACGTGTGACTGCATATGGTTCAACACAAATTCTGTGTCGCTTCCTTCAATCTTTCCCTTCTTCTACCTTGAAAAGAAATTATACATGTCCCGTGAAATAAATCCAGTCTATCCTGCACTACCGTGTGTGGTCTCCATCACGTCCATGATCTCGTACGTTCGGAGCCCGCTCAGCCTCAACTCCACTGTCTCCACTTTCTGAGGGTCGTTAAGCCCTCTGTGTGACCGCAAAACAAAAGCATTCGCTGGTTTTGCAAGAGGGTGTGAGTGGATGCCCACAAATTTCTTCACACACCACGTGGCTCTACTTTCACTCCACGCCACTTCAAGCCTAGTCGTACATCCACATCAAGTAAGGAGGCTATCACACCCGGTTTTATAAACAAAATCGAATGCAAGCTATATGTATGTCAGGATCTAGTTGCATACATATTGTGACATCATAAGTGAATAATAGTAACAATATCATGTAAATAAATAAAAGACTTACTAAAGACTATCAGAAATCCACAACTTGAATCTGGAAACGAAGGCTCAAAACTTCATAGGTAATCGACTGGGGTTTGCGTACACCTAGGAATTAGCATCATCTTCAAAATCTTTAAAGCATCTTCCTTCTTCCGAGCAACATTGTTTATAGCAACGTGAGCAAGTGTGGGGAAAGTATGAATGCCAGCCTGAATTAAGGAAAGGCTAAAGGTTTCAAACGGTAAGCAATTTTAGTTGGTCAAATTTTATTAGCACATGATTACTAAGGTATAAGTATATACCAACCCACATTAATAGAAAAGAAGGCCATAAGCATATGGCATAACCATAACCATGATTTAAGTCCATCTTCAAGTTCAATTATCATGTGAGGGTACAAGCCACTCTTGACCATGAGCACGGCTGATATATCAGTTTTCCACTCTAAAGAGGTTGTACACTTTCACCATAAGTCGCATAAACCCAACCATGTTGTGCTGGTCAAGCACGTATCACACTATCGAGGTGTGACTACATAGGGACGCTACGAGTCCTTTACAAAGAGTCCTCTTATGTGTATTAGTTCATAGTACATGTCATAGAAGCAATCTCCCGAGCCTCCTCTACTCTTGGACTAGGCAAGCCCTAGAAGGATCCTTGCGTACCAAATGTCTATCTAGAGTATTTAACCAGAGGTATAACATAAAGTAAAGCATGTTATTATTAATGTTCATTAGAACCATCATAACCTAGGTATAGCAGCTAAGCAAAGCTACCCAACAGAAATATAAACCCAGGTTGACAAGGAAAGGTCATGAAAACTAGGGAAACCTTAATAGGACCTATCATTATTAAATACAAAGCAACTGCAAATGTGATTAAGTAATGTTATTGGGACAAAAGCACAAGGGCGCACTTTGCCTTAATTCTAGTATAGTTGCTCAGAATGTCTTCGACTGTTACTTTCCAAACTCTTCACCTTGAAAGCTCTCAAATTGAGCTCCTTCTACTCGCAACAATTAGTGGCATAAGCATAAAAGCAAAAAATAGATACAAATTAAGAACAATACACCAAACAAGAGAAAAGCTTTAAGAGAGCATACTAAATGATAAGACGTGTCGCTACGATCACATAAGCACAAGAATTGATGAAAGCAATATTGAATTGAATAATATATGGATTTTATAGAAGAAAAGGACATGAGCACAAGAATTGATGAAAGCATAATTGAATTGAATAAGATATGGATTTTATAAGAAGAAAAGGATAGCTATTTGAATATGACGTAAGAATGATAAGCAATAATAATCAAGAAAGGAATTAAATAAATAGATGAACATAGCTATGACGATGGTAAAAGAAACATGATGATATCAGGAAGGATAAATAGCACCAGGTGAAACAATTGACTAGAGAGAGGAGAAGACGACGGGCATGCAGAGGTCCTTACCAGTTGTGAACATGGCGAGTTCCAGCCAGACGCGAGACGGACGGCGATGATGAGGGCGTCTGCTGCTACGGCTCGCGGCAACGCAGGACATGGCGGGTCCGTGGAGGTGATGCACATGGAGGGAGGGATCGAGCAGCGGCACGGTCGCTGCATGACCGGGTCTGGTCTGCTGCACCGGCAGAGTGCACGGGAAAGTTACGGGAGGCGACGGTCCTCGGACGGAGACGAAACAAAATTGACGTGCCGGCGGCCAAAGGTTGAAGAAGAGGGTACACTGATGACCGACCTTCACGTACGTCGTCGATCGTAGAGGCCCCGTTGACAAATCGACCGGGTGACGGCGCATGGAAGGCAGCGGCGGCGCTCGGCCAGAGCTGCTCTTTGCGATGGCACCGATGGAAGGCGGCGGCGCGTGGGCTCTCAAGCTAGGGCACCTGGGATTGCTGCGATTGATAACTAAAAGGAGGGTAGCGCCGTAGCGGTGGCTTCACACTTATCACGATTTTAAATGGACAATTACAGCTTCTCGTAAAGGGCTATAAACTGTCAAAGCCTTCCTTGCCAAAAAAAAAAATGTCAAAGCCTTCTAAAAAAAATCCCGGATGGAAACCCAGCGTACAGCTAGCCGATGTGGGCCGCAATAGGTTGCATCTCGGCCCGCTAGGAAACGACCTGAACTCTTCTTCTTCTTCTCCACTTCTTCTTTTGCTGCGGCTGGCTGGCTGCAGCGAGCGCAGTCAGACCGACCGGCATCGCTTCCGTCGAAGTCCGACTCCCACCGCCGAGACCTCTCCGCCAAGCGCGCCCCCGTAGATCCGGGCGCCCTTCCCTCCCGCCGAATCACCCGGCAACGCCTCCCCTCCTGCTCCTGTCGTTGGTAAGGAAGCATGTGAACCCTAGATTACCCTGGGTGGATCACTCGTTTAATTCCGCGGGTTTGTTTCCTCACCGCGAGCGAGGGATCGAATCTCCTCCTCTTTCTAGGATGGGTGCTCTGTACTAGAATTCATGTAGTCTGTCGTGGAATTTTGTTTTCGACGTGGAGGAGGGATTAGCCGATTAGATCTTATTGGTTGCTGAGTTGACATCTCGCATCGGCTTCGTGGATTTCTATTACTATTTTGGATAAGGGTATTTGATTCTGAAATTTTGGGTTTATCGGTTGTTACGGGTTGCTTTGTGCATCATGTACAGGATACTGGTCAAGGGTTAGTTCTTAGTTGTCCCCTGCACTGGTTCAACTTACCGTGGGGGCTAGTTTTCTCCTGTGCTGATAATGACTAGTTACTCCTATACACCAGGAAAAGGTTACTTGTGTTCCCATTTGATTTTATTTTATTTAAAAAAATATGCTAGTACCATGCAACTTACCCAATTTGATTTGTAAAATGTGCAAGCAGGATAAAACTTTATTACTTTGATTAGTAAAATGTGTGAGTAACACAGTCTGTATTTCATATAGCTGAATATAAGCTGTAGAAATTTCGCTTTAGCCAAGCTGAACCCAGATGGTTTTTGATCCACATCACTGCACATGTAACTTCACTGGGCACTGTCAACGCATAGTTGTTATGCCCAATGTAAATTGCTGTTGTAGTTTGATGGATATGGTTGTCACTTCTCAGCCAATGTGGCAGTGAACCTTTTGACAGCTTGGAGATTAAACTCATTGATGTAATGATCTCATTTTTTAACAAATGGCACCTTCCATTTGCAGTTTTTTCGTTTCCCTTCTGCAACGATATTGTCTTGCGTACACAGTTTAGCGCCTAGTTATGCTCTTCTTTCGAGTGTGTGACTTTGGTGCTACCAGTTATAGCATAGAAGCATATTTCTAAGTAAAATAAATGTAGCAGTATATGTGGCTTGATCACACATTTATCTATTCCAGAATATGTATGATATAACATAGTTAATAGCACAATGCTATATTTTCTTGGTGCTGCCAGGAATGACATGTTGTGGTGGCTAGATCACATTTTTCTAGGCAGAGCATGCCTTTACTACTGACGTTTTGTGTTTAAGGCTGTATTCCTAAAACTCAGTAGTATGCGTCTTTGGATGTAATGACCTCTCAATGATAATTTCTTTGCTGCGGTGTCAATTTCCGCTTGTGGATGGTTGATCTCTTCTGCATTGATTTCTTGCACACACAAAACCTGGTTACAGTCTAGTGTGTACAACTTTGCCAATACCCGTCATAGTATGGAAGCATGTGCTTTTCCTTCTTTTTTTGTCAAAAAAAATGTTGGGGTGCATAAAGATTTGTTCATCTACCTATCCCAGAAGTTCTATTGTCTCTTAATTAATAGCATAAAAATAGATTTGCTTGTAATGTTTGTGGTGGTTAGATAATAAGTTTCATGCATGTGCCACTATTTGATATCTTAATTTGAGTATGTTAAAGAAACATATGCTTGTTTTTTCTAGAGGTTGCATTATTTAGATCCTGTTTGGCACGGTTCATGCAAATTTTGCCGCTGTAGCAGGAGCCAGTGAAGCCCAAAAACTGGCTTCACCTCCCAGATCATTCTTGGTTGTTTTGGGAACCGCTACATTGCAAAACAATGGTGTTGCTGACTTGCAGTAGGCATGTCAGGTGAAGCCAAAGCCAGTGTGAGCCGAGCCAAACGAGTCCTTAGTCCCATGTGTAGTGTAATCTAAGAATTTTCACCTTTTATTCTGGCTGATTATTAGCTCATTTTCTAACATTTGGTACCTTATCTGTTGTGTCGGTATGTAGGGAGTAACCATGTCATCTTCAATGGAATCGTCTTACCTTCCTGCTACAACCGAGTCATTAGCCAAGGCTCAGGAGGCTAAGGATGCTTCAGAGTCCATTTCAATCCTTTACCGTGTCATTCAGGACCCATCTTCTTCTGCTGATGCTTTGAGAACAAAAGAAGTTGCAATTACAAATCTTACAAACTACCTCACTAAAGAGAACCGGGCTGAAGAGCTGCGTAATCTTCTGACCCAGCTCAGGCCATTTTTTGCGGTGATTCCTAAGGCAAAGACTGCAAAAATTGTCCGAGGAATAATTGATGCTGTTGCCAAGATACCTGGAACATCTGATCTTCAGATTTCACTCTGCAAGGAAATGGTGGAGTGGACCCGGGCAGAGAAGCGTACTTTCCTCCGGCAGCGTGTGGAGGCAAGGTTGGCAGCTCTTCTGTTAGAGAATCAGGAGTATACTGAAGCCCTTACCCTCCTTACTAGTCTTATCAAGGAAGTCAGGAGGCTTGATGACAAGTTACTTCTTGTGGACATTGACCTTCTGGAAAGCAAACTCCACTTCTCCTTGAGAAACCTGCCAAAGGCCAAAGCCTCGCTGACTGCTGCCAGAACAGCAGCAAATGCCATTTATGTTCCACCTGCTCAGCAGGGCACTATTGATCTCCAGAGTGGAATCCTCCATGCTGAAGAAAAGGATTACAAGACTGCTTACAGCTACTTCTTTGAAGCATTTGAAGCTTACAGTGCACTGGAGGACCCGAAGGCCATCTTCAGCCTGAAGTACATGCTCTTGTGCAAGATAATGGTTAACCAAGCTGATGATGTTGCAGGAATAATCTCGTCTAAGGCTGGCTTAAAGTATCTGGGTCCTGATGTTGATGCTATGAAGGCCGTTGCTGATGCATACTCTAAAAGATCTCTCAAGTATTTTGAAACTGCACTCCGTGATTACAAGTCCCAGCTGGAGGAGGACCCTATTGTCCACAGGCATCTTTCATCTCTGTATGATACACTACTGGAGCAGAATCTCTGCAGGCTGATTGAGCCCTATTCCAGGGTGGAGATTGCACATGTAGCAGAGATGATTGAATTGCCAATTGACCATGTTGAGAAGAAGCTGTCTCAGATGATCCTTGACAAGAAATTTGCAGGGACTCTGGATCAAGGTGCAGGCTGCCTCATCATCTTCGAGGATCCCAAGACCGAAGAAATCTTCCCTGCTACACTCGAGACCATCTCGAATGTTGGGAAGGTTGTGGACAGCCTCTACATGAGGTCGGCCAAGATCATGGCTTGAGAGCAGCTAGTCATGTGCTAGTTTACCTATTTGCTCTGATTTCACCATGTTTCAGTTCTGTTGGTGACCACAGACATTTAGTCCTTGTAACATTGAGATTTTATTCTGCATGTTGGTCTCTCATGTAGTTGAACGAAACGTACCATCTTGCTCACGAACAAGGCAGTTTTTTATTTCTGCGTGGTGGAAATACCGTGAACACTAGCTGGTTCTTAGCATTATCATTTCTCACCATTTCACCTAGTGTTGGGCTATATATCTCTTTCTGAACACTACAGATTCAGGCGAATTGCGCATGTCAGTCTTTCAATACCAGTGTTAATATAATTTAACCTAACTTGACATCTGATGCTGCTAAGTTATCGAAATGTCGTACCGTTGCTACTTCACTGTGTCTTGTGCTCTTCATGCAAATTACTAAATTCAAGATCTGAGGTTTCTGAAGACACGAGATTCTGATAAATCTACACATCCACCTTAGCCAGGGTGCCAACGCCAAGTATAACGTGCTGCTGGAGTACACGATGAAAAGATATACTGTCATGGTAATCTTAGACCGCTAAGACCGGTAACTTGGATGCGGCGTACATGACGAAATGAATCAGCTTCTGCTGTTCCACGAACATCACATTGACAGCATTCGGTACAGCAATCGAAGGTCGAGAACAATTTTACATAATTATTTCTTGAAAATAATGTTTAGAAACTCTTACAGCAATCTCACAATCTTCTCCCTACAATACTAAAACTTTTTTCATGACAATTATACGCGCCCACCCAGAGAGCGCAGCAGCAACAAATCAAATGGGACAAACAAAACGCATTACCAAATCAAGTCATGGGCCTCTCGAGCAGCGCCGACACGTACCACTCGTTCCTCTCGGGTCCGAGGTCGAGCTTCCGTCCGGCCTTCCACCGGAGCCGCCTGAACCCGACCCGGTCGAAGATGGGCACGTACGTCGCGTTCAGCTGCGGTCCCAGGCAGAAGAAGTGGTCCAGCCAGAAGACTCCCCCCGGCCTGAGCACCCGGTAGATGTCGTAGAGCGCGGCCTCCAGCACGGCGTCGGGCACCCAGCTGCCGAGCGCGTTCATGGAGTGCACGATGTCCAGCACGCCGTCGGCGAAGGGGAGCCTCTGCATCAGCGTGATCTGCAGCGGCACGAGCCCGCGCGACGCCACGAAGGCGGCGAACGGCGCGTCCATGTCCAGCGTCGTCGTCACCACCGTCACGTTCCGCTCCGCCATCCGCGCCGCGAACGTGCCCGTGCCGCCGCCGATGTCGAGCCCGACGCGCACCGTCCCCGGGGCGCGCGAACGCAGCACGCTGTCGATGCTGAACCCGACGCCGCCGTTGTCGGTCCTGCCACCGCCGCCGCTCCTTCCCTTCCAGGTCGAAGCAGTCCTTGCAGAAGCTGGGCGTGCCTCCTCTGGCCCGGGCGCGCTGCACGAGGCAGGTGTAGTTCTTGCACGTGTACGGCGCCCACCGCACGGTGGTGTCGGGCGGGACCGACCAGAGGCTCCGCGGCAGCGGCGTGGGCTCCACGTACCCCGCCGGCGACCTCGCCCGGCACCGGCGGCGCGGCAGCGGCTCGCACCCCTTGAGGACGAGCTCCAGCGCGAGGGCGGCGTCGTCGGGGCACTCGCCGCCGGCGTCGTAGGACATGTACCGGGAGAGCTCGTCCTGGAAGTTGCGGCACGCGAAGCCGAGCCCCGGGAAGAGCTCGTCGGTGCCGAGGTTGGGGTGGAACCCGAGGGGAAGACGGTGGGGCTCGATGGCGAGCTTGAGCTCGCCCGTGGGCTCCTCGGGCCACCCGCCGAAGTCCCTCGCCGCCGGCGCGTCCCCGTGCGCGGCGCCGAGGCGGTCGAGGACGGACTCGAGGAGGAGCGAGGAGGAGGTGCACTGGGACCGCAGCGCCGCGAGCTCCGCGCGTGCTCCCGCGAGCGCGCCGCGGGTGGCGTTGAGGTCGCGGAGGAGCGCGGCCGAGTCCCACAGGTGGATCCGCGGCGCCGAGGCCGGGAGGTGCACGGACAGCGACGCGCCCGAGAAGAGGTAGACCGAGACGAGGTTGGTGGCGATGACCACCAGGAGGATCTTCAGCTTCGCGTGCCGGGGCGCCGGCCGTGCAGCCGACGTTGGACGGTAGCCGTGGCCGCCGTTGGCGACGCCGCCGCCCATCATCACCGCCTCGTCGGCGTACAGCGCCTGCTGCTGCGATGATGAGTGGCCACGGTGCTTGGCCGCGTACATGGCCGGCCACCTGGTGCCGGCCGGCGATCGGCAACGACGACTAGCAGAGCGCGCCGGTCAGATCAGCGTTCACCATTCACCGAGATCAATGGCGTTTCGTGATGCATCGGCAGGATGGCGCGTGTGCAATGTACCGATGGATCAAGCTGGGACTGGGAGAGTCTTTCCAGATGTGGAGTGGAGATGCATTACGCGTTTGACTTTGGATGTGTTTGCATGTGTGCGTGGATTGCAGATTACACATCGACGCTCTCTCGTCGCCGGTGGGCGCTTGCTTTGAGAGGAGAAAATGGGTGGGGCATTTTTGCTACGCAAGCCAGCAGCTGGTTCTTGTTCGTGGTCCGTGCACTGAGTATCGAGTTGTGTGGCCGACTTGTGGGTCCGCCGGTGCAGCGAGTGTTTAGCGGATGGCATTCCCGTCCTCGGGCATTGGTCTGCGCCCTGGAAAGTGGACTCCGCCATTGCTGGGGTAAAGGCACGGAAAGGATGGGGAATTTGGGATTTGGCTGAGATATTGATGAAACTTGACGGAGATTATATCTTTTTACCACCCCTTTTTATTCGCACCGCAGGGCAATAGAAGCATTCTGTCCTTCGGGATGAGCCATTAAATTATAGAATAGATTTTAAACTTTGAACCAAACAAGGATTCGAGAAAAATGTTCATCGCAAACTAAAGTTGTTGTTTGGATCCGTAAAATATAAACCTATTTTTGCTAAAACGAGTTTTAATCTGACTTTTAGGAAAACCAGTTTTATGTTACTTAGTTGGTTAGCATGAGATTTACCAAAAACGTGTTTGGGTTCCATCGCAACAGAAAAATGACGGAATATGTTGCCGTAAAAATCATAGTTGTCGAAACACTATTATGCTAAAACAAACGAGGAGCCGTTTTTTCTTAAAACGTGTTTTTTGGGTTTTGTGGAAATCGGGTTTTCCTTTTCCCTGCATGAGAGTTAGTTGTAGGATCCAAACACGATTTTACAGTGGTTACGAAGTCTGATTTTTATAAAACAGGAGATCCAAAAGAAAGAGGAAAAATAAAACAGAAATCCTAGGCTTGCTTTGCCCATGGTAGTCGCACTTTGGCATGGTTATCAGGATCCGATCCGTACCCACTTCACGCTGAAAAAAAAAAACAGATGAGCCGGCTTCTAAAGGAAAACATCTCTTTTACCTCTTTGGACATCGGGCTAAGTCTATGTTTTATTCTAGACTAAAAACTCAGGTATTGGAGCCCTTGAACTTTGAAAATCGGACGATTTTTCTCGGGAGATATTATCCAACGTCGAGCCACGTCATCGCTATATTAGTAGTGCCCCCCACATGTCAGTGTAGGCCCCATTCTCCTTTCTCTCCTCGTCTCTCCCTCCTCCAGCACCGCACCCGTCGCCACTGGAGCGGCCCTCACATACGCATGCTTCTCTCTACATCACCGCTCGGTCACTTGGGTTGCCTGACGCAAACGTCGTCCGGCCTCAAGGAATGAATCATGGAGCATGAGGCAGACAAGGGCCACACCAAGCGCCTCCATGACAGGCACGTGCTGGTACGATGCCAGCGGGGAGGTTGAGCGCCACGACGAGGACGCCGCGGGAGGAGAGTGTCGAGAGGACGCAACAAGGAAAAGGATCCCGTGGCAATGCCCGGAGGATGAGGACTCGATACGCGGAAGAGCCGCTACTGGCGGCGAGGGCAGGAGGTCACGACGAAAAGGCCCGGCGAGATCGAGCTTGAGGACGCTATCGGAGGTGAGGTGCCTGTAGAGGAGATGGTTTGCCCACCAGCGCAGTGCGGATTGGAGCAGCGACGGCAGCGAGGAGCGGGCCAGACGGGTGAGAGGGGCAAGGAGCACGACGCAACGACGGCACACACGCCCCCGTGGAGAGGTGACGTGGCTCCCGTTGGACAACACCAGTCTTTAAAAACCGTCTAGAGAGAAAAATCGAGTGATTTTCAAAGTTCAAACGTTACAATAGCTGATTTTCGAGTCTAGGAAGAAAATGTGGACTCAACCCGATATCAAAGAGGCAAAGTAGAGGTAAAATGCAATGGACCAGGTCAACTAAAAAAGCCTGATATCCAGCGTGCAATGTGTGTGTATTCAGGCTTTCGTCGTGCGGCGTGCGTGCGTTTGCCCCGCCGCGTCGGTCGTGTGTCGCGTCCGCAGAGGCCCAGCGGCTTTCGGAGGAAAAATCGCCAGGAAGACTAGTGGCCCAGAGAGAGAGCCCAGGGACGTGTGTGGCTGAGCCTCCGGCACCGTCGGGGACGGCGGGCCCACTCTTTGGCAGGGCCTGCGGCGAGAGCTACGGCCCGGGCCCGCCGCCGGGTCCTCGTCTCGCCACGTATCTATCTACAGTATCATCGTTCTATCCTGTCGCCGCCCTCTCGTCGGAGCTCCCAATCGAATACGCGATCCATCGCCGTGATGTTGCAAGGAGATTCCCGTGACGGAAGAAAGGGCCGAGTCGCTCTGCAGCCAGACTGGGGATGGATTGATGCGTGGGTGGTAAATCGGCGGCCACCGCTCCGCACAGTGCTGTCTTCCCCGGCAACGGCAGCCACCCTAATTCCCTTGGCTGGAGTTTTTTAATTATTTTCCTTTCTGTTTTCCCCCTCCGAGCTTGGTTGCTGGGTCTTTATCGGAGGATGATTGCGATGTTGCTCGACGAAATGGCCCTACTCCATCTCCAATCAATGGAAATTCTTCATGGGAAGATAACGCCACCTACGGCATTCAAGACGGTTGGTAAATACGTATACTAGATTCATCCTCTTTTCACCTCAGAAAAAAATGATCCCTTTTTTTTTCCTCCTCTTATCCTGATCAGAGAAATGTTTGCACTCGAATAGTCGAATTTCCTGTGGCGCTCGTCACTCGTCAGCGCGCTTTTATCCGCGAAACTATTTCCTTTGGGGCGTAAAATTTTCACCTGGGACTGACGTGGGAGTTCCCGGCCGCACAGGTGGGCCATCCGGAAGCACACGTTGCTTGTGTGGCTCGCCGCGCCAGCGCCACTCTGCTCAGCAACGCCGCAACTAATACCTGACAATGGGCACTGGCATCGCCGTCGAGCGTCGCCTGCGGCCGTATAAAATCGGCGAGGTCTTGCCCCACGGGAGGGGCAGGCTAGTGCGGCCCCAGATTCCCTCGCGCCTCCACTTTACCTTCTTCACCTGGTCTTCTCCTCGTCCATGGCCCACGAACGGGAGCCGCTCCTGCGGAGCAGCGGCGGCGGCAATGCTTCCGGCGCCAAGGGAACGTCCTCGGCGTGCACCGCCGCCCCGCTGCCGTCGCTGGCCAGGACCGTGCTCAAGTTCCTCATGTGGGCGGTGTTCCTCACCTGGGCCGCGGGGATCTTCTTCTACCCGACCAAGCCCGTGCAGGCGGCGTTCAAGAAGTTCGTCGGCCTCACCAGGGACTCCACCCTTGGCGTCACTGGTACGCTCCCATGAAGAATTGTACTCTTGTTCTCGCTCTTTTGCCGTGAATTGAGAATAGGGGAAAGTAAATGACTGAGCTTTCTCTCCTTTTTCTCGTTCCTGGTTCTTGCAGGGGGCATTTTCCTGACCTTCAGCGCGCCCATCTTGATCATTGCGCTCCTGGCATATTTGTACATCTCCTTCTTCCCGAGTGATCATATGGAGTAAGTTTTTGTTCCCTTGAGATTTAGTTGGGATTCTTCTGTTTCCGGGGGAATTGGGCCACTTGGCCCAGTCTTTGGCGCTGAAGAAATCCTGGGAGTTTGGAACAGTCAGTCCTTCCTGAATTGTGGGAGCTTGGGCTGTACTGTAGTAGTTTTGTTCTAAGGGGTAACCCAACTGGAACTGAAAGTTCAGAGTCACAACGCGTTGTTTATTTAGTGATCTGTACTAAATTATTTCAAAAAACAAACCTAGGCACGCAGCATGCTAGTCCAATTCTTTAGGTGCCATTGCAGGTTTACAACACTGATAAGTAGTAGTTCTCATTTTACTGCAAAACCAATTAAAATGGGTCCAGATTCTGAAAATTTGAAATATCAGAACAACCTGAACATTTTATGTTCAGAGCACAGAATTGCAAATTTTGAGCGGGTGCAGTTCCACAAATTTTGCGAAAAGTTTTTGCATTGGGAAACGTGTTTCCTCTCTCGAGCACGCTTCCCAATGCAAAAACGTTTTGCAAACTTTGCAAAATTTTGAGGAACTAAACATGCCCATCAGCCCATGTTTCTTGAAGAGTGGCCTGCACCCGCTTCTGGTTCATGTCCATAATTCATCATTGCTTTTTACTTGTATACCAGGAAGAGGAAGCTGAGGTCGCTGAGCTTCCGTCTCTGGACATTCCCTGTTCTTGTCGATGGCCCTTTTGGAGTCGTTTCTGCAGTTGAATTCATCGGAATTGTCCTATTTATCGTTTATGTCGTCTACTCAATGACCTATTATGCTGTGGAGAGCGTGAGCCTCATCAGAGAATTCGATATACCATCAATGACTGATAGGTATGTTCTATAGTGAATTGTATATTCATTGAAAGTCATTTTCCTTTTTTTCTTCTTTTTCTTTAAATTTGTGGCCCACACTGAAAGACTGTTGAAGTTAACAATTTTATGCATGCCAACAACAGCATTTAGTCTCTAGAACCAAGTATTACTTTTAGTTTCATCATGAGTACCTTGCCACATATATTTTGTTGATTATTGCTGATGCTACAAGGTTGTATGGCCTAATGCTCCATGATGTTCTGTTTTTTCAGAAAATATTGTTGTGGATGATGCATGGTTAATATATTGAGTGCAGTTTTACTGCTTAATTTGTGGAACATGCACAGATACTAGTTCACTGGCTCTCCGTTTTAAGTTATTTATATTACGAGATTCCTGCCTCATTTACCTTGTAATAATTTATATGCCCTGCAGTTTTATCTCTGCAGCATTGTAATTTAATCCCATAGGTAATACAGAGAACAATGCTTATAACTTGTTAACGGCGACAATAGATTCTAATCCTAAAACAGCTGGAAGAGTTTGGGAAAATGAAGTTCACTACAAAACTTGTGTTAATAAGAAATGTTAATGATTTATTAATTCTGAAGATAAGTACCATGCTCATATTACTACTGAAAATTAAATGGCGTAATGTAGTTGGTCAGGTTAGTTTGATGATCTGATCAATAAAGTTCTAAGGTATTATAAGTTTTTCCTTGCAGTGAGTTGATACTGCATGTCATCGGCCTCCGTTTAGGATCAGTTGGGTTGTTCTGCATGGTCTTTCTATTCCTGCCAGTCGCGAGGGGTTCAGTTCTTCTTCGGCTTATCGACATTCCATTTGAGCATGCTACTAGATACCACGTTTGGCTTGGACATCTCACGATGGCTCTGTTTACATTGCATGGCTTATGCTATGTGATAGAGTGGTCCATGCAGGGGAAACTACTTGAACAAGTAAGTACAGAGTCAATGCCTTACCTGTTTTATTGTTTTGATTTATAAGAAACTGCAGTCTACTGACTAGTGAATACATGCTCGAAATGTTTCTTAAACATAGAGTAGACTTCTGGATATGGACAATGACTAGAATATGACTGAAAAGTAAAAACACTTTCAGAAGTTGTGGCTGACGGCAAAGTAGTTTGTTGTTAGTTGTTACTAGTGTTATACATCTAAAAAATTGTGATATGATTGAGTACCCATGGTACCCTCTTTCTAGATGGTAGAATGGAAGGAAATTGGAGTAGCAAACCTCCCTGGTGTGATCAGCTTGGCAGCTGGCCTACTTATGTGGGTGACCTCACTTCACCCAGTGAGGAAGAGGTTCTTTGAGCTGTTCTTCTACACCCACCAACTCTACGTCGTCTTCATTGTGTTCTTGGCGTTCCACGTCGGCGACTTCATCTTCAGCTTTTCAGCTGGGGCAGTCTTCCTCTTCATGCTCGACCGCTTCCTAAGGTTCTGGCAGTCAAGGGCCAAAGTTGACATCATTTCAGCTGCCTGCCGCCCATGCGGGACAGTGGAGCTAGTCTTCTCAAAACCAGCAAGTAAAGAGCTTATTTCCCTTGTAATGCTTCAATCACTGTTTGATTTCTGTTGTCGCTGTTTCTTTAACAATTGCTTCTTGTTCTACAGGTCTCCGCTACAATGCTCTCAGTTTCATCTTCATCCAAGTGCGCGAGTTGTCATTCTTGCAGTGGCATCCGTTCAGTGTATCTTCGAGTCCAATGGATGGGAGATACCACATGTCGGTTCTCATAAAAGTACTTGGTACATGGACTGAAAAGCTGAGGAGCATCATCACCGATGTACAGGAGCAGAACAGGGGCGACTCCGAGTTGCAATGCGGCCGCATAACAGCCTGCGTGGAAGGGCCGTATGGGCATGAATCACCCTACCACTTGATGTGAGTTTTCAGTTTGACCCAAATACTGCCTAGGTGCTAGTTGATTCCAATGCCATGGAGTAAATTTCAAGTTCATGACTTTTATCATGCATTCAGGTACGAGAATCTCATCCTCGTAGCAGGAGGCATCGGAATATCTCCGTTCCTGGCGATCTTGAGTGACATAATCCACAGGATCGAGGAGGGCAAGCAATGCATGCCCAAGAACGTGCTGGTGCTGTGGTCGGTCAAGAAGTCCAAGGAGCTTTCTCTCCTGACTGCTGTTGATGCACAGACCATCACTTCATCTGTCTCTGACAAGTTGCGTCTGGATATCCAGGCCTTTGTTACCCAAGAATCCTGGCCTCCATTGGTAAGTACTAGCACGCAGTCCAGTGCTCAAAGAATTCTGCTTTACTTTGTTTTATTTATCCACGACCCCGAAGAACTAGTCTCACTGTTCCATGGCGATGGCACCTGGCACTGCAGGAGGATGGCATCGTTGTGGACGACCAGAAAGCTCCCGGCATGTTCGTCAAGAACGGGACGACCATGTCCGGGCTGGTCGGCACCGGGGACAACTTCTGGGCGGCCATGTACTTCCTGGCGTCGACGCTGGGCTTCCTCCTGGCGTACGCCTTGGTGCAGGTGTACTACGTGAAGCCCCACCACGTGGTGGCGTGGTGGTACCTGGGCCTCCTGTTCATGCTCTGCATGGCCGCCGGCGTCGCCCTCCCCGGCGGCCTCGTCGTGCTCCTGTGGCACCTGGCCGAGAAGCGGAGGCTGGAGGACGAGAAGTGGGACGCCGCTTCCTCCCAGTCGTCGCCGCGCGCCGATCAGACGCCGCCTGGTGACGACGACGCGGCTCCCGGCGTCAGCCTCGCCGCCATGCGGACCACCCGGTACGGGTGCCGGCCAAACTTCCAAGGTAAGCTAACCTGAAACTGAACCAGCCTCACTGTGGCGACCGAGTGGTGGCCTGATGAGTGTTGCAGCGAGTTATGAACTGCTACCAGGTTTAACTTGTTTGTGGATTGCTTGGTTTTTTTTTTCAGAGGAGTTCGCGGCGTTCGCAGAGCGCGCTGGCGACGCGGCGGACGTGGGCGTGCTGGTGTGCGGGCCGCAGGGGCTCCAGACGAGCGTGGCGAGGGAGTGCAGGGCGCGGAACCTCCGGCGCGGCGCCGCCGCGGGGAAGAGCAGCAGCCGCGCCGTCTTCCATTTCAACAGCCACAGCTTCGACCTGTAATCGCTCGCGCGAGCATATATATACCGAGCGGTCAGTGTTTGGAGCACATACATAGCAGCCTTCACGAAGCCATGGAGAGGAAGTTCTGGTGCAGCCGTGGTCAACGTCAGATGCAAAATGCTCGGGCTGTACCGAAGTTTTTTTCCTTCAAGCACATACACGCATGTTGCGCAGTGCACAGTTGTTATACATACAAGCCGCTCCTGTAGTTATGCCGTACATCGCGTACATCGTACATCGCGTGTATATATTTGTAGATGATGATGATTACAAAAGTTAATTGTGCCAGGATGTGTATCTGTATGTGTAGCGCGTATTCATGCAATGCAATGGATCGGCCGGAACACAGAGGTTAAGGTAAAAAGGAATTTGAGACTTTTTTTTTGAGATCAAGGAGTTTGAGACTTTGAGTACATGACGTCCTGTGATGTACATACCCCTGCGTGTCGACCTTAGGCTGTGTTTAGTTGCTGGAAAAACGTATTATTTTACGAAAAGTTATCCATTTAGAGAACCGTGTGAGTTCATTTCTATTTATATGCACGTTTCATAAAAAACAGTATTTTTTCGTATTTTCTATCACTTTTTCTCAATCTAAACACGCTCTTAGAGCATCTCCAAGAGCTCATGTATATGAACTTCCTTTGGCTAAAAAAAAGAAAAGAATTAAAAAAAACTACATCCAACAGCTCTTCTATCTACTTTGCTATAAATCGAGGATTGTTATCCTACCGTCCTCGCTTGCTATTTTTGCCTAACGCTGCCCGTTTGCTATAAAGGCCACGTTTTAGCGTGTCTCTTGGATTAGGCCATTGAATTAGAGAGTATTTCTATTTTATAAAGTGGTACAATTCTCATATTTAACAAACAAAATACAAGAGCTCTTGGAGATAGAGCGAAAAAATGTTAATCAGAACAACCCACCAATAAATACGGCCCGGCCCATCTTCAAACCTGAGAGACGCAAAGTACATACCCCCACCCCCACTCTCCAACTTCCCCCCACCCAATTCTGAATTTCTAATCCTCTCCGCCCCCAATACTCTCCCACCACCGCCGCCCCTTCGCCGCCGACTCGGCCTCACACGCCGGAACCCTAGCCGCCTCGCCTCGGCCACCGCCGCCGCTCCGTCTCGGGCGGTAGTGGCGCGGCCGAGCGGACGCGATGGACGACTCCGGCTCGCCCCCCATCTTCCCCAACGTGCGCACCCCCGAGGACGTCTTCAGGGATTTCCGCGGCCGCCGCGCCGGCATCATCAAGGCTCTCACCACCGGTATGACCCCTTCCTATCTCGTTCCCGCGGTGGGTTTCGCATTCTGGATTTTGGTGTGAGATTCGTCGCTCACGGTTTCGTTTGCTTGGCCCTTTTTTTTCGTGGTGCGCAGATGTGGAGAACTTCTACAAGTTGTGCGACCCAGGTGAGGATTCTTGCTTGCTTCTGCATTCCTGTTTCCGCCGGATGCGGTTGTTGCGCGACGCCGTGGTTTTCTGCTGTTCAACTGCTTGGTGTCGTTCGTTTAGTTATTATATTAGATTGGATTCGATTGCTCTCGTGGTGCTACCGCGCTAGATGTGGTTCCAGTGCACCTTGTTGTGGTGGCATTGATTTATGTGGTGTTTGCTTATAATCCATTACTGATGCAAAGTTCTGTGTCGCGGGTGGAGTCGAATTGCTAGTTAGGTCAACTTTAGTATAGACATGGAGTTTGGCTACTTGTAGGCAGCAATGAAGGTTTGCATTCGTTATCCGATTTT
This sequence comes from Urochloa ruziziensis, assembly GCA_015476505.1. NCBI lineage: Eukaryota > Viridiplantae > Streptophyta > Magnoliopsida > Poales > Poaceae > Urochloa > Urochloa ruziziensis. The sequence goes on along the minus strand of CM027125.1, from coordinate 36,725,430 downwards.
TGCGCATCCATAATCTAAGTTAGAGGCTTCTAGCGAGGCATTTCAGTTGCATTTGAGCAAACTAAAATGAGTTAGTGTGAACAAAAAAGAAAAGTCGGCGACCAGTTGTGACCACAAGCTTAATAGAATGCACAGGCCCTACGTTGCACCGATACGGGACACGGATACGGCGATACGGATACTGGCGATATGGAGTTTTGGCAAAAACCAGGATACGCCGATACGGCATATATATAAATATATATTTATATATAATTATACATGAAAAATCATGCTGACCAACTCAACATATAGATAATTAGAGATGAATAGCTAAGATAGAATAGTACTTAACGAGGTTCCAAGTTCCGGTGCATAAGAAAGATTAAGTTCCAACAGTGCAATAATATAAAAGGATACAAGCCACATGGCCAAATTTTCAGCTACAGATAAGATTTGAAGTGATTTGTTATGGGCTGCCCAGTATCGAGAAGGTATCGATAAGAATCAAAAAGGTATCGGGATTAATTTTATTTATTTTTTACTGCAGTCACCGATACTCGCCCGATACCGTATCGACGCCGTATCGGGGGGTATCGGTATCGGATACGTATCCGATACCGGTGCGTCACTTTGGTGAAGTATCGGTGTAACGTAGGCGGCTTGCAGCAAGATACACTGTTGTTCTATTGGCTCTGGCAGTATATGCTTGCTTGTTTAATTTAATTATGATCAACCTACTACTGCTGAATTACGCATTGCAAGTTCATTTTGTGCTATGGGCAGTGTCTCTTTCATAGCCGTAATGCTGATGTAAAGTGGTCTTCATTTTTGCCAGAGAAGGAAAACCTGTGCCTCTATGGACTATCCAATGAAACCTGGGAGGTGACCCTTCCAGCTGAGGAAGTTCCTCCTGAACTTCCAGAGCCAGCACTGGGAATAAACTTTGCTCGTGATGGAATGGCTGAGAAAGATTGGCTCATGCTGGTTGCTGCACACAGCGATGCGTGGTTAATTGCTGTGGCATTTTACTTCGGGGCCCGCTTTGGATTTGATAAAGATGCCAGGTCTGTTTATAGATTTCATCGCAGTGTCTTTATTTTCTATTTTTAATGTTCACCTCAAGTAGACTATTTCCATGTGTCCCATATGACTGTTTTATAGAATGCTTATGTTGTTTGCTACTGTACAACACTTCTCTGGCTATCATTCAGAAACGATGTTGTATACTAGCGTCTGTTGGTTTCAGTTTCATTGTATTAGATCTTGTGAGCCTAGGCTTCTATGGCATTGCCAATAGGAAAGGCTATTTGGGTTTCCCCACCAATATAACTCTAGTAACCATAAACTGTCAATCTATTCATCGTGCACAATAGTTTATTCCCGAAAGATAAATCAGGAGGCAAATGTAAACAATAAGCAGGCATGAAAGTACATATCCATATGATTCTGTACTAGGACACGTGTGCACAGATCTATCTATAAAAGAACACACGAGATGAAGGCATCACTGCCATCAACTTAATTCTTGCTTAGCCGTAAAGAGTTGGGACTACCTTTTCAGTTTGTTTGTTTTTCTCCATTTTCCAAAGTCCAAGTGCCAATACTAGATTCTTGTTTTATTTGCTTGATCACGTTTAAAATTATTGCTTGTGAAGAAAACCTACTTTATGAGGTAGTACGTTGTTGTATTTGCTAAAAGTTACTGGTTATTTGGAAATCTATGTTGGCCATTAAGTGTCATTTGATTTGATTTGCAGGAGACGGCTCTTTACAATGATCAGTAATCTTCCCACTGTATATGAAGCTGTGACAGGAAGTGGGAAGAAGCAATCAAAACCCCCCACCAGCAATGGCAAAAGCAAGTCGGGCACTAAAGTAAGCACACATGCTCACCGTCTCAAATGCATTTTTTCTTGCTCATATAATTCATACTGGTTTATGACAATTCATTCATTTTCCCTTCCAACTACAGCCATCCAAGAAACCCAATTCAAACAGCAAGCCAGTGAAGCAGTCCCTGCCAAAGCAGGAGGAACAAACCATCAAAGAAGAGGGCGGTTACAAGTGCGGCATGTGTGGAGGGAGCTATTATGAAAATGGTGAACTCTGGATAGGCTGTGACTCTTGTCCGAACTGGTACCATGGTGATTGTGTCGGCGTCACTCCCGCTAAAGCAGAGCACATCAAGAAGTACAGGTGCCCCTCTTGCAGCAACAAGAGGAGCAGAGAGTGAGCGTGGGACGCTCCTGGCTGATGCCTGTAGTTAGGGTTCGTAGGGCTTGAGCCGGGGGTTTCTTGCTTCCTGCTATTTCGGCAGCGCCAGACCGCCAGTGGCCCCCGGCAGTTGTATTAGTTTCATCTGAACATTGGACGTAGTTGTTAGCACTGTAGTGATCGCTGCTGCTCTCCAAGTGCACTAGACGTGTTATGTTAATGGATTGTCAACACTCTCCTTGAGAGTAACGGAGTGGTTTCTTAGTGGGTAATGACCCATTTCTTGCGTGCCGCTGTGATCCTGTGTTAACGAGGTGTCTTTCTTTTCAGAAGCCATATGCTTCTCATTTTACCTGGAAATGTCGTGGTTCCTTAGTGGGTAATAACGACCCATTCCTCCGTGCTTTCCTTCAGAAGTCATGCTTCTCATTTTACCTGGAAATGTTTTCATGTAATCAGTATACACGTTTTCGATACTTCAGATGGTACAGCTCTTGGTTGCAGGAAGCCAGGAAGTAGTGATTGGGTTACCTGATAGCAGTGGAGTAGATTCGGGAATAGTGATACGTGCCCTACTGCATTATGCTGAAACATTCGAGGGATAGACAAAAGAGCTGCAATGTACTTTTATGAGGAAAAATGTCTAATGATTTCGGGAATAGTGATACGTGCCCTACTGCAATATGCTGAAACATTCGAGGGATGGACAAAAGAGCTGCAATGTACATCATGTGCTTGCAAAGAGGATAAGATGCACTAGCGCTTACTTGTATCCTAACAAGGCTCTTAATATCGGTCCCTAATGATGTGACTATTCTTTTTGAGCCCTCATGCATAAGGGCCACATAGGGGAAAAAGGTCTAAAACCAAAATTAAGATTAAAACGTACGGTGCCCAACACTAACAAGATCCATGTCTCTTATTTTTCAGTCGCGCACGTATGCATATCTATCCCTACGCGAGGCAGAGCTTTCTGAATTTCTGATTCTCTGAACACGCGAAAAAAAAAACAACCCCGCTCATCGGACGGCTCCATCCACAACCGCAGAAAAGATCTTGACCGTACACTAGTGATATTTTTATTTTTTTTATGCATCCAGGCCCCCAGGCACAGAACCTCCTCTCCGCCCCCGTTCTTCCCTAGCCGCCGCCGCAGGCCCGCAGCCCATCGGCGTGCGGCCGCTCCAGCCGCACATCCGGCCTGCAGCACGCGCCCACCCCAGTACGCTGGTGTCCACGCGCCAAGCGGCGGCAGAGCGCGACCCTCGCGTGCCCGAATCTGAAGCCTCCGGGCTCGAGCTCGTCGGCGCCGACGGGGCCGGAGGAATGGCGTGGCGGATGCTGCGGAGGAAGGTAAGGAGGAGCTTACAGCTGAGGGCGTACTCTTAATCCGTCCGATACCCCCGATTTTTCCAGCACTAGGCTTTGCAGCGGAAGTATTGACGTCTGGGTATTGCAGGAGTTCCACACGGGCCTTTTGAATTTGGCGTTCCGTGCAGGTCATGGGGGTCAGAAGCATTTCTCCAATGGGGCAATTGGAAAGCTGGCACGTAAGTTGATCGTAGTCTTGCTCCCACTGTCGAGTTTAAGAGTAAACCTCTCATAAAGTGATGGATTGGGGTTACATCTGTTTTGTGCTTACGGAATGCAGAGCTCTACCGCAGTGATAAGCCCACACATGCTGCTAGTCGCGTGCCCTCTTACCATTTCACTATCAGGTATGTTTATTCGCGTGATTTACATTGCCGCACTTACATTTTCTGCAAATATAGACAAGACCTACCTGGCTGAAGTATCCAGCATAAGTGTTACAAATAGTTGTTGGATTCTATCAGAGGTTGACGAAATTATTTTTAGATCCTATCAGAAATTGTGTCTCGATGAAACTTACTTGAACATTACTGTCGATCTTCCAAACTTCTGAGCTATGGTTGCAACTTCTGCATGGCACAATCTGCAGCCCATCTTATTTGACATAATGTGACTACAGATTAAGAAACCAAGCATACAGATCTATGTTCTGTAAATGGCTTTATGCCTATGCCATATTTGTGACATGTATACTGAGGTGCCATTCGACACATTTGTATGTGACTAGTGATACCTCAATTGTTGTTAGACAAGATGTGAACACCACACTTCTTAATACTGAATACATGATGATAGTACATCATATTTAGTTTTATGACTGATTCTTAAAAGCCATATATGTGACCGATGAGCACATGTATGTGAACTTTTGATTTCTTAGATCTGTATCATTGAGTGGGAGCTACAAAGTGAAGATTGTTGGGTGGGTTGAAGTTAACATCCCACTAAAGAGAAAGCTTGTAGGTAGATTTGAATTTTGATGCACGGACCACAGTGACATGATTCTGGATTGTTTTCTTCTTCATGAATATGGTGCTGGAGTCTATTTTGAGCTGGTTTACATGGCATACTTTATTAAACTTGAGTACTCCTTTTGTCCTTTGATGGCCGACTTTTTAGTTTATGATATATGGTACTGTTCTGAGTTAACATATGTGGATCACAATGATTAGCATTATGAACTAAACAATTTGTTCGCCTTGGTGTAGTCACAGAAACTTCATAACTGCTAATTCAGATTTCTCATGTTTCCTGTTCTCTTGTTCTTTATTCCTTGTGTCAATTATGTCTTTCCTTTCTGAAACAATTCATGTTGTACAATTGTTGAGCATTGGAGTTTAAGCATCATTTTAGTTCGTTTCTTGTTACTATTACTTTCATCTTGATTTCAGGCTTTATATGTAAGGTGACTATACCATCTTCTTTATAGGAATTTCCATGCAGGTGTTTATATGTTAGCATGGAGTCGGAACAAGGAGGATATTATTGGGCTGAAAGCTCCTAAAAAGGAAAAGCGAGTGAAGAGAGAAAATAGAACACAACCTCCTGTAGAAGCACGTTATGTTGCACCAAAACCCAAGATTACTACCAAATCACCCGACAGAACTGTTGATATTTTTGATGGGATGACGTTGCTTGACCTCTCTAAACGAACCGGTGCATATATTAGTACACTTCAAGGAATACTTGCAGATCTTGGTGAAAAGGTTGAATCAGAGTTTGACTCTATCAGCATAGATCTTGCTGAGTTGGTTGCTATGGTATGTTTTAATTACTCTCTTCATATTACATAAACTGGTACTGTCCTTTCCATTAAGTTGCCTGAGCCCTAAAGCATTCTAGAAATGAGCTACGGATATATTTCTTCACTCCTAATTCATTATATACTGCGAGCCTATTGCAACTCAGTGAGATGATAAGAGAGATGGTTTTATTGCATTCTTTGACATGCAAATGCTCAGAAGTTTTTTATCATCTTAAAGTCTGGTATCTTTCTGATGCCTTTATTACTTTTATCACAAAAATTTGCTCCCTTGAGCAAACTTGGTTCTTCTTTTCAAGTGCAGATTGATCCGTAGCATGGATTATACCCTTCCCCTGCATTCTATCATAATCTATTGCATCTGCTTTAGCTTACTTACACTATTAGGAGGCGTGTTCTTTCCGATGATAGAAAATGTGTAAAACTGCAGACTAGCAGTGGTATATTCCACGACCCAACAGTAGCAAAATTAAGTATGCCTTACTACTGGGTTGATAAATTTTTGTCTGAACAGATGCATTCTTGGTTTGAATTTAAGTAGCATAGCTTCAATTTTCTTGCATTTTCATAGAAAGCTTTACCATCATAAAATGTTTCTTATAATAAGAGTCCATTTTTTCCTGCTTCTTCCTCAGGAACTTGGTGTTAATACCAGAAGAATGCACACTGGTGAAGGCACGAATGAACCACGTCCTGCTGTTGTAACGGTAATGGGCCATGTTGACCATGGTAAAACATCGCTTTTGGATGCTCTCCGGCAAACATCTGTTGCAGCCAAGGAAGCTGGTGGTATCACTCAGCATATAGGTGCCTTTGTTGTTGAGATGGCATCAGGAGCAGCTATCACATTTCTTGATACTCCAGGACATGCTGCCTTTAGTGCTATGCGGGCTAGAGGTGCTGCTGTTACAGATATTGTAGTCCTTGTGGTGGCAGCAGATGATGGTGTTATGCCTCAGACACTTGAAGCTATGTCTCATGCAAAAGCAGCAAATGTTCCTGTTGTAGTTGCCATTAACAAATGTGATAAATCTGGAGCTGATCCCGAGAGGGTCAGAATTCAACTTGGTTCAGAAGGCTTGCTTTTGGAGGATATGGGTGGGGATGTGCAGGTTGTTGAAATCTCTGCTGTAGCAAAATCTGGTTTGGATAAATTGGAAGAGGCTTTGCTCCTTCAAGCTGAGATGATGGACCTGAAAGCTAGAATAGATGGCCCTGCTCAAGCTTTTGTGGTGGAGGCAAGGGTGGACAGGGGTAGGGGTCCACTGGCGACTGCTATAGTCAAGTATGGCACATTAACTAGTGGGCAACACATTGTCGTGGGAGCAGAGTGGGGAAGGATTAGATCTCTTAGAGACACAGCAGGGAATATTACAGAGTCTGCAAAACCTGCAATGCCTGTTGAGATTGAGGGGCTAAGGGGCCTTCCAATGGCTGGGGATGATGTCGTTGTTGTTGATTCAGAGGAAAGGGCACGAATGCTTAGCCAAGGGCGGAAGAAGAAGCAGGAGAAAGATAGACTTCGAAAGATTGATGAAAGCATGGCAGATGAGCTAGAAATTACAGAAGAGACTCCTGAAAGAGTAGAAATGCCTATTATTGTCAAAGCTGACGTACAAGGCAGTGTTCAAGCTGTTACAGATGCCTTAAGGAGTCTTAATAGCGCGCAGGTATTTTTTCATGCAGATTCGATGCTTATTTCTCTTCTAAAAATACTCAGACAATGACAACATGCAATTTAAGTTTATTTGACTCCGAGTGCCAATTGTGAATCTCTTGGTGGACAGTTTTGTTTTTACATCACACCATCCTTTTTCTGCAAGTTAATGCATAGTCTCTGCAGGTTTTTGTGAATGTTGTTCATGTCGGTGTTGGCCCAATTAGTCAGCATGACATTGATCTGGCACAAGCATGCGGAGCATATATAGTTGGTTTCAACATTCGCAGTCCACCTATTTCTATCACTCAAGCAGCAGCGAGAGCCAACATAAAGGTACCATGTTGATGAATCATTATCTCTCTAATGTCAGTATTGATTGTGGTGCTTTTAGTAACCTTTGCTTTGTTTCTACGAGTTTGATGCTATAATTGCATTTCAGTGCATCTCTGGATAAATGTTCAGCTTTGGAAACATTTGGTTCTGTGCATAGATGCTAGAATGTAGATTATACATGCTCTGTTTTACTTTCGCCAAACCTAGAGAACCTTATATTGTTTAGGTGCTGTGGGAATCATTCGGGAGGATGGCATCATTGTTATTTACCTCCGAGAGGAATGAGGATACTTACCATTGAGTTAATTGGATTGAAATGCAGTCTGTAGATTCAAAATTCAAGTATATTAATACAGATGTCGGTACCTTTTTTGGGATATTAAGGTTTTTTTGTAGGATCTGTTCTCTGGTCATGTTTTTTGCTTTTTCTTGTTTCAGCGTTTCATGTTTGTGTTCCTGTACAGTGCGTGTGTTTGTGTGTGAGTTCTTGTTTTGTTCTTGTACTTGGTCATTCTTGCCTTCTTCTACCTTAATGAAATGTCGCGCAGCTCTCTTGCGTAGTTCGAGACAAAAAAATTAATACAGATGTAAACATTCTGAATGTAGAATAACATTTTCCCCTTTTTGGTAATTGGTATGCAAGTTGATAGCTGTGCCTTTCTTTATACTTCATGACAGAAACTGACTTTGGGCCCCTGTTTAGTTCGTTTGGGTAAAGTTTTTTGAAATGAAATCTTTTTACATTTGAAGTATTAAACATAGACTAATCACAAAACTAATTACAGAATCGCTTGTAAACTACGAGACGATTTTATTAAGGACTAATTAATCCGTTATACATGTTTACTGTAGCATTTTATTTTCTAATCCACGGACTAATTAGGCTCAAAAGACTCATCTCGCAATTTACAGGCAATTTGTGAAATGTGATTTTTTCGACTACATTTAATACGCCATGCATGTGTTCAAAGATTGATGTGTAAAGTTTTTGACGGGGAACCAAACAGAGCCTTTATTTCATGGCATCTGATCTTAGTTCTTATGAAGATTACTCTCTGGATTGGAACAGTAGCCTGAGCTTTCAGATCTGCTTGCTTCTTCCACTGCTTCAGCATCTCATACATTTTTTTTTCCCAACATTAATTGGAGTCTTCCCCAGAAAACATGGCCATTTTTTAAATAGTATCATACCACAGAAACTTTTTCTGTGTTGTAGTATTGCAATTCTGGTTATGGATTGTTGATCACAGCACGTGTTGTTGCTTCGAGTGTTGTGATTTGGGACCTAGTCTGTTAGTATAGATGTATCTCCACTTGCCAAAGTATCAATGACGACTTTACACTTTAATGTTGTTCCATGAAGTCGTTTGCTAATTTTGCAATTCTTTAGGTTTTGCTGCACAAGGTTATCTATCATCTTCTTGAGGAAATGGGAAGGGCCATTGTAGAGAAGGCACCAGGTACCGCTGAAACCCAGGTTTCAGGGGAGGCTGAGGTTCTGAACATATTTGAGCTGAAAGGGCGCAGCAAATCAAAAGGACCAGATATAAAAATTGCTGGCTGCCGTATAACTGATGGCCACTTTAGCAAATCCGGAACCATGAGGCTGTTGAGGAGCGGAGATGTTGTCTTCGAGGGTCCCTGTGCGTCTCTGAAGCGGGAGAAGCAGGATGCAGAAAAAATAGAAAAGGGTAACGACTGTGGACTGGTGATTCAGGATTGTGATGATTTCCAGGTTGGGGATGTCATACAGTGCTTGGAGGAGGTGATTAGGAAGCCCAAATTCGTCTCAACGCAGAGTGGCTCGGTTCGGATTGAATGCTAATATAGTAATTGTCTGCAGCTGACGTTGTTCCGTCTTCTATTAATTCAGCCAGTTGTGCTGAACTGACCAAGGTTTTTGAGTGTAACAAGGTTTTGTTCGCTAGCGACTTGTTGCAACTGTGATCAACACACATTCTGATATGAACTAGGACAATTATTTCATTCAGGAGCTTAATTTTATAGCCTTTCGAGTCGTGCCTACCTGAGAAGGATCAGTGGGTTGTATATTCCTTTTCATTCATCCAAACCATGTCGCAGGAGGAAAGGAAATTTTTTTGCTATTGTAATTGCCCCACTATTGGACCCCGTGCTGTGCTGAGTCAAACTGAAGCTTTCTATGGTATACAGTACTGAAATTTGAAGCTGCGTCTATGTATAAGGTGAATACCGTAAGGCTATGTTCGGCAGCCGTGTATCTGTTCCAGAGAGTATTTCATTCCCAGCTGGTATTGGGTTAATCCCCCGGTTTCACCTAATACCTTGGGATTTAATTCACTTCTAATACCTGCCTTCTTTTGCTTATTCGGTTAACCCCTGGATTGAAAGGGTACGGGTACGACACCAACTGAACTGATGCATTGAAGCATACGAGTCATCTTGCAGTCATCTTGTACATAGCGTACAAAAAACATACGTAGTACTGCTTAGTATCCAAAATAGTAAAAGGAATGCTACTGATGCATTGAAGCATACGAGTCGTCTTGTACATAGCGTACAAAAAACATACTACTTAGTATCCAAAATAGTAAAAGGAATGCTACAGATTTTAAAAATTAGTGGCTCTAGAATGACACTTCAGCAGATCACTTTGGCCTAATAAATAACAAAGAAATAAAAAGAAAACATCCTCAACACGTCAGAACGCACTTCGGCACGGCAGATCACAAGTCCAGAAGTTGTTTTAGTCTTGTAAGCTAGCCTTTTCTTTACCTGAAGTGAAAAGGAGAAATTGAAAAAAAAAATACACATTAGATCCAAGGGGGAAAAAAAACATGAGCCTGTAGACAAAGATAAGATGTTGCAACTGAAATTTCATTCCGAAGTTACTCTTGGCACTATGTCATGAATATTACATGTAAATAAGATTCAGCCATGATTGTTAATCAACCAAACAAGTATTATAACAGAGATTTCTAAGATTATACTTTAGGATCAGGCGAAAGGGCCTCTAGCTGACTTGGTTAGATGGCCTCAGTAGCACTCCTCAGGTTCTGGGTTCGACTCCTCGTGGGAGCGAATTTCAGGCTGAGGTTAAAAAAATTCCCTCGTCTGTCGCCATAACCAAAGCACAGGTCAAGGCCCGGCCCAGGTCGTATCTGTGGTTGGCTTGGGCTCTCCTACCTGGGGGTAGTTGCAGAAGCCGTCAGCCCAGTGGTTGTCTCACAAGGGCTACGGGCCCCTGTGTAAGGGTGGGGCAGAGGTTCGGGGGTTTTCTCGACCTGCGTGAGAAGGTCTTCTCTCTTAGCAAAATGCCCGGGGGCTGTCTTACCCCCCGCAGGTCGAGTTTTTTTTTACTTTAGGATCAGATTTCATCGCTCAAATGTCTCTAGTCCAACTAGAAACTAGCACCCAAGATGTTATCTGTCCAACTAGCAACTAGCAATGTTATCTGTCCAACTAGAATATGGCATCAAGATATCAACACATTCATGGCTCAATCGTGAATGGAGTGCTGTAGATTTAAGAAAATTAATGGTCCCAGGACGACACTTCGGTAGATCACACATGGTTGATTCAAAAACGTGCATTGTACATCATAGCCACCACTCCCCTGACCTACGCCCATCAATCTTGCAATTTAATCTTGTTGTAGAGGTTGCTAATAGCAGTTTCAATTTTCAGTCTGGGCAAGATAAATCTCAGAGACAACCACATGAATCAATAACTTACATGACACTATAAGTCTAGAACTGAACTAACAGATCACCGTTTCTTGGCCAAATACAAGTGTTTCATCAGAGGAGAGCACGACTCCGAAGTCTGAACAAAGCGGCAGGCATCATGCATCAGTTTCGGCTCCTGCGATGTGTGTGTATGGTTGTATGCAACAGCGATGCGCGGCGGCATGGCTGTCCGATTTATGCGGCCATCCGGCACGCCTCGGCAGGGACGCGTGGGCTGCCACCTCCGCGTGAGGCCGCGGCTATCGCGGGCAAGAAATCCAAACCCTAGGACACTGACACGGGAGAGGAGAAGCGAAGGAAGGGAAGAACGAGCTCACAGGAAAAGGTCCCCGACGAAGAGGGCGGCCGGCGGCGGAAGGAGCCTTGCGCCGTCGTCGTTGCCGCCGATGAGTCGCGCCGCTGCCCTCGCCCCCAACACCCGCGCAGCTCGAGCGCCGTCTCGTCGGGATGAGATCCACGACGGTTGACTCGTGGGTCGAATACCGGGCGAGGTCAAGTGGATTTTACAGGTGTTGGGCCGGGGGATAGAAAACACGAGTGGGCTAAACGAACACACATTCTATGGCGGGCCGGGATTGAATACGCGCCGGGGTAAACCACGTGGATCGGGCCACAGTACCGGCCGATACCGGGCTAAACGAACAAGGCCTAACGGTGTTGGAGTAAATTTAATGTTTGATTATTGCCGTTTCATTTGTTTTGCTTCAAAAAAATTCCGTTTCATTTGTTTTGCTTGAACAAGGTTTCCCCTTTCATCTGTTACTATCATTCGAAAAAGCTAATTTATGGGTGACCTGAAATGTTTTTTTTTCTAAGAAAGGCATACGGCGTGAGTATTCGCGTTTGCGTCGGATGTTTGTGGTATGTGTATATGTCCGTAAACTTTCAGCTGCAGAACTGGGTGACGGATGCTTTCATCACTTCAGATTCAGAAAGAATATTTCTTTTCCAGCAGTTCCTACATGAACACAAATGCACAATTCAGATTTCTAGATCACTGAGCGACTGCAACCGTTCTAGCCTGCTCCAGGATCCTGACCAGCGGCTTGCTGCTGCACCTCCGCCCTTCGTCCAACGGCGTGTTCCCCCACCTGTGCACATCTCATTCAGTTTCATTTCATTTCAACAGATTCCTACCGGAATCACATGATTTTCCTCTGAAATTCTTGCCAAAATCCTTGTGAAATCCATGCGTACCTGTCTTTGGCCTGAACGTCTGCTCCGAAGTCTATGAGCATGCCGGCGACGAGGTGCAGGCCCAAGGCGGCGGCGATGTGGAGCGGCGTCCTCTGGTCGTAGTTCTTGCAGTTGGGGTCGACGCCGTAGCTGAGGAGACGCCTCAGCAGGTCGATCTTGCCGTCCGTGACGACCCTGCACAGGTACCCTCCGGCATCCTCTAGGTTCAGGGCTGCACCGTGCTTCGCTAGGAGGGAGGTGACCCTGTCGTGCCCTGATCTCAGTGCTAGCAGCAACGGCGAATTCCCAAACTTATCTGCAGTTTTAGAGATGGTTGATCTGTCGTAAGAGAGAAGCATAAAATTGTTGTTTTAAGTATTTGTGTTTGCCTTGGATAGATTTCTTGCATACCGATGCTGTTGACGTTTGCTCCTCTCTGAATCAGGAACCTGACGATATCTTCGTATCCTCTTAACGCGGCCACATGCTGTAGTAACGTAAAGATCAGGAGAGAGTTTTCAAAATTGCAGATTTTTTTTCACATGGTTCTATCAAAATTGGAGGTTATTTAAAATGTGCTATTTCAACTTTTTCAGAAAAATGTGCTTCATGTTGCATTTATTTCAGTAAAAATAATATTCTGCAGTCTGAATAACAATCACTTTATGAGAGAGCTTGCATACCAGTGCGGTCCTTCCATCGTAATCGGGTTTACTAGGATCTGCTCCTGCACTGATCAAGCCCTTCAAACGGAACAAATCTCCATGGTAAGCAGCATTGTTCACTCCTAGGACAAGTTCTGCTTCTTGCCTTGATATCAGGTATGTGATATCTGATTCCAGCTGCTTCCCTTTGGATTCAGTTTTTCTTCCCTGCAGAAATAGAAAAGATTTGTAGCTAAGTTTTGGCCCGGACTGCAAATACATGATTCTGTTGTTAACATGTTACCTTCAGTAGGTTGCTCAAGATCTGACGGCTGTCCTTGAAGTAAATTTGCAGGATGCTAGTCAGGGACTGCTTGTCAATTCTCAAGACACTGCAAAGCTCACAGACCCTGATTGTGTATGGCTGTGGAACGTTGCAGACTACAGCGACATCACCGACGATGTCGTAAGGCAAGAGCTCTGAGATTATCTCCTCTGATCCACCTTCTCCAGTGGCCACCTCTTCCTGTGACAGTAATAATTGGATGATTAAAGGTTAGTCATACTGCTGACTTCTGTTTTCTCATAATTCATGTATTTTTTGCCTCAAAAAATGAATAAAGATTAAAGAATCATGGTTATAAAATTGTTACCCGCAAAAATAAAATAAAATTGTTACTGAAAATTAATACCAGGCATCCGTGTACGACGATATAAATTTGATCCACCACAGTGCCTTGCTCTAAGATAACCTCCCCAGGGAGGAAGAATTCTTCATGCAATTTTACCACCTGAAATTATCAATGGAAAATTTTGAATGAATACTATGTGTCTATGTTGGCACTAACTATATTTGCTAGTGAGAGAAAAATGAATCCAACAAAATCTTACAATCTGGCTCAGGAAGTCCTCTGAACATCCTTTGAACAGGTGCACTTTTGAAACCATGTCGAGGTACAGTGTCTGGGACATCTGCAAAACACAACCAAGGCTCATCATACTGATCTGAACACACAACAAACTAAAATTCAGCTGGAGAAGATCGGATACTACCTTGGATCGAACCGCAACCGGGATGTCGTCGACGACTCTGTCCCTGGTGTAGCTGCTCTCGTACTGCAGCAGCAGATGATCCTTCACCTGATTCCTGGTGTCGGCGCCCAGCTTGTTCCTGTTCATGTACCTGATGAGGTCGGCCATCTTGTCCCTGAACCTCTCCGTCTTCGATCCCTTCACGATGAGCGCAGTCATGTTGCCGATCAGGTACGCGCTGAGGAGGATGCTGAAGGAGATGTACACCACCGTGAAGGCCATCTCCCTCGGGTTCACCGCATGGATGTCGCCGTAACCTGAAATGCTCTTGCACGATCATCAGAAACTGCAGGTTCAGTTGATCAGAAAACTGCAGGTTCAGAAGAAACTGCGTACCGACTGTGGCCATGGTGACGATGGCGAGGTACAGCGAGGTGACGTAGCGTGTGAGCAGGTCGATCTCCCTGAAGTTGATGTACCTGGTGTCCCCCAGCGCCAGGCTGCCGATCCAGGTGCCCCCCTCGCGCGCCGGCGGCAGCGTGGTGGCGAGGTAGTAGAAGACGCAGGCGGCGGTGTGCGTGAAGTAGAGCTCGACGGTGATGAGCTTCACGATCCGCGTGAAGAGGTAGCTGATGCGGATGTCCTTCTCCATCCTCTTGAAGAAGGCCATGATCTTCCGTGCCCTGTACAGCCGCAGCCAAACCAGGCACCTCACCATCTCTGTTCTTCCCGTGGCCTAAAAACGATAGATACAAAGGAACAATCAGTCTTGTGGTGATTCTCTCCGACGCGCAATGGTGATTGCAGTTTCAGGGATTGAGATGTGATCACCTTGTAGATGTAATCCCAAGGGAAGCAGCCTAGGACGTCAAGAGCGAAGCTTCCTTTGATGTAGCTGCAACGGCATTAGAAATTCAGAGACACTGTCAGAAAGAGATGCATGTTGCTAGGTTCTTGCAAATTTTGAGAGAGGTTCAGGCCAGAGCAGATGTCGGCTTTAATTTACCGCAGCGCGATCTTGCGCTTGTCGTAGACCATCCGGTAGGTGTGGGCGTCCCTGTAGGCGAGGAAGAAGTGGACGGCGACGTCGGCGAGGAAGACGAGCTGCACGCACTCGAGGTCGAGCAGGTGGTCCGGGAGGCCCCGGAAGAAGCCGAACTCGAAGGGGGTGTAGAAGGTGGAGTAGATGGACCACACGAACATCGCGTTCGACCAGATCCTGTACCACCTGCAGCAGATGTATAGATCAGGCGACAAATCAAGAACATTGGCTTGGCATCATTGGGCTACATCTGAAAATGAAACGGAAATGGTCTTTCAAAAAAAAAGAAAAGAAACAGAAATGGTGCGAAGCTACCCTGCATGATTCCTGTCTTAATCAGTAAATCTAATTCCATGCAGAAGTTCTCTTATTGGCTGCTAAGTGCTAAGTAGTATCACTCTCAATACCTCATAAACGCCACACGTGGAAAGACTAACTTTTGCATGAAACGGTAGCTTCTAGCTTCATTTGTATTCAGCCAAATTTACAGCATATTCAGCCAGCATGAGATCCAAATTTAGTTACCTTCCATTAGGGTGTATGATGAAGCTGCCATAGCAGCTCTGTGGAAGCCTCAGGGCGCTGCCGCTGTGCCAGCTGCTCCTCCTCGACTTGAGCTCCCTCGCAAACAGGGAGAGCCTGCTCCCCAAGGAGCCATGCAAGGTCTCAGCATCATCTATCTCGTTCAGCTCATACTCTTCAGACACCTCTCTCTCCATGCTTCTTCTTCTTATCTCTCTAGCTTTGCTCTCTATCTCTACCTTCTTACCACTTTCGCGTTCCTCCGTGCAGTGCCATGCAAGTCCAGAATGCCACACACACACACGTTATATATATATGCAACGTCGGCCGTGGCGTCAATGTGGCCCTGCCACTTGTGGTTGTTGCGCCAAGGAGCAATTGGCAGTTGGGCGCTGGCTGCACAGGCAGACGCCACTAGCCATTGGCGTTCGGCAAAATGTTTGTTGGGTGCTGGGGCTCATCTGGGGATGGCATGCATGGACGGGAGACTCCCCAGTTGCAGCACATGTTGTCATCTCGTCATCTCATCTCCCTACCTTTAAAACTCTTAAAAACTTCAGGACTCTGCAGCGCATGGCATGGCGCACTAGCCTTTCCTGCTCAATGGAGCAAACCGGCCGGCGCCTTTTTCGTCCTCCGTGCGGCTTCAGCTTGCTGTTTTTGTTCCCAGTTTCCACGGCGTGCTGACATGGATGATCATTTTAAAAACTACCTTGTTCTTGACCAAGACGAATTGGCCTGCAACATGGAGGCCCTTTTTCTGAATGCCGTAAGTTCGCTTGCAAGTTGCGGTGCAGAAATTGTATCCAAGTTCGGTTGTGGAATGCATATGCATATGCATCAGCTGTAGTTGTAGCTAGGCAGCTACTATCCAAGTTCGGTTGTTGTTGTTGCTGCTGCTGCTGCGACATTGCAATGGTTTCCATTCTCTAACTTTATGCATCATGCAAAGTTGCATTGCAATGCAAAAGGACAAGTCACATGGATATAGGCATATAGCTGGTCAAAGATCCTGCAGGGATCACTATCAGCTGATTTCGGGTGCCTTTTGCAGCCGGTAGCGTGCATCAAGAATGATTCAGTTCAGGCTTCAAGCTCCGTTTGGAGCACGCACATCGCGAGGTTTGATAAATTCGTGCGTTCCAAACAAGCCACGAGTGCATTGTGCATGGACAACTTTAGTTTGGATTGATCGAGGTGTTTGCCGAATTTCCATGACCAAACTTTGGCGCCAAACAAATCAGCAACAGTGGGCAATTTGGCTGCCTAAGATCAAACATGAACCTGAAGTTCGGCTTGATTTGGATGTGAACCAAATTCACCATCAGTGGGCTGGGTCGGATGATCAGATTAGATTCCAACAGAACTCTGAACAGATTCAGCATCTAGGGCAGTTGCCGGGTAAAAGGTAAAAACTGGTCAAAGCGAACCAAAGAGTAGGTCGGTCACTGTCAGGGTATCTTGTTAGTGCGTATCCTGCGTGTCTTCTTCAGAGATCAGAGTACTCGGTGGTGCCGCCGGGTGCTCTCTGGCCACATAAGATCAGGGAGGAGGTCAATGGTGCTAGTGAGTTGTGACACTACCGGATGTGCCGATTAGCGTAGCGGAGTCCTTTCACTAACCTTAGCTTTTACGTTGACATGAGAATATCAAATTACAAGGCTGACTCGGATGTTTTTCTGTTGCGAGGAGGATAACTCATATGTTAAACACAAAAAAAAATACAATGTTTAAATGTTTTCAACTCCAGATAAAAAGTGCGTGTAATAACTGTGCATTTAAAATTTAAGAAATAAACAAACGGTAAACTGGATTGTACCTAAAAGGACTTCTCAAGTTGCATATGCTGATGTGCATCAAGTTGATCTTTATGATTGTTGTGTTACCAAATTAAATGTTTTTAGTGTTTATCACCGGAGAGATGTCAGGAAGCCCGCACACACCGTAGTAGACTGTCAACCTTCTTAACAGGTACTCCTTCCGTCCCATAAAAAGTGCAATTCTGACGTTTCAAAAAAATCTCACAAAGAATACAATCCTAGAAATTGGATCACAACTACCTTCCTAATTAGGTGGCCATATTTGATTTGCATGCCATTGAGGGCAGGGGAGTCTTTTCGCACTACTAATCTGTCTGAAAAAACTAGAATTGCACTATTCATGGGACTGAGGGAGTACCCTTCATCAAAACCATGTGCCAAACATTACATGACCTTCCATATCCATGGATAAACATTACCACGAGCGGTCATAAACAATCATAAAACAATGCTCAATCCAGCTGGTTAGCATGTCCTTCCAAGGCAAAGCAGCTTCACAAAAGACACAAACGGCAATATCCTTTTGCTGCAGAACGAAGAATCCATCAAAGGCTTTTAATCACGGTATATGCACTCTCTCGCAAGGACAAATATTTGCAAACAAATTAGTACAATTTGGTATCCTTTTAGATGCACCACCGTCTTAAACTAGGTGCATTATGCCGGACAATTAAAGGGAAAGCAAAGGATGGGAGATGGATGGCCATGGGAGGTTGTTCCACTAATGAGTGCCAATGGGGATTAGATTACACTGGGGAAATTAGTGAGATGTTTGATGGGAGGGGTTTAGCTTTTGAAGCTATGGTTTGGGCAGGTAATGTCCGGATTAGGACGAAGTTGTAGTGCATCCGACACTCACTTGAGGGGGGTTTGTGCTTTGTTCCTTTGGTTTTATAAGCATGTTTGTGCGAGCATGATAATGCTAATGTTTTGCTTGCACTAGTGCAAACTTTGATTGAGTAATAAACTAATGTGTGGTGCACTGACTATCATGCTAAATGCGGGAGGGATTTGATATACTCCGTTTAAACTGTTGCGCATTGCATCGCATTATACCTGTTTGTGCAGCGTGTATTGCATTAAGCTTTCTAACTTTCATACACTTTGGATATACACTGCCAAGGGAGCATTAATAGCACATTTCAAGCTAGTTTATATGCCATGTACCTAGTTATCTGAAGATATACATTGATAGGGCAAGTAATGCCACAGATTTACTAAAAAAGGGAACGCATATAGATCTGTCAAGTAACGATTTGGGCGGTCGGGTGGCGGTGACCGAAACAAGAAGCATTTTCTACACTATTGTGATATATAGGGGTACAAATTCATTAGCCTAAGTATCTTATTATCCTCTTCTCGAAAGTATCTTATTATCGTCTTTAAATCAATATAGATAGTACTACTTTATTTAATAAATAGTTTATTTATTGTTCCAAACATGGTCCGTGGATATACTAAAGTTGAAAAATTTGCACCTCCAACATTATGATGCAGGGGAAAACTTATACTCCATAAAGCTCTGTAGTTCAATGAAAAGGACAAATGCAAAAGCAGCATCCACGAAAATTGCTTCCACTTTTCTCCCCAAAGGAGAGGAAGAACCACTTCAGTCCACACCTTCTCATGCCTTGGTGTATTCTCTCTTTTTCCATTCTGGCATTTTGCGATGATTTGGAATATCAAGATGCGTTAATGAGAAGCAAGTTATGGAGTCTAGATACGTCATCCACACAATCAAGCATCATTAACGCCAATCCTCTAATCTGATTAATTGATTTATGAACCTTTGTTCTCCCGTTTTTTAAATGATGAGGATATGATCGCTATTAGGTTCCTTTTTCATTACCATTTCTTATGCATGTTATTTACATAGAGAGCGCACTTTGGAGTTTTGGAAGCATTATATTTCTTCCCACATGTTCGTTCAAAAAATAAAAAAAAACCCCACCTTCCCACATTGGTCAGGAAATTTCTTGCGATCTGGAGTTATCCAGGTAACATGGAACATATGATTCTTTGATCCCAGGGTGGGGGGCCTTTCTTGAGATCTTTTTGGTGCCATGTACCTAAGTTATCTGAAGATATACAACTAGAGGTTAAACCTTTGGAAATCGTTGGATGCCAGAGGCGTTCTGAAGGACCTAACAAAAAATCAGTGCAATTTCTTGACCGGGACGTAAAATCCGTTGGATGCTCTACTGTTCAGAAAAAAAAGAATGTGCTCGTTGTTTTTGCTGTTTTTTTTGTGAAAAGAGGCACTCATTGTCTTGAACACTTAAAACTGTATAAATTTGTTATTTCAGTGGAGCCTGGGACTCAGAGCGTGAGAGCAAAATTGAAAAATCCGTCCAATTCCAAAAATCCAACAAAGGCCAGTGAGACCCATCTACAGCCCATAATGGCAGCAGCCCAGCCCATTTCCTTCTTTGCCCATTCGCTCGGCAAGTGTCGGCGGCGATGGCGTCGGGAATAATGTGGAGGAAAGATGCTGACCGCGACGGCGCAGTCCTTCCGGCTGCGAGACGAGTGGCGGAGGCACCCCCATGGCGGGGAACCAGATTCCCATCGCCAACGTCACTCTTTTTTTTCTTCTTTTTGAAGGAGATAAATTCTGCTTTGTATTAGAAGCAATTGCTACAAGGTTTAGCGCTGGGGACTCGCCGTCGTCGCCTTCGCGTGCAACCGCATCCACGACTTCTCCGCCCGCTGAGCTTCCCGCGGTAAGTCACAGAGCCCCTCTCCCCAGGGAATCATCTCCCGCGCCTCCTTTATCCATCTTCCTGTAGCTGAATGAAATGGCGCGCCTATCAAGATGTTGAGATCTTTGCAGCCAATATGCGCGGTAAATTTAGGGATTCGCACTCGGTAAATTTGATATTTGAAGCAAATTAAATTTTAGTTTACAGGATCTTTGGGACTGTTGCAGTCATCAATCATGAGTACTGTTGCAATTGTAAATTTGTACTCCCAAAATGTTGTGGGCATGGAAATGATGCCCAATGAGTTAGTACTAGATCTGGAAGGCATCTCCCAAAATGCAGCAAACAGATGTGTCAATCTCTAGTTAGTCTTAAATTGTTCAACAGATCCTCATAGAAGGTATGTTGTATCAGAAATGCTTAGTTTGCTTTGCCTTCGTGTACTGCAGAACAAATTGGTTGGGGGACTCTATGTTATTAATGGCACTGAAACTGTCTACCACCTTTCCGCTCACAGAGGTTATCTGTTCAGAGTACAAATGACCCAAGTTGCATGCTTTGATGGTTATCCAGTAATCCAGTTATCCTAGTGGTCTGCAGAAGTACATGAGATTCACTTTTGCTTTTGGATGAAAAAAATAAATAAAAAAACCATCGCCTCGTGCTGATGGTTGTGTTAGGAACTTAGGATCAGTTTCCTCTGCCAACCAAGGTTTTATTTCATATTCAACTTATGTTGAATTTTCGAACGACACAATGAAACTGACTCTAATATATTCAGAAAATTAACAATTTTCCATGGCTTTGCCATCTGAGTTGTATTGCTCTTTAGCTTTCACGTGGTGGTTATTTTTGCAGGTCTTGATACACGCTGCCCCTGAACTCAGTACATGAGATATCTCTACACGCCCACGTGAACTTGATACATGAGATATCTTTATACACCGTGCCTGAAAAGAAAATTCCGAACTATGCAAGGTTTATCTCTTAATCGGGTAATACTTGTTCTTCATAAGCGAGACAACATAACAAAGTAGAAGCTACTGGATTCACGCCTGCTAATATATAAAACCTCTTCTTCTTTAGACCTGAAAAACAAAACAAAAGGTAAGGGTGAGCGGTTGCAATAGGAAGACTGTGGTTTCATTCATTTACATTGAGATAGACAAGTAACTTCATTTTTTCTATTTTAGTTTCTATGGTCACCACAGAGGGTAGCCTCCATGATGAATGATTCCTATCTTTTCAGCAACTCCCTCTTCCTGTTTCAATAATGCAGATTTGGGTTTTTAGACGAAGCATATGATTGTGTATAAAAACTAGATTGGATGGGAGGCAGATGGTCATAGTAATCACCCAGAAATTGCCCTAGTTCGAGCTTCTCCTTCTTTCTATATTTTGAATTCTCTGTGGAATGATTGCAAGTCTTGCAGCGATATCTATGGAAATTGAATGATGTTTTGAACTTTCTACATTTAAAGATTATCATTTCTTTATTTTGCACGACAAGAAGAAAGAGTTCCATGGATACCGCCGTAGGACTTCCAATCATTCCTTAGGATATTCAGAATATTGAAAAACGATAAGCTCGAACTAGAGCAAATCCTCTATCTCCAATCAATCCAATTTTTATACACAACTTATACTTCATCTTTAGAACCAAATCCGCATTCTGGGAAACAGGAAGATGGTGTTTCTAGAGATAGGAATCATCATCGTAGAGGCTACCCTCCCTCCACGGTGATGGTAGAAACTAAAACAGAAAAGGTAACTACTACTCTATCTCAATGTATACTAGTTTTTTTTAGGTTAAGAAGGTGTTTCTTAGCAGGCTGAATCAAGTAGATTTGCTTCTGTTTTGTTGCCTCACTTATTAGTAGCTGGTACTACATGGTCAAGAGATAAGCATTACTTTGTCAGGTGTGGTATGTAGAGATATCTCATGTGTATCAAGTTCAAGCATGATCAAGCTTTCCACCTCCACAAATATCTTGCTATGACCTTTGCAGATCCACCAAGCCCCATGTCCATCCTGATAGTGAACCCCGAGGACTTGCCTGCTGGGCCCTACTGTAACCAGCTTCTCCTCTATGCTTCCTCTCTGCTGGCGCTCCATAACTGTAGTCTGGATTCACGGATGTATCTGTAATACGAAAGTGTCGTCCTCTATTCATAGAAGTTGCTACTGAGTTATATTGGTCTGAGATTGCTATGTGTTGCGATATTCATGGCTTCTTGCCTTTCATCAGGGCGCGAAATTTCATTCATTCATAAAGTTCAAATTACATCAAGAATTACAAGTGGATCAAGTAACCAAATATAGCGCACTGAATCAAAAGCACAAATACTCCTGGATACTCTATGAGCTTTAGTGTTCAATTCCCTTCTTTTGTGACAGATGGTTGAGTCAATTACAACTTCTTGGTACTGACTTTAGAGCATCTCCAGCAGACTCGCCAAATCTGACTCTCCATATCTTCATTTGGCTATCCACTCTAAAAGATTCCATCTCCATATTACTCAGGGCTCCAGCAGACTCGCCAAATCTCACCCTCCAAATCCACTACCCTATATTTTATTGAAACTTGAATTATTTGTAACGGCTATTATTTGCAACAGATTTTTGCAACACCTCTAATTGCTCGTAGTATTTCTATATTATGCTGTTAAATATTTTTAAAAAATGAGTTTTACTGTTGAGTTTTGGGCCTTGTTTGTACAACTTGGGTTTGGAGTATATGTTATGGGCCTTGCGTGTGGTACTTGGGCTGCTCGTGCTTTGTTCTATTGGACACAGGAAGGAAAGAACATATATCAGAACAGTGCATTCGTTCTTTGTTTGCTTCGTCCTCCATGGCTAGGGACAGAAGCTCACTGTAGCTCCATCAATACGGTGATTCCGGCCACCATTTTTAGATCTGAGGGTATGAGTAGAGAGAGGAGAATGAGGGCGACGGATTTTGGTGGGTTCGGGCATGGGAAGGCTACCACTAGAAGAGAATGAGGCATCCGCACCGGTTGGGAAACCCCCTTCAGCACCGGTTTCCCAACCGGTGCGGATCTTTCGGTGCTAAAGGGGTACACCTTTAGCACCGGGTCATTTACCCGGTGCTAAAGGCCCCCTTTAGCACCGGGTCTCGAAACCAACCGGTGCTAAAAGGGGCCGCGCACATGGCCCTGCGCGAGCCCCTTGCAACACATTCTTCATGTGTTTTAATCAAAAATTTAAGTTGTGCTTTCACCCAAGGTCCTGGTTTTTTCGACTTATCATGAGGTGGTACTGTAGTTTTGCCCTTCCCGCGAGACGAACCACAATCACTATCACCGGTCCCACTTCCTCCAGCAGTAGCCATATCGATATATCGACAAGGCTTTTATTTCTCAAAAAACAATAAATGTTATTGAAAAAATACTCATTACAACATACGAACTTCTGTCAAAATAAACTAACCAATTTCACATATCTCCAATTAATATAAAAAATTACATAACACATTTTTAAAAATCATTATATTTCATTTATAAATAAAATACTAAAAAGCATACTCAAAAAAGATTTCTAACAAAATTTCTCCAATACATACCTAACATTAAATTTAAAACACTATGAACACACATATATAACCCTTTCTCTCTCTTCTCTTTTTTCTTCACAAATTTCATATTTATAAAGTATAATAACAATAGAAACTAAACAAGAACATGAGAGGATGAAATTGTGTACCTCGTAGAATGCTTCAAAAGAAGGAAAGCTTCACAATTTTTGAAAAAAATTGGCAAAATCTCCCCTCAACCCGAGCACACCATGAACACAGCTCGGAGTGTTCATGCTGGCTCGGGCGTGGGAGGAAGGAGGGAATATATAGGTAGATAATCAGCACCGGTTGCTGGCTGCAACCGGTGCTAACATCGGCTATTTAGCACCGGTTTCTAGCTAGAACCGGTGCTAAATGTTGCTCCAGAATTAGCACCGGTTGCAGGCAGCAACCGGTGCTAAAGGGGTGGATTTAGCACCGGTTGCTGGATGCAACCGGTGCTAAAGGTCCTCCCCCCACCGCCGCGCGCCGTGCGCCTGCACTCGGCTGCTAGCCGTTGGACCCGGTGCTAATACTCCATCAGCACCGGGTCCAAAAATGGCCGCTGTTTATGTCGTCCGCGGATGCCTCATTCTCTTCTAGTGTACAGTAGAGGAAGAGTAATTGGAAGCCATTGATGCGGCCATTGGAGCTTCTGGTCAGCTTTGTACAAGCAGGAAGGGATCGATCATGGCTTGATGAGCTCGGGGAGAACGCGCGGGAAGGGAGAGGCTGCGCGGGAACGAAAGCGGATACCTTGGAACTCGGGATAGCGATGCCCAACGGCCAGCCAAATTTGCCGATGCATGGAGCTGTTATGGCATGTCTACAGTGTTGGCGAGTTCGATGGCGTGACTGCTGGAGGCCTGTTTTTGTGCGATGGCTCGGCAAACGGCGATGGCGGGCGTGATAGCGAGTTTGCTGGAGATGCTCTTATGAAGGATTGTTCTGTACAGACGACTTGTTGGCACTGAGTACTGACTCACCGCAACTCACTGCAGGACGATGGCTTTCATACCGCAGTGAGTTGCGCTGCCAAGCCGAGCCGACAGCCAGCCACCATCCGGCCAGCGGCCACTCGATCGGCAAGCCACACACCGATAACGCATAACGTAGTTGTGCGTGATTGACCGACCGGCTTCGTTGCACCAACGGCATCCCGTCCGTGTCCTGAAGAACCACCATCGCCGCCGGCGAGCCCTAGGCCTGTGACATGAACCGTCGTTTCCACTCGTGCCGTGCGCCTTCCATCTCGATCTGCAGTTCATGCGGCCTTCGCCATTGTTGCCCTGCACCTGTCTTCTCGAAAGATACGATGGTATGCACGCGCGCGACGGCGGGCGTGGGACGGTCCGGACGCCGGCTGGCGCGACATAAGCGGCGGCGACGTTTCCAGAGACCGGGCGGGCCGAGCGGTCGTGGTTCCAGATACCGACCAGGGGTGGACGGTATTTCAAATACCGTCCACCCCCTGGGTCCTCGGTATCCGTCCGATCCGAGATCTGCGGCTCAGATCAGATGAATTGCAGGACGCGTTTCCACCCCGCCAGGCCGTGGTGGAAGGCAGAGCCCATTCTCTTCAAAATTCCAAGCCCAAAAAACTTGTTGCGAGCCCACCACACACCGAAGTTTGTGCGACGCAGCCCAGCCTAGGAAACGCTTACCCATGGGCCCGCGACTGGCTGAGATGCTTCGCGAAATCTCTCCCGCCATCGCGGCGGGGCTCGTTTAGCCGTGCGGTGCGGCAAGCCGGCAACCTCTGCCACACCCTCGAACCCTCTCGAGCTCGCCGAACCTTCTCGCTCGCCACCGCCCTGCGTCCTCAAATCCCCTGCCTTACCACCCTATAAATCAACCCCGTCACCATCGCGTCACACACACACACCCACGCATCCAACGAAGACACCACCAGGAGGAACACAAAGCAAGCGCCAACTTCGATCAGCGCATCGATCCCAGCTAGCAACCTCAATCCGGTGGCGTTGTTGCTCAGCTGATCT
Organism: Urochloa ruziziensis; assembly: GCA_015476505.1. Lineage (NCBI taxonomy): Eukaryota > Viridiplantae > Streptophyta > Magnoliopsida > Poales > Poaceae > Urochloa > Urochloa ruziziensis. The sequence continues at coordinate 36,699,867 of CM027125.1, read as the reverse complement.
TCTTCCGTTCGATCGCGTGAATCGCGTGCATCTCCTTGGATCAGGGATGGTGTCCAAGGGAGCTGCGGCGGCGCTCGCGCTCGCGTTCCTCGCCGTGATGGCGGACGGCGCGCTGCTCCCGTGGTTCGGCGACGGCCGCCGCGGCCGCGACGAGTCCGCGGCCTCCTCCGTCGTCTCGCCTCTATCCGACCTGTCCCTCCTCGCCGACCCGTTCCGGATCCTGGAGCACGTTCCCTTCGGCTTCGACCGCGACGACGTGGCCATGGTGTCCCTGGCGCGCGTGGACTGGCGGGAGACACCCGACGCGCACGAGATCGTGGTCGACGTCCCCGGGATGCGGAAGGAGGACCTCAAGATCGAGGTCGAGGAGAACAACCGGGTGCTCCGCGTGAGCGGCGAGCGGCAGCGCTCTGAGGAGAGGAAGGGAGACCACTGGCACCGGGAGGAGCGCTCCTACGGCAGGTTCTGGCGCCAGTTCCGGCTCCCCGAGAACGCCGACCTCGACTCCGTCGCTGCGAGCCTTGAGAGTGGCGTGCTCACCGTGAGGTTCAGGAAGCTCGCGCCCGAGCAGATCAAGGGGCCGAGAGTAGTTGGGATCGCCGGCGGGGACGGCGAGGAAAAGAAGAGCATCGGCGGCGGCGCGGGCGCCGGCGATGGGGTGGAGCGTCAGGCTAAGAAGGTCGAGCTGTGAGTCTGTGACTGTGAGCGTACGCGTGCTTCTTGTCGGCGTGATTTGGATGTCTACGTGTACATTGTGCAGAGGAGTGGAGTCGTGTGTCAGACTGCTGCCGTGTAAGTGTGCGAGGTTAAATCGGGAATAAAAAGTTTCTGATCTTCTTGCGTTCAGGGAAAAAAAAGAGATCCCACCTATGATCGTGTGCGAATTGGGAATAAAAATAATTCCCGTGATAAAATTGACTAAATATTTCGAGTGGCCCACCTGTCATTGAGAATGAAAAATGAGGGGACAGGGGAGGGGCAGAGTACCTGTTCTACAGCGGCGCGTTGGGCTCGTTCCTACCCGCCATCGCAGTTTGATCCGATCCCCACGGCCTCGACGCCCATAAAGGCAGGACGGCGTCGTGCATCGTGATCCCTTCTCCAGTTCCTGACCCAGGTGTCCGTGATCGGAAACGGGAAATCGCCAGCCAGGTGTCCGTGATCCCGTCCTGCCGTGCGTGCGCGCCTTCCTGTACGCGGTGGCGGGCGATGAACGCCGGCACGTCGCGGTGCCGGCCGCCGTCGGGCGGCGGCTCCGGGTGGCATCGCGCGGCAACCGTATGGCGGCGCAGGTGTTTTTATTTCTCTGACAGCGACTGTCGCGTTTCATGGTTTAATTAATCACCCTCGATTTTTGAGAGCATCATTTGATCCATGCCCCTCTGATTAGTGCTGCAGGTGACTTGGTTTGGTTAGCAGTTCGCACAATTTCTCGGGGTACGTTTTCATCTGTCTTCACATGATGTTTTTTCCAAGTCTGAAGCGACTGTGCATCTGTTTCCGGTAAGCGCTCTTTCCCCGCATGTTCAGTCATTTGCTAATTTGCATTCTACTTTCTGTAGCCTTTGGTTCCTTGTTAGACTATTTGCAGCGGTGACCTATAAAGCCTCCTGAACCTGTATTGTACCGGTTTTTAAAAAAAATTGAGGTGCAGCGGTATCCTGTACATCATCCTCTATCTTTCGGGTCCTCCGCTCCCTCCCCTAAATTTCCAGGGTCCGGCTCCTCCTCTCCTCTCCCGGTCCGCCGCCTCCTCTCCGCTCCTGGTCTGCTCCTCTCCCCTCCTCTCCTCTCCTCCGCTCGCCCGCTCGTCCTTGGCGGCGCGACGTGGCACCCGCTCGTCCCTGCCGGCGCGGGCTCGAGGCGGCACGGCGCATCTCTCCCGCGCGCGGCACGGGCTCGAGCTCCGGCGCGGAGCTCGCCCGCCGGCCTCCACTCCTTCCCCGTCGACTTCGTCCCCTTCCCTTCCCCGCGCGGAGCTGGAGCCCGCCGGCCGCAGAGGAGGCGCCGGCCGCGCAGAAGGCACCTCCGCCGGGCACGTCGACCCCCCCATGGCTGCGGTCGTCGAGATCTCTCCTGCCCCGGCGCGGGATCTCGATGGCGGCGGATGCTTGGTGCGCACCTCCACGCATGAGCACGTCTCCAGCGACGTGAAGAAGGCGCACCGGATGCCGCCGCCCACCAACTTCGCGCGAGCTCCGGCCGCGCCTCGCGAGCTCCGCTCCGCCGTGCCGGAGAGGAGGGCGAGCTGACCGGCCTCGCTCGATCCGGAGAGCTCGAGGCTGCCCGCCACGAGCGCGAGCTCCGCCGGCCGCGCTTGATCCGGAGAGCTCGAGGCCGGCCGCCACGAGCGCGAGCTCGCCGGCGCCGCGCGGGAGCTCGGCCGTGGCCCGGAAGAGGAGACCGCGGCACGGGGACGCGAGAGGTGGAGGAGAGGGCCGGTGGGAGGGAGGGGGGAGAGGAGAAGATTCGGGAGAGATGGTGGGGCCCGTGGGGAGGAGGGGGGCGGTGGAAAAAAAAAGAGGGAATTGAGGAGGGAATTAGGGGATACCGTTGCAGCAAGACCTTGTTTGGGGGATGAAATTTTTTAGAGGAGGATTGAAATATTCCTTTAGGGAGTGATATTTAGAGAACACCGTTGCACATAGTCTTAGCCTGTCTCTGTTAAAACTGTTAATCTGTGTTCTCACTTTGTGCTGGGCTAGTAGTAGTGCTAGTGCTGCCACACTAGTGAGATGATCACTTGCCTTATCGATGTATCTGGCAATTAACATCGTAATTAAAATAGGCCAATGCCCACAACACACCAACCAGAAGAATCCAATTATATAAAAAAAATCAACCAGCAGTTTGCCATGATCCAAAGATCCCAAATACTGGCATTTATTGGAGTTCATCATGATTCCGGTCGTCCCGATGAACTCACACACACACATAAAAGCAAGGTTGAAGATGTGTGCTTTGGTGCTGTTGTAAATGGACAGTTTTGTTCCTTATTCTAAACTATTTAGCTCTATTCGCATCTACTCTAACTACAGTTTAGTTAGCTAAAGGATAAAGTTTTTTTACTAGCGATCATGTTCAAGAGGTTAGCCAAAAAGACTAGCCAAATCGACTGATTTAGCCACTTTCAAAATTTGATTTGGCAAACAAAAATAGAGTACTTCAACATACTGAGGTAGGCTAGCTAAAAGTAGAGAGTGATTGAGGAAGGATGAAAATCTATTAAGGATTGTTTTGTTATATTAGTGGATTATAAGTTTTACAAAAGGAAGCAATGATCACATAAACCATACGACCAAGCACCGACACCACACTCCCTTTTTTTTACCATAGTTTCTTATCCCTTTCATTCACAGCCTTATCCGGTCATCCCAATCCTTCAGCACGATGCATCTGCATCCTGCAAGAAGGCATGCGCCGGCGATTCATCCAGAAGTGCACAGCCGCGTAGGTCACCACCAGTAACTCATCCAGTAGTACGCAGGCCACCGCCGTCGACTCCTCCGGCCTCCTGCGCCGCCGCTTTGCTCTAATCCCAGCTGCACCGCGTCTCTGTTGGGCCACATGAAATAGGGACCGGGCCCGCTGGTCCTAGGCGCCCGTGTCAGACGAAGCCAGGCGGCGAACCTGCACAAGCGCAGCCGAGGCGGAGCTGCAGGCCCGTGGCAACGACCGATGCCCAGATGCCAAAGCGGGCGCTTGCGCCGACGGCAATTGAGGCAAGTGGTAATTCCTTCCCCGCCGTCTTGCACCGACTTGAGACATCTGTTGGAAGTTCGTCGGAACTTGATCGCCGGCGAGGTTACGAACGAGCACTCAAGAACAACAATGAAGTCTGTGGTTTTTGGTGCTGAATTGCGTCAGCATTTTCTGATTCTTTGATTGCTATTTAAAGGAAACCTACACCTAAACTTGGTAGCCACACTGCCTACATGCGCGGCACGCCCGCCATTACTGGATCGTGCCATCCCACGACCAACGCACGCCCGCGCACATCTCCTACGATGCGGAAGGAAAGGAAGTTCGGTGCCCGCGAGAACGCAACTCACATCAGGACCGTTTGACACACTAACAAACCAAGTACTCCCTCCGTCCCAAAAATAATGACGTTTTAGATTTTTTCAGACAGATTAAGAGTGGATGGAAAAGACGTATGTGCCTTAGTTAGTTGAGTTGCATGTATAAGTTAGAAAAGAAATATGTTTCATTAAATCATGCATGCACCAGTTTAATGCTTCAAATTATTCAGACATGATGTCTGAATCCCATAACATCATTCTTTGTGAGACAAAATTTGAATCCTAGAACATCATTCTTTTTGGGACGGAGGGAGTATGTACAAGAACACGTAACAGACTCGGTCACAAGGTTATCTCAACATTTCTCCCCCCTAATCTGTCCTCCATGATGAGCTTGACGCCAATCTCGCCTCGAAGTTCCTGGAACTGAACTCGACCAAGCGCCTTGGTGAAGACGTCAGCGAGCTACTTCTCCGTGGAAACATGCCTGATGACGATGCGGTTCCCTTCGACACACTCCTTGATGAAATGAAAGTGAGTATCTATGTGCTTGGAGCGGTCATGGTAAACCGGATTCTTACTGAGAGCGATGGCGGACATGTTGTCCACCTTGAGTCTTGACGCTCCAACTTCATGTCCAACGAAGTCATTCAGAAGTCGAGCAAGCCAGGAAGTGCTGGCCGCCACTATGTAGTCAGCCTCGTAGAAGGAGAGCGCCATGACCTTCTGCTTGGACGACTGCAGGTGATGGGGTTGTTGCCAAGGAAGAAGATAATGCCGCTTGTGCTCTTGTGCTGATCAATGTCGCCGGCCAGATCGACGTCGCTGAACCCGACCAGCTTCAGCTCCTCACCTTCTCCCCGCTTGTACTGCAGCCTGTACTCGCGTGTTCCAGCGACGTACCGGAGTACTTGATTCAACGCGGCTAGATGTTCTTCATGTGGTGTCTCCATGAACCGGCTGAGAAACCCCACCACGAACGCGATGTCGGGTCTGGTGTGCACCAAGTAGCGCAACCCGCCGATGACCCACCGGTACTCCGTGGCGTTCATCGCCGACGTGCTGCTCTCCTTCCCCATCTTGAGTCGTGGTTCCATGGGTGAAGCCACAACATTACATTCCTGCATTCCACTCTGTTCCAGGAGCTTATCCGCGTACGCGCGCTGGGAGAGCTTGATCCTGGCCTGTTCCTGAACCACCTCAATGCCGTGGTAGTAGGAGAGAAGGCCAAGATCGCTCATCCTGAACACATTCTTCATCTTCGCCTTGAATGCTTGGATCTCCCCGTTGTCGTGGCCTGTGATGAAGAGGTCGTCCACGTACACGCCTACGATCAGGCACGCCGTGGCTCTGGTGCAGATGTAGATGCCGCGTTCTGCGCCGCTCCACTGGAAACCAAGTGACACCATGGCGGCGTCGAGCTTGGCATTCCAGGCCCTGGGTGTCTACTTAAGTCCGTACAAGGCTTTGCGAAGGACGGAGTACCTTGTGTTCAGCGCCAACGACGACGAAACCGACGGGTTGGGCAACGTACACTTCCTCCCTCATATCGCCGTTGAGGAAGGCACTTTTCACATCCATGTGGTGAACCTCCCAGCTCTTGTGCGTCGCCAGAGCGAGCAGGAGTCTCACCGATTCAATCCGGGCCACGGACGTGAAGACTTCATCGTAGTCGATCCCGGCGCGCTGCTGCACGTACCCCTTCGCCACCAACCAAGCCTTGTGGCGCACGACATCCCCATTCTCGTCGCGTTTCACCTTATACACCCACTTGAGCCCAATGGCTCGGTGTCCAGGTGGAAGATCGACGAGGTCCCAGATGTTGTTGTCGTTGATGGACCTCATCTCCTCGATCATGGCTCCTCTCTAGTAGGCCTCCTGTTTAGCTTTGTGAAAAGAGCTAGGCTCCTCCGCCGAGTTGAATTGCATCTCCTCATCGTAGTTCCTGGGCGCGTACCCAGGCGGCATCGCGCCACCAAGTACGTTGTCGATGGCGCAGAAGCGGAGTGGAGCATCGTCGTCGTGCTCTGCGTCTAGATCGTCAAGGTACGAGGGCGGAGGTGAGGCGAACACCGCAGCTGCTGGTGTAGAAGGCGAATGCGATGTCACGCTCCCCTATTCTAGTTCTGGAGCGCCTGACACGGTGAAGTCCGTGACGTAGTCGATGGAAAATGGCTCGTCACGATTGCCTTCATCGCTGTCGCATTGCTCCCACTCCCACTGGGCGGCCTCGTCGAAGACGACGTCGCGGGATATGGTGACGCGTCTGGTCCTTGGATCGAAGAAGCTCCATGCCTTGGAGCCACTCTCGTAACCGACGAAGATCATCGGGGAACTATGATCGTCGAGTTTCTTCTGATGAGGGCGAGTGACCTTGACGTGCCCGATGCAGCCGAACGCGCAGAGGTAGTGAACCGACGGTCGGTCGCCGTGCCACGCCTCGTATGGGGTTATCCCGTCGAGGGTACGTCTGGGATCTCGTTTTAGCACGTGGACCGCTGTCGTCACTACCTCGCCCCAGAAGTATCCGTGGAGCTTCTTCGCCTTGAGCATGCACCGCGCCATGGCAACGACGCTCTGGTTGTGGCGCTCAACCACCCCGTTATGCTATGGGGAATAGGGGGCGGTGAGAAGCTGCTGCACGCCGCGCTCGGCGCAGTAGCCGAACTCGACGGAGGCCCTTCAGCTTTTGTCATGTCTCCACCTCGGCGGACGCCTGGAAATTCTTGATCGCCGTCGCGGCTTGATCTTCACTTGGCAGCAGAACAAGCCACATAAAGCGGCTCATGTCATCAACCAGGAGCAGGAAATACTGATTACCACTCGGTGTGGTAGGCGTGACGGGGCCACAGATGTCACCGCAGACGAGGTCGATCTTGTTCGTGGCGCGCCTCCGTGCCTGGTCGGGTAAGGGGGCTTGCCTCTGCTTCCTAGCAAGGCAAGTGCCGCACACCTGGTCCACCTGGTCCAGTGGAGGCATGCCACGTACCATGCCTCGCAATGCCAGTCGCCGCAGAGATTGGAAGCTGAGGTGGCCGTAGCGCGTGTGCCAGCGCCACACCGGCACCTCACTCCTGACAGAAAGGCACACGGGGCGCCCTATTTTGTGCTCCAGCAGGTAGAGGCACGACAGGGATCGGTTGACGAGCGCGAGCAGCTTGCGGTTCGACTCGAAGACCTTCAGGACGTCATGTTCGATATCAGTCTTGTAGCCAGCTTCATCCAATTGCCCGAGACTGATGATGCTCGTCGTCAGCCGGGATATGAAATACACCCCGGTCAACGCGCGGTGCTTCCCATTCTTGCAGCTGAAGACGATGGTGCCACGTCCCTCTATCTCCACCACCGAGCCGTCCCTGAAGCGGATGGTGCCGGTGATGGCAGTGTCCAGCTCGGAGAAGACGCTTCTCCCCCCGGTCATGTGATTCATCGCGTCGGTGTCGAGTACCTAGCGCTGGGGATCTTGATCTGCGCGGGGGCAGAGCTAAGTGAAGACGCGATGCTCATCAAGGTGGATCTGCTAGCGCGGTGATGCAGTGACGGCGGGGACGACGACGGCGGCGCTGCTGGATCTCGTCGTAGCAGAGGGAATAGGCGAGGTAAAGGAGACGGTTGCATGGGCCATAAGAAGTGTGGGCTCGTCTTCCTCACCTTGGGCCACATGGGCTTGTCCCTTCTTGGGCTTCTCAGGGTAATCCCGAGGCCAATGGCCCACCTTCTTGCACTTGTAGCACGATGTGCTTGGCGGCTTGTTCAGGCCGCGGTTGCCGCCGCCGGCGTTTCCTCCTCTACAGCCGCGCTGTGTCTTCCCGCCGTGCTTTTGGCCATCGCGGTTGGAGCTGCTGCCAGCCGTCGTCGCCGTTCGCGGAGCGCAACCTTAGTTTGGCCATCCACTCCTCTTCACTAAGGAGAAGACGGCCTTGGGCGTCGATGCGTTGTGCTGGGGCCGCGGCCTTCTTCTTCTTCTTGAGCTTGCGTTCTTCAACTTGACGTAGACGCCCCACAACCTCCTCGATAGCCATGCTGTCGACATCAAAGAACGTCTGCATGGCGACAACGATCTGCGACAGATGATCAAGGACCACTAACATTTTCTTCACGATCTCCGCGTCAGTCACCTGATGATCGAGGACGAGGTTGTTGTTGGCGAGGCCGACGATGCAGAGCGCGAAGTTGTCAACTGACACGCTGAACGCCTACACGCATGGTCTTGACTGCTTCCCAGGCTGTGGTTTTTGGTGTTGAACTATCTACATGTGCGGCACGCCCGCCATTACTGGATCGTGCCATCCCACGACCAACGCCCGCCCGCGCACATCTCCTACGACGTGGAAGGAAAGGAAGTCTGGTGCCCGCGAGAACGCAGCTCACGTCAGGACCGCTTGACACGCTAACAAACTAAGAATGTACAAGAACACGTAACAGACTCGATCACAAGGTTATCTCAACAACATCAGCCTCCGTGCGCGACCATTCTTCCCATCGCGCATCACGCCGACGCTGAGGGCATTTTTGCCACGGACAAGGGAAGAACAGCGCCAGGCTGGGCGAAGCCACGTTTTGTGGCTCCTTCTCGACAGTGAAAGCCGTTTTCAGCTCCACGAAGTGCTCTGTCCATGAAGCCGCTTGAAAATGGTCCATTTGGCAGGGCTTCGGGTGGAGTTGTTCGAGGAGCCCTGCCAAAGGGGCTCGAAATTTGGAGTCATTTACAGAGTCTATTCGAGACGTTTTTCGTTTAGTAATAGCTAAATTTATCCTTAGAAAATGATTTGGCTAATCTCTTGGAGATGCTTATTTAGACAACTAAATTTTAGTTGGAGATGTTTGAATCTACTAGCTAATTTGCTACTTTATAAGAGCGTCCCCAAGAGATTAGCTAATTCGTTTTTTACAGATAAATTTAGCTATTATTAAAACAAAAACGTCTCCAACAGACTTTGTAAATGACTTCAAATTTAGTAGCTCTTCATCCCACCTCGTTCGCTCTTTACTTTTGGATAGCTTACCTCACTAGCCATCCATCCTATTGTTTTACGGAGTCTGCTGGAGTACTCTATTATTTCTTTTTCAAATCTATTTTTGAGAGTAGCTAAATTGGTAAATTTGACTACTCTTTTTGGCTAATCTCTTGGAGTTGCTCTAACCATACTTCATTTATGTGTTTGGATGAGGGTGGTAGTGAAAATTTTGGGGGAATAAGTAAGGGCATTTCGGTCTTTCAGTTTGTTTAACTTGGTTTATTTAGGTGCAACCAATATAATGATAATTGCCTTCCAATTAGTTAGGAGAGGTTTAGCTGCTCCTTAAATTGGTCTATTTGGATCCATCACAGCTACAGGCTCCGTTTGGATCCACCAGATATAATTTAGCCGCTAGAGATCTAATATAAACTAGACAACTAAAACTTAGCTACCGTGAAGGCCAAAAAATACACTATTCGTTTAGTTGGTTGAGCCTAGCTAAATCTAGCTAAGGTTGTTTAAGGACCAAAATGCTCCTACCTCCACTATTATCACACTACCTATTTCCAATTAATGAAGAGTAGGATAGTCCAACTAATTCAATTAGCTGGTGGATCTAAACACCCCCACTAAAAAAATTAGTTACCTATTCTTTAGCTATCTAAAGAAAATCTATATCCATTAGCTAGCTAAATTTTAGTTAGAGTGGGTCCAAACAGGATCTAAATTGTTTAGTTGGATTCGAACTGGGTCTAAATTTAGTCAGCTAAAATTTAGCTGATAGATTTAAACAAGACGTTAGAGCTCATTTGCACGGCACTACCAACCACGCCAACCCACAATGATGCAGAAGCCATACATGAACTCCACCACACGGATGCGTCCCGCATGAACACATGCATGTGTCACGCTCCACAATATGCACGACCAAATAAAATGTTGCGTGCTTTGAGAAGATAAACAAGCAACTGAACAACGGACACCATGAACTCTATGGATTGGTGTCGCATGGAGCGTTTTCACACTCTATTTCTTTAAATAGAATAGACATTGCAAACTTGAAGTACCGACCATAATCATCAAGAGACGACCATGATGCCCGCCATGCTACCGCACCAGCTGCGCCATCCCACAACTCAAAGGGGTTCTGTGAATTACTATTGAACGATACTACGAAAGTCAATGCCTAAACGGGCACGCATCAGACATGTACATCCGAGCACATTATCTGAACCATGAAAAACAAAATGCACTATGCTAACTTAGTGGCTAGAAACTTTAAAAAGTGCCAATATTATGTAATAATCTCCCCTTAATACTTGCACGGTTCTCTTGAGCTTAAGGACCCTAAACTTCTCATGGAATCTAGCGCAACCAATGTACTCATTGGTTGTGCTAGATTTTGTGAATTGTGTGAGAAGATCCATATCATCAAAAGTAAACAATGCAAGTATTAGGGGAGGTTGTTAGATAATTTTGGCGCAATTCAAAATTTCTAGTCACTAAGTTAGTTTAGTGCATTGTGTTTTCCTTGATTGCCATATTATTTCCTGTTGTAGCTAAATCAAAAGCATATATGTACATGTACAATGCATGTGCGTTCATGCAAGGACTTTCCTAATTTTGTTCGCCCGTAATGTACTACACACCTTTGAGCTATGGGATGCCACAGCTTGTGCAGAGGCATGGCAAATGTCGTGTGCACATCATGGTGAATGTGGCCACTACTTCATGTCTATAACATTTGTTCTATTTAAAGCAATAGAGTCAAGAAAACGTTGCAGGTTTTGTGACACTAATTAATATAATCCATAAAGTTCATCGCATTCTTGTAGTTGAGAGCTCACCTTAACTACATTACAAACTTAAGCAGTGGCCATGAACACCATGACGAGATTACACCCACGCGTGACACCCTCAAAATTAATAAGGATTATTTAATTAATTAATAGATAAATTATTAGATTTATAAGGACTATTATAGGCTAGAATGAGAAATATTAGGAATTATAGAATATAAAATAATAACAGAAAAATAAAAATAAGTTCTATAACTTGAGTGTTCTATGAGGACGAAACTAGTGTCGGAAGCCCTAGACTCAAATTAAAAAGAACCTAGTTCAAATTTGAATTCAAAAACTCATTTCAAAATCCCTTAGGAAAAGAAAAAGGAATTCCAAACTTGGTGGGCCGGCCAGCCGTGGCCCAGACCTCCCAAAGTCCACTTTAGGCCCTCCAACTCCCTCCCCCGGCTCACCCTCGCGCGGCCCAGCCCGGCGCGCCACTCCCCCTTCAGCCTTCCCCGCGAAGTCCACAAACCCCCCTTCAACTTCTTTCCCCCGGCACACCTCCGCACGGTCCGGCCCGGCCCACACCGCCGTCGTCTTCCTCCTCTCTCCTTCCTCCGGTTCCTCCCCCCTCCCACATTTCTCCGGCGCCGACTCCGCCGCGCGCCCATCCCGCCACCGCGACGCCCCTAGCCCGCGTGGCGCCCCAAAACTAACGCCACGCCACCCCTGCCACACCCAGCGCGCGTCAGAGAGGCCGTTCCGGCACGGGAGCCCTTTCCCCCTCCATCTCGCCGTGCCCCTGCCGCCGCCGTCGCCGCTCGATTTCCCTCCTCCGGCCAAGATAGGCCAGACAAAGGCACGCGGGACGCGTGTCACCACCACGCGAGGCCACCGCACATGAAGTGCGGCGCCGACACTCCCTCGCCGGCCATCCGCACGAAATGCCGTGGCCGCACGCGTCGCACGCCGGCGAGCTTGCCATGCCGCGTGTCATCACTCCACTACCCCGGTGAGCCCCCAGGGAGCATCGCCGGGCTATAAATAGCCCTGCGCGCGCCCTGGATGGAGCTCATCCTCACCACAAGACACCACACCACCACCACCGCCGCCGCCGCAAGCACAAGAGCGCCGCCGCGCTGCTCTAGCACCCCCGCCGCCGCCAAGCTCCTGATTTCCCCTTCGGCCGCCGTAACACCGCTCGGAGCACCCCCTGATGCCCACGGCGTGAAGCGACGTGCCCCAGAGGACCCTCACGCCCTCAAGAGCGCCGCCCGAGCTACGCCGCGACAGGAGACCGCCGCCGGTCGACCCCGCCGCTGCTCCGGCCGTTCCTCACCTCTGCGACAGCACGGTGAGCCCCCTAGCACCGCCACGGCCCTCCCCGCTCTCTTTCTCCCCTTCACAATGCCCAGCCGATCCCCAGCCGGCGGCCGTAAGCGCCGCCGTGCCCCGGCTAGCCGCCGGCCAGCTCCGGCGTCCCTCCTCCGCGCCTCTAGGCCCCAACCCACTCTGCGCGACCCCCAGGGTGCGCGCAGCCCTTAGCCAAAGCCCAGAAACCTCCTGCCGTGCCTTTCCCCTCCTCACCGCCCGCCGCTCGAACTCTGGCGAGCTCGCACCGCCGCACCGGCCACCAACCTTCGACGTGATCATCCTCATCACGTCCGCCGTGCTCCCCTGAATCCAAAATGCCCCCACCGCCGCGGGAGACGGCCTGTCGCCGCCGACGGCGAGCCCTCCGGCAGATCTCCCCTGCAGCCCCTCCGCGCCGCCGCGAAGCCGGCGCCTGCGTGGCGCCTGCGTGGCAGCCACGCGAGCACCGACCCCACCTGGCAGCCTCCCCCGCCCCTCGCGTCAGCCGCCACCTCCACCTCCCTGGCCTGCATGCGCCCGGTCCAGTGGACCGCAGGCTCATGGGCCGAGCGGTCCACGCCCCCACGCCGCTGGTCCACAGCACAGTGGAGCGTGGGCTGGCGCCAGTACTGGCGTCAGCTGGCCCCACTCGTCAGCCGCACAAACACAGAGAAAACACTTGGTACACCCGGCTTAGGGCACCCAAGAAGTTATTTCTCCACTTTAGAAATTCCTAAAAATTCCCAGAAAATACCTAAAAATACTAGGGAAAATAATAAGCTATTTAGTACCATCCAAATTATTTATACCCATTTCTAGGGCTTAGAATTAGAAGGATTCTTTTTCAGCCTATAGGAAGCCTCCGTTAGCGTACCCCGGTTTATGCCTAATTCAAAATAGAGCCCCATAAATAGCCAATAAATTCCTAAAATTACTAGAATATATTCTAAGGTTTTTCATAAGGTTAGATTTCCTAGAAGCCTTCCCTAAACTTAGAAATAATTTATTGCCTTCCACCGACATTTACAAACCCCGCCAAACCCCGCAAAGACCCTGAGACACCCCGCGAAACCCCCGGCAATCCACTGCTTAACCTAGAAACTACCCCTATAACTAATCTCTCTAGCCTCTTCCCTTCCAGGTAATTCACTCGCTGTGATGATTGATTAAGTCATGAATTGCACTTGTATAGATACTCCGCCAGGAAACCTCAGGAATTATAGCCCGGCGGAGACTACCACCGTATCAGGCAAGTCTTAACAATTTCCTTGCTCATGATAATCAAATGCATTAACATGCTCTTCTCTTAGCTAAATGTCTGTAGTTGCATGGAGAGTTAGCCACTCAGATATTCCCAGCTACTAAGACACTACCCAGAGCCAGAAACCCTGGTTGCGAGAGGCACCCAGGGGGAAGAAGATGCGAGGTAGGGTGGATAGTCTCGGAGGAGCTCCTGTCCAGAGGCCTACCTTGGTCGGTTAAGGACCGGTTCTTGGGAAAGTCTTTCCAATGCCACTGTACGGCTATACGGGCCAAAAAGGACATAGCCTTCGGGAATGCCCTGTAATGTGAGGCCTCGACTCACACTCCACCAGCTACCTCTGGCCAAGCTACCCCAGGGGCCACGGTGGGCAACGGAAATGCTGGAGGCAGCCCCAGACAGAGGGCTAGGACTGGTCGGCACGGGTCGCATGTGACAGGGCTGGTAGGGCCCACGGGCGATGCATGCCCTAACTTATATGATGCATCCATACCCGGGTTGATGTCCTTGTAGTGGACGTTTATGCGATCCCTGTTTAGACCCCAGTAGCATCCGTGGGTAGACCCAGATGGAAGCTGTCCAGAGATGGACGCCAGTGGATACGAGTCCCGTAGGAGGACCCTACCGTTGGCCACGGGAGGGTCGCCTGACCGTATAGTTTCAAGAGTACAAACCTCTGCAGAGTTATCTAATCTATCGATAGCCGTGGCTCTCGGATATGAGCCCGTCTGGTTAAAGCTCCCACAGATTAGCCAAGAATAGCCCATAGGAGTGATAATAACGAGATGAAGGTGATTGCGGGATCGACAGAAGGATCCGGGCCAGAATCACCAGGGGGGACTGGTAGGGAGGTTCTTGCCCCTCCAGGACCCAACACCGATTTATTAATCACCAGTCAACTAATAATGCATGTTTATACCTTCAATTGTTCTGTACTTGCTGAGTGCGGTGGTACTCAGACTTGCTTAATCTTGCAGCTCCATCAGAAGGTCTTCCCTCCCTTCACCGGCTCTGCAAGTCGTCTTGATCAGGTCCTAGTTCCGATCTTTACTTTTCAATTCTGATTAGCCGCTGCCAACTCATATGCAATTAATGTTTTCCTTTACCAGGAAATGACATTATTTCATGCTAGGTGGGCCCGCTGGATGGCGGGGCCCACAATATGCCTCTACACAAGTCGTGCCATCCTACAACTCAAAGGAGTGTCGTGCGCTCAAATGAACCAAACTAGGAAAGTTCTTGTATGAATGTGTGCCAGGATTACCCCAACACACTTACAAAAAAAGGTCTAAAGCAGATCACAGATACATCCTACATGAAGATACTTCAAGCAAGGCCATGTGTGGTAGTGAAAAGATCAATCAGATCACAGATGCATCTTACATGAAGATACTTCAAGTAAGGCCATGCGTGGCAGTGAAAAGATTAAATAGAACATATCATCTATAGATATGTTAACCGGTTCACAACCTGATGGAAAATTTGGCAGTAATATAATGCAAGGAAAACCATTCTTTCCTCGTGAGGGGAAACATGGTTGCAACTTGCAAGAAATGAAGCTCTGACTAGGGTAGAATCCAAGATGTGATTCAAGTGCATTGCATATACATCCTCAACGACCTTGTAAGGTAAGGGAAAATATATAAAACTTTTCTTAATATGTGAGCATAGTACATGAAAGAAACAATGTAAAAGCAACCATGGATAGTTAGAGAATATGATTGAAGTTGCAAAAGATAACCGCTAGAAAAAACTAATTAATTAAAAAATGAGTGATAATTATATGAGACTGCAGCACTTAGTGACACAAACTAAAAGAAACCAAGAGTAGGCAATTTATATGCACTCAACATGTATATTGTGCTCTTTAATTTCTAGTCCAAATTGAGAACTCATTGGTTCAGAAAAAGAAAAGGCAAAAATGATGCCCCAATTTTTGTCTAGGAAAATATTTGGTATGATGACAAGACCCATAATCCAAACTTTCAACCCTAAATATTAAAATTTACAACTTCCAATTGTAATCATCACCAAAGAGCCCCAAAAATCCTCCAACTTCAAAGGAAACATACAATAGCAAGCATTATCTTACATGGAGTGTACCTGTTAAAACTTCAACCAGACTACCCGTCAAATGTTTCCTCGGCATGAATCCATCTAGTACCAGCAAGGCGCAAAGAGAACATGAGAGTGTACCTTCTTGGCAGTGAGGACAATGCAGATCAGGATGGGAGAAACTGGGAAGTAGTGGTGAAGGTGGAGGCGTGTAATGCATGATAGGCAAAGCGAAGTCAAGGGCTTGTGTGTTTGGATCCCTTTATAGTGTGTGATGCAGCTCAAGGAAGGCTCTTTCCTCAAGATCCATGGCTTGATTTCCTTTTTACAAAGCATAGCTAGCCCAATTCAGCCCCTTTGGGACACGCTACTATCCAACTCGAGCCTTTTGTTATGGAGAGATCATAGACGACGTGTGCATGTCAACCTAAGAGTTTTGTGCACGTTCAGTCCCCAACATTTTCCCTCTCTGTCATACCCTTGATTAGTTATCTTAGTTCATTTACTTGTTTTGATTCTATTTTTGTTTTGTTAGTAGTATTTCATCTCGATTCTTGGATATGTTGTTGTTGTGACCACAACATTTTGTAGGCTCAACGCATGCTAGTTCATGCGGGAGCAGTCCAGCTCATGTGTGGCATGTTTATAGCCATGGGATGGCATGATCGGTTGGGTGTGCGTGTCGTGTGCACACAGGGCCGGATGTGCGGTACCCATGCATGATTGATCATGCCATCCCATGACCACAAACTTGCAACACCTTGGAGAGCTCCCACATGAACTCTCATGCGCCGAGCCTACAAACCATATGGTCATGACAACAACAACTAAGCCATGAATCGAGATGAAACACTAACAAAACAAAAAATGTAAACAAAGTAAATAAAGTGATATAGTTAATCAGTGGCGTGCTAGAGAGAAACGAGAGTTGACTACCATACTCGGGGGCTGAATGTGTATCAGAACTATAGGGCCAATATGCACAATCACATATGGGTTCTCCATAAAAGAAATGATTGAAAGAGATAAGGGAGAGAGGAGAGCGGATGCGGCGTGGGCCCATATAATTTGAAGAGGTGGCTCGTGGGGTTAGTCGGGCCACAAAATTCTATTTGCAAGAGTGGACGGAAGGGCGAACCGCCTATGAAAATATGGCTATTTCCAAGGCGGATAATGGGGTGACTCGCCCCAAAAAATGATCATTTTCAGGGGTGGGTCACTCCATCGCTTGCCCCATCATTCGCCCCTACAAATAGATTTTTTGGTACGAATCGGAAGTTACATAGACCGACCCTCTTTGCGGGGGAAGAGGAACTTCCGGTCCGTCTCAAAAATAAATAAGGCACACCTACAGGTGATTTTTGAAGTAGTGAAATGACTTGGATCCTTTGGAGCAGAGGGGATAGAGAGAGGAGGGAGAGGGATAGAAGAGGGGGAGGTGAGGAGGTCCTGTTATATGGATCCCACCGCCGTGTACCGTCCTACGTCAGCAAAATCATCCACTAAAAACGTCTATTGGCCAAATATCAACGATTTAAATACTTGAATGGTCAAAGATTTCCGATTTTATGATTTGATAGTCAAAGCCAAATCGAGACGATAGTTGGATTGCAAAAAAAAAAAAAGATTTCTTCCTTTTGCTAAACACCTAATCTCCTGACCAAGATGTCCACACTAGTCTCCAAAAACCCAGCAGCAATTTCTTTGCGGTGGATGCGTATCTATCTCATCGATGCAACCTATTAGATCATTATACATCATATAAACATCGTACCAAGTCTATGCCAAGCCATCATCACCTGCCGTCCAAGTGGAGAGGGCGTAGAGCACCCGCCCTTTCCATCCCTGGAGAAGCCACTCACGATCCTCGCTGATCTCGAAGCACTTGTGGTATTCCTTCTTCACCTTGTCCCTGAGCATCTGAACCACGGCACGGTCCAGCGGCAGCTGCCGCAGCCCCGCCCGCCGACTCCTCGCCTGCCACTGCTTGTAGCTCCGAGGCTGCAGAACCCGGTCCGCGCCCTCGCAGGCGATGAGCTTCACGGCGCAATGCGCAAGGACGTCCCGCTCCAACAGCAGCCTCTTGTCGTTGTCCCGGGGCAAGACGGTGTCCATCATGTCGAACAATGCCGTGAAATTGTAGAGCACCTTCAGTGGAAGAAGTTTTGAGAATATATTCACTTTTTTTTTAATTTGCCATGGTTATCCATAGAGAAAAAAGAAGTGCTTCTGAGGAATCATCAAAGGATGGCGCACCTCGCGGAACCGCGTCAAGAAGAAAGCCGTGCTGTAGGACGCGTTGACAACGGCGTGGATGAAAACGGCCGGCCTCATCTCCCTGATGGCATTGAGCACCGTGTCCATGGGGTTTGTCTTCGCCCCGCCTACGGCGAAGACTACGCTCTCGTCCATCAAGGACCTGAAATGGAACGTGCTCTCGACGACGACCACCTCGCCGGGATCGATGTCGAGGTCACCGGCAGCGACATCCTCCGACTTGGCCGCGATGGCACGGAACTCGAACGGCACGCCGAACCGGCGCGCGCAGTCGGCGAGGCGGCGGCCGGTGTCCTCGACGAGCTCCGCCGGCCGGAACCCGGGCAGCGGGGAGTCGATGCCGGTGAGCCTCACCGCCGGCGGGCCGCCGTCCCTTTGCCCGAGCCTCCGGAGCACGTCCGGCCACTGGAGCCCGTGGCCTAAGCCGTAGCTCACGATGTGGAGCTTCTTGTCCCTCCTCCCCGCGGCGGCGGCGGCGGCGCAGATGGCCTCGCCGGAGAAGAGGAAGTGCACGGGGAGGAAGCAGCACGCGGCCATGTAGAGCCGGCACGCCGCGAGGTAGTCGGCGAGGGAGCCACGCCGCGACACGAGCGACCGGTAGAGCCGGCTCCCCGTGCCGCCGCCGGCCAGCCGCGCCTCCAGCGCCGCCGCGAGGTAGTGCGCCAGCCGCTGCGCGCCGTCCCCAGCCGGCGACGCGTGCCGCCGGATCAGGTCAAGGTGGCCGGCGGCGCCGTGCCGGTCGCCGGCCGCCACCGCCTCGGCGCACCGGAGGAGCATGCTGTGCAGGTCCACCGCCTTCGCCGCCGCTGCGCCGGCGCCGCGCCGCCCGCGCGGCGCTGCGTTCTCCATGGCGGCGCGCAGCTCCCGCATGTCGGCGGCGGTTGGCGCGCAGCCGGTGAGCATCAGCTTGTCCAGCATCTCGCGCGCGGCGGTTTCTTCTGACTCCTCGCCGCCGCAGGCTGCCATTGCCATTTGCTTGCTGCTCCTGCCTGTGGCGCCGCCGGCGTCGTC
Source organism: Urochloa ruziziensis (assembly GCA_015476505.1). Lineage (NCBI taxonomy): Eukaryota > Viridiplantae > Streptophyta > Magnoliopsida > Poales > Poaceae > Urochloa > Urochloa ruziziensis. The sequence goes on along the minus strand of CM027125.1, from coordinate 36,681,140 downwards.
TCCGTCGAGCCTCTTCTTCTGGCCTCTGCCGCCGCCGGCCGGCGTGATGCCGTCGCTGGGCAAGAACTTGCTGGCCTCCTCCATGCCCTTGAAGAATGCCATGCTCACCACGTCCATGCAGCAGCCGCTGCTTTCAGCTGGCAGCTGCAGCGAGCTATTGGGCTCCAGCTCCGCCGTGTCCGCCATGGTCATGCCATTCAAGAAGAAGACTGGATCGTCGGCATCGTTGCCTTGGGCGGTGGCAGCGGCCGGTGCCGATGACTGCACAGAGGAGAGCTCGCCGGAGTTGCAGGGCTGCGCGGCGAGGGCGTCGGAGGAGGCATCAGAGAGGATGTGGGAGAAGAGCTGCTGGGCCTGTACGAGCGCAGGGTGGTCGGGGTACTGGCACAAGAACTTGTCGAGGATGTTGTCCTCCATTAGCATGCGCGAAATGTGGGGGAGCACACGGTCGCCATCATCCTCGCTGACCTGGTTGCGCTCCATGAGGCCCAGCTTGGAGCTCTCACTCCACAGCGCGGTGACCACCACGTACTGCTAGTGTGGTGACAATGAGGTGATGAGGGTTACTAATTACTATAGTTATAGAGTTGAACTGCTAGAAGCATTTGGCTTCACCGTCATGTGCTCGATGAGTCCAACATGAGACCATGGCCAATTAATAGGAGGAGCTCACAAGGATGACACGGTCACACAAGACAACAAAACAAGTTCTAGCTTATATCGTGATACCTGGTACGTATTTTGTTCTGACTGAGTCAGTCACAGACACACAATACACGGGAAACTTTCTCCGCAAAACAGAGTTAGCAAAGTTGCTACCAAATGATTTTCAAGTCGCGGGGAAATGACTCCCGACTATTTCGTTGACAGAGTGCACCTAGGATGTTGATCCAAATTACGGATATAAATTACAAGACGTTTGCCCTTAACTTTCCAAAATTCGGAGTTAGTTAACTCCATGGGCTAATTGCAGCAAAAATGTAACTCGGGCGGAGAAACCATGGGCACGTTCTGTTCGATAGCCATTGTTTAACCTTCTGTGTCTCCACCATTCTAGCAGGCAAACAAGCAACGATGATGCCCATTTGTGGTCAGAAAAATGGAGAAAGGAAACAAAAAGTTTCACTGCAAGAGAAATGCAGATCCTACACCTTTTCTTGAGAAAATGTTCAGAGATGAAGCATGCACAACTTCAAGAAACAATATGTGCACATCGATACTGAATAGCAGATACAACAATGCTATGGAATTCATCAAGAACATGAGACTGTGGCACTAGCTAATTTACCCTTGGAAAACGTCTTTAGAAACAGTAAAGTCTGTCCCTGAACTTACATGTGAAACTACTTCTCGGACAGCTACTCAGGAGCAGCAGTAGCATTCATATGCAAGAACCAGTGCTCAGCAGCTCTTCAACAAACAGTCCTCGGGCTTCTCAGGGAGCTGCAGAAGTTTATGTTATCGCTCAGCAGCAAGAAACTAAAACTTCATTCAGAAGATCCGTCTTCTACTACCCACGTTGAGTGGGCAAAGAGGACGCGCCCCTTCCATCCTTGCAGCAGCCACTTGCCATCCTCACTGAGCAAAAACTCCTTGTGGTGCTTCTTAACCTTGTCCTTCAATACCTTCAAAACGACAGGTCTCAATGGCAGCTGCCTAAAGCCTGCCCGTTGGTTTCTCAACTGCCACCGTCTGTACTTCTCAGGGTGCTGCACAAGGTCAATACCCTCGCAGGCAATGGCATTCAGTGCACAGCGCCCAATCAAGTCCTGCTCCAACATCAAACGTGATTCACTCTCCCGTGGGACAGTTGCATCCAGCATATCAAACAGTGCAGAGTAATAGAACAGCTTCTCGCGGAACCGTGACAAGAAGCAGGTGCCGTGTGAGCAATTCAAAATGCTCTGGATAAAAACGTTTGGCCTCATTTTCTTGATATTATGGAGGACAGTATCCCTAGGGTTTGGGATATCAAAGAATATGCTCTCGTCCTTTAAGGTGCTGAAATTAAACAGGTCACTCACGACAAGCACCTCATCTGCATCTGTGTTCAAGTTCTCGATGCAAACTTTCTCCCACTCTGTTGTGACGATTTCAAACACGAATGGCAAACCAAGCTCACTAGCATACCTACTGAGCCGGTACCGTTGCTCCTCAATCCACTGAACTGGAAAAGACCCAGGCCGGGAACAACACATGGAGGTGATCTTCATCCCTAGCGGCGGTCCATCTTCCCTCTTCGCCAGCCAGCGGATCACACCTGCCCACTGGAATACACAATGGATACCAAAGTCTACAATATGCAGCCTGCTCTTTCCCTTCATGACTCGCGCAATGGTCAGTGCAGAAAAAATGTGTGCCACCTTGTTGAAGTAGCAGGCTGACATGTAAAGATTGTAAGCCTTGAGAAACTCTATGGCTGAAGGACGCTCTGCCATGAGCAGCTTCCAAAGCTGCCTCCCCGTTCCCATTAACCGTGCCTGCAGCCCCTTGGAGAAACATTGAGCTAGCCTTTGTGTGGCATCACCTGTTGTTGAAGCATGTTGTTTGATCTGATTCAGCAGCTCGCCTGCAATCAAATAATTGTTCGTGTCCATTGCCTGTGCGCAACTGATTAACAAAGCGCGTAAGTCCACCATATCCCTCGAAATCTTGCCACAACCCTGTCTGCTCTTCTTCTCCTCCTCACTGCTCATGGCGATACGCAACTTCTCCATGTCCCTGGTCAGTGCCTCTTGTCCACCCATTATTATATCGTCAAGCATCTCATGGACGCCAGTCTCTTCTGGCACCTCCGTCATCATCATCTTGCTGGTCCTGCCTACCTCCTCCTCCAGATGCTTACGTTTGTTTCTGATGACCATTTGATCTATTTGATGGTCACTTGGCAAGAACCTGCTAGCATCTTCCATGCCCTTCAAGAATTCCCCCACCACATACTCACTGTCTGAGAAGGCCAAGCTGAGAGTGCTTTGATCACCACTACTAACCAGCAGCAAATCATTGGCCTGATTCATGCTGACCTTGTTGGCTGCGTCATCGTTGTTGGCACCAGCGGAAGGGGAGGAGAGGATCTGAGAGAAGGGCTGCTGCATCTGGAGTAGGGCAGGATGATCAGAGTATTGACACAAGAGCTCGTCATCAATGTCATCCTCCATGAGCATGTTCGAGATGTACGGGAGCACCAGGTCATCATGGGAGAGCTGATCCTTATTGGAAGTATTGGGATCAGACATTGGGGTAAGATCGTGGAAGACAGACGGGGACGGTGGTGAAGGCCCCATCAGACCCTCAGCAAAAAATTCCTCCGGGGTAGCAGCCATGGTGATAAGCACCAGTGGGAGTGCTGTGGGCTTAGTAGCTTCTAGTACTTAATATGCCATCATGAGGAGGTCAGACATTGTAAACTAGACAGATGTTTTCAGCAACCAGTGGCTGTAAGGAGTGCAGGCGTTCGATAATCCCAATGTTGCTTGGTGCGCGACCTAGACAATGGCTAGCTAGCTACAGTTGTAATGTTGCTTGAATAATGTGATGGCTAGACACTGCACAGATCAGACAAAGATATCATATTTTCTTTTACCTACTGAAGCTGAGAAAGCAAGAGTATATATGTGTATTTTGTTTTTCAATGCAAACATGTTTAGACAAGAACCTTTAAAAAAAACATGTTTAGACAAGGTGTGAAGGCTGATATGAAGCATCACTGAACAGAAGACAGAGAAAGTAGAGTGAAACATACACGTGAGATCATTCTTTATGAAGCCGTTGCCGCGCAAGAACTCACTAGCCTCTTCCATGCCCTTCAAGAACACTCCTGCATCAACGCCCTTGGAGAAGGCCAAGTTGCCTGCTAAGATCACCACTAGCACGTGCAACAAACCCTCAGTCCCCTCTGCATTACACCTGTTGATTGTGTTGTCGTTGGTGGTGTCAAAGACAGAATTTGGGCAAAGGACTACTGCTCCTGTAGTACTGCAGGTTGATCAGAGTATTGATGCAAGCGCTAATCATCAATGTCATCCTTGGGTCCTCACCACCGAGAAATACAGATGGGCTCGGTGGTGATGGTTCCTTCTTCCAAATTAGCGGCCACGATGACCATTGGTAGTGATTACTATGTGTTATAACATCATGAGAACACAGACCTTGACACATTTGTATTCTAGTTCCGACAACCACGATCTGGAGTTGGAGTGTTCAATTATTCCAATGTTTGCTTGGATAATGGATACAATGGGGTAGCTATAATCCCAATGCTACTACACTTGGGTAATAGAGACACTGCTAGCTACTGCACAAAGTCAGCAAACTTTTTTTTTTCCTTTTTGTTTTTTGAAATAGCAAAGCAAGACAACATCTTTGAACAAGTCACAACATATTTAAATAAGATTTACGGTACAGGCTAAGACAAGTGTTTAGGTTGGTTATATGCATGGGAATCACATGAGTATAATATTGTATCTGTCCTAAGAAACATTTCTCAAAAATGTAACAAGGAAAACACCATGCTACTACATAAGAAGCTATCAAGAGGCTGGTAGCACAAGCGTGCCTTAACCATTTTAAACGCATCTGAATTTAGGGTTGCTGGTGGTGACCATGTCAGATCACATCAAATAAATAACTAGTAATAATAGTATCTAGCACTGTGTATTCCGGTCAGTCTTAAGAAAAGGTTAGCAGTAGGGTTAGAACATCTGCAGCATCTGCCGTTACAACCTACATATGCCGATGTCTTCCTCCTTGTGTTAAACTGAAACATTAATGAGTTATACCTGTCACAAATTATGAGTTATACCTGTCACAAATTATCCTAGTCCCAGTTGCAACAATGCGGGTATTGACCTTTATAAGACAAGAAAGCGGTGATTTATGCCCTGGTACATATGGGCTGCAGAAGAGTGAGCGCCTACTTGTGAAGGAGGTTAAGTGTATGAATCACATGTACACATTGTTTTATCAAGGAGTCTACACCTAGTTATATTTCGATTTAAGTAGGCACATTTTTCTGCCCCCAATTTGATCGAATAGATAAGTGAGAAAGAACAGAACAAACGCAAGTACTGCAATAATACGCTAATCCAGAGCTTTATTATGCTGTTCAACTCTGGGCTGGAGCATCAGAGGTTCAGATCACATCACGTCTACAGGCAGGAACAGACAAGCAGGAGTAATCCAAACATTCAGACCAGGGGGTGACCAATTACTGCTACTGCATACCATACCATCCAGCAGCTGCAGGATCTAGAAGTTGTAGTACTTGTCGACAGTGGCGGACCCAGCTTTTGGTCAAGACTAGGGCGAAAACCCAGCGACCAAAACTATCGCATAGTCACATATATATTAATAGCAATAGTGCAGAAAAGACTCAAATTGAGGAGATATTTGAAATTAAATATATGTAAGATGATAAGATGTCATCATTTTTTTATGCTTGCATAGTTCTCGCTCAATATAACATATCATCTGATGATTCAGCCAGTCACCCACCTCATTCCACACCATTTTGCCAAAGTCATCAACTTTATTCAGTTGGGTGGCAGTAATTCTAGAGAAATAAGAATATAAGATGCCATAATCCTATTGATTTTCATTTTGCAGTCAAATCTACTGATTGCGAGTCTAGGTCTAAATTTTCAGGGAATAGATGATTCAATTTTCAATCTAAAATTTCAATTGATGAATTGAATACAAACTAGAAATAGTGAGATCAGTGAGAGAAGATAAACGCCTCAGAGGCTCACTATTTGAGAAGAGGCTGGTGGCGTGTATTGCAGCCCGCGCGTGGGGACTGGGGAGAAGGCAAGGACGAGCAGAGCTGAGCCAAGGGCCGAGTCCACGCGGCCGCGGTGGCACCAAGCACCAGCGGCAACGGCACCAGGCGACGGCAGCACCAAGCAGGCGGTTGCGGCGGCGGCGGAACTAGACGGCAGTTCGGGGTTGTCATCGTGATGGGCAGGTGAACAGGCGACGCGAGGAGCCGAGGACGAGCGGGCCTTGGTCGATGGACTAGAGCTCTAGTTTTTTGGGCCAAAAATTAAGAATGGTAGTGGGGACTATTAGGCCCTAGGCCTAGGCCCGCCCCTGCTTGTCGACGGCCTCGGCGACGTCCCAGGTGCAGCTCCTATAGTTTTTGCAATTTAGCCCTTTTACGGTAAGAATTTTACATGTGGACTCTTGGCGAAAAAAAATTCAAAAATGGACCCCTAGCACGGCGCCAAAGGTCATGACGCCGTTGTATAACAGCACGGCGCCAAAGGTCATGGCGCCGTGCTGTTGACATACGGCGCCATGACTTTTGGCGTCGTTCTTTGACACGTCAGCTCCACCATCGTGTAGTTAACCTATACGACGCTAAAACTCATGGCGCCATTGTATAACAGCATGGCGCCATGTCTTGTGGCGCCGTGCCGTGTATATACGGCGCCATGACCTTTGGCGCCGTGATAGGGGTCCATTTCTGAGATTCTTTCCGCCAAGGGTCCAAATGTAAAATTCTTACTTAAAAAGGACCAAATTGCAAAAATTATACGGTGCAGCTCATGCCCTTGGGGAAGACGACGAGGTCCCCCGCGGGCCGCGGCGATCTCCAACTCCTCCTCGTGGCCCTCCGGTTACACCTTCACCTCCCCCTGCAGCAGGTAGCACGTCTCTCCTTGGCCGAGTAGGTCCACAGGAACTTAGCTCCTGTCGCACCCCCACCCACCTGACCATTCGTTACCAGCAAATCATTTTAGTTGTGTTTGTTTTGAAGAACCGGTGGGTTGGGTTGGCTCCAACCCAGTTTTTAAAGTTAGGTTGAACCCATTTCATGTTTGGATAAGAGGGTTAGAGCCAACCTAGTTTTCTGTTTGATTGGAGGGTTGAGATCAGTGGTGCAGCTCGTGAATTTCAACGCTTAGGGCCACTTTGGCAGGCGCTTAAACTACCCAAAATTCCAAGCTATCCCATATAGCGACAACCATAGTAATGATAGTTCATATAAGCGATTAGTTGTCCTCCACGCCCTCTTAAATGACTCCTAACAGATATTGTATCCTCCATATTTGGCATGATTATGTTGTGCTTGAAAATCTCATAAATAAGAATATTTGATTCAAACGGATTGAAGATTGGATAATATGACGGATTGGGGAAAAACAAACCTGCTTATCTTGTGCTTGCGCTCGGTCAGCTTGGGCGCTTGGCTGCTTGGGGATTTGTCGATCCAGGGGGCACGCCGAAGCGCCAGGCAAGGGAGAATGGAGATGGCCACCTGGCATGGTGGCGTGCCCTTCCGCCTATGGAGGCACCGAGCCAGGCCGCCGACGCTGCCAGCCACTAGGGTTGCCAAGGCGCCGAGTACAAGACAAGGTGAAGCAGCCGGATTGACGAGCGAGCGTGGAGGTGGCGTCCGCAATAGTAAGAAGTCGACATGCCGATTTGCTAGGCTCATCATTGCCTCGTTGACAATTTGCTGGGCTACGAATGTTAGGCTAATTGGACAATATGGGCCGGTCTACAGAAAAGCTTGTTTGACCGTGGAAAAAATATAAGTGGGTATAAGAAGTTATATTGGCCATGCCTAGGGCCGTGGCCCTGGTGGCCCTAGTGGCTCATCCGCCACTGGTTGAGATAGGTGGGTTGGATGTCAGTTTAACACCGTTAGCATTGGGTTCCACGTGTCAGCTGTGGCCCCACATGTCATCTTCTTTCCACCTTATCTTCTTCTTGCAAAGCAGGTGGAGCGTCCTTCCTCCACGCACGCAGGCGGAGCGTCCGCTCGCCCCGGTGGGAGAGCTCCCGGCAGCCAGAGGCGGAGGCCGCGCTCGCGGCATCCGCCGACGAAGCTCCTCCAAGCGACGGCCGCCCCGACTCCTCCCAACACTCAGCCATGGCGGCGACGGAGCTCCTCAAGCGCTCGGCCATGGCAGCGGTGGAGCTCCTCCAGGCGTCGGGCGCCCCGGCTCCTCCCCGCCGGCGCACGGGCCCCCGTCGCGGCCGGGCGCCCTGGCTCCTCACCACCAGCGCGTGAGCCCCAGTCACGGTCGTCCACGCCTGTCCGCCGACGCGTGAGCCCCCTTCGCTGGCGGCAGCGTGAAGGACCGATTAGGCGACCAGAGAGGGGGGAGTGAATGGGAGCCGATAAAAATTTCTTCTCAACGAATCCGGCTTTTCTTCCAACTCAACTCCAAATCTCCGCAACACGATCTAGCCAAGATCACGTAGCTACTGAGAAGCTACTGACCCTAGGAACACGATCACAGCAGCGGAAACCAAATCGAGCAAATCGAATGCAAAATCGAACCAAAACGAAACCAAAACTCCTCTTCCTAGCCTAGGGGCGGTTAAACCTCCCTGGGGGCGGTTTAAACCGGCCTAGCCTGGGAGCACTGGGTCCAAAAGTCAACACCCAAAATCGAATTACCCGATCTCCCAAACGACTTGAGCTCTTGAGACGAAACTTTGGGAAGATGATGTACACCCCAAGTAGAGGATATGCCCCAAAAATCTCGGCCTCTAACTCACTAGAACTCCCGGAATCTCAAATCTCACGAAGAACACATCCATCTCGAGTTCATCCAAAAATCCCCAAATCCAAAGCGATTCTTTGCGTTTTGAAGGGGCAAATCACTAGGAAAAGAGTCTCCACGAGTTCATATGTGAATCCTCCAAGCAATCCCACAAAGAAACAGCCTCAAACACAATGAATCGAAAATCTAGCAAAGGGACCAAAAAGAGCCACGGAATGAACAAAGAAATCACACAAGTAGAGATGAGAGAACGCCTAATCTTCCATACATCATGAGGTCAACTTCTTTACAAAGAGGCTAGCGATCCTCCCTCATCCTACCACGCCCAGGAACGGTTCAACATTTGATAAAACCAAGATCAATGACTCGAGAAAAAGATCGTTCAAAAAACAAAAGTACACGCATAAAACAAACTACTCTTGCAAGTTAAATGACACAATGTTTGAACTGTCTTATTTCAAAAATCTCCCCTAAAACGCGATTTTCTATTCTTCATGAGGCCCAGGGGAAGCGGATGCAGGCACCATCGAGGGGACCTCGGGAGGATGAAGCACAGGTTCCAGCGCCTCAGCCCACACTAGAGCCGCCTCCCTCACCTTGGTCTGGAAAACCTCCAGGTCGGCAGCAGGAGTCTCGATAGGGATCCCTTCGCTAATGCGCAGGACGTCCGCGTTGTAATGGGACTGCGCTGCGGTGAAGGTGTGGTAGGAACCCTTGAAGCAACCGCGGGACTCAGCTTCATGCACCTGCCACTTCACAGTCATCCCCCAGCTAGGCGATAGCAACGCAAAGTGGCGCAGGCTCCACAGGGACCTCTCTCCCCAAGCTACGGAGAGCAACCTCCGAGGCCAGCCGCAAGTTGGAATGCTCCAAACTCACGGCCTCAAGGGACCCCTGCAAGGAAGAAGACTTCCTGTCTAGGTCCGCAAGCTAGATCTCCAATCCTTGACGACGGCGCTCCTCCTCCAAGACTTGTCCTGTAAGCCCTACGTCAAGCCAAATTTCAGGGCCCCGACCCCAGAATAAAATAAAGATCAAAAAGAAAGGTATGGAAAAAACTCACCTGTGACGGACTGCTTGAATACCTCAGTCTCTGTCGAAAGAGCGGCAGCCACACCCTCTGCGTCTTCTTTCCGCGCACGCTCTTCAAGGATTTCAGCCTCGGCACGCTCCCGCCGCTCATGCTCCCGCGTGAGCTCGGACTCGGCGGCGGCCTTAGACTGCTCCTCTTGCAGGACGCGCGCTTCAGCAGCTTCCCGGAGTTGACATTCTTGAGCGGCCTGCGCCTCGGCATTGGAGCGAGCTTGGCGCTCCACGGCCAGGCGTGCTTCAGCGTCCTCCCAATCCAGCCGAGCGCACTCGGCCCAGGCGCTCTCCTCCTCCTTGGCCGACTTCTCAGAAGTTGCTAGCCTCTCAGCTTTCTCCCGCAGGTTTTTCTCCTCACCGACCCAAACTCGGAGGTCGTCGACATGCTGCTTTTTATCCTGTAGATCAGCCCGCAGGCGTGCCACCTCCGAGGCAAGGGCATCCCGCTCTGTAGAGAGACGACGGATTGTCTCCTCTGCCTGAGCATGCTTTGCAACAACCAGCCGACCCACCTCTTCTCGGGACTCCCTTTCTCGAAGCAAGGCGTCCCGCGCCTGGCGGCCTGCCCGCATCAGCAACTGCACAAACAAAAATGGGGAATAAAATTAGAACTGCGGCAGGCGGACGAAAGACATAAGCACAAATTCAAAGAGAAAACTGACCTGGCCACCGGGGATGAACACATCTCGGAACAAGGTCTCTGCCGCTTGCGCCGACCCGGCCAAAGAAGACAGGGACCGCAACATCTCACAAGCTTCCGCCTCCATCCAACCCCAGCCTTCTTCGAGCTCAGTTTCCACAGATAGGCCCCACGGACCCAGTCCACCAAACTCGAGCGGGACCGGAGTTGGGGCCGGCGGCGCTTGAGGAAGGGAGGTCGAAGCACTAGCCTTCGCCGCCGCGGTCGTCGAGGGCAGGATTTCTGGGCAAGGATCAATCGAGGAATGCCCTGCTCCATCCACGAGGGTCGAAGCGACGATAGAAGCATTCAATAGTGGAATCGCAATCCGACCCCCTGACAAGAACAGCCTCCGCCTCGATAGTGACCGACACGGGAACATCCTCTCCCTGGGTAGGGTCAATACCGGCCATCCCGTCTGAAGCAGGGATCTCCCAACCTTCCATATTACCCTCAAGTCCCGACCCGACCGCGTCAGCATCCGCGGGATTGGCTGCACGCGCACCCTCCGTAATTGCCCGCGCCTCCGGCTCTGAATGGGGCGGAGCCGGTGCCCTCGGAGAAAGCACGGCCACCTGACGAGGCGAATCAGGGCTGCTCTCAATCACGATGGGGGAGGGCGGCTCCTCAGCGCCGCCCAGCAGCGGCAGCTCGACCTGAAGACCGACATCCCTTGAGGGCCTGGGAGTGTCCCCCACTTCTGTAATCGAACGAGGAGGGGGCGACACACGGTCGCCAGCAACATCCCCAGACACGGCCTCCACGCGAGACGGAGGAGCGGTTGAATGAAGCCGCTTCTGCGGCTGTAGCTCCGGCGTGTCCCTCACAAAGCTCCTGAATTTCATCGAATTAACGAAATTAAACGTGTAGAAAGTAATGAAGGTTTGAACGAAAAAGTAGATCAAAAGAAATTTACCTTTTCGCCCTCGACAGCCCAGGCGTCTGTGATGGCGTCCCGGCAGGGGTCAGGGCGAACCCCGGGCGGGACCCGCCCGAGGCAGGCAAGGACTGCCGCGTCAGGAGGTAGAGGATCCACCGTCTCTCCTGGCCCCGAAGCTCCTAGGATAGAGGAGGAGACGGGAGTCTGGCGAGGGTCGGGCGACCCCTCGCTCTCCAGCTCGTCCCACGCGACACCGCCATCGTCGTCCCCCTCGTTGGGGTCATCATCGTCGTCATTGCCGCCTTCACTAACAGCATCCTCCAGGAGGTCGACATCTCCCGTGCAAGAGGCAGGCGCAGCGAACACCAAGGCCGTCTACAAATAGCTCCAGCTCTGTCTCTGGTGAAACTCTGCAAATAGCTCCAGCTATGTCTCCGTGTCCGTATCCTCAGACATATTGGTAGAGTCAGCGTAGTCAGATGCGCCGGCCTTCTCCTTCTCCGCCTTCCGCTGTGAGCGGCGGATTCGGGAGCTTTTCCTTCTCCTCTCCCTGTCTGCTCTACGTTGAGCAGTCAGTCGTTTCCATTCTTCTACCTCCATAAGCTAAGGATGGTTCTTATACCAGTTGAGGCCCGTTTGTTGGGAAAAAAGAGCGGAGTTAGCAACAAGGTTTCAGATATGCAAAGCAGAGGAATGGATAACAGAACTGCAAGCAAGACTGAACTTACCATTGGTGGAAACCCAGGGTTGGTCATTGCAACCGGCTGCTCCGGGAATCGGGAAGTCTTCAGGAACCTTCTTTTTGTTAAGCGCGTCCCCGACGCGAGCCATAACCTCGGTTCCCTTGATGGCACCCGCAGAGAGGCAGACATCCGAGGTGTCCGCGTCCGGCGTCATGTCCCACATTGGCAGGCGCCGATCCATCAAGGGGGCAATCCTCCTGGCTTGGAACGCAGCAATAACGCTGGCTCCGGTCAAACCCTTCGTCCTCAACCGACGAATCGCAGAGATCAACCCGGCAAGGCGGTTCTGGTCGGGGAGTGAAAGGTCTTTCCCCCAACGGTTCTATCTTCTCCAAGAAGACACGACCCGTGTATGGGGAAACCGCATCTCAGGGGAATTACGGAGATAGACCCATTGATCGTGCCATCCTTTGTTGGACGTGGGGAAGGCAAAATCAATAAAATCTTTCCCCTGACCTGAGCGGAGGCAGATGCCAGCACATCCCACTGGGGACTTCTTCTTATCCCGAAGGATCAGCTGCACACGAAAGTAATAGCGAAAAATGTCCCAGTGCGGCTCGATCCCCAGGAATCCCTCGCACAATGCGACAAAACCCGAGATGTAACTAAAGTCGTTTGGGTTGAGATGGTGAAGCTCAATCCGTACTCGAAAAGAAGCCCCTGCAAGAACCAATGCGAGGGAATCCAGAGACCGCGCTCGAAGAAGGGGACCAGCGCCACCACATACCCGGGCGGAGGCGCCGGCTCCCGTTCGCTCCACGGGATGAGCCACTCCTTGGCATCGGTCGAAGGACGAATCAGGCCCTTGTTGACCAGCCCCCCGCATCCGCATAGGGGTGACCGCCGAGCGATCCCACAGACGAATCAGCTGCGTGATCCGTGGGGGAAACGGAGGAACTGCTTCGCGGAGACGAGGCGGGTCCGTACCTTGCGCCGGGCGAGGAGACGCTCCACGCCTGCGGGACGAGGACGCACCCCGCGACGAGCTGCTCCCACGAAGTCTTGACGGATCCATTAGCAGCGACGACGACGAAGAAGTACGGCGAAGATCGAAGGAAAGCCAGGTGAGAGAGAGAGAAAGAGTGGAACATCTCAAGCCTAACCTCCCCTTTTATTTGCCGCAGGACGAACGGGAAGGAGCATTAACTTCCCCTCAAATGGGACAGCCGCCGGAGACTCCGCCCACGTCGCCTAGAGAGACCCACCACGACCGCCACGCGCACCTAAAAAGGTGCGCCCAGAGCCAGACGGTTAGCTTCCTCGGGCCACATCAAGGTAAAGAAAACCGGCCTGGACCGCATGTGCCCCCAGGCGGCCCAAAACCACCTCGGGTTCAGAAGGCCACCCCACAAACGGGTCACGATGGCCGCCCGGGCAAATATAGAGTAAGGGACGAAGCGGACGGCGGCCCACTAGCGGTCAAGTTCCCATACTTACTACAGTACATGGGGGCCACGCGACGTGCTCGAGTCGAGGCTGATGTGACTCATGAGGAAACCTCCTCGAGAGGAGGCAACTAGCCCTTGGGGTCAGGCGAACGACCCCAAGAACCGAAATGAGGCAGGACAGCATGGACTTTGTTGAAGTTTGACCCCCAGCGGGTCCGTCGGCGCCCTAGCAAACGGGCAGCCGGACTTCACTCGAGTAACCCGCTAAAAGCTCAAACGGGTGTCGTGCCACGACCAAACGAGGAAAAAGCACGAGGCGGTCCTAACTCCTCACCTTTTCTTGGCAAAAGGTGCGTGGGAGGAAATCAACAAGAAAAGGGCAAAAGGCAAGGCCTCAAGCAGGACAACGCCACACGCACACAAAACGCCCAAAAAGCCAGGAAAACAAACACAATCCTGAGAAATAAAGCCCCAGACGAGTTTAGAAAACTCCCCCAGGGGCTCGGGGGCTACTGTCGGGGGGCAATACCAGGGCCCCCCAAAGCAAGAGATCTACGCATAAATAAAACGTGAGCTTATGCGGAACTAGGCCCGACCCACAAGGAAAAAGCAACCCAACAAACGCACCATGGTCGGCCCAGCTCGGTCGGGGCAAATGGAGGCCCAGAACAAGAAATGCGTTCACCTCGCCCGACCACCGATGGAAGGACAGGAGGCAAGCGCCCGGGTCGGGATCATCCGTCTCGTCTGACCTCAAGGTCGAGAGAACAGATGATCAGATCAGGATCAAGGCCGCGTCGCCCGACCCAAGGAGAATCTTTGACCCCCGCCCCGCTTGGCCTCCGTGGGGCCCCAAGGCAGGAGGGTTGGACAGAGATCCACCAAAAGGTGTGCTTAAGGTCTGGCATACTGTGCCAAAACCCATCATGAGGCCAAAGAAACTAAGCCAACTTGGCCGCCATGGTAAGCCTGCCGTAACGGAGGCATGGGCACGTAACAGACAGGACTGCCATCCTGCTCGTATGGCAGTGAGACAAGGACACCGCCCGTAAATATACGACGCTTGGTCAAGGGGCCAGCGACCGGGAGACCTGTCGGGGGCATACGGAAGACCGGTGGATAAAAGCAGGCAACGTCAGGAGGACACTCTCTTTACCCAGGAGGTAAACGGGTGGCTGCCTGCACCCTGTCTACCATCGCCACCTCACGCGGTATGGGTGGACGGCGGACTGACGGACAGAGATGACAGAGGGACCGCCGCCCCTCTGACGACGAACAGGAGCACGCATAACCTATGGGATTAGACACTAGGACAGGCTTAGACCCGTTTTCCTTTAACCCCCTCGGGGGATTTATCCTTTTTCCATCCGACCCCCTGTAAAGGGGACTCCCCTTCGAGTATAAAAGGGGATGCCAGAGCTCTTTCCTCTCGCTCTCAAACACTTCCAACACACACTCACGTACTCCCTTGAGGCCTGAGAACTCTTCTCTCCCTCATCCATTTGTAACCCCTACTACGAACAGAAGAGCGAGCAACACGAGCAGACTCCCTCCACTGGACATAGGACAAGTTGCCTGAACCAGCATACATCATTGTGCTTGACTCGCTAACCATCAGGATCCCCACGCGCAAACAGATAAATTTACTTGCCGGTGGTACGAAACACCGACAAGAAATAACTCAAAACGAGAGGTAACTGAAGAGGTATGCTTTGCCTTACAGCAGCAACTCAGAAAACCGGACCAGATAACAAAGCTTATAGAGTGGAACAACATGCCAGGCGAACCACTCGGCCAAACTGGTTTCAGGAAAAAATAATTGGATCCATTCCAAATACTTCCAAGAGAAGTGCAATTATTCCCAGGATCTCCGAGAGCTTATTTCCAAGGGAAGTAAACTCAAAGCAAGAGATAACTGAAGAGGTACGTTGGCCTTACAGCAGCAAACCAATGTCTGAACCAAATAGGGAAAGAGCATGGCAGGCAAACTACCCTGGTCTCAGAAACAAGTTGGACATGATCCAAAGTACTTTTTATAAGTACAACAAACAAAGAGCCTAGTCAACAAAACAAACAGGCATCTCATTAACAAGAGTAGGAAAAACAAAGGCATAAAGATCAGTTCCACTCTTTACAAAAAGATCATCTCAGAAAGAGTACCTTCTCTTCATTGAAGAGAACAAAAACTACACTACGAGAGATCTAACCTCTCTACGACCTGTTCAGCTATGGGTCTAGTGGATTCCAAGTACTCTTCAAACTTGGCGTCAGTACAATCATTGGCTTTACCACCCGGAACACTAGCTAAGCTAAGCTCCGGAACTAAGGATTGTACCGCGACAAGAACATTGTTTGCTACAAAAGTACACATACGACGCAAATACGAGTCAAAACAACTAGGAAGCTCCGCAAGACTGTCAATAAGGAGTCGAGGCTGGGAACCAGCAGGTTTTGGAGCAATGGAATTTACAACAGTCGTAGCAGCCGCATCCAGGTCTTCATAACGCCCGATGAGAGCCTCTTGATCAAGCTTCAGAGCATTGTACGAACCTTGAAGATTCTTCAAGGATCGCTTCAACTTCTCGCTCTCATCAACAACATTCAGCATAGCATCCTTCCACTTGTTGCGGTCGACCTGAAGCGTGGCATAGCCATTTTCCAATTCTAAAAAGAGAGAAGAGAGATATCACGTCAATAAACAAACATCAAAAGCAAAAGACAAAAGCCAAGAGTCAAGTACTCACTTTGCAGCTTACTCTTCCAAGAACGGATCTCACTGGCGTGTTTGGCCTTGACAGCTTCGATACCAGCATAATTATCAATGGTGTCGATAATCCTGTCAGTAGCCTCATTATGATCACGGGTATTCTTTCAGCGAGCATCCTCGGTTATCTTATATCGAGTCTCAAGATCAGCGTTAAGCTTCTCAAGCTTTGCCACCTTGGACTCAAGGGAAAGTACTCTACCTTTCAAAACCTGAGGATCGTCAGGCAACAAAGCAAGACTCCTCCCTTGACCACAGAAAGTAGCAGTGTAAGCAGCAACAACAGCTCCCTCAGAAGACGAAAGTACTGGTCCAGCAGTCGGGTCAGCAGGAGAACTTAACTTCCCAGGAGTTTCAACGACGACCGGAGTGCGTAAAGCACTCGCTCCCGAGTCAGCATCTCCTTTCCCCAAAAGAGAAGAACTCGAGTGCAAACCAGTGGGGGCTTTCTCAAATCAGAAAGGCAGACAGAAACTCTACAAAAGAAAGGCAGTAAGAATAAAAACAAGACCAAATCCAGAGTAAGAGTTTCCAAGTACAAACCTGTCCGAATCCAGACATACGAAGACGAGGAGCGCCAAATACCAGTCTTCGTGGCTTCTTCACACTGGCACCTGGCTTCCCAGGACAACGAGGACCTCGCGGCCAACGAGTCAACCACGACTGTCCCCACTCACCTTCCCAGGCAGAATAACAGAAGCAGTCTTCACAACTTCTTCCAAAATAGAAGAAGAACCAGCCTTCCTAGGGACAGGTCTGGGGGCTGATGAAGACATATTCTCAGGATCAATCCTACAAAAACAAAAGTCAAGAAGAAGATCCACAAAAACGAAAAGAGATGATCACAAATTCGCACAAAGAGCATAAGGGTTACCCAGTCTCAAGCGCAGCAAAAGAACTCGGGGGCTCCATCGGTAAGAAAGGAGAATCACTCTGCGACACCTCGCAAGGGATCTTAACCTTACGGACGCAAACCCGAGGCTTCCGCCTTATCCCAAAGTCATCAAGAGGGGGCCCATCATCTCCAAATACGTTGTCGAGTTGCTCTTTCTTGACTTGCAAAGATGTAGCGGAAATCTACAAAATCGACATACACGAAACCACTCTAAGACGAAAAAACCAGTCAAATAAGACACAAAGACAAAACTCAAGTACCTGAGGAGGAGGATGCTCTCGATCATAGAGTTGAGGCACATAAGGCTCATCACAACTCCAGGAAGCATCAAGCAGACTCTCTCCAGAATCTCTTCCTCAGAAAGGTACTCGGGGCTCATACGAGAAGGGTCATCACGTCCAATGTACTCAAAGCCAAGTGACTCTCTCAAGCTCAAAGGTTGAATCCTACGCTCAACCCAGCTATACACGACCGAGGCAACTGTCACCCCCTGCTTCTTCAAGTAGTCGATAGTCTTAAAATAAGACGACAACTTCTTGGAGTTACCACGAGTGGGAACCTCACTCCAGCACGGCTCGCTTACACGAGCCTTTCCAGTAAATTCCGGCAAAGCAGGCGGATGGTTCCGAACATACCACACGACTGCCTCCACTCGGTTCCAGATGGGGGCAAGGAGTACTCGAGATATTTTTGTCTAGAACCTAATCGAAATTGTACAACTGCTCCCCCAACGGGCGAGACAGAGAACTCTTTTGGAAAAGGAACAAGGACAAACAACTCTCGAAACAAGTCGAAGTCCTGGGTAAATCCCAAGGAAGGCCTCACAGAAGTGAACAAAAACAGAAATATGGAAAATTCCATTAGGATCAAGATTCTGGATTTCAAGGTGATAAAAGTCAAGAAGATCACGGAGGAAGCGGCAAGATGGAAATCCAAGGCCCCTCTCTACAAAAGAAGAAAATACACAGATCTGATCAACTGGATCAAGTGGATGCTTTTCAGACGGGGAGGAACAGACCATTGCAAGAACATCTGATCTTTCAGCAATCCAAGATTCACAAGACGCTCAAGATCAGCCTGCTTCACCACTGACCTTTTGATATAAGTCGGTCGCGGCGGATAATGCGGGCCATCAACCCTCCCAAGCTTCGGAGGGGACGAGCCGGATCTGACGTTGCACGCTTACGCTTCTTGAGTCCCTTCTTCTGAGGGACCGGCTTCCATGTAACAGGTCTCTTTGAACGCACTGCTACCACAGGAATCAAGAAAAGGAAAATTCAGAGGGAAGCAAGATGGCGGCGGCAACGGGCCTCCGACGAATAAGGAAGAAGAGGGCAATAGCTTTTTCCAAAGGAAAGGTGAAAAGGTAAAAACCCTAAGAAAAAAGGTTATTTTATATCCGGTCATAGGGGAAAAAATCTAGGGAAAAGTGCCTATCTCGAATAACAGATATCGTTCAGCTTTTAAAGGAGGAAAAGACGTTATTTAGATTTTTGTTTTTAGAAGAGCTACTAAAATCAAAAGTCTATTCAACGATCTTAGCCTTTCTTAAATTCGGGGACTTTCATTATCCACGAGTACCTTAGATCCTTTTTACCTCTCCCAAAAAGAATGGTTCAAAGCTCGGGGGCTATAGGGCACACTGGATCGCTAACGAAAAGTTTTTTCAAATTTCTACCAAAGATTCAAGATTTTTTCAGGACCTTCAGCTCGAATCATTGATTCAAACTAAAGCTCGGGGGCTACTTCATATGAAGTGCGATCCCAAAATCGCACTCCAAAAATTCAAAAGAACACCATAAGGGCTTGAGTACCTCATAGCCTCGTCCTTTGAAAAAATTGCAGTCCAGGAAGAACTCGAGGATTCCTCAAGAAGACCAAGAAGTACTCGAACCTACGGTCCAAGCACTCTTAAGACGAAGAAAGAACTCGGCTATGAAGCGCTCAGGGGCTTGTCAGACATGGAGGCCTAGGGCCCACACGGACGCAGGAAATACTACAAGGGAGGATATGGCAACAAGTAGAGACCATGGCGCAAGGCAACACAGGACTCTACGAAGTATGGAAACTAGTCGACAATAGGAAAGCGCTCTCATAGCGAGGCTTGCTCGGGTTACTACTCGAATTAGACTAGGAATCAACCCTTGTAACCCTGCCCGCCAGTATATAAGGCTGAGCAGGGACCCCTCTCAAAAGACAAGTTCTGAACCTCAAGTCAGAGCATCTCATACAATCAAACCCATAGAATATAGAGAACCTCGACTAGCCCTGTAGATCATCGATCAACAGGACAAGCTTGTACTCATATTCACCCTACGTAATACAAGATCAGCAACATGACGTAGGGTATTACGCCTAATTGGTGGCCCGAACCTGTATAAATCTCGTGTCACGTAATCGTCGAGTTCCTGATTCTACTGTCACTCCATCAAAACTCTACTACCTAGGGATACCCCTTGGTAGGACTGCCGGTAAAACACCGACACGCGGTTTGGATGGCGACTACTCCCTCCGTCCCAAAAAGAAGGGTGTTTGGGTTTCAAATTTTGTCCCACAAAGAAGGGTGTTCTCGCTTTCCAATGCAACTCCTATCTCTATCTCTCTCCTCCTCTACCCCTCCTCGTTTTCTGTGCGCTCTCTACTTTTTTACCCCTCCTTAATTCTCGTGTCCAACTCCTAAAACACCTCTCTTTTTGGGACGGAGGGAGTACATGGATACGAGTGGTTTGGTAGCTGTCGCGGCAAAGTCTCATTTTTACCTCCGTTGTACAGTGGAGTGGCCTGACCGTGTTGACGTCCCAATCCAACCGGTTGGGGCTTCTTGTTTTTCGTTTTCTTTTTATTTCCTTGCTATAGCCTTCCAGGGTTGTAGTCTTATAATTTTTTTTCTGCTATATCAATGAACGCGCACTATCTCGTGTGGTTCGTTCAAAAAAAAATCATCAAGAATATGACACAGTGGCTTAGTTAGTTTACCATTGGAAAATGTCTTTACCCTATTGAGACTTAACACATGGAAACAGTAAAATTACATGTGGAACTACTTCTAGGACAACTACTCAAGAACAGCAGTAGCATTCATATGCAAGAACCTAGGGCTCAATACCTTTTCTGGCTTTCTCCTGTGTGCAAGGCCAAAACTGAACTGTCTAACGTGTCGTGCATGAGGAATTGATCGCTGAAAGTCAGAAACAAGTAATTTCATAACAAGATGTACTCCCGTTCCCGTATTGAACAATCCTTCTTCCTCCTCGGCTACTTGATCAAAGCACATGGACAGTGGTGCTGGCAGTTGTCTATAGCTCGATCAGCAGTCAGCAGCACTAAATTAAAACTTCATTCAGCAGATCCATCTTCTACTACCCATGTTGAGTGGGCGAAGAGGACGCGCCCCTTCCATCCTTGCAGCAGCCACTGGTCATCCTCGCTGACAAAATACTCCTTGTGGTGATTTTTGGCCTTCTCCTTCAATAGCTTCAAAGCGCAAGGCATCAGTGGCAGCTGCCTAAAGCCTGCCCGTTGATTTCTCAACTGCCACCGTCTATACTTCTCAGGGTGCTGCACAAGGTCAATACCCTCACAGGCAATGTCATTCAGTGCATAGCGCCCAATTAAGTCCTGCTCCACCACCAATCGCGATTCACTCTCCCGTGGGACAATTGCATCAAGCATATCAAACAGTGCAGAGTAATAGAACAGTTTCTCGCGGAACCGTGACAAGAAGCAAGAGCCGTTTGAGCAATTCAAAATGCTCTGGACAAAAACATTTGGCCTCATTTTCTTGATATTATGGAGGACAGTATCCCTAGGGTTTCGGCTATCAAAGAATATGCTCTCGTCCTTTAAGGTGCTGAAATTAAAGAGGTCACTCACGACAAGCATCTCATCTGCATCTACGTTCAAGTCCTCGCTGTAAACTTTCTCCCACTCTGCTGTGACGGATTCAAACACGAATGGCAGACCAAGCTCACTAGCATACTTGGTGAGCCGGTAACTTTGCTCCTCAATCCACTGAACTGGAAAAGACCTGGGCTGGGAACGACACATGGCGGTGATCTTCATTTCTGGTGGTGGCCCATCTTCCCTCTTCGCCAGCCAGCGGATCAAACCTGCCCACTGGAACCCGCTATGGATACCATAGTCTATAATGTGCAGCCTGCTCTTTCCCTTCATGACTCGCGCAATGGCCAGTGCGGAAAAAATGTATGCAACATTTTTGAAGTGGCAGGCTGACATGTAAAGGTTGTAAGCCTTCAGGAACTCTGTGGCTGAAGGACGCTCTGCTATGAGCAACTTCCAAAACTGCCTTCCCGTTCCCATTAATCGAGCCTGCAGCCCCTTGGAGAAACAATGAGCTAGACGTTGTGTGGCGTCCCCTGTTGGTGAAGCATGCTGTTTGATCTGATTCAGCAGCTCACTCGCAATCAAACAATCTCTTGTGTCCACTGCCTGCGCGCAACGGATCAACAGAGTGCTTAGGTCCACCATATCCCTCGTAACCTTGCTACAACCCTTTCTGCTCTTCTTCTCCTCCTCACTGTTCATGGCGATACGCAACTTCTCCATGTCCCTGGCCAGTGCCTCGTGTCCTCCCATCACCATATCGTCAAGCATCTCATGGACGCCAGTCTCTTCTGGCACCTCTGTCATCATCATCTTGCTGATTCTGCCTACCTCCTCCAGATGCTTACGTTTGTTTCTGATGAACATTTGATCTATTTGATGGTCACTTTGCAAGAACCTGTTAGCATCTTCCATGCCCTTCAAGAATTCCCCCACCACATATTCACTGTCTGAGAAGGCCAAGCTGAGGGTGCTTTGATCACCACTACTAACCAGCAGCAAATCATTGGTTTGATCCACGCTGACCTTGTTAGCTGCGTCATCATTGTTGGCTCCAATGAAAGAGGAGGAGAGGATCTGAGAGAAGGGCTGCTGCATCTGGAGCAGGGCAGGATGATCAGAGTATTGACACAAGAGATTATCATCCATGTCGTCCTCCATGAGCATGCGAGAGATGTAAGGAAGCACCAGGTCATCATGGGAGAGCTGGCCTGTATCGGTAGTATTGGGATCAGACATTGGGGTAAGGTCGTGGAAGACAGATGGGGATGGTGGTGAAGGCTCCATCAGGCCCTCAGCAAAGAATTCCTCCGGGGTAGCAGCCATGGTGGATAAGCAGCAGTGGGAGTGCTGTGGTCTGGGCGTAGTAGCTTCTGGTTAATATACCATCATGAGGAGATCAGACATTGTAAACTACAGTTCAGCAACCTGTGGCTATAAGGAGTGCAGGCGTTCGATAATACCAATGTTGCTTGGTGCACGACCTAGACAATGTCTAACTACAGTTGTAATGCTGTTTTAATAATATGATGGCTAGACACTGCACAGATGAGACAAAGATGCCGTATTTTCTTTTACCTACCGAAGCTGAGAAAGCAAGAGTATAATGCATATTTTGTTGTTCAATGCAGAACATGTTTAGATAAGCATAAGCTGTCAAGGCTGATAGCATCACTGAACAGAAGATAGAGAAAGTAGAGTGAAACGTGTATGTGAGATCATTCTTTATGAAGCCGTTGCCCCGCAAGAACTCACTAGCCTCTTCCATGCCCTTCAAAAACACTCCTACTGCATCAACCAGGGTTTTTTTTTCCTGACCGCTACCGGTCCGGATACCGCAGTAACCGGTCAAACCGGTCCGGACCGGTAGCGTCCAACCGGCCAAATTTAAAATTTCAAATTTGAATTTAAAAAATTAAAAAAAAATTTAAAAAAGTACTTTAAGGTGAGTAGATTGTAATGGTGTCAAAAATTTTCAAATATTAGTTCATTTAGTGTCTTTTTGTTTGTATTAGAAGTTCAAACAGCCTACTAAATCAGCACGTTAAACTTCTAATGCCCTTAAACCGCTACTTAAACTTCTTAAAAATGCTCTCTTTTTGACACCATTAGATTCTACACACCTTAAACTATTTTTAGAAATTTTTTAGAAATTTTCTTTTATTTTTCAATTTTTAATTAAAATTTGAAAATTTGTCAAACCGCTTAAACGGCCGGCTTACCGCTCAAACCGGCCGGCTTACCGGTCAAACCGACCGGCTAACTGTTCGAAACCGGTTGAACTGCGGATTTAATTTGGTTTTTAAATTTGTTCGGCTTCTATCGGTTTCCGGTCAAACCGGTCCGGCTAACCGCTACTGGTGGCCGGCGGTTTGGAGTCACCGGTCGGGAAAAAAAAAACCCTGGCATCAACACCCTTGGAGAAGGACAGGTTGCATGTGCTAAGATCACCACTAGCACCTGCAACAAACCCTCAGTCCCCTGTGCATTATCCTTGGGTCCTCACCACGTGAAATACAGATAGGCTCGGGTTCCTTCTTCCAAATTAGCGGCCACGATGACCATTCGTAGCGGTGATGTGTTATAACATCTCATGACATCATGAGAACACAGACCTTGACAATTTGTATTCTAGTTCTGACAGCCTACGATCTGGAGTTGGAGTGTTCAGTTCTTCCAATGTTTGCGTGGATAA
Source organism: Urochloa ruziziensis (assembly GCA_015476505.1). Taxonomy (NCBI): domain Eukaryota; kingdom Viridiplantae; phylum Streptophyta; class Magnoliopsida; order Poales; family Poaceae; genus Urochloa; species Urochloa ruziziensis. The sequence goes on along the minus strand of CM027125.1, from coordinate 36,657,651 downwards.
TGGATACAATGGGTAGCTATAATCCCAATGCTACTACACTTGGGTAATGGAGACACTGGCTAGCTACTGCACAAATTCAGCAAAGATTTTTTTCCCTTTTTTTAGAAATAGCAAAGCAAGACTACATCTTTGAACAATTCACAACATGGTTTGCAGTACATGCTAAGACAAGTGTTTAGATTGGTTATATGGGAATCACATGAGTATTGTATTGTAACTGTCCTAAGAAACATTTTTCAAAAATGTAATAAGGAAAAACCATGCTACTACATAAGAAGCTATGGCTACTCGCGAATATAAATATTATTAGAGTAGATGGTTGTAGGCACATACTGATGGATTTTGAACTACCTGCCATCAAGAGGCTGGCAGTACAAGTGCGGCTTAACCATTTTAAGCACATCTAAATTTAGGGTTGTTGGTGGTGACCATGTCAGATCACATCACTAAAATAGCAAATAATAATAGCATCTAGCACTGTGTATTCCAGTCATTCTTTAAAAAAAAAAGGTTAATAGTAGGGTTAGAACACCTGCGGCATCTGCCATTACAACCTCCAGAATCTAGATACGCCAATGTCTTCCTCCTTGTGTTAAGCTGAAACATTAATGTGTTATACCTGTCACGAATTATCCTAGTCCCAGTTGCAACAATGCAGGACAAGAAAACGGTGATTCATGCCCCAGTACAGATGGCTGCAGAAGTGTGTGCTCCTACTTGTGAAGGAGGGTTTTTTTTTTTTTTGAATATTACTTGTGAAGGAGGTTAAGTGTACGAATCACATGTACAGATTGTTTTAATCAAGAAGTCTACACCTAGTTGTATTTCAATTTAAATAGGCGCATTTTTTCTGGCTCCAGTTTGATCGAACAGATAATGAGAAAGAACGGAACAAACGCAAGTATTGCAATAACACGCTAATCCAGAGCTTTATTATGCTGTTCAACACTGGAATGGAGCATCAGAGGTTCAGAGCACAGCTCATCTACAGGCAGGAACGGACAAGCAGGAGCAATCCAAACATTCAGACCAGGGAGTCATCAATTACTACTGATACATACCATACCATCCAGCAGCTGCAGGCCAGTCCTTGGCCTGGGCCGCGGCTGCTACTCGAAGTTGTAGTGCTTGTCGACGGCCTGCAGCTTGGGGAAGACGACGAGGTCCCCCGCGGGGATCTCGACGAACTCCTCCCCGTGGCCCTCCGGATACACCTTCACCTTCCACTGCAGCAGGTAGCACGTCTCCTTGGCCTAGTATAGGTCCACGGTAACTTGCTCGTGTCGCACCCTCCACCTGACCTATTCGTTACCAGCAAATCATTTTAAAGTCGCAGTGAATGACTCCGGCTATTTCCTTGACAAAGTGCATTCTGGAATGCTGATCCAAATTATCGTACTCAACTTTTGCCCTTTAAAGTTCCCGAAATTCGTACTTAGTTAACTCCATGGGCTAGTTGCTACAAAAATGTAACTCGGGCTGAGGCGGGCAAACCACGGATTTGCTATGCACCGCATATGCGGTGCTAGCACCTCTACCGTATATTATTTTACTCTTTTGCATGCAGCACAATGTGTCAGCCGTCAGCTGGTGGCCCAGGCTCTCACGCACGTTACAATCCTCCGATATGCTGCCATGGGACTTTGTGCAAGCAAGATTCAAAGTAAAAAGAATTTGTATTTTATAAATTAAATGTCCAAATGAAATTTCGATTGCACCACTTTATTTCTTACAATGAGATCTTTGAAACTAGACCACACTCAACTTTTGGATGCTCTTTTTGCTGGAACAATTTATTTTGAGGCTGGAACATTTTATCGTTAAGCTGGAACAATTGCACCCTGTTCGTGGTGAATCTGTTCCAACTGTTGATGAAATTGTTCCGTCTTCGTAAAAATATGTTCCAAAAAAATCTAATCAAAATATAATCAAGTGTGGTCTAGTTTTGTAAATCTCATCATAAGAAATATAGTGGTGCAATCGAAATTTAATTTGGTTTCTTAGCTTATGAAATACAATCTGATTTTTAAAATTTTCCTCAATGGCCTCGGGGGCAATGCATTATGCGCTTGGAGGTAGATGGGGATGGGACTGTGCGTTGACGTGGGCTATGCGTCAAGGGACGGGGCCCCGCATCTGCGGCAGCCAGATGCCCCCGGGAGAGTCTGCGCGTGCTGTTTTTTGAAGGTTGTGCGGCGACAGGTTGTTTACCACAGATGCGGTAGACAGTTGCGCCCAGCAAACAATGGGCACGTTCTGTTCGATAGCCATATTGTTTAGGTCTCCATCATTCTGCAGATGAACGATTCAAAGTTCAAGCCTTTTAGCAAGTAAACAAGCAACGATGCTGCCCATTTGTCATCAGAAACATGGAGGAAGAAAACAACGTTTCACGGCAAGAGATATGCAGCTCCTGCATGTTTCATGGAAAAATGTTCAGAATGAATGAAGCAGACGAAACATGCACAGCTTCAAGAAACAAATATGTGCACATCGATACTGAATAGCAAATACGACAATGCTACCTAATTCATCAAGAATATGATACAGTGGCTTAGTTAGTTTACTCTTGGAAAACGTCTTTACCCTATTGAGACTTAACACATGCAAACAGTAAACTTACATGTGGAACTACTCAAAGTAGCATTCATATGCAAGAACCTAGGGCTCAATACCTTTCTGGCTTTCTCCTGTGTGCAAGGCCAAAACTGAACTGTCTAACGTGTCGTACATGAGGAATTGATCGCTGAAAGTCAGAAACAAGTAATTTCATAACAAGATGTACTCCCATTCCCGTATTGAACAATCCTTCTTCCTCCTCGGCTACTTGATCAAAGCACATGGACAGTGGTGCTGGCAGTTGTCTATAGCTCAGCAGTCAGCAGCACTAAACTAAAACTTCATTCAGCAGATCCATCTTCTACTACCCATGTTGAGTGGGCGAAGAGGACGCGCCCCTTCCATCCTTGCAGCAGCCACTGGTCATCCTCGCTGACAAAATACTCCTTGTGGTGATTTTCGGCCTTGTCCTTCAATACCTTCAAAACGACAGGTCTCAATGGCAGCTGCCTAAAGCCTGCCCGTTGATTTCTCAACTGCCACCGTCTATACTTCTCAGGGTGCTGCACAAGGTCAATACCCTCACAGGCAATGCCATTCAGTGCATAGCGCCCAATCAAGTCCTGCTCCAGCACCAATCGTGATTCACTCTCCCGTGGGACAATTGCATCAAGCATATCAAACAGTGCAGAGTAATAGAACAGTTTCTCGCGGAACCGTGACAAGAAGCAAGAGCCGTTTGAGCAATTCAAAATGCTCTGGATAAAAACATGTGGCCTCATTTTCTTGATATTATGGAGGACAGTATCCCTAGGGTTTCGGCTATCAAAGAATATGCTCTCGTCCTTTAAGGTGCTGAAATTAAAGAGGTCACTCACGACAAGCATCTCATCTGCGTCTACGTTCAAGTCCTCGATGTAAACTTTCTCCCAGTCTGCTGTGACGGATTCAAACACGAATGGCAGACCAAGCTCACTAGCATACTTGGTGAGCCGGTAACTTTGCTCCTCAATCCACTGAACTGGAAAAGACCCAGGCTGGGAACGACACATGGCGGTGATCTTCATTTCTGGTGGTGGCCCATCTTCCCTCTTCGCCAGCCAGCGGATCAAACCTGCCCACTGGAACCCGCTATGGATACCATAGTCTATAATGTGCAGCCTGCTCTTTCCCTTCATGACTCGCGCAATGGCCAATGCCGAAAAAATGTATGCAGCATTGTTGAAGTGGCAGGTTGATATGTAAAGGTTGTAAGCCTTCAGGAACTCTGTGGCTGAAGGACGCTCTGCTATTAGCAACTTCCAAAACTGCCTTCCCGTTCCCATTAATCGCGCCTGCAGCCCCTTGGAGAAACAATGAGCTAGACGTTGTGTGGCGTCCCCTGTTGGTGAAGCATGCTGTTTGATCTGATTCAGCAGCTCACTCGCAATCAAACAATCTCTTGTGTCAACTGCTTGCGCGCAACGGATCAACAGAGTGCTTAGGTCCACCATATCCCTCGTAACCTTGCTACAGCCCTTTCTGCTCTTCTTCTCGTCCATACTGTCCATGGCGAATGCACAACTTCTCCATATCACTGATCAATGCCTTGTCTCCACAAAACATCATACGGTCAAGCACCTCATTGATGCCAGTCTCTTCTGGCACCTCCGTCATCATCATAATCTTGCTGGTCCTGCCTACCTCCTCCTCCAGATGCTTGCGTTTGTTACTGATGAACATTTGATCTATTTGATGGTCCTTTATGAAGTTGCTGTCACTTGGCAAGAACCTGTTAGCATCTTCCATGCCCTTCATGAATTCCCCCGCCACATACTCACTGTCTGAGAAGGCCAAGCTGAGAGTACTTTGATCACCACTACTAACCAGCAGCAAATCATTGGCCTGATCCACGCTGACCTTGTTGGCTGCGTCATCATTGTTGGCTCCAATGGAAGGGGAGGAGAGGATCTGAGAGAAGGGCTGCTGCATCTGGAGTAGGGCAGGATGATCAGAGTATTGACACAAGAGATTATCATCCATGTCATCCTCCATGAGCAAGCGCGAGATGTAAGGGAACACCAGGTCATCATGGGAGAGCTGGCCTGTATCGGTAGTATTGGGATCAGACATTGGGGTAAGGTCGTGGAAGACAGATGGGGATGGTGGTGAAGGCTCCATCAGGCCCTCAGCAAAGAATTCCTCCGTGGTAGTAGCCATGGTGGATAAGCAGCAGTGGGAGTGCTGTGGTCTGGGCGTAGTAGCTTCTGGTTAATATACCAACTTGAGGAGGTCAGACATTGTAAATTACAGTGGTGCGCCAGATGTTTTCAGCAACTTGTGGCTATGAGGAGTGCAGGCGTTCGATAATACCAATGTTGCTTGGTGCACGACCTAGACAATGGCTAACTACAGTTGTAATGTTGTTTTAATAATGTGATGGCTAGACACTGCACAGATCAGACAAAGATGCCATATTTTCTTTAACCTACCGAAGCTGAGAAAGCAAGAGTATAATGTATATTTTGTTGTTCAATGCAGAACATGTTTAGATAAGCATAAGCTGTCAAGGCTGATAGCATCACTGAACAGAAGACAGAGAAAGTAGAGTGAAACGTATATGTGAGATCATTCTTTATGAAGCCGTTGCCCCGCAAGAACTCACTAGCCTCTTCCATGCCCTTCAAGAACACTCCTACTGCATCAACACCCTTGGAGAAGGCCAAGTTGCCTGTGCTAAGATCACCACTAGCACCTGCAACAAACCCTTGTTGATTGTGTTGTTGTCAAAGGAAGAGGAGAGAATTTGGGCAAAGGACTGCTGCACATGTAGTATTGTAGGTTGATCAGAGTATTGATGCAAGCGCTAATCATCAATGTCTACTTGGGTCCTCACCACCGAGAAATACACATAGGCTCGGTGGCGATGGTTCCTTCTTCCAAATTAGCAGCCACGATGACCATTGGTAGTGGTGATGTGTTCTAGTTCAGACAACCTACGATCTGGAGTTGGAGTGTTCACTTCTTCCAATGTTTGCTTGGATAATGGATACAATGGGTAGCTATAATCCCAATGCTACTACACTTGGGTAATAGAGACACTGGCTAGCTACTGCACAAAGTCGGCAAAGATTTTTTTTCCTTTTTTAAATAGCAAAGCAAGACAACATCTTTGAACAATTCACAACATATTTAAATAAGGTTTACGGTACAGGCTAAGACAAGTGTTTAGGTTGGTTGTATGGGAATCACATGAGTATAATATTGTAACTGTCCTAAGAAACATTTCTCAAAAAAATGTAACAAGGAAAACACCATGCTACTACATAAGAAGCTATTGCTACTCGCGAATATAAATATTACATTAGAGTAGATGGTTGTAGGGACATACTGCCATCAAAAGGCTGGCTGTACAAGTGTGGCTTAACCATTTTAAGCACATCTGAATTTAGGGTTGTTGGTGGTGACCATGTCAGATCACATCACTAAAATAGGCAAATAATAATAGCATCTAACACTGTGTATTCCAGTAATTCCTAAAAAAAGGTTAGTAGTAGGGTTAGAACACCTGCGGCATCTGCCATTACAGCCTAGATATGCCGATGTCTTCCTCCTTGTGATAAACTGAAACATTAATGAGTTATACCTGTCACAAATTATCCTAGTCCCAGTTGCAACAATGCAGGTATTGACCTTTATAAGGACAAGAAAGCGGCGATTCATGCCCCAGTACAGATGGCTGCAGAAGAGAAGCATGTGCGCCTACTTGTGAAGGAGGTTAAAGTGTATGAATCACATGTACAGATTGTTTTCATCAAGAAGTCTACACCTAGTTGTATTTCAATTTGAATAGGCACATTTTTCTGGCTCCAGTTTGATCGAACAGATAATGAGAAAGAACGGAACAAACGAAGTATTGCAATAAGCCAATAACACGCTAATCCAGAGCTTTATTGTGCTGTTCAACACTGTAACAGAGCATCAGAGGTTCAGAGCACAGCTCGTCTACAGGCAGGAACAGACAAGCAGGAGCAGTCCATACATTCAAAATAGGCGGCCACCAATTACTGCTACTGCATACCATATACATCCAGCGGTGCAGGCCAGTCCGCGGCCTGGGCGGCGGCAGCGGCGGCTACTCGAAGTTGTAGTGCTTGTCGACGGCCTCGGCGACGTCCCAGGTGCAGCTCATGCCCTTGGGGAAGACGACGAGGTCCCCCGCGGCGATCTCGACGAACTCCTCCCCGTGGCCCTCCGGGTACACCTTCACCTTCCCCTGCAGCAGGTAGCACGTCTCCTTGGCCGAGTAGGTCCACGGGAACTTGCTCTTCTCGCACCCCCACCTGACCAATTCGTCCATCCATCAGTCAGCAAGGGGCACAGGCGCAATGGAGCCGGGGGCACGCGTGAATGCGTAGCAAAGCCGAGTCGCCCCCGGATTTGGCATGATGGAACGCTACGTTACAACACGGATGGAGAAACGAGATTCTTCCTTTGCTTTTTCATCCCTCCCTCTCTTTCCCCTTTTTTCTGTTGGAAAATAGTAGTGGCGAGTGGCGCAATGAGAATTGAGAATTCGAGATGAGAGCAATGCAATGAAAAACAAAAGTGCAGTACGGTAAGTACTCCTTTGGTCGCTCATTAATGCAATGCAAAACAAAGTGCAGATAGTATTCCCTTGGTCACTCATCAATGCAGCGTCCATAAATGAAAGAAAATCCTGTATGTGTGGAAATACGTAAATGGAAGAGCACCATGACATCCTGTGCGCAACATTTCCAGTACAAAAAGCCCATCCAAAGCTTTTTCACGGGCGGCAACGCCACCAAACCAACGCGGCGGCAGCGCACGCACCCTCCTCCGAGTCTCCCGGTCCCAGCAAGCAGGGATGGCGGCGAGCCCCGTCCCCTTCATCCTCCCCCTCGTCCTCCTGGCCGCCGCTGGCACCCACGCGTCGCCGGCCTCCTCCGAAACCGTCGAGCAGATCTGCGCGCGCGCCACGTCGAGCGGGGCCCACCGCGACCTGGCGCCCTTCTGCGTCTCGTCGCTGCAGGCGGCGCCCGGCAGCGACCTCGCCGACGCGCGCGGGCTGGCGGCGATCGCCACCAACCTGACGCTGGCCAACTACACGGCGGCCGTGGGCACCGTCAAGGCGCTGCAGGGGCGCGGGGGTTGGTCGGCGGCGGAGCGGGGCGCGCTCGCCACGTGCCGCGCGCGGTACATCGAGGCGCTCAACGTCGTGCACAGCGCCGTCCACGCGCTGGCCACGGGGAGGCTGGGCGACTACGCGGCGGAGATGCGCGCGGTCCGGAAGGCGGCCACCGACTGCGACGACGCGTTCGGCGCCGCCGCCAGCGAGTCGGGGGCGGAGGCGGCGGCGCCGATGCGGAAGGTGGACCGGGATGCCGTCGACCTCACCACCGTCGCCACGCTGATCGTCAGGGCGCTGGAGTGAAATGAAACGAGGAGGGGTTCGTCAGTGTTGCCATTTTAGCTGCCTAGCTGAATATTCGATTGGGAATGTGTAATGGGTTGAACTGTGTGATCTTGAGTCGTGGTTAAGAATAATAAAGTGTGCCAAAAGATACCAAATCCTTTGCTGTTTCTGAATGAACGAATCATGATGGCATTTTCTTTCAGTTTTAGCGAAGTGTAATTTCTATGATAATTCTGCAGGCCAATTGCATGCGACAGGAGTACATCGATCTGCATCGAGCATTGCATTGACCACAAGTGCACGCAACACAAGCGGCTTCTGTTGATCGAGACGTATCTAGTAGAGCCAAATTTAATCTGGGGCATAGTATGTCGTTTTCTTCCTGAAAATCTGCCCAGCCCGAGTGCCCGTGACATTTTTCTTTTTTTGAGAGGAAAGACTCGCTGGAGAGAGAATCGATGCTATGTGGGCCGGTTTCGGTAATTAAGAGGAAGCCCAAGATATTCAAAAGCCCAATTTTCCAAGCCGGTTCCGGCCTTCTTCCCCCAAATCGGGACGCAGCCAATGATTAGAGAGAGAGCACTGCGCGAGCCACTCCAATTCAAATCCCTCTCTGATCTCCATTTCCAGACTCCCACGCCCCCGTAACCGCGGCGGCGGCGCCTGAACGCCGGCGGCGAGTGTAGTTAGCGTCCGCCCTCGACCCCGAATCCCTAGCCATCGACACCGCACAGCGTCTCGCTTCACCGGCGCCGGGTGGGGACGCCGGGGAGGAGGTGGGGGCTAGGGGAGCTAGGGTTCCTGTCGGCGTGGGGGCGGCGGCGGCGGCAAGCCTGATGGCGGAGGATACGGGGAAGCGGGCGGAGGTGGACAGCATCCTCTCCTTCGCGCAAGACCTCATCGGCGTGCTCCGCGCCAGCAACGACAGCGACGCCAACGCGCAGGCCGGCGACGGCGCGCGGATGCTGCTGTCCGCCTGCCGATCCGACTCGGACGACCTCGAGCGGCAGATGAGAGGTACGGTTCTCTCCTGCCCCTGCTGGGAATTTTCGCTCTGAGTGGTGCTACTCTGCGATTCTCCTGCCTGTGGTTCGCATGCGCGTCTGCTCCTGTTGATACTTGGTGCCAACGATTTTAGAGAAATTTTAGACGATTTCACTAGTAATTTGGGTACTTTAGTTTGAGTCTAGTGGACAAACTGGGTAAATAGTCGATTTCATAACAGGTCCACTGATTTGATTTTTTTTTTTTTTTTTACCAAGACTAGCATTCGAACACTTACATAGGGTTCAAGAATCAACTTAGAAGCATAATTTTTTTTTCTGCTCCTGCAAATGTAATAAACTAAAAATCTAGCACTAGATATGCCTGTCTTGCTGATCAATTGCTTGAGAAGGTTACAAACAGGAAGAGTGTAAAGGTACATATGCCTATCAGCACTAATTGAACATTTTCTTCTCTTTGTTTGAAAATATATATATATTCTTCTCTGATACCATAGCACTGCAGTATTATCCCTTTACAACAGCCAGCTGCACTCAATCACTTGGGAAGCTTACAATAGTCAGAGGATATAAAGGAATGCTAGTTTGTCAAGCATTTTACAGGACTTTTTTTTATTACTGAATCGTTGCACTTCAGTGCAGTTTCCATTCCCAACAACATGGTAGCCATTTCTGAATATTTCCTAACATGTGGAAATTAGCATTATTCACTGAATTCATTTCATTCATTGTTATACAACAGACCTAAATATTCGTTGTAGCATATGCTTGTGATAATTGCATTGACTATATATTTACAGAAAACGGAATTAAGACTTCAGAATGCAGTACAAATAGGGATAGAATAAAATCTGTTTGGTGGCCCCTGAAACCTACTTTGGAACATTATTGCGGTCTTGATGTCTTGTTCCCTTTTGCATAACAGAGTATCAGGAAAACATACGTTGCTGCAAGGAAAAAATAGACAAAGCAAAAGCTGAAACCATTTCTGACGATGAACTGAATGCACTGCAAAACAAGATGGAAGAAAAACTCCAGGAAGAGAAACAACTTCGCCAAGAGTTAAGATAAGTTCTCTCCTCAGCATCTGGATGGTCTAAATTTTGTGTTTTAAAATTAAGAATTTGAGTTACTTATGTACCCTATGCTGTCAACACAGAGTTGCGTGATGAACTTGATAACCTCGACAGACAAAGAGCTTCTATTGAAGAAAGAAAGGATGTTCTCAAGAAAAAAAAGAAAGACTTGCAGAAGGCAGAGTAAGTTGATAATTTCTCAGTATGTTACTAATGAAATTTCATTTTGCTTTCATAAATTTACTCAGGTTGATAACTGTCTGGATACTAAATTACTGAAAAATCCATCCTAGAAGAGCTAGATATGTTAACAGCTAGTGCTGTTCTGCTTAAACTTTGGAGAAGACCACGTTCTGATATGTGCTGCCTCCTGCCTCATCTTTCCTTCCACTTGTACATTGTTATTACACTTACTAAACTTTTGGGGATTCCAGCAACAATGTAACAAGCACTGCTCAAAATTGATGGATTAGTACCTCTTCCATAAAATTTGGTGATGTCTAATAACTAAGTATAAATTAAGTTTCAAGGCAACGTTGTCTCTATCATTTCCTACCCTGTTTGACTTGAAATAAGTGACTGACTACACTTTTAATGCAGACGTATGCTTTCCATGTGCGTGTCCGTTACAAATATCATGCCAAATTTCGAAGACCAGGATAAGATTTCTGGCTGTATCCTTCCAATTTGTTACCATTTTCCCTATTCATACAAAATAATTTATACATAATCTATGCTGCTTTGAGGTTATCTTTGCACTTGATCACTTTTGACAGCAAAAGTCATGGTCGTACGGAATTCCTTAGCTACGGTCAGATATTGTCGACAGGAGCGGGAAGAAGCTAGAGAAGTTTGAGTTTGAGAAAACGACACCACCGGTTGAGATCTGTGACAAGCTCTGGAAGAAGATATAGCGCGCGCAGGCGCAGGCGCAGACCATCATTGTTGTATGGCGGCGAAAGCTGTGCTTCTGTACATTGTTGTTGGCGGTGGACCTCCCACTGAGAAGGATGCAGCTCGCCATGTTGTTCCAGTGATTAGCTTCGTGACATTGTACTGTTTTCAGATTTCAGTTGACTGGTCAGATTAGCTCCTAGTTTGTGTTCACCAGACAGTAGCTGTAGAGGCAAGTTATATTTGAATAAGCTATAAGCTGTGTCGTTGATGCCAGAACAGAATACGCAATAGTTGTTTTTATTGAATAATATATATGTGTGTTCTTTTTAAAGAATTTGCTGCTAGTTTGCAACTCGCCCCCAGTGGCATTCAGAAATGCAAGAAGCCGCCATGCTTGTGCAATTGTGCTGATCTGAAGTCGTCGGAGGCCTGCCACACCGCCACACAATTCGGATGCGCTGGGAGTCTGGGACCCCGGGGACGGGGGTGGGAGGGAGGTTGCCTGTCTTTGCTGCTTGTTGGTACCCGGTACCAAGCCCGCCCGCGTTTAGTTCTCGAAATGTTTTCAGTGAAAAAAATTTGAGGTTTGATTTTATCGATTTAGAAGTAGCAAATGTAGACTAAAAAGGTGGAAAGTTATCTGGATAGGTTAGAAATCTCGAGCCGAATCTAACGATGGTAATTAAAGGATAATTAATTCATAATTAGCGGATGGTTACTGTAACATTACTGTTGCAAATCATGGATTAAGTAGGCTCATTAGATTCGTCTCGCGATTTACAGGCTATCCATGTAATTTTTTACTTTTTATCTACATTTAATATTCCATGCATCTAAAATGCTTCTTTGATTTTGATGTGATGGGTGAAAAGATTTCATTTTGGAACTAAATGAGACCTTCCTCGTGGAGTCTTTTTTTTTTCCTTTTTTTTCTTTTCTTTTTGAACAAAGCTGGTACGGAGCTGCGCTGCGCCACAGGCTCACAGCACGCCTGTTGTGCTGCTTGATTGCTCTCATGCGGTCATGGCATAGCCGTTAGTTCTGAAATCCTTTTGGCAAATGGCGAACACGAGTGCCGCTCCTCCGTGTCACCATCCATACGAGTATATTCCCTTCATCCCATTTTATTTGTACCTTTAGAATTTGAATGGAAAATTTTCATTGGATAAAAATTACATTACTACCCTTACCGTTATGAGTATATGGTACGAAGACTGTAAATCTGCGATAATCATTGCAGCATTGTACTAACAACTGCAGACTGTATAATTTAAAAAGAAACAAAAACGCCACCTTACGTCACGTTTTACGGTCTCGAATGCCCCAGAACGAAAGAAACTGGAAGACCCCATAGGTAACTTTGTGCGTCTGTTTTTTTATTTTGCAAACGGACCTCGCGTAGTAATGATGGGCAGCAAGAAGACCTTAAAATATTGAGCCGATGACAAGCTATAGCCCCTAGTGGCCTAGTGTACCACTTAATTTGAAAAAAAAAATTGAACTCCACATGTACAAATAAGGGCAGAAAGTATGGAAAAGTACTGTTTATATGAAAGCGTGCATAGAGATAGAAATGAAATGACACGGTTCTCTGAACGGATAACTTTTCGTGAGAAAGAGATCCAACACAGGCCTAAAATGGGAGGGAGTACGACGCTTCAGCAGCTCAGAGCGCTCAGCTGCTCAACCGCATTCCCATCGTCCACACCGCCCATAAGCAGTTAGGCAGTTAGCCACCGCAAGATCATCAACGGCAACAGTAACAGCGCGAATTAAATCACTGTATAATTAACTTTTAGTGTCAACAGCATTCATCAAGGGGACGTAGCTCATATGGTAGAGCGCTCGCTTCGCATGCGAGAGGCACGGGGTTCGATTCCCCGCGTCTCCACTTTATTTTTCTTTTGAAGTTTTGAGCTTTTTTTTTTGGGCTCTCACCCTCCCCTGACTGACTTCTTGTATAAACATCCATTAATGTTATCTCATTATTCTGTAGAAGTTAGTGTTTTAGCGTTGACAGTTCTCCACGTTTTTCTCTTCTTTTTTCCCCCTCACCCCAAGTCCCCAAACCAGACAGAGTCCCTGTTTTGTATAACCATCAGTATGCTGTAAAAAGATCCACAACGGAATAATAGTTCACACAATGGATCTCTTCCGATCCTGCAGAAAAGTCAGATCCTCGGTGCTTTCCGCTTCTTTTCCCGCTGGGGCAGCGGCAGGGAAAGAAGAAGAGACTTTCCTTTTTCATGATTGATTGCATTACGCTTGCGCTACTGTTTCCGCAGTGCCCACTCCATTCCCATCAATCTCTCTTCTGCTCTCTTCTTTCCAAAAAAAAAAAAAAAAAAAAAAAAAAAAAAAAAAAACCTCTTCTGCTCTGCATACAGTACAGCCGCTTGGCCAGTACAGAAAGCAGAAGCAGCAGCAGTTGCAACATTACCTGAAACAGCAACAAATCTGCCAGGCATCATCTGAATGAACACCCTTTATAAGGTGTCACTCATCATTGTAACAAAAAAGGGCAAAGCATTACCCCAAAGTCCCAAACAATCTTGAATCTTCACAGCATTCCAACAGTTGATCAGTTTCATCAACTCTCATGCCCGAATGCAGAATGCTGTCCCAAAAAGAGCCAGCATTGGTACAACTCCCAGTTCCAGTCCCAGCATGCCACATTGCCACTCAATCGCAATTTCGCCAATTCTTGGCACAAATGAGAATATGAGATCACATCAGATGTTATTAATGCAATGTTGAGAAACAAGCAACGAATTGACTAACATCGTGGTACAGCAAGGGACTATCTAAAGCTAGTACTAGTACTTTTACTAAGATGATCAAATTTTCCGCTGCTCCCAAGTCATCCATCAATCATCATCTCTTTTGAGACTCACATATATAAGTTAAATTGGAGCAATGTAACACTTCTATGGCGATATACCAATACAAATTCTTGAAACACGGCGAATCGCCGGTGGAAATTACTGGCTCTCTTCTTCTTCGTCCTCCTCCTCGTCATCGGACTGCTCACCCTCGCTTGCAACTGCAGCGACAGCGGCGTGATTGTTGTCATGATATTGCTGGTAATGTGAGCGTGGGGCATGACGGTGCCGGTCACCGTGGCTGATGCGATACCGGCTATGGTGATTACTGCTGCCACCGGCATCGGTAGCCATTGACATTCTCCTAGATGAGCCGCCAACAGTGGTGGCACCACCAGGCATGGCAGCAGCGGCAGGAGAGGCATGATTCTTGGCCTGCGTGAGCTCCATCTGCGTGTTGAGGAAGAACTGCAAGCGCTGCGACTCCAGCTCCCGCGCGAAGTCTATGCGCCGACGCTCCATCTGGGCGTCCTGCTCCAGCTTCGCGGCCTCCACCCGCTCGTACGCATCGCCGAGGCGGCGTATCGCCTGCGCCAGGTCACGGAGGCCCTGCGTGCGGTCGCCGCCGCCGCTGCCACCATCAGCGCGCCCTTCATCCATCCTTCTCCTCTTCCCATTCGCCACCGGGAGCGCCGGCACAGGCGGGAAGCCATCAGAGGACTCGGAGGACACCGACGGCTCCGGCGAAGGGGCTCTTCTCTTGGCCGCCGCAGCCGCAGCAACAGCAGCGGCCGCCGCTGGCATAAGAGGCGTACGGCTGCGCTGCGGAAAGCTCACCCGCAGCGCCGCAGGGACCGGGCTGCGGCTGTTGGAGTTATGCCCGCCGCCGCCTCCTCCGCCGCTGGGCTTGTTGTTGCCGTAGGTGGGCGCGAGGAGGAAGTCGAGGCGGTCGAAGAACTGCCAGGAGGAGACCGGCTTGGCCCTCTCGACCTTGTACTTCTTCTTGAGCGTGTCGATGCGGTTCTTGCACTGGACGTCGGACTTGGGCGCCTTGGAGTAGCCGTCGCGGGAGGAGACGGCGTCGGCGACCTCCTGCCACTGCGGGTGGCGGAGGCTGCCGCGGCCGAGCGCGACGAATCTCTCCCCCCAGGCGTCGATGAGCGCGGATGTGGCGCCCTCGCTCCAGGCGTCCTCCCTGCCCCCGCCGCCACCGCCTCCGCCGCCCCCACCGCCGCCGCCTCCGGCGGTGGCGTAGAGGGACGCGGCGGTGCGGTGGATCGGGAGCGCGACCGGGTAGCCGCCCCCCGGCGGCGCGGAGGCGACGGTGACGGGGTCGGCGACGGGGAGCGCGGCGGAGGGCGGGGAGGAGGCCGGCGACGGGGAGGCGTCGGGCGAGACGTCGTCGTCGTCGTCCATGGCGGCGGATCCGGGGCGAGGGGTGAGAGGGGGATCGGATGCGATCTGGTTTTGGGGTAGGGTTGGTTTCGGTGGTGCGGCGGTGCCGGCGGCGTGGGGTTGTCGTGCTTTGAGGGGGATCCGGCTGGGACTCGGCACGGCAAGGGCACCGCGGGGCGCGTTGGCTGCTTGGGCCAGGCCGGGAGGATGGGCCGGCGCAGGTGGTCAGGGGAAGGAAACGCGGCCGGCGGCGGGGGTGCTTTGGTTGGGCTGGTTGGAAACCGACGCGTCGGCCGGCAGGAAGACCGGTTTCCCACGTTCCGTCCATGGTACGATACCGCTCTCTCTCTCCTCCTCGAGGCAGGCATTGCGATGGGAGAGACTGGCTATTTCGCCTGCCAAAAATCAATTCCGACAAATGCACGTTATACCTGATGGAGCACAGGAGCAGAGGCCAATGGAGTGGATAGAAGAAGCAAGTTTATGCAATTGTATTGAATCAATATAAAACACTCTCTGTTATAGTGACACTTTAACTTGAAACAATATTTTTCACGTTGAACCAAATAGCACCAAACCTATGTTTTCAATCCGCATAACTTTCTGTCTGTTAACGATCAAAGTTATTGAAAAAAAAAACCCCAACGAAAGAATGAAACAATTATGGATGAAAATGGAGTACGTGTCAAAGTCTTTTTTTTTACATTTTCAAACAATTATATCGTATATTCTTTTATTTTGCGAAGGAATTATGTCGTATATTCTGATTATGTTATGTTTCTACTTCTCTATTACACCCCGGATTTAGACATACAAGTATAATTATAGGCCTTCCATGCTTTTTAAGTTACAAAATTTTCTTCGGGATCTTTAAGATCCTAGGCTCAGAGACAAAAAAAAAAACATTATTTGGCAAAAATAATGACATACCTCTAATTTTAGACAGTTTTTGACATATAACATGATTTTATTAAGCTGTTGTATAAAGCAGAAAGCGAATGTTGAAAAAACATAGCACTCGACATCTTGTTCTTCCCCCTCTTGATATACACTCATTAATTTCAACATTTGTATAATGCGATTGCCAAACATATAAAATCTTCTTAGGATAGGAAGATCTAGACCTGAATTCTTATATCTAAAAGTTTGGAGAGGATAGAAACAGCCTCTCAGTGCATATTACTGCTTCTACTGTTGGTTGCAAAATGAAAAGTGCATATAAGTTTCACGTGAAGAATTCCCTCTCTTTCAAATATCCCTCTTAAGTGGACCGTTTGGGCACATTTTGTGCCAAGAGCTGTGTCCTCGTTATTTAAAGTTATAAGGAACCGTAAAATTAGGAAGGGGGAGAAGCAGCAGAGGAACTATAAATAGATTACTGTTTGATTTACATCCTCCCATATTTCATAGAATATAAGACATACAGGAGGAGCAGCCAAAAGAATTGGCATCTAAATAACCATATCTGGTTATGACAGCATCACTCGATGAATCAAAACTTGTTAATTTGAAGCCGGATAAAACTTAAAAAGAAGAGGAAAAAAATTGTATGCTACATCTAACAAATTCCTCGCTAAAATATCAATCGTGAAAAGATGCTGCAGGCTGTATACATATGAATCAAGGGCGAATCATGGCTTGAATGGAGCAAATACTACTACCGAATTGTGTCCTCCGAATCCAAAGGAATTGGAGATGGCTGCATTTTGAAGAAAGCAAATATGCATTAGACACAGAACAGGGACAAAAACTGTATGTATTTAAGAACGGCTAGTAAATTGGTTAAGATATATCACTGGCAAGAAATTTTGGGTTGTTGTGGTAAAAATTAGAATCCAATTATGACTTTGTTGGCTTAAAATCTGCATGGTAACTGTTGTGTTTGCAGCCCTGCGAGTGTCACATGAGCGAGCCTCCTTCAAGAAATGAGGAGATGAAAACACTCACCAACATTCACTTCATGCTGCTTCTTTTCATTGGCTACTGTATCGAACTCAACTTCAGGCTCTGGGTTCTGCAACAAAGAACCAGGAATTTTGAAAATTAAGATCGTTATCTCTTGAGACTGTTAAGTGAATTGTTAATGGCAAGAATCAAACGAAGCTTTTTTAATATCCTTGTAGCATAGCTCATATTAAAAACTCATATCACTTTAAATAATCCATTGAACACTGGTGATTCAGATGTAAACAGATGGTTATATTAACTACTGCCACAATTTTTTTGTCTAAATTTTGCTGGCTTTCTGAATCATCACTCGGCAGAAAAAAGGAGACCCAAAGTTTAAATCGATCACTTACAAATTGGTTGATGGTAGGATGCACCCATCCGGTAGTTATGGCTTCTACCGTGGCAATAGCTTCTAATCCACCAGCTGCACCTAGGCAATGGCCTATCATTGACTGGCGAGGAGGAGGCAAACCACATTAGGGAATTAAGATACAACAAATGGAATCCTTCCAATAAAAAAGGGAGAAAAGTTCCAGATGGAGGTGAGTAAACCTTCGTCGAATTAATTTTTATCTCAGATGTATTATTGAAGACTTGCTTAATGGCTCTTACTTCAGCCAAGTCACCAGCAAGTGTGGAAGTTGCATGCGCATTGATGTAGTTCACCTAAAAAGGCATGTAATGAAATTAAGAAGGGTCGATTGTTAATCTGCATCAATGATAAGAATATTTAAAGCCATAAACATTACAATTTGAAACTGCAGCAAGGTAGTAGAACAAAATTTTTGAACCAATGTGATCATTGCAATTGCAAGGTGATCATTACAAATAGCAATGTGTTTCCAAGTAAGCCCATTTCCAAATCACATTTCTACGGGCCTTTCAACTTCCAACCAGTCCCTAGATGAAAGTATTGATTTACTTTTGATTTTTGAACCAAACCAATCTTTTGATTTCTGGCTATGTGTGAGATTAAAATACGCTCGGACTTGTTTACTACAAAGATACAGATACCTCCTCAGGTGAAACACCAGCATCTTCAAGGCTTTTTGTGATACAGGACGATACACCCAGTCCATCTGATCTCGGATCAGTCATATGGTAAGCATCGCAGTTCACTGCCCCTCCCAAGTATTCTGCAATAATTGGTGCATCACGCTTCATTGCATGCTCCAGGCTCTCCATAACCTATTGTCAATGAGACTATCATTGATTAAGTTCCTATAGCAGTACATGTGACTGAATAGAAACACTTAGTTGTCTGCTCAAAGTAATGACCAGCATTCAACACGATAATCATGCAAAGACTCGAAACAACATGTAGTACATACTTAAGTGTTCAAAAACCTGGTAGCAACGGCACATACCAATACACCAGCACCTTCACCCATAACAAAACCATCTCTCGCCTTGTCCCATGGCCTAGATGCAGTTGTCGGGTCATCATTCCTCTGTGATAGTGCCCTACAGGCCACAAAACCACCAAGACCAATGGGAATAATTGCAGCTTCAGTACCACCAGCAACGATGATATCAGCCTCACCACGCCGTATATGGTTGGCAGCAGCATAAAAGCAATAGTTGGAGGTGGCACATGCAGTTGAAATTGAGTAATTCGGACCCATGAAACCAACATCCATCGCAAGCAATGCCGCGCCCATGTTGGTTATAGCATATGGAATAAAGAAAGGTGAAATTTTTCTGTATCCCTTCTCGATGAGATTCTGAACGCCATCAGAAAACACAGTAAGGCCACCCATGCCAGTCCCTACGAGCACTCCAGCGCGCACTTTGTCAAGCTGTCAACACTGACATAATCAGGGAAACAAATTTGCAAAAAGGAAAACTGTTATAAAAATACGAAACATATGACAGGTATGAAATCCATTAACAGGCAATAGGGTGGAAGCGTTTGCTTATGGCATCTTGCACCATATAAAAGTGTTCTCAATTATGCCAAACAACTTTTATGCTCTGAAGCCTATAATTAATATCGAGAGATAATTGGGTTTTGATTTAAGCTTAAATGTTTTTAAATGTTTTCAGGGATCATCAGGTTGTTCATCTGCAACAATATAGCAGCTTTGTATGCGCATGATGTTCACATATGGACTTTCTATCACTCATAAACCACAACCTGAAATTGATTCTGAACAAATCATACTCGGAGCAAAGCAGAAGTTTTGGCATTTTCGACAAGGAATGCTTCCATGAAAATTACGGTGTTTGCTGCCATCAAATATTTTCTCCTAAGAACAGAGCTCCACTAATAATGGAATTAATCACGGTGTCCTGCCATCAAATATTTTCTCCTAAGGACAGAGCTCCACTAATGGAATTGCCACTCAAGTCTCTAACCATTGAAAAAGGCCAATACATTTCAACCAAACCCGGGTTCGTTAGCATTAGCTGAATTCAGTAACATGGTGTAAACCCAATCGTTTCCTAAACAGAACTGTATGCAGAATTCTGCTCGAGCACGAGTTGCAATTTTGCAAACAACCAACAGCACACACAAAACTCACCTTGGCGTGCGCGTCGGAGCCCTTGGCGAGCCCGGCGTTCTCGAGCGCCTTCTTGCCGCTGACGATGCAATATCGAAGGCAATCATCGAGCCTACGGTCGTTCTTGCCGTCGATGTACCCCTCCGACGAGAAATCCCTGATCTGGCCGGCGAACCGGGTGGGAAAGCTGCCGGCGTCGAAGCGGTCGATGGGTCCGACCCCGCTCTCGCCCTGCAGGAGCCGGTCGTAGAAGGCGCCCACCTCGCTCCCGAACACGGACACGAGCCCCATCCCCGTGATCACCACCCGCTTCCTCGGGTCCGTCTCCCGCCGCGGCGCCGCCTGGGGGGTGGCGGCCGCCGCGCGTACGGTGGCGCGCCGGCCCGGCCGCGGGCGAGCGCGGCGGCGCGCGGAGGAGGGAGGGGGCAGGCGGAGCCCGAGGGTGTGCGCGGGGGCTTGCATGGTGGAAGCGGAGCTGCGGCCGAGGAGTAGGCGGTTATGGCGGTTATATAGACGCCAACGGCGGAGGAGAAGCCGGAGGCGGCGCCGCGCGGCGAGGGTGGCAGAGGATGTGTGGGTTTTGGAGGGAGACAAACTTGTGGATTGGATTGGGGTAGCCAGGTAAGCAGACACTATCCCTTTCTTGCTTTGGTAGCAATGCGCAATTCACGTTTTTTGGACTTCACTTTGGACACACACACACACACTCTCTATGTATTTCATGAGGACAGAAACGTTTAAAAGGACACGCCTCCTAAGAAATCACATGACTGAAAGTAGTGCATTTTTCTTTGATGGAGATTTTAACGGGTTAGTGTGAGAGAGGTCAGTGCTGGGCTTAGAGAAATGGTCTTGGGAATCTGGCAACCTGTGAGAAGGGTGTTGGGCTGATGGTTGTGCCAAACTTTCATTATCTGCTCAAAATAAAAATGCACATTGCGTTGTATAGCAGGAGAAAGCTTCCCTATACGAAATCATTTGCTTTGTCGTGTGTGTCTCGATTTGTCCTTCACACAATTCATATGTTGCCACATTCTAGGTTAGCACATAGATTTGGATATTGCTCGAAACGTAAACAATAGTGGAATTTCTCAACTAGCTTAGCACTCTACAAGTATGTGCTTAGTAAGGAAATAATCTTTGACAACAAGCGTGTATAACTGAGCATTCTAGAATGCTTAGTAAAAACGCACATTGCATTGTATAGCAGGAGCAAGGTTGCCTCTATACAAAATGATTTTTTCCAAATAGATTTGGATGATTCAATTGATCTTTCTCTTTACCAAGCACATACTCCATCCGTTCCAAAAAGAAGGTCGTTTTAGGTGTTGGACACGGGGATTAAGGAAGGGCAAAAAAGTAGAGAGTGCATAAGAATCGAGAAGGAGTAGATGAGGAGAGAGATAGAGATAGAGTTGTATTGGAAAGCGAGAACGACACTCTTTTTGAGACAAATTTTGAAGGCTAAAACGACCTTCTTTTTGGGACGGAGGGAGTATACTTGTTGTCAAAGATACTTCCAAAGGTAAACCATTTTTTTACAAGACCAACATTCACTTTTTGTATAGAGTAAATCAATGTTTAGGCAATAAGACAATCATAGAGTTCACCACAAAAAATATTAATTTTATCCAGTCCAATTAACTTAGTATATCCTTTTAGGAACGATTAACCACATAAACGCAAAAGTAGCTTTCAATTAATAGTTTGTTTCACAAAAGTTTTAATTTAATATCCTTTTCACTAGTATGGAAGTTCCTTTATCGTCATCTGATTATGATACGTGTTGTTTCACAACAAAAATGATTATGATACGTGCCTAACGGACAACTGCACTCAGAAAATTTCATCGATTTGGAAAATTTTCACCGGTGTCTCTCTCTCGGGCCCACCGCCAGTGCACGTCTCTTCTCTTATCGAGTACGAAACCATCTCGATCTGCTTCCTTTCCTGCCCGTGTATCACAAGCACCGAACTCTACTCCTCCCCCTGCTTCCGTCCCCGTCCACGCCAGAGCGCACTCCACTCCTCCGACGCAAACCCTAGCAGCGGTTCTCTCCTCCGCGCGGGAGCCCCGCCAAGCCGTTGGGCAACTCCGATCCTAGCTGCGGCCGGGTTGGGGCCGCCGTCTCCGTTTTGTGGCGCCGGATTTGGGATCGGCGCGATGTCGTGGGCGGGGCCAGACGAGATCCTCCTCTCCACCTCCCTCGCCGGCTTCTTGGACAGTGAGTAACCGAGATCCTCTACCTGGCGATGTCTCCGAGCTTGTCTAGTACTCTAGTTGCCTCGTTGCTGATGTTGGTCCGAGGGACTGAGCCGATGCGCTAGATTTGATTTTTATGGGGTTCGTAGACCCGATTGGTCTAGTTTCCCGTCTGTGTAGGCGGCGATTCTAACACGGAGTGAAAATTGCTGACGGTTGCCTTTGGCTCGGGCCAAAAGTAGACTCTGCGAATCTCTGCAGCCTTTGTTGGTACAAGAGGTGACTTTCATGGTTATGCAGGCATTGATATTTGATACAGCTTATTTGAGTTGTTTTGACGAAACGTTGTATGTTCCTGTGACTCGCTCCAAATTTGTGTGAATGTGTTGAAGCTTGTGGAAGCTTTTCAGTTCGTTTATCTGCGTGGATATGTGCATAGGTTGCAGACTTTGTGTGGACATTGTGCTAATATCTTAATGTTACTACGTGCTTGTACTGAATAAGAATGCCTTATGGTGGTTGATGGAAATCTTGCATGTAGTTGGTTGTGCCCTGTGGCATAAGGAGGGATAGCTAAAGGTTCAAACTAAGCATGTGTGGTTAGTATTGATGGATTTCTATATTTTGTTGTGAGAAGTTTTTAGGCCCCGTGATTTGTTCAGTTTCACAGCGATCTTGGCAAATATTTCTGCGAGCTTAATGCTAAGTGCAAAATTATGGCTTATTGGACCATCTTGTGTGTGTTTGTATATGGAGCTTTTCTTTGTGAACTTGTATTGCATAATTGCATTAGGGACATTCAGTTAGTTGGATAGACTCCGTGATGTACTGCATGTTTTAGTTGTTTGTGGTACTTTTGTGTTAAACCGGCCTAATTATAAGGCAGAAACTTTGGTGCTTCTTTTAATCTAGAAGTGCCACTTTCTCTTGTCATTGATTGTAGATTCAGTTTCTCTTTATATTTGCACTCTATTGGGCCATGTGTGCCTTTGAGTGTAATATAAAGTTAACACTTAATACTTCCTCCATTCCAAATTATAGGTCGTTCTGGCATTTCTAGATTCATAGTTTTAATTATGCATCTAGATATACCCTATGTCTAGGTGCATGGCAAAAATTATGAACCTAGAAATGCCAAAACGACCTATAATTTGGCCATTTGGGATGGAGGGAGTAGATGCTAGCTATTTAACTCTGTTATTTGGGCAAAATAATATTCACCTTTTGTCCATGTGAGTTCCTCTGAATTAGTGCCTCGATAGATCCTTAAATTGAAATTATCTGCCCTATTTCACTAGAACCTTATTGTGATTCTATAACCCTATGGTGATACGATTATTTGATACCTCCATTAGTGTGTATGAGTCATGGACCTTTGGTATTGCCTGTATTCCATGTGACGGTAGAAGGTTAGGGTTAGTTTACAAACAGATGGCATTATAACTGTTTGGCACAATTGTTGGTGTGTATGAGATAATGAGGATAGCTGGTAACTTATGCAGCCATCATAGTGCAGAGCTACACAAGATTGTTAGGTACACGATTGCATGAATTGTTACTGGAGCTAAATGGCAGCAAAGCTTTTGTGTTTCCCAAATGATTTACTAAATATATTATTCTTTACTGAGTTTTTGGCATTGTGAGCCCACTATATGCAAAGAAGGTGCAGTGTCTTCAATCAGTTTTTCCCCAGGGCATACCACACAATGTAAGATTTGCTTCATGTTGCACAGTGTAATTGTGTGAATAGGTTGGTTACGTAGAACTTAGAAGCATGGATGGAAAGCAAAAGTATAGATTGCTGGGGTTACCATCTTACAGAGCAATCATCAAGCTGATTCTTCTATGAAGCAACCAAAAATCTTACCATCTTCACCAAACTAACTCTCCTACTTAGAACGAATTTAACCTGGCCAAAATAGCAATTACAGATCCTAAGGATACCCAATCGGTAACTGTATGGATAGCATATGATCTTGGGGGTTTGAGCTAAAACTGTGGTTATCGCCTAAACAGTTGGAACCAAAATATTGTAGTACTACGAGTCATGTTACTGCACTTTCCCTTGCTATAATACAGACAACAAGAATCATGCTTATGTTCTGCATGCTTTGGCTGTTTTCTATCACTTGGTTTAAGTCAGAAACAATATTTTGGTTTGGCAACCTATTTTACTAACTTCTTATCGTCCTGATCGCAGAGAAGCTTATTGTCCTGCTAAGAGATGGGCGTAAACTGCTTGGCACCCTGTGCTCGTTTGATCAGTTTGGTATGCCACTTTCACACTCGATTGCCTTAGCGTTGTTTCCATTATATTTTCTACCATTAATGTTCTGCTTCATTATTTTACTTTGCAGCAAATGTTGTTCTTCAGGGTGCTTGTGAACGAGTAATTGTTGGGGAGCAATATTGTGATGTTCCTCTTGGTCTGTATGTGATTCGGGGAGAGAACGTTGTTTTAATCGGAGAATTGGTAATGACCTCTGTTGCCTTAGAAAGTGGCCATGGCCAAACTCATATATCCATGTTGATATCATAAACCTGGCATTGCATTGAGCAGGACCGCGAAAAGGATGAACTCCCTGCTCACATGACCTGCGTTTCAGAAGCAGAAATTAGAAAGGTAGGCATTTGTACTCAGTCGATTCCTGTTTTGAACACGCATTCTGGTATTTAGCTAGACCTTTTTGAATGAAGCTTTATCGTTCACCTTAACCATTTATATTCCATGCATTTATGTTCTTGATAAATTTAAACTAGTGCCTTAGTCTGTGTCTATATGCATATACAGCCTACAGGTTACATGCATGTTGATATCCTAGACTCCTAGTGATACAGATCAATCGGTTCTGTTTCTTTTTTTCGCCTGAAGGGCATTTTTAAATGCGATACTAAAATGTTCGCGGTTTTTCACTCTACTGCATGTTCCATTGATGTGTTGTTTGTGCCCACAGTTTCAGCCTTATGTAACAATAGTTGATAATTTTAAAATTGTAACTTGTGCAACCCTTCCTGATATACAACATGGGAAACCATGGATGCAGCTGTTGTCATGTTTTAGGTCCTTCTCTGCTTCATATTCGCTAGTCTAGGGACCATGTTTTTGTCCAAGATAATCAGTCAATTAACTAATTTTATGAAAAAATTAATAATGGAGGAGTCATTGCATTACTTTATATGTTTATTGCATGTGTGGATATATCGTATTGAATGTAGGCTTACTTGCATTAGATGGTGGACATGTTGGGGTTGGCCCTATATTGTTCTGTAGAAAGAAAATAGGTCTGGAGTACTAGGGATTCCAGTTAACTATTACTAACTGAGAGTACATAACTTGAGAAGGAAGTCCTCAGTCTTAACAGTGAGGCAACAATGACGAAACCAGTTTCTTAACCCGGCAAAAATAAGAATGCGCATATGGGCCTGGGGAAAATCACATTAGCAGAACAGAGTGATTCCTGTTATCTTCAGCCTCCTGTCTAATCTCCTCCTGCCTTAGTCATAATCTTGCCTTCAGCCTGACATAGCACTCCGAAGAATGCTTCTTTCATCTAGTCTTCTGATGCTATGGCAAACATCAGATGTATTGCATCCCTGTAAACTCAAAGTCACCAGGCTAGTAGAGCAGGCAGATATCTTTTTATGTGGCACCGTCTGGCCCCAAAAATCTTCTAAACAATCTGATAATACTTTAAGCCTTGTGTTTTCTTAACCAAACGTGAGTCAAAGCTTGCAATCAAGCATTGAAATATTTGTGTTTTGGCTTATCTGTATTATTGAACTGAGGAACCTGACTCCATTGTGTAGAATTATTGTTTACCTTAGCGATTAATGCAATGTACTAATCTTCTACCCAGGCCGAGAAGGCAGAGAAGGAAGCAAGAGACCTGAAAGGCACGATGAGGAAACGGATGGAGTTCCTAGACTTCGACTAGATCCCCTCCTAGTTGCTGCCGCCCCCCATTGTGGCCGCGTTGTTTTTAGTGGCGGCTTGTGTTATACATGTCGGCAGAAGGAAAGCCTGATGATGATTGCGTTGTATCTCAGTCAGCATGCTTCTTGTTTAACCAGAACGCCTTGGGTTGATGGAAAACAGATTCTTTCTTTTTAGCAGCGCCGCTTGCTTTTGTTGTTTCTGCCTTCAGAGCTACCCCTCGCAACTTTTGTCACCTTTCTGACTGCATGGAGATGCAAGAGATGCCTTTTGCAAGTCCTGCTCCTGTTGTCGTTTGCAACAGTGCCTTTGCCTTATCTGGATTGTATATTTCACGCCACCTGATTGGATCTGGGGCCAGTGCCACTCCTTGCAGGAACCCTCGAGCTAATTAAATCCTGCTGCCAATCAGCAGCTCAGCATGCCTGCTGACCTGGTCTAGTGACTAGTGGTCTTGCAATAATAATAATGTCTCCAGTCTGTTGCTGCTGCTCAATCAGGCTACTCAGCTCAACATGTGCAATGCAAGTGCAGCGAGCTAGCTGTTCCTGTTCGTGCCGCCGCTGTCAGCCCCCATCCTCTTTCTTCTTTCCCCCTCGCCGTCCCCATCCTTCAAAGGCGCCGTCGCTAAAGCGATAGCGCTGAATGAATCTTTGGTCATCAACAGGGTTACAGAGCCATATCGGCATCAGCGACCGGCCAGCAGACCCCGTCAGGAACAGTGGCAGGGGGTTCGACCAACGGCCACGGTGGGGGCGTCAGTGTTACCGAACACTGAGGGGGTAGCATTAATGGCCTGATAATGCACCCTCTGATAAAAGTCATAATGCACGCTGCTTGCTGGTACCAAACGAGCATTGATGAGAGACCACGACCCCGTTGTTACCGAGACACCAATCGCCCCCATGGGCATCACGCCATGACCTCCAAAGTGTCCTCCCCCCCAAGTACCAATGATCGGGCCGGCTGTTCGAGAGCTAGTACAAATCGGCAGATCCCATCCCGAGTTTGGTTGCACTTGCGCGCATGCACGCACGCACGGTAGGTTGGCCGCCTCCATTGATTAATGCCTTGCAGCGGCGGGCGAGCGCGGGGCAGCTAGCGCACATGGCGGTGGCCGGTGGCCGCGGCGGCGGCGGCGGCAGGACAGGACGCCTGCACTGCACCCTTATCCGCCGGCCCGGCCATTGAAGATGGCAACGTGCATGTGGGATGGTCTGGTCTTGATCGGGTGCCTGCTCTGCCTCCGCCGGCGGCCGGGTCGCGCCTCGCCGGTAGGTCCCCGTGGCCCGGCCGAACTCTTCTCACCCGCCGTGCGAACCGCACGGGACGCGTGATCCGCAGAGATCAGGCGTTAAATGGCGGCGTGATGGGGTTCACGTGCGTGCGAGCCGCGCGGTCACGTACCCAACAGTCCAAGTGTCCAACACACTATTGGAAGGAAAGCCTTGGAGCTGTAGCTGTAGCCCCAGTCGGTAGCTCGTGCTCTGTACTCCTGCTCGCGCCGGAACTGAACATGTTCGGTGAAGAATCACGGACGGGGAAGTGCCGTCGTCTGAATGCACGAAAGTGGTCAGTTCACATTGTCGATCTGCTGGGCTCTTGGGAGATCAGCTGGCAGCGGTTATACTTGCATTAACATCCATCAGTAGAACTGTAGAAGTACAACAAAAAAGTACAGAACACGCACCATGCCGTAATAGCGGGACGGAGCTACATCTTTCTAAAGCTGGAATAATAATAATCGGTCGAAAAGAATCTACAACGCCCATGATTGGACCTGCTTGCTGCTGCTGCACACTGTTTCGGAGCTGCTATAGGCTAGGCCTGCGCGCCGGCCGCGCGCTTCATGCGCGCGACGGGGACGAAGGGCGCGGCGAAGTAGGGCTCCACGCCCGTCCACGGCGGGTGGGCGCAGGCCGCCGGCGCCCCCGCGGGCTGGGGGCCCGACAGCGCCGCCACGCAGAGCTCCGCCAGGCGCCACACCGCGCGCCGCAGCCACCGACGGAGCCGGAACCCGCGCCGCGCCGCCGGGGCGCCGCGCGCGCGCGCTCCGCCGCACCCGACGCCGCCGCCGCCGAGACGGACGACGTGCACCTTCCGGCGGCCGTGGCGGGGCAGCCGGAACGAGTAGTGCGCGGCGGCGGCAGCGGCGCGGCGAGGCACCACGGCGACGCATGGCGCCTCCCCCATCCTTCTTGTCCTCTTGCCGCCTCTGACGACTGTGATCTTCTCCGCTCCGCTCTGCTCGCTCTGCTGCAGCTTCTCTCTCGTGTGGCCTTCGCAGCTTCCTCCTCCTCTGCTGCGCTGCGTTGCGTTGGGTTTGGTTCTCGTGTGCTTCAGTGCGTGTATATAAAGGGAGGGGCACACCACACACGGTTGAGCTGGGCCAGTGTGCATCGTGTACGCGTATTTTTTTAAACAAATCAAATAATGAAACGAAAAGCGGGGCGAAATAATGAAAAGCAGCGGCGAGAGACAATATATTCAATTTTGCAGGGACGAAGGAGCTGGCAGGCAAATGCTGGATCGCAGCACACTTTTTTTTAATGATTTTGGAGGTGTGTCGTCATTTTTAAAACAATGGAGAGGATTAAGGCCGTGTTTAGTTGATGAAAATTTTTCGCGAAAAGACTTCGGGTATTGATTTTACCAATTTAGGAGTAGTAAATGTAGACGAAAAAGGTGGAAAGTTATATGGATAAGTTGGAAATCTCGAGACGAATCTAACGATGGTAATTAATCCATAATTAGCGGATGGTTACTGTAGTATTACAAAAAATAATGGATTAAGTAGGCTCATTAGATCCGTCTCGCGATTTACAGGTATCCATATAACTTTTCACATTTTTCGTCTACATTTACTACTCCTAAATTGGTAAAATCAATACCCGAAATCTTTTCACGAAAAATTTTCATCAACTAAACACGGCCTAAAGAGGGAGGTAAGGTAGCTACAGTCAGAGAGTTCATATCGCAGGTGCCAAGAAACCGAGATGCCTGCCACTTCCAGAGTGCCATGTGTTCCTCTGGAATATTGTCCTGATACTTTCAAATTAATTTGATTTTATCTTGTGGAAAATACTCGAGGTAATCCTATTCTGAACCGATTCTCGTGAGCTTGATCAAAGACAGTGTATGGTAGCATCGAGCTATCTCTTACCAAATGAGAATCATCAGGTGTGTGTTCGAGGTGTGGTAGGGAAATTAAATTGTTCTGCTGCGCAGTTTCATGAATTAGGACTCGAGTGCATGGGCATGGCATGGGGTAGTTGAGACACGTTTATCAGGACAGGTTATGCTCACGGTTGGTGAAATGAAAGGAGAGCAAAGAAAAAGAAAAGCTGCTGGAATTAAATGGAAAAGGGAATTCCAGACGAGGACCATGTGTTGTGTAGCTACTACCACTCCCCTTTTCTTTTCATTTTTCTTTTATTTTATTTGTACAACCACATCTCAGTTGCTTCTTTTTTCTATATGGTCAGCCAGTCACATGCTCGGTCTCTTTCTTTGATTATCTCTCTTTTTCAGAAGACAGAGTCCAATGCATCAGTTGCAATTCTTGGAGGTTGGGGTTTTCACTCTCTCCTTTTCAGTGGAAGAAACCCTTGGAGTTGGAGGCTGGGGTTTCTCATGTACTGCTAGTAAATTTCCAGTTAGAAAAGAGAGAGGGTTCCATAGGAATATAGAATAGTGAAATTCTCAATTCCATGCATCCCAATCATACGGCTCATGATTTTGTTTGTAGGCCAAGACAAAAGGGTTAAGGGCGTTGTCTCTATCGGCGAGGGAAGAGAGGAAACAAATTCGGGACCCCGAGGCGATTGACAGATAGGACTAATTCCATTTGGTGCCAACATAGAAACCGAAACATTATGGATCATCCCCCAATCATGCCAGTCATCGGCATTGGAGGCTTATGAAAATGGCGTCGACACGTACACTGGGGCCGGGCACACCACGCAATTGCAAGGTTCGATCGGGTTTGTCAGTGACTCCTGACCTTTGGCTGCATTGCATTTCGCTAGCTCGCGTGTCTATGAGAAATTAGCATTACGCTACCTGATTGGGGGTCGTTGGACAAAAGAAGTGTGTTGACTGATCACAACTCCGCAGCGAATCCAAAAGGGGAAGGTGCGACCACTCGGGTCAGTTTTTTGTCCGGCGACCTTGAACGAAGACCCTGCTGCATCTGGATCGATCGAGGTCGTTTCCAATCCCACCATTTTTTCCAGGCTCGCCTGCACAGGGAAAGTAGGTAGCAATTAGCATAACACCATGCCTTTTTGAAGCCACATGGATGCACCGACGGGGTCCGTGAAGGCCGTGTTTAAGATGCACCTGTAAATTTTTTTCACCCATCACATTAAAGAGAATCTTACATGCATGAAATACTAAATGTAGACGAAAAAAATAATCCATTACATGGATGGAGTGTATGGCAACGAGTCTAATGAGCCTACTTAATCCACGATTTGCAACAGTAATGCTACAGTAACCGTCCGCTAATTCTTAATTAATTACCCTCTAATTACCTGTCATTAGATTTGTCTCGCGATTTGCTGGCTAGATCTGCAATTAGTTTTACCAATAGTTTACGTTTACTACTCCTAAATGGTAAATTTCTTTTGATGTGACATTCAAAAAATTTTCAACCTCCATCTAAACACAGCCAACGAGTGGCGGTGTCGAGCGGTGTGTCAGCTCCGGCAAGGATCGCACAACAGATGGCAATTGGCAAACGAGTGGAAGTGTCGGGAAAAAAAAAGAGAGCAACAGATAAGAATGCAATCATCGGTGCAGTCCGACGATGCGACCGCGTTGGTCTCCAGGGTTAACGCCAAGCGAGTAGTAACTAGCAGCTGGGACAAATCGAGACGAAACAGCAGCACTCATGCGTCGCGTCCCACCCTCAGTGCCGTCTTTGCTTCGTCCGTTGCTTTGGCGCGATGGCCGGGCCGCCGATTCGACCAACGGGAGCTCAGGACGGCAGGAGTGTCAGCTTGCTAATAGCGCGAGTCTAGCGACTGACGTTTGGGCAAGACGAGAGGCAAGAGGCACCTGCGAAGCGTCTCACTGTCACTGGGCAACTGGACTGTGACGTCGTTTTAACCGGCCCAGCCCAAAGTCAAGTGAATCGGCTGGCGGGCTAGGCTGTCAAGGGCAGCAGCAAGCAGCCCATGATGGGTGCGGCCAGGCGCGATGACGGTGTATCGATAGAGCCGGTGCAGCTGGCGGCAGCAGTGCAGCA
Source organism: Urochloa ruziziensis (assembly GCA_015476505.1). Taxonomy (NCBI): domain Eukaryota; kingdom Viridiplantae; phylum Streptophyta; class Magnoliopsida; order Poales; family Poaceae; genus Urochloa; species Urochloa ruziziensis. The sequence continues at coordinate 36,626,640 of CM027125.1, read as the reverse complement.
GCCAACGACAACAAAGGGGCCACCGCCAGACCGGACGGGCGGTGCTGCAGTGGCCGTGGGCCGTGGCCGCCGGCGCCGCGCCACGCGGCGCGGTGTTGCCAATTGCCAGCGCAGCCGGCCGCTGCAGTCGCAGCGGGTGCGCGCGGTGGCGTTGCGCTTGCGGTTTCCCCCGCGCCCGCGTGCGCAGATGACAGATCCCACATCCAGTGTTTTTAAGGCGTCGCCTAGCGACAAGGCGGTGATGGATCGCCTCGTCTAAGGTGTCGCCTTACCCCGCCTTAGACCGCCTTAGCCCGCCTAAGCGACAAGGCGGTGGTGGCTCGCCTCGCCTCGCCTTAACGCTTTAAAAACCATGCCCACACCCCAACAGTGCTCGCCCACCCACCCAGCCTCCGGATGATCCCAGCCTCCCAGGGGATGCGTTAGAGCAAGATTAATAAGAACGCTGACTGCCGGCGAAACGACGGAGCTTCCACGTCATCTTGAGCCAGCAATAAAACATGCTAGTATAATGTGGAGCACAGAGATTGAGTGGTCGAGGAATATTTAACTAATTTAGCATCCTGTTGGCCTCCAACCAGAGCAAGCGTGCTCCTCGGGCGGGCTGCTACGCCTGCGACCAGCCGACGCAGAAACAGTCGCCCGCACTCTTCTCTCTTCCAACTAGAATTTTTGTGACATGGACAACCATTTAGCCTGCTGAATAGGACCCATAATACTTGCTCCTATGCGTACGCCTGACTTGGACGCTGCTGTCTGTTTCACAGAAGAAGAGCACATGTCGGTGTGCGAGTGCGATGACGTTACGGGCACCAGCTCGCACCCCTCACAAGTCACAAATGCGGCGGCGATCACTCACTACTCGAGACTCTGTAGGCTGTACGTACTGCCTAACGGAAACCGCATTACCCAACAACCCATTTCTTAGAGCACCAATAACGAGCGACACGCATCGTTTATATGTAAAGCAATGCAACCAAAAGGGGTTTCAGACGCAACAAAAGGCTAAAAGGCCCGTTACCCCCGGTCAACAGACCGAAACTTGTGAATCTTCCATCCACTTCGCACTTCGCAGCAGCGAAGCGACCAATCATCGCGCCAGCCAGCGTGTTTCGCCGCGAGGAATAGCAGCTCCATCTATCACCTCATATCAAGGTAGAACACAAAAGCAGCCGCTCGCAGAAGATTCCACCTACATAAAACCGAATTTTTGCAGAGGCACGATGCGGTCAAGTTTGTTTTCCTGTGGCAGGTGGTTGCTTAGTCCCAAAGGTTCGGTCGGAAGGGCTCACCGGCAATTTCCACTTCCGGGCGGATGCTGGGGATGTCATTATGTCAACAGCAACGCCCATCCTTGTTAACTGCCTTGCCGAAAATGTTTGACCACGTTCTGCAGGGCTGCAGCGGCACTGCTGGGCCTTCCCCTGGCCACGAACAAACAGTAGGGTTAGGCAAGAGAATCATTTAGGGTTAGGCACTTTGTACCAAAGCTATTATGTAAAGGTTGCAACCAAAAGGCCACAGCTCTAGGTAATGCTTGATCAAACTTCTCTGCAATGACATACAGTAGCTTGGGTAACCATGGTCAGAATATGGAGGGCATGCAACCTAGTAGACACACACACACCCAAAAAAAACATCTGGTGCGCGGCGGTTGGCCTTACAAAAGAGGAAGAATTACCACATGTATTCTTTCCCAAAATCTCAAGAATAGTTCACTAATCACCAGTGAGGGCAGAAGTATGGGAAAATCCAGCATTTTTTAGCCTAAAAAGAAAGTCAGCATTTAAAGACCACCAGAAAACACAAGTGAAATGACAGAATATAGTCAATCCTTTCTTTTCAACCCAAGTGATATTCGAAACATCAAGAGTAGGAAATGCAGTGCACTTTTTCCTGCAAAGTGCCTCAGAAATCAAGGATCCTAAGATTCAACGGCTCTGGCCAAGCATAATTGATTGCATGAAAGAGACATTCAGGAGATATTGTTCTTCAAACAAAGCAAAGGAAAATATAGTCAGAACAACAAAAGAACATGATGCAAACAACAGCAAAACCAATTTTTGCTCTAAACATACCAAATTCTCCCCAAAGGAAAATCTTGTCTGAACAACAAAAGAACATGATGCAAACAACATCAAAACCATTTTTTGCTCTAACGATACCAAGTTCTCCCGGTGGAACGACAATAACTTAAAAAGCCTAGGTTCAGTAAAGTTTCAGAATTCAATTGCTTGCACTTTTTTTTAATGAAAAACACACAGAAGGACTTTTATTCATATGCAATTGCTTGCACTTTTTTTAATGAAAAACACACAGAAGGACTTTTATTCATATGCAATTGCTTGCACTTTAAATTCTAATAGCTGCACTCACGACAGACTAAAAAGAGAAACTCTCTTGAAACACAAAAATACAGTATGATGGGCACCAATCAATGACATGCTAACAGGATGTAAGGCTTCCATTTTGCTGTTGCTAAAGCAATCCTTCACATGCTTCATTCGGCACTTTGGCATTTTCCTGGAATAGGTTAATAGCATGCTCAGCCAAGCTTTTGCAAAATTGGATAGGCTAGCAAAATTAGATGGCCTGTTTTCATTACCTTTCCTCCAACGTCTTCTTTTCTTTCTGCTGACCTCCCAGTACATATTTGCTTCCGTGCTAATCCATATGTTTCTTAATCCAAATTTCATGACATGAATTCATGAGCAATATGAAAGTTTTAATGGTTAAAAAGAAATGTAAGTTATTGATCACCTGGGGTTACAAACAACAGTAGCATGCATAGCGCATGTGCGCAGACACCAGAAAATACTATTCCATGGGCAACACAAGGCTAACTTCATTCGGACAAAACTTGTGTAGTAAGAAACAGCACCAGTGACAAATATTTCGCCCTCTGGTAAAATTACTATTATCCAATACATTAGATGATATAAGCAGTTTGCGATGCAAAGAATCAAAGACAGTGTTGCAAACTCAAATGAAATGAATTAAAATGCACCAAAGAGAAACTTCTAAGCAACAATACCAGAAAGATGCTGCTTTATGAAAGTTAGACAAACTATATTCAACCAGAGCAGTTTTTTTCTGGACTGCTTTATGCAGGGCTTTTGTCCAACTTCCAAGAAAAGTTCTTGCAGTGGCTTTCCATCATAGAGAGACTCCAAAGCACACCAACCTACTGGATTTTCCTCATTGCTTCTCAGCTTGGGAGACTGCCTTGTTTGAAACAATCGTCCTTTGCTCCAATATAAGTACTTGCCTGCTGGCCACAGAATTGCTAGAGGCAAGGTAGTGGTAGGCAAACAGAAACAGGGATTCAGATCCAAGTAACAGGTCTCTCCACTTTGTGAGCAGCATCAAGCAAAATGGACAACAGCATTCCTGTAGTTAGCAAGATTTTTTGCTCAGGCACTCCAACAATGCTGATGATCAGGAGGCGACCCATTGTAGTGAATGGTGGTGGTTTTGTTGTGACTGACGTCAGTCATAATGTTGTCTTCGTCATAGATGGTTGTGGAATACTTGGATCCAAGGGAGAGCTTATGGTCAAAGACGGTGAAGGAGAACCAATACTATTCATATCTAAAAAGGTAATGGATCCTAATTGCAAAATATGATGCATGCTTTTCTTGATTTTCCATGATTTCGAGTGCTTCACTTGAACAAAAGTTAATTGATAGGTCCAGAACTAAAGCCCCATTAAGTTGATCTAATTTCTATGAGCATCTTTATGTTATATCATACTTTGCTTACACATGCTAGCTCTTAAATTTTGTGGAGATGTGGGAACACCTTTCTGTCCAGCTCCCATTTACAATATGGACTATGGAGCTAGCTCTTAAATAATAAAATAATAAGGATGCAAGAACTTCACATACTTTTCTTGAGAAAAGGCGGAAACTTTTTTAAAAACACAAATATCTGTCCTCCAATGTTTTCACTTCCTATGTTTCTTTGATGTTCACGGTGTTAAAACTCTGCAACGCAGGGAGGAATCGTCCAGGCTTTAAGCACTAGGAACAAATGGAATGGATACTCAATGGATTACCAAGGAAAAGACAAGTTGGTCTTTAGCCTAACTGATCTGAAATCATGCATAGCACAAGGAGCTCCAATTAGAATTCATATTGAACCCAAGAGGCACTGCAAAAGTTGGGATTTTGAAATTGGTGGATCATTTGCAGATAGAAACTGTACAATAGTTGATTGCACCAGAAAAATAGTAGCCCAGGTATGCTATCCACACTGTTATAATCACCTACTCCACCTCAGCTTTTGTAGTAAAATATCTTTGCAGACATTCTTTTTGTTGTCATTGACTTGATTAAGGCATAAATAAATGTCCAGGTCATGATTAACAGAATTATTCCATGACAGCAGAAAAAAAAAACTCTATTCTACACACAGTAATGATACATTTTGGGAAAATTGTTTAACCATCTCATGCGATATTGCTACCATGTTATGTAAATGTGCATGCAAGTGTCTATGAAAGTGTAGAAGCCTATGGACCGCAATAGCATTGTATTCGTGCCACCAACATTTGAGCACTAGGGGTTCGGATCTAACACATGATATATGTTCTGTTCTGCAGATGGGTAGGAAAGAACAGATAGGAGGCAAGGACTTCTACCACGTGGAAGTGCAGTCAGGATATGACCAAGCTTTCATCATTGGCGTGATGGCAATTCTTGACAACATCCACGGAGAATCAACCAGATGCTGACAGCATGGATAAGAGAATTTGCTCTTGTTTAAAGGAGTAGACTCATGTTCAATAGCACTGATCTTGCAACCTACTTTCATCTTTAAGTCAGAAACAGATACATGCTGGCACCATCATGTGATTGTATGTCCCACACTGAATATCATTTAGAGGCCAGCTGATATGAGCCTTTTGCTAACACTCAGTTGTTTCTTTAATAAATCGAGATGAGAAACAAGCAAAAGGAGTATCCAAGTAACTGCACATATGCATGGAGCATCCCTATCCCAATGTCACCTACCTGCTATGTATTATAATTCAATGCACAAGAGTTGCAACTGTCATGAATTATGGACAGAATAGCTAATGTGTACCTTGTGCCATACTCACTAGAAATCTAGGTTGACCAGGTCGTGGGTAGCAGGTGTCTAAAAACATAAGTCCGAGGGGTAGTTCAGAACATGTGACACAAATTGATCCGGGTCAAAGCTATAATATGCCACACATAAGTAGTTATAGAGGATCAATACAAATTAAGACTACCTTCGTCCTAATATACAAGGGATTCTGCTATGCACTCCAGAATCCCTTATATTTCAAGACAGATGTAAAGTAAAAGAAATAAAAGACAGTAAATTCATCCAGCCCATCCAGCCAACTAAACTAACCCACCTAATGTAACCCTACAAGAGCAACACACATAGTCGCCGCCTCCCAGTCCTGCCTTGCTCCTCGTCCTCGCTCTTCTCAGGCAACCCACCTCAATGGCCACAAATCAAACACTGCTAGCCAACATCTCGCACCAGGCAGTAGTAAAATCAATTGCCCATGTTGACCTCTGTTTGTGCCCTAAATTTTGATGGAGAATGTTTAATTTTGCTTTAGCTGTTGCCGCTCACTAAGTCGTGTGGTCCTGTCCGTTGTTGGTGTCTCACATCTCAGCAAAAAAGCCCCACATCATGTTCGCCCTCCTTTCTTCTCCCCTGTTCCTCTGTGCAGCCCATTCAATCCATGCTGCGCCCCTGCTGCAGCAGAGTAGTGATCCAGGCAGAAATGGTATGTCAACCCTGCTAGATCCTGACCCTTGATTTGGGACGATGCCCGGGGTTGTGGAACGTGCCATCGATCCAAACTCTTGTGACTATGCCTTGTACACCCCAAAGTAGTGCTTAAGGATATCCCTTAAGCAGCGGAAACAAAAACGGATGGGAAATGCCTCAACTTAGTAATTGAAATTAAGAAGATCGTTATCACCTTAAATTGGACTTCTTTTGAACAGCTTAAAGTTAATTTTAATGCTGGAATAAACTTAAGTCCTCCCAAAAAGCATGATATACGAGGCCTGGCAGACCAGCCAATGTGGAACTTTTACGAAAAAAATCAAAGTCCTTACTTGAATTTACTGATTCCAGATCCTAGAACAGTCTCCTATGCTCCTCAACAGACTATAGATTATGTTGTTAAAATTAGAAACTAGACACTCAACACCTTAATGGCAAGATTAAAACAATGGAAAAACTGTATACTCAGGCTTGTGTAGACATAGCTAGCAAAAATTGTACACCCAGGCTTGTGTAGACACAGCTATCTGGACATGAAAACTGCACAACAGTGTGTGCATACTCTTTTCTAAAAAGAATTCTACATGAGGATACAATACACAGAGAAGAAAGAATACAGCTGAAGTACCTCTGCTAGAGAGTAAATTACTTCCATCCAATTCTTCAAGAATTGAGTCTTCAACTGAAGAAAAGGATATAACTGAAGTAGCTCTGCTAGAGAATAAATTTACTTCCATCCAATTCTTCAAGTGTTGAATCTTCAACTGCTAATCAATCTTATTCAGTTAAAATTCTCCCAAACGTAGTTGCTCTTGAATCTTGGCAAAATGCCCAAAGTGACTGATGGAAAATATGTCTCAGATATATGTTTAGAGGAGCGTGTCAAGCATTCATGTGTGCAAGTTTTGTAGCATCATTGCAGCAGAGCAGCACTATGGACACTTGTTTTGACTTCTCTTCATTGGACTCGCCAAATCAATTCACTGAATGCACAGTGCACCAATAGCTTAACTTTTTCATTCTTACTCAGCATAAACTTGGTTTGATTACTTTCCCGATAGTTTGGTTGAATTGGTGCAACCAAGATCTCGATATTTACACTTTCTTTTAGATGAGTGTCCTGTAAAACAACAATTTTGTTAATCAAGAAGTACAATGCCTTCCAATCTTCAGTAGTGTTCCATTGAATAAAACTGAAGTGGTAATGTGGGGTTCACATGATGAGACATGTTTAACTACAAGGAAAGATTCAATTAGATGTGGGCGGGTCAGTTTTTTTTTTTTTTTTTTGGGGGGGGGGGGGGGGGGGGGGCATGAAGCACACTCTCAAGCTATTGGGTCTTACACAATTGAAAGAACCAAAGTGCTGATTAGGTAATTATGAGTTGGAATAGAAATAGTTCAAAATAATACTAACTAGAACAGGTGTGATGCAGGAGGCAACTGGTCAAAATCAAAACTCACCAGAGCCTGTTGCTCTCATCTACACAAGTCCCGGCTCTACGCTGCAATTAGCACCGAAGGCAGTTAAGGTGCTCTTCCCTGCATTCTCTATTTCAATATGATTCAACTATACAGCAACTGAAATATCTAGTCTTTGGATCTGGCGAGAACAAACTTTCTGACTAGATGAAGCATGTCCTGAAGCAATAAGCATTATACGATCCACCTCGTCAGGCATCCCAGCCTTCAGAAGACAGCTAATAAAAGAATTAACCGTAATATTGTCAGGGTAACACCCAGTCTCCACCATTTTGTGGAAAAGGGTGATCGCTTCTGATATCCTACCCTTCATACAGTGCCCAATTATTAGAATAGTATATGTATATTTGTCAGGATGACACCCTTTCTCTTCCATATCCGATAGAATCAAGTTTGCTTCATCCACCTTTCCTCCCTTGCACAGTACATCAATCACAGGGTTATATATGAACGTTCTTGGACAAATGTCTTCCCGCATGTTCAATTCTCTCAGAAGACCAAGAGCTTCATCTGATCTATTCTGCTTACAAAGTGAGTGTATCATGATAGAGAATGTGTACACATTTGGATGAATATGATACCTAGGCATCTCCTTCCAAATCCTCATTGCACCATCAAGCTGTCCACACCGACAATATCCATCAATCAACGAACTAAATGTTACAACATCAGGAGGGCAGCGACGGAGCATCAGCTGCTGATACATTCCCACTGCAGATTCAATATCACCAGCCTTTCCATACCCATTAATAAGCACATTGTAGGTGATCGTGTTGGGTCCTGTCCCAGATTCAAGCATGTCATTATATACTGCCATCGCATCCTCCATCCTGCCGGCCTTACAATAACCTGAGATCACTGAGGTGTATGTCACTACATTGGGCATGCAAACGCCACCCTTCTGGAGCCTCTTCAATACCTCACGGCCCCTGTTCACCTCCTTCGCCCTGCATAGCCCATCAACAATAATATTGTGTGTGACGGTATCTGGTGAACACCCAAACTCGTCCATCCTTTCGACTAACTCAAGCGCCTTTTGGACATTCCCCACCCGACACACCCCCTTTATGACAACATTAAAACTCCAGACATCTGGAGAGTACAGACCCTCTTTGATCCAGTTCTCAAACAAAGCAACAGCATCCTGCGCACGGCCATGTGCAATCAACGAGTTCATGAGCTTGTTATATGCATACGGCTCAATGTGGCAACCAAACTGGGAGCCCTTCGCGAGCAAAGTCGCCGTGGCATCAAGGACGCCGGCATTGGTGCAGGATCCTGCCACGAACGAGAAGAATCCGGCATCAGGGAAGTACCCCGACTGGTCCATCATTTGGTCGAACAGCCTGAGGGCGTCGCTGTGCCGGCCGGAATGGCACAGCAACGAGATGACGTGGCGGTAGGAGTGCTCAGAAGGGGGCAGGGAGAGCGGCGGGGAGTGCAGGGCGGAGAAGATGCGCAGCGCGGCGGCGGCGCACGGCGCAAGGCGGACCGCGGCGGCGGCGAGCGGGGAGGGCGCGAGCACGCGGAAGGCCGGCAGGCGCTGCGGCCGGAGGAGGGCCGCGGATGCGAGCGCCTTGGCGATCCAGAGCTCGGCGGCGTGCGGCGGGGCCGGGGCCGGGGCCGTTGACGGTTGTTGCGGCGGCGGGTGGGCGCTGGGGCTGACGGAGTAGTGGAGGAGGCGGAGGAGGGGGTGGTCAGGAGGGAGGCGGATGCGGACGAGGAGGAAGGTGTTGTGGCGGAGGAACATCGGGGAATGCGGAGGCGGGGTCGGGGGCGGCGGAGCGTGTGCGAGGAGCACGAGGCGGCGGCGGCGGCGGTCATGGATTCAGGGCGCGGGGAGGAGGCATGATGACAGAGTCGGGGGGTGCGCGTTGGAGGGAGAGGACTGAACGAGCAGGGTTTTTCGGTGTTTTCGTGGTGGAAACGACGAGCGAAACCAGGCCCAATTTTTCAGCAAATGTGAGGTATGTGAGATCACATTTTGAGAAATCACGGCGAACGCAAATTCATAATGCACGGAGAAATCAGCACGAGAACACGTCCTTTAAATTTGCTTAAGACACACACTTTACCCTAGGTTTAAATTTCCTGAAAACTAGATGACTATTTCGAAAAAAAATAAAAAGTAGATAGTTTTCTTTTATGCGTGTAGGTTTTTTAATCTCTTTTGTATGTAATTCTTTTGAGAATTAATTTTTACTTAAATTATAAATTATCTATAAGCTTCTGTGTTGATAAGTACGCAATGTTGTTTTACGGTCATCTAATCAGACCTAAGTGTCATATTAGGACTTATATGACATGTATAATGTATAGTGCCATAGTATATAGCAAGCGTTAAGACCATAATGACATGCTATTGATCCACATCTACGCATACCCATAAACAGGGATGTATGTAGCGCTAAGCAAACAGAGCTAGAGCAAAGGCGTAAAGTAGAGTTACATAGCAAACTAAGCAGAAACGAAGAGCCTTGAGCAACTTACCGCAACAAAGGGCTCCTAGGTGGTTGGATAGCACCTGCGGGACACGCCTTTGGACTGTGGTGGTGTGATTTGGGCAAGCAGTGACTTGACACTCGGTAACATCTTCAAATGTGAAGTGTATATACCTAAAATCTAATTGGTCAAATTGCCAAGCAGTAAGCCACTACTAATCGCAGCCCAATATAAAGACAACTCGTAAATAACTTCAAATCATCTTCCAATGTAATCGGATTTTCTAGGTCGCACAAACCTACTCGATGTCCTCCATGGGTACGAAGAGAGCGATAAGTCCAACTAATCATCACTATCGTGATTAGTTGGACGACTAAGATAAAATAGTTAAGAAAAGACAAGCAGCTGGTTTAAGGTTCAAAGAACAATTTTGATCAAATTCTTATAAATTTGTCTTTGATGATAAAATCGGTCTAAAGGACTTTCAAACGGGCACAACGTCCCTAACGTAGAATCATAAGAATGTGAGGGTGCGATGTAAAAATGGCCAAAACACCAACTAGATTACGGCCGGGTGGCGCGGGCCGGCCGCTCCGTTCCATCGTGCACCGAGAGGCCGGGCCGTCGCCGCGCCGCCCAAATCCACCGCCGAAAAGGGCGAAAAGGGGAAGCCCCTCCTCTCTTTGTTCGGCTCGATGGCCTCGAGCTCCGGCAGCGGCGGTGGGGCGGAAGGCGGGGTCGGGGAGGGGCCGACGACGCTGGACGAGCTGTACCAGATCAACGTGGTGCCGGCCGAGCTGCACTTCAAGTTCCGCAAGGAGCTCCAGGGCCTCCGCGTCGGCCTCAACTTCGAGGTCTCATCTCGACCCATACTAAATCGTAAAACATGTCATAGACCCCAGTGTTGGATATGGATTCTCGTCACTCACAGTCTGTGATAACCGCATAGACCAGTCACAGATTTATTTGTTCCTTCCCTCCCTCTTACCCATTGCCTCTGACTGATAGTAAGATTGGCCCCCCTAAAGCACCTCTTGGATTCGGAAATGTTAAATTCTTGCAGTGATTGTGCGTTCGAAATAGTAACTCATGAATTTCGCTCCCTTTTGTACACTGCAACTTTGTTTGTGTTCCCCGTAGTGATTGTTACTACTCTGAACTGTATCTAATAGTTTCTGCTGCTTGGTAATGTCTAAACGTGGTGATATGTTGTATTTGCAGTTCTACAATCTCGAGGTGAATGATTTTGAGGCGAAGGTAGTACTCAAGCCTCTAGACTACGAACGGAAGTGGAAATTCCAGTACAAGCCCATCAGTGGTGACATACAGCTGCTTTCCAAGAAGATACCAGTTACAAAGTTTCTAAATCTACAGGTCCTTCTCTTCTGCAAGAACCCTGCTAATTGGATTTTTTTTTTTTTTTTTTGGTGTGGAAGCAGGCAGTGTTACACACTTGGGAAATCATTATATGCAAACAAGTTCTAGCTGATTTATATCATTCATAGGTCATAGGTATTGTCCATGAATCATGTGCCTGATGATGATGCTGCTACCAATGTTAATTGGTCAGTGTGACTAACTACATATTATGTGTTTGATACTAATGTGAATGCATGTAATTTAAGCAAATAGAAGTTACAAATACAAAGATTAAGATTGGTAATAGTAGCCTTATTTTTATGTATTTGCTGCCTTGATTCTGATAGCATAATTTTGAAGAAAATATCTCATTACACCCCAGCTAAGGATAATTATTGTCTGTATAAAGTACAAACTGCCTCTTGTATTTGAGCAAACTTTGGTTGCAATATTATCTAGGAACTGTTTCTTGGGGTGAATCAACTTGTATTACAAGAAACAAGGATAATATGTGTCAATTTTCTAGCTACATGAAGCATGGAACCACCTTGATAGTGTTTAGATGCCTAATATCATTCTCTCTTGTGATTTAACATTTCCATGAGCAAATGAAGGTAGCTTAGAACACAATTTAGTTGATATGCTAGTCTTCCCCATGCGTGATTTGATGATTAAGGGTTACATGCTTTAGTTATTTGCTAGCAGAAATTGGTTATTGTAGACGATCTTCAAAAAATTGCCATGCTTCGTTATGAACAGAGTATACCATTTTCCTAGCCAGGAAGTCCATTGAACATTATTACTCACCTGAGTCAACTCCAAAAGGTGTGCAGTAACCATCAGCATCTAATATAGATGCCATAAACATGATAACTTAACCATCTAGCATCTAATATTGCTGCTACATGACCAAACCCAGAAAGGGTAGGTTTTAAAATAAAGGCTCCTATGTGAAGTTCACTCAATTTGGAGAAGTTTCTTTTGTGGCATTAATAGTGTTTGAAATTTCTAATAGCATGGACTAAACAGGTTGGCATAGGTCACAATTATCATCTGAATGCAACTGGATGGAAATGGAAGCTTTCTACTTGCCTAGGGGGAGATGGTGTCTCTCAGATAAGAAACAAGTCTACACTCAGCATGTTCCCAGGGTTTGATTTGAGGATTGGATGGAAAGCTGAATATGTGCTTCCTGAGATTCATGGGTACGTCTGAATTGACACTAACACTACATAAATTGCTTGTGATCATTAAAAGCATTTGAGCAGGATCCTAGGCTCCTATCCGTTGAAAACCTAGATCACTGACACTGAGGACAATTTGAATTCACAAACAATACAACTCAGCCTTTTCTTTTTGAATCAACACGACAACTCAACCTTTTATTTTGCAAATCAGCATTACAACTCTGCCTTTTCTTTTGAATCAACACTACAACTAAATAGTGATTGTCATATTTGCTCTACGCAGGGCCGTTGGCACAGGAGAACCTGCCTTCAGTCTGAACTATGGGCGGCTGCATGCATCAATAGATCGAGTCGAGGCTATTGTTACTCAGTCAGATCGGTACTGATCTTCCATGGAGGAGCAATCATCTCACCCGGATCTGAGGGTTTATTAGAAGCACTTTTAAGCTTTGTCAGATGTACAGTAATTAGCAAACTTGAGTTTCTCCAAACCCTTGCGCGGCTTTTCTTATTTCTGAAAGCGTAATGAAATAATACCCTGCTACCTGACCAATTGTGTTTGCACAACACTAGCAAATTGTGCTGGATTGGTGCGTGCCGCACCAGATTGACATGGGTAGCTCGTGCCCTGATCTTTGAGCTTCAGATTTGTATGCTAGTTACTCCATCCGACCCAAATTATTATTGTTTTATTTTTTTTCTAAAAACATAAGAAAAAAATATGTATCTAGACATAGTATGTCTACATACATAGTAAAAATCTATGTATATCAAGCCAAACTAGGATAGAGTAACATGTTGCTGTTCCAAAGTAATCGATTGCACCTAAGCATAACCGGTCACAGTAAAGAAAGACGTGATTCAACGTCTATTTCGTTTCTCCTAAAAAAATGCTCCAGGGCAAAGGACAGCAGAACGAACCGGCTGCAAGCCCATACCACGGTTCTAGGATATAGAGTGACCAGATAGTTATCCAAGACTATCTTTTCAAAAAATAGCTATCCATAGACACGACAGAAAGCACTGAACCAAAATTTGTCTCCAACGGTATTCATTCACTGATCAACCAGTACAGTATGCAAAATTGTCTGTTTAGATTAGACTAAGTTCTCTTCCACAAGACAGGTTTCCCTAGACAACCAATGTCTCCCCAGATGGTCAGAGACACGAGCTAGCAATTCATTTACTCTTGCGCTCGCTGTTGTAGTCATCAATCAGCTTCTCAACATCCTTCCAGAATAGTCCTTCGACAAGAACCCCTTCCTTAGTAAACCTGCCCAAGGAGTACTATTAGTATGTGCACAAACGAAGATCTAAGAGAAAAAAAAGAGTTGATATGTCATAAGGATCGTAGGACATACTCCCTCCGTCCCTAAAAGAGTGTCTTTCTCACTTCTCGAGAAATAACTTTGATTAATTTTATATTAAAAAATATTAATATCTACAGTACATAATTAGTATCACTGGAAAGATCTTTTAGTCTAGTTTTTTAACAAATTTATTTGAAGATCCAAACGTTGTACGTATTTTCTACAAATTGAGTAGAACTCGTGGCACGCACACCCAAAACGACACTCTTTAAGGGACGGAGGAAGTATGTGTCAGTTAACTGCATGCCGTATAGTAAGCATTTTGGTAAAATTTAAAATGTAGCTAGAAAAAGATACTAGTGCCTCACTACAATCCAGGTTAAAACAAGCAATACATCTTCAGTGTCTCAAAATTTAAAATTCTCAAATGAAGACTATTGGACACATACCACTTTGTCACGCTCTTAGTGAAATGGACTGGCTTATTCGCAGAGATAGACTGCGGGTCTGCACTGGCTATTGTAAGAGTGTACATGTCTGAGAATCTTGGTAACTTAGAAGAAATAATGAGGCCAGTGCTGTTGAAAGAACCCTGAGAGAAAAACCGTTAGTAAAGGTAGACACTAGACACATTATGCCATCATGACTGATACTGAATCAAACAAGAACAGACATCACAAGGAACTGGCAGTCACAATTCGCCTTAGGTTAAAACAAGACCACTTCTCGATCTAATAAACGAGGCCTTAAAAACAATACATACACAAAATAGTCAAATCATCTACATAAACATCCTTTATCTGTCTAAATTCTCCAATGTGGTTTCCTTTCCTCTAAATCGATAACATCTATAATATCATCCAAGTTGTGACTAAATAAGTAGTTAAAGTGAGACCAAGTACACAACATCACAACTACTCAGCATATGTATGAGCCCACATAGTGTACCGCTGTGACTTGAATTAAATAGTTTGAAATTAAAGGCATACATTGAGCAATGAGGAAGCAAAATACACAGTTGAGAGAAGGGTACGATAAAAGTCTAGTTGTCTAACAAGTAAGCATAAGAAAGGGCTGGCAACAAAAATATCCATAAAGTTGGATTAGGAAATGTATCACAACTTTTAAGACCCAGAAACTTCCAGGGCAATTGTAAATAAGATAGCAGCAATTTGGGTCATCAAAATTTGCAACAGGCGAAAACTTCTAAACATTGTTCAGCATGGGCAACTGACTTTGCCTGCATTGATATCTGATTGAAGAACAACCTCTTCGGTTGGTTGAATATAGCATTATTCAACGCTATCTAAGAAACAGCTGTCTTTGTCAAATGATTTTTTTATATTAAAAAAACAACCACTTCAGTTAGAATTTGAAGATGGAATGTATACAACAACCGCTTCATACTATGTCAGTATCAGAATTACTTCCTATCCATGATCAACCACTTCTACCAGATGCTGAGAGGCAGATACATAAATTCAAATAAAGACTTTAATTTCGTTCAGTTACAGTACAGTCAGTAAGAAAGTAAAATGGATTGCATATTAAGATTTGCACACGGAATTCAAGAGCAACGAGATGGAGACTAACCGCAGGAGGGTGGGTGAAGAGGATGGCATCCTTCTCCTTGGTGTAGCTAAGGATCAGCAGCACCACATTCAACAACACATACGTATCGACCCATCCAAGTCAAGGACCAACAGCGAAAAACAACAATTACACACAATTCTCAACCGAAATCAGATCTAGCGCCGATGCATCAGAAGCAAAAGTGCGGGCAAACCCAGCGAAGAAAAGGATATAGCGCGATGCAGCCGAGGAGGAACTCGCGGTTCTGCGGGAACTTCTTCGGGTAGAACTGCGCGAGGAGAGCGACGGCGATCACGGCTGCCCCGATCCCCAGCTTCAAGTTGCCCAGCCGCGTGTCCTCCGCGTAGCCCTTGCTCTTCACGACCTGGTCGCGCCACGGAACCACCTCGTCAGGTGATAAATCTAAAGTAACCAAAACCAAGCGGGAGGAGCGATCGAGGAGGGGTGAGGAGAGGAAGGAGGGGCTAGGGTTTAGGGGGAAGCTTAGTACATCGGAGATGGTCTCGTCGAGGAGGTGCTTGATGGAGTGCGGGTCGAGGAGGTTGGCCTTCTTCGGGGTCACCTTCGCCGGCGTGGCCGCCGCGCCGTCGCTCGCCATCTGCGCCGCTGCTCCGCGAGATCGTCGACGGAGAGGAAGGGGTGGGAGACGGAGCGGGCGAGTGAGCGATGAGAGATGCGGGCCCGCTATGGGGTCTATGCAGCGATGACGGGTGGGCGCTCTGGTGCTGGGACCCGCTCGTCAGTGACCAAAAGGGTCTGCTTCTTGGTACGCTGGACAGGGTCTGCCACGCGGGTAGTGGGCGGACCAATGTGAGATCAGGAACGCGTCACTGGAGCGCCATGTCAGCGCCACGATACCACACAGAAGATTCAAGCCGTGTTTGGAGCAGTTTCAAAACGTCGTACCCGCTCGGCATGGAGTGTTGTTATGCTACAGTATTTTTAATGATTTTTTTGCTGTCTCTGTCTAAAAACAAGTCATTATAGACGTTTTAAAACATATTAAAAAAATGTAACTAACCTTATTTGCTTCTATCTTTAGATAGATTTGGCGCTAACCGTACGCAAACTTGTCAAATAGGATAGAACGACTTGTTTATTAAATCAAAATTTGAATCACAAAACGACTCGTTTTTTTATGGAAGGAGTATGTGCAAAACAGAATTCACTCACCCGAAAAAAAAGAGAAAAAAATTCACCGTTGTTGAACGCAAATTGGGCAAATGGGTGCCGTTTTAGCGAGTCATACAGTACGACATGGTAAGAATTTCTGTTGCAAAGAATAAACTAGCCTACTGTACACATTTAGCTCATTGCCGGAGTCCACGGTGAAGTGCGTATTCCCATGTAATACTGCGACACAAAATCAAATAGGATGTACTCCTTTCATTTTAAATTTAATCAAAGATAAAACAGTTTGACTCTCAGAAAAATTTAAAATAACTTATTTATATTTTGGAACGGAGGGAGTACTAATTTTGGAATGGCAGAATGGGTTTACGTATCGAGTTTATGCGCATCCAGTTATGATTTTCTTTTTTTTTGCGAAGGAATCAACATTGAAATGTTGAACATCAATAATCACTCAGCTGATCCTTGTATAAACTCATTTCATAATAATCATGCTCTCGAAAGATATAGAGACAAGGAAAAGTCCATTTTTGACCATCTAACTCTTGCCTCAGTTTGGCTTTGGCCATCGAACTTCAAAACCGGGTATCTTTAGCCATCCAACTATCAAAACCGTTCAAATTTGGCCATCGGGCTGTTTTGATGGGTGGTTTCAATTTTTTTAATTTACAATTTAGTCCTTAGATCTTAAAATGATTATTACTTTTTGCTCGTACCTCTGATTTAGGTGATTCTTGCGGTCACGTATTCATAACGGTGAGCTTTATCTTTTAAAATGTTATTTATCTATTTTATCACTATTTCTTATATTATTCTTATGTTGTTGTGTATAAACAACAATATAAGAAAAGTAAAACAAACATTTACGAAATAATATGTCCAGGACTTTAAAAGATAAAACTCATCGTTACGAACGTATGACCACAAGAATCACTTAAATCCGAGATACGAGAAAAAAAATAGTAATCATTTTAAGATCCAAGGACTATTTTGTCCTTGGATCTTAAAATGATTACTATTTTTAGTCCTTGAATCTTAAAATGATCACTATTTTTTTCTTGTATCTCTGATTTAAGTGATTCTAGTGGTCATGCGTTCGTAACAATGAGCTTTATCTTTTAAAATGTTGTTCATATTATTTTGTAATTGTTTGTTTTGTTTTTCTTATATTATTGTTTATACACAACAACATAAGAATAATATAACAAATAGTGATAAAATAGTATAAATAACATTTTAAAATATAAAGCTCACCGTTATGAATGCGTGACCGCAAGAATCACCTAAATCAGAGGTACGAGCAAAAATAATAATCATTTTAAGATATAAGGTCTGAATTGTAAATTAAAAAAATTGAAACCACCCATCAAAACAGCCCGATGGCCAAATTTGAACGGTTTTGATACTTGGATGGCTAAAGATACCCGATTTTGGAGTTCGATTGTCAAAACCAAACTGAGGCAAGAGTTGGATGGTCAAAAATGGACTTTTCCCTAGAGACAATGAGCATGCTCTAGCTTCACTTATCAGCCCAATCTTTCTCCCTCGCAACAGTATTGAATCAGCACAAATGAGCTAAGATCAACAGACTTCTCAGCCCAATGCAGCCAAGTGAACAGAATAAGCATCCTCTCGAAAGATACAGAGCTGAGCCAGAATTCAATTACTACCATTCAAGATTCAAGAACATTCCACGTTTTGGAATTCAGCAGGCAGCTGTTCTCTCGAGGTCAGTACATTTCTGATGTCGAGACCTGGAAAGTTTGGATCTGAGCGCTATAAAAAAGATAAGATTTGTCGAGCTGTCCCAGATGCATGCCAGAATATACGAGTGAACAACTACTGACTGACTTGTCTCTCACATGCATCGCCATCTGTTCTCATACATTTCATAATCAAAATATTTGATCTTGAACAGCTCTCGAGGTTTTCCTTTTTTTTTTATTTAGTCAGAATAGCTAATAGCTGCTGAGCAATTCAGATGAAATAGAACCTACTTTCAGCAAATGAGCTTTAACACATTCTCGAGCAGAACAAGGCATGCATACAATTCTTTTTCTTTCAGCAATAGATAAAAGCTTGTAGAAAACATGGGACATAGTTCTGTCATAGATCCTGAAAACGAACCAGCAACTGAGACCGCCAAGTCAATAAACATTATTTGGTTCCTAGCATTATTTAAAGATCAGTTATTTAAATAGATAGAGAACTTCAACTTATTTGAGATATTCCTTATTTTCATGTTTCTGCACAACCTTTGACTAGTTGTGTTGGATGTCACTGGTTGTAACACATAAGAAAATTATCCAGTCTGTCATAAGATGAAAATGTGCATTGCAGAACTGCCAACAAATTCTACCATCTTAAGGAATTCTGTGCATAAATAAGAAAGCAAGTCCTTCTGCTTCAAGAAAGAAAATCGAGGCAATGTGTATGAATTCCATTGGATCGTGAGAGTTGGAAGCAGCATTAACATGGAGTATTCAGATTAAAAAGAAAAGGTTATATAACTTCACACAAAAATCACCATGCTGAAGTTATCCTGCACTTCCCTAGGAGATGCCAATGGGCATTCAACGATGGGGAAAGAAACTAAACAGCTACTAAGCTCTCCTGTGATAATGAGTCCAGGACAGGGCCTTAACTCTTAAGTGCACATTATATGTTTGATTGTTTACTCAATCATTCCACATGGAGCGATCTTGATTGTGAAAACAGAAAAGTGCAACTGACAGGTTAGTTTATGTCGTACCAGTGCAATAATCGGAACAAATCGCTTTGTACATCCAATCTCATTTAACCTCCAAGCCTGAAGTATGCAATTCTAACAGTGGAACAGCACAGAAGCACCAGCAGCTAACCACCTAGATCAGGTAAGGCACCGGCAACAATCAAAGCAGCTGCAGCACAACTCTCATATAACATAGCCTCTCAAGTCTCAACTATAGTGCCTGCACGGAGCAGGGGCAGATTGTACACAGCAGTACTACAACAAGAACGAAAAGAATGGCGTCCAGCATGGAGGACACAGGCGCAGCTACTGCGCCCCGGAGGCCGGATCCCTTTACAGCATCGGCGGCGGGCATCAGATCAGCTCACAAATAAATCACGGACCTGACGCTCGGACGAGCTTGAGCTTCAATTGGCGCGGGCGGACGAGGCGGGCGAATAATGGTCGTCAGGTGAGGGGCGTGGAGGAGGACACCTCGGCCCTGTCGAGCCGCCGGAGCTGGCAGGCGCGCAGCGCCAGGAAGGCGCCGAGGAGGACCTGCATTGCGACGGCGACGCCGGCGAAGGCGATCCCGAGCCGCTCCCCGAAGTTGAGCCGCCGCCGCCTGGGCGGCGGGGGCGGGGGAGGCGGCGCCCGGTGCGGCCTCCGGTGCCGGTGCCGCCGCGGGGGCCGCCGCTGCGCCGGAGGAGGGGGAGGGGAAGCCGGGGGGTCGGAGGCCGACGCCACCTGCCGCTGCGTCGCGGGGACCGCCGATGGCGGTGCGGGGGCCGCGGCGGCGGAGGCGGAGAGGGTCGGGGAGGCGAGGAGGAGGAGCGGGACGAGGAGGGTCAGGGTCGCGGCTCGGGCGGGTGCCGGGCGGCGCGGGCGCTGGCGCGGGCGTGGCGCCATGGGAGGGGGCGTGGCATCAAGGTGTGGGGAGGTGGGGCGTCGAGGCGAATCTGGTGGGATTGGGGAGAGGCAGGAAGAAGAGGGAAGAGAGGGGAGGTGAAGCTTGAGGGCGCTGGGGGCGGGCGGGGCGGAGCGGCGATGAGCTGGAGCGAGGCGAGGGGGAGCTAGACGCGTGGTGCGGGTTCTCACTGGGCAGTGGGCACTGCCTGGTTTTTTTAGGTGGGTTCGGTGGGGGGAGGAGGTGGCACACTGGCACATGCCTGGCTCCGGCTGGAATGCTGGATGGATGGCTTGCTTCGCGGTTCGGTGCGTGCCGCCGCCGCCGATCCGGATGGCCACGGCCACGAGCCCACACCGTGTAGCGTGTAGGATGTGGCGAAGCTACGACAAGTACCTGTCGGGCGTGTAGTAATGGCGGAGACGCGGCTGTGCAGCGGAGGTGGCAGCTCGACTGTCGTGTTATCTGGTCCTGCATCTGCAACCACCGTAAAGGACTAAAGGCCCATTTGCAAGCTGCAAATGCTACTCCTACGTGATTCACTAATCTGCTTAAACGGTTTTTTCTAACTCTTCTGGTAAAAAAAAAACAATGGTGGCCGGTCTCAAGGCTCTAGCCAGAGAAAGAGGATGGAAGAGGACAAAGAGAGAGAAAAAGAGAGGTGCCTATTAGTCTCCTAACTAATTACCACTTACGCTGAAATGCTAGATGTAGCCAAATGGAAGAGTAACCATTTCATTGTGGAAACGCTTGACGAAAGAAGCTGTTCAAAGTGCACTGCATAGTGTAAAGAGAGAACTCTAAAACAAGCCAACAAAGATGATCCCAAATGGTACGAGTGAACTACGTGTGTGAAAATGTTAGGATGCAGACTTTGGAGGGATGATCGAGAAGACGAGAAGCACGAGAGAATAGAATCACTATTCACTTTGCCAAGGTTGATGAAATGAAAACACGGAAAGGGCCTTTGAAATAAAAGCACAAGAATTTGAAATGTTCATGAATAAATGTGCCCTTTGTATCTTTGATGTCAAAGACAGATCAGGAGGGCATATTTTGGAACTGATCATGTTTTCAACCGGAGAAGGAAAAGTTTCTTGTTTCAAATGGGCCTCAATGTGATAAACGGCCCAATCCACAGCACTCGGAACACAACACCCTCATACATTCTCTTCCCTCCGCCGCCGCACCGCTAAACCCCATTCTTTAGGGTTTCTCGCCGCCGCCCGCCGCTTCCCCTTCCCTGTCCCCGCCGCTTCGAGCATTCGACTACCCTCTAGAAGCTTACCCTGCTCCACAGCCCCCACCCATATCAACCCCGAACCCCGTCCCATCTCCTCCCCACTGAGCCGCCGCCACGCGAAGTACTCGCCCAGACGCCGCAACCATGTCGACGTTCTGGGGTAATAATCGTTTCCGCCGCCACCGATTTTGCTGTCGATTTTTATTGCGGGGTCTGAGTCTGACCGGATTGTTGCGTGCCTCGCAGGGGTGGAGATTAAGCCTGGGAAGCCCTACACGCTTCCCCACAGCGACTGCCGCCTGCGCCTCACCCAGGTTCGCTTCCTCTCACAGTTTGATTACGGTAGTAGCGTGTATCTGTGATGTTGTGTGACAAATGTGGAATTTTTTGTTGGATTGGGGGCAACGCAGGCAACGCTGGGAGATGAGGTCGTTAAGGGGGAGAAGGGCGCTGGCCGGAAGAAGTGTGTGCTGCAGTGCAGTGTCGAGAGCAAGGATCCCGTTTACCTTTGTGCCCTGGTGCCGGAGCAGTCAGAGACATGCAACTTGGACCTCGAGTTTGATGAGGATGAAGTCACTTTTTCGGTGATCGGGCAGAGGAGTGTCCATCTCGCTGGATACTATATCGCGTATCCTCTGCTGCATTAGTGTTGGTTGATTATCTGTCTTTGTAGTAGGTTCCTGTAGGATGGTTTCAATTGATTACCTTTCTTTCTAGTATGCTGTAGGATGGTTTCAATGGCTTATCGTTCTTTGTACAGTAGTAGATTGCTGTAGGATGCTCATTGTGTTGGGGATTGTTGTTGTGGACTTGTTTTTCCTTAAGTATTTTTTGACAGTGATGCGTATGAGGAAGATATGAGTGGCAGTGATTCTGGGAGTGGCTCAGATGAGGATGGTTTCTTGGTGGATGATGATGATAATAACGTGGTAATGATTGACCAGATGATCATGGGTACCAAACACAGTTTTTATCTTGTTGCATGACACTTGTTGCTATGTTTCTGTCAGGTTATGGGATATTCAGACAGTGAGGATGATTCAGACTATGATTCAGAGTCATCAGATGAAGAGATGGCATACGATCAGCGTAGGGGCAAAAGTTCAGGTAATAATTACATACTTTTCCGTTGCCATGTCATATAATCTATAAAAGAATGTCCCTTAGTAATATATGTGAATGCTATTTGTATTATTCGTCTCACACTCTCACTGGTTATTGTTTTGAAGCTTCAAGTTTAGATACCTCTAGATGTAACCTTTCCTAGTCAATAGTGTTGATGTAGTCTTGTATCTTGGGATTGACAGGGAGAACAGTTGAACCAAAGCAATGATTTGAACTGGTAGTGGTATGAATTGTAAATGCTTATGTCCAGTGAATACCTGATAAAAATAAATGTAACATTGATTTGATGTTTGCGTAGGAGCTTGCTAACAAATATACATTATAAAATATACCGGGAAAAGATGCTGTGGAATTCTTTTGCTTATGCATTTTGTTTTCCTTGGGTTACTTCATGTGTCATATGCCTCCTATTAACACCCTTTAAATCATTTATATGACTATATGTATACATTAGCTGTGGAAAGCGTTAGCTTTTCTAAACCCTTTCATGCTAAGCTTAGTAGGTTGAAACACTACATTCTGTATGGTAATCTGGCACATACCAGGATACTTGATTTGCACTTCTGTTGGTGCTTAATGCCTGCTGTACCTAAACAAGAGCAGTTATTTGCATTCTATTAAGTGCACTGTGTTGGAATACACGCTACTTCTCTATACATTGATTCTAGTATTCAAATTTGCATGGTGAAGTTATGAATAAGCTTATATGGAATTAATATTGCAAAGTACAGCCCTATTTTCTCCATTGCATTATAGAAAACATACATCACCATTTATCTCTTTCAGTTGCACTTTTCATTGGCATTGAAATTACCTCGTGTGCAAAAAATGCCTCACTCCTTACCTGTTACTAACATTTTGCAGTTGTTATTGAGGAAATTCAAGAGGATGACAAGCCTTCTGCAGGTGAAGTACAGAAGGGATCAAACAAGAAGCAGGGCAGTGAAAATGGTGATAAATCTAAACTCCAGCTTGTTGTGAGGGATCCTGCTGCTGAATCCTTGGAAAGTGAAGATGAAGATGGCTTTCCTGTATCAATGTCCGAATCAAAGAAGAGTTCTGAGAGTGTTTCGAAGAAAAAGGGGGGAAAAGACAAGGAGGCTAGCAATGAAGACCGGAAAAGGAAAAGTGGAGCAGTTACCGATCTCGGTGACTCTTCAGGGTACATGCTAACTCAACTTTTGCCCCAGAATTTGTCATTAATTCATGTCGTGGTAACATGTTCTAATACCTTGTAAGTTTGCCTATGGTTCTAGGGATGTAAAAGCTGAAAATGATGGGGCATCAAAGAAAAAGAAAAAGACCAAAGACAAAAGCACTGCTGTGGAGAACGGAAAGGTAAACAATGATGTAAAGGAGATTAAGCAACAAGATGCTCCAGCTGATCCTGTCAGTACAAAACAAAAGAAGAAAAACAAAAACTCAAGTGTTTCTGAGGCTGGTACCAATGAGCAATCTGCTAAGAAAAACAATATGTAAGTATCTTATGATGCTGCTTTGTTTTTCTTTTCGCATTGAAATGCTTTTCAGATGGTTTTGTACTGTTTGACAAAATTACCTTTTACATATTTCCAGCCACAAAGATGGCGAAGTAACTCCTCAGGAGGCTAATAAAAAGAGCAAGAAAAAGAAAGCACAGGACACAAACAGAAGTGAAAATCAGTCACCAACTGGACTTGTAGACTCAGAGAGCAAGAAGGCGCCACTACAAACACGGACTTTTGCCAATGGTTTGATAATTGAGATGATGGAGCTGGGCAAACCTGATGGTAAAAAAGCCACCAATGGAAAGAAGGTAAACATTTCTGTCTTCTCTGGATGCGATGATCCTCTCGAAGCTACCATTTTAGTATCTTCATCTGGACATTAGTTTCATGATTTTGCTTGGTTATGATAGCTTGGACTGATTAAGAAACAATCCACTATCTGCCTTTCGTGTTGACTTTTATTGTGACTATGTCCTCTTTTTCCCTTAGGTTGCTATGAGATATATTGGCAAGTTAAAGAATGGCACGATTTTTGACTCCAATGTTAGTGGAAGACCATTTGAGTTCAGACTGGGTAATTTTTTTCTTCCTGCTAATGCCTTGCTCTCTACCATCACTCAAAATCGGTATCAGGCTGACTTAATTGGTACCTTGCCTGCAGGTGTTGGGGATGTTATCAAAGGATGGGACGTCGGCGTCAATGGTATATAAGCCTTCATCTTGTTATCTACACAATTATGTTGATGTGCATGTTTACATGGTTTTGGCTTGGTGCTTGTCAACAGGTATGCGGGTTGGTGACAAAAGGAGACTCACCATTCCACCTTCAATGGGGTAAGATATCCGTCGCATTTGCTTCAAATGATCAGCAGTTCTTTCCAATCCACTCCTGATCTGTAGCTCCTTTTACAGGTACGGGAGCCAGAGAGTGGGGAAGATACCGCAGAACTCAACTCTCATCTTCGATGTGGAGCTAGTGAACGTGAAATGAAGCTGAGGACCAAGACGGCATGAAGGTCAGAAGGTCCATGAGAAACTGAGGCAGTTTCACAAGTTTTGGAGCACACCATTTTCCTTTTTCGTAGCCATAGGGACAATGTTATCCGATTCGAAGCCTTCGTTTGTGCCGACACTGTCGTACTGTAAACTTGAGTGATTCCGGTCAATTGCCCGGTTGCAACATCTGCCTTATTTGCGATTGACCTTACCGCGATTGATTGCTTTTGCTCCGCTTTGACTTTATCTGATCCTACATTATCATTAGCCTGTTATGAACGAGTGAAATGATTGAAGCTCGCGTTTTAGAATTTCAGTTAACTCCTTTGCTTCCAACTCGATATTGACTTTGTAGCAGAAGTCGCCCACTGGAGTTATGTTTTCTTCCCCTCTGCTCACTTTCCAAGCCAAATCTTTCATCTTGCAAAATCATCATATTAACCGTAACTAGAGCGAAATCTTCTGTTACCGTAACGAGAGCGAAATCTTCTGTTAAGCATGCTGCCATTGCTGTCTGTGCCATTCTTGCAAAATCACCATACTAGTGCAGTTGTGCTTGTGCCGTTGCGCGCGGCTGTCAGATGCAAGTTCCACAGTTCCCCCACTAGTAGAACGGATGAGATGGCAGCGCCACCCAGCGGCGCACCCGTCGCCCACGCGGCCACAGCCACGGCCGCCCATCGCTTCCCGAGCGCCGAAATCCCAAACGCACCATGCCTTCGCCACCACCGCCTCCCACCGTGTGCGCTCTCCTCCCCTTCTCCCGCTCCTCCGTCCAACCCCAACCTTCCCGCCGTAACCCGGCGCCCCGCCGCCTGCGCGTCCGCAGCTCGAAGCCCAGCCCGCCGGGCCTCCCCAGGCCCAGCACCAGGCCCCCGCCGCCGCCCCCGCGCCGCCTGCACGAGGCGGACCGCCGCCTCAGCTCCCTGGTCCACCGGGGCGACCTCGACGCGGCGCTCCGCCTCGTGCGCTCCTCGCCGCGCCCGCCCGACGTGCCCCTCGCCAACCGCCTCGTCCGCGACCTCTGCCGCCGTGGCCGCCCCGCCGACGCCGCGCGCGTCGTGGAGTCCTGCGGCGCCGAGGCCACCGCCGCCACCTACGGCGCGCTCGTCGACGGGTACTGCCGCGCGGGCCTGCTCGAGGACGCGCGCCGCGTCGTCGACGGCATCCCCGCCGCCGTGCGCGCCAGCAGCGCCTACGCCTACAACCCGCTCATCCACGCGCTCTGCGACCGCGGCCGGGTCGCCGACGCCCTCGGGGTGCTCGACGGCATGCTTTGCCGCGGGTGCGCGCCCGACGTCGTCACATACAACATCCTCCTCGAGGCGGCGTGCAAGGCGAGAGGGCACCGCCAGGCCGCGGAGCTGCTCGACCTCATGCGCGCCGAGGGGTGCGAGCCCAACAACGTGACGTACAATGTCATCATCGACGCCATGTGCAGGGAAGGGGAGGTGGACCAGGCACGCGAGTTCCTCGACAGCTTGGCTTCTAGAGGTTGCAAGCCCAACACAGTCAACTACAACACTGTGTTGAAGGGGTTTTGTACCGCCGAGCGATGGGAGGATGCCGATGAGCTTCTGGATGAGATGGTCCGAGAGAATTGCCCACCGAGCGAGGCTACCCTCAATGTGATTGTCAATGCCTTGTGTCGCAAAGGTTTGCTCCGAAAGCTTACTCACTATCTAGAGAAATTGTCAAAGCATGGCTGCGTGGCAAATGTCGTTACTTACAATGCTGTCATCAATGGTATCTGTGAGCAAGGGCATGTGGATAGTGCCTTGGAGTTACTAAATAACATGCAATCCTATGGCTGTAAACCCGATATCGTCACCTACAACACTCTGCTGAAGGGTCTGTGCAGCGCTGAGCGATGGGAGGATGCTGAGGAGTTAATGGCCAAGATGACCCAGAATGGTTGCCTCCCAGATAATGTGACATTCAATACTATAATTAATTTCTTGTGTCAAAAGGGATTGATAGTGCAGGCCTTTGAATTCTTTAAGCAAATGCCTGAGAAAGGCTGCAATCCGAATTCAATCACTTACAGTACAATGATAGGTGGACTTGCCAAGGCTGGCAAGCTGGAACATGCCCTCGAGTTATTGAATGAAATGGCCAGCAAAGGATTCAACTCTGATAAAATGTATCAGTTGTTAACTGAGCATCTGAATAATGAGGATAAAATTGATGAAGTGGTTCAGGCAGTTCATAACCTGCAAGATGCAGGCATATCACCCCACACTGTACTCTACAACACAGTACTGATAGGGCTTTGCAGAAATGAGAAAACAGATTATGCTATCGACATGTTTGCTGATATGGTGTCCTGTGGTTGTATGCCTGATGAATTGACGTATATTATTCTCATTGAAGGTTTGGCTTATGAGGGCTGTTCGAAGGAGGCAAGAGAATTGCTAAGCAAGTTGTGCTCTAGAGGTGTTCTTTCTAACAGCTTGATCAAGAATGAAGCATTGTTGTTAGAGCAAAATATTCACTCTTCTTGAGAATGATTAATTCATGGGATATGTGCACTTTGAAGTGCATTATATATAGTGGTGGAGTAGGTTAGCACTTACACATTGCTCCAATTTTGATTGTAGGTTATCTTGGCTTCAGACTTGTTGCAGTGTAGAGTTTAGTTCTCCATCTGTTTTCTTTCTGTAACAATGTTCTCCAGTATCATGCCTAGTTGGCTGATTGTAGTTGCGAATTTTTATGACTTATTACGGAATATGAGCACACTAGATTGTAAACATGATTTGATGTTTACTTGCTGGATGCACATTTAATCAATGCACCCTTACATCCAAAATATAACTCATTTTAGACTTGGTAGTTGGATCAGTATTGTTTGTTTCTGTTTGATGGAGATACTTGCCCTAGGATTTAAGCTAACCTGAAATGTTCATACAGGTATAAGGAGCATGAATATTGTAGGCCTGCACCCATATAGTATCCTAGGAGTTCCTGGAGTACTTTGTTTAGAAACAAATGGTCAATTTTTAGTGGTTATATATACAAAACCAAAAATGGATATTAGCCCTCTCAGAGCAATATTGAGTGTTCCTTCACTTTAGACTAGAAAAAAGCCCGGCCTTAATGTGACATCAATTCCTAATTATGATATGCTTATTTTAGTGTACCATAATAACATTTAAAGAATCATTATACCATTGGAGCTCAAGTTAGTTCTGATGGATAGCAAATTTGAGGTGTCCTGGACCCATGTTGTTCTACACTGCTATTTCAAGATAATCCTCTTTGTGATATTGTGCTTAGTCTGATAATCATAATGTCCGTTCATTCTCTTTATTTTAGTTAGCTGTGTCAACTGAATTGGAGTAAATTTCACCTGCCAGTTATGCTAATCTTTTGGTTCCTAAGTGAAATTATGCTTTCCTAAGTGAAACTATGCTAGTGTTGCATATTTACATGTTGCTGGCCCTTTTTCTATGGTCCTTTAGGAGTCAGGACATAAGGCAGCTAATATGCTTCGAACCAAAGTAATATACGCCTTTTTTTGCGAACCTACGCACTAATGTTATTGGTATGCGTCATCTGATAGTCTTCTCATTTCTGTATTGAATTCATATCTTTTCTTCTACTTACATCCATGGTACAAAATAGGTCCAAACTTCATGGGCGGTTACCATTTACCATGTTTGTTTCTTACACCCTAGACTTGATTTCTTTGCCCACTTGTGAGGACTTTTAGTTTCACTTTGTTAGGCTTGGTTAGCGTGCAGTGGCGGAGCTACGGCCAGGTGAACCAGGGCCGTCGCCCCCCTGCCATGGACAAAATCAATAGAAATCAAGCTTTATGAGCTAAACTAGGGTTAAAAATATGCTTTAAATTTTAACTCAAAGCAAGATTTGCCCCCTCTTGTTTTTTATTCTAGCTCCGCCAGTGTTAGCGTGTGATATCATTTAAAAATTATTGTTATGCTATGGTGCAATTCCTGAATTGGGCAGAGTCTGAACGACTGCAGAAAGCTCTCCAGCCTGGATGCCTTGGAAAGACTGAATATGGGGGTATGCATGATCACCTTTTACTTATCTGTGGGTTTCTCCTCATATGGATGATTATCTTCCTCTGACCAAATTTGTGGTGTGTATACTCGTCACGTTTTGGTTGATTCAAGGGCATAATCTTCTATTATGGTCCACTGAGGCTTCTTTGTGTAATTTTGTGTTTTAACAAATCTGCTTTAGTCTATTTAACTTCCTTATGCTTCTTTTCTAGTACTAAAGTGGTGAAAGGTTGTACTGCACCTGCTGACTCCGGTTCCCTTGCCATCTAGTATTAAGCATTCATACCTTTATTCTCTTAAGAGAAATCTTGGAAAATACCTGCCCTCCTATTGATTCAGTGTTCCTTTTTAGTATCTTACACCTATGGAGGCCCATGTAGCGACATGGCATAGTAGTATCTTAACTCATGGGCCTTGAATCTTGAATTGATGTATGTTCCTTCGTATGTATCAGCTGTACAAGTTTAAAAAACCAAAGGTTTGCTAAACATCACAGAGTTCCTGAAATTTATGTTGTTTTTGCGGTTTACCTCTACAGCATACAGAGTTGGTCCAGTTTCCGGGGGCCGAAGACTCTGTTGCTGGGGTTCTGTTCTACTAAAAAAATAACACACTGCTCCAAGTAAATCGTGCCATGTATCTAAAGACATCATGTTTATGTCAGTGTCCCTGGTTGATGGTACAGCTGCCTAGCCTCCAACACGTTATGAAAGGTTCAGGCCATATTTGATCATAGCTGTATTACCATCTAGTCTTTCTCTCCAAATCATTTTTGTTTTAATGGTCTAGTGATGAATGTATCTTCTATTCTTCTTTCTCACAGAATATGAGCGTACTGGATTGTAAAAAAGAATTGATGTTTCCTATCTGGATGCACATTTAGTCTATACACCCTTGTATCCAAAATATGTCATTTTAGATTTGCATTTTGGATCAGTATTCTTTGTTTCTGTTCGATGGAGATACCTGCCCTAGGATTTAACTAAAGTTGAAATGTTTATATCCTGGTTTAAGGAGCAGGAATATTGTAGGCCTGCACCTATATAGTATTCTAGTTCCTGGAGTACTTTGTTTAGAAAGAAATGGTCAAATCTTGAGTGGTTATATATAAAACCTAAAATGGATACTAGGCCTCTGAGAGAAGTATAGTAAGTGTTCATTTGTTTTATACTAGAAGACTAGAAAAGTTGGGACTTAATGTTACATCAATTCCTAATTCTAATTTTCTTTCTTTTGGTGTGACAGAGGTAACATTTAAAGAACCATTATACGATTGGAGCTCAAGTTACTTCTGACGGATGGTAATCGTTGTCTTGTAAGGTGTCCTGGACCCCATGTTTGTGCTGTACTGCTATATGAAGATAACCCTCTTTGTGATATTGTGCTTAGTCTGATAATCATAATGTCAAGTTCATGCTCTTTCTTTGAGTTATTTATGCCAATTGAATTGGAGTAAATTTTACCTGCCAGTTATATTGACCTCTTGTCTCCTAAGTGAAACTATGCTAGTGCTGCATATTTTCTCAAACACTAGTGCTGCATATTTTCTCAAACACTAGTGAAAACATGTGGATGGCATCTTTTTTGTTAGTGTAGTTAGGAGTGAGGACATAAGGCAGCTAATATGCTTTGAACAAAAGTAATATGAACACTGATATTATCTGTGATAGTCATATCATTTCACTTAGCCTACCCCAACTTGCTTGGGACAAAAGGCTATGTTGTTGTTGTTTTTGTCATATCATTTCGCTACTATGACCAATGCATGAGTGTTCATATCTTTTCTTCTATTTACATCCATGGTACCAAATTAGTCCAACCTTCATTGGTAATTACCATTTTACCATGTTTATATCTTACAACCTAGGCTGGTTTGCTTTGCCCACTTGTGAAGAGTTTTAGTTTGACTTTTGTTGGGCTAGGTTAGCATGTAGTATCGTTTAGAAATTCTTGTTATGCTATGGTGCAATTCCTGAATTGTGCAGAGTCTGCACGACTGCAGCAAGCTCAGAATCTGGGGTATGCATGATCACCTTCTCCTTATCTCTGGGTTGCTCCTCATATGGATGATAATCTTCCTTTGACCAAGTCTGTGGTATGTATAGTTGTCACCATTTGGTTGATTCAGAGGGGATAGTGCTTTTGAATATGGTCCAGTGAAGTTCGAATATTGCTGGTTTAGTCTATTTTAACTTCCTTCGACTTGTTTTTCTAGTGATAGACTGGTGAAAGGTTGTACTGCACTTGCCGACTTGGGTTGGCATCTACTAAGCATTCGAACCTTTATTCTCTTGTGTGTAATCTTGGAAAATATCTGCGGTCCTACTGATCAGCGTTCTTTTTCAGCATCCTACACAGTTAGTCAGTTACACCTACGGAGGCCCAGGTAGCATTAGCAACAAGCCAACATGCATGTATGGCATGGTAGTACTCATGGGCCTTGAATCTCGAACACTCATTGCTGGGGCTCTGTTCTACTCAAAACAGTCCAATGCTCCGAGTAAATCATGGCAGGAATCTAAAGGCACCATCTAAAAATGTCATTTCTATCAGTGTCTCCGGTTGTCGGTAAAGCTGCCTATCCACCAACACGCTGTGAAAAGTTCAGGCCCCACTTGATCATAACAGTATACCGTCTGAACAGTGCCGTCTGGTCTTGCTCCCCGACTCGTGTCGCTTTAGGGCATCTCCAATAGTCCAGCTATTTGGACTAGCTATTTGGAGGAGAGAGAGAGGACGTGCAGGTGCTCAGGAAGAGAGCCCGTGCATCGGCAAGTGTGCGAGCTACTCCGTAGCTAGGAAGGAATAGCTAGTGAGCACTGTGCAACAACTGTTCATCGATTAAAAAAATCAAATAGCTGGCCATTGGAGAAGCCCTTAGGGCACCGCTAGCGGCACCGACGAAGTCGACAGCTAATGCCGAATATAAAAAACGAGAAAGAAGATCGGCACAGTAGCAGGGAGATTGTATATGTGAGACTGACAGGTTTCGAGAGTCGAGCGAGCTAGCGCGGAGGGAAGTGTTAGCGAGCCGCTTTTTGTACTGTTTAGCGAATAAAAAACTGTTTTTGCTAGCTACGTCGCCTGCCGTTGGAGCTGGCCTTACCGGTCTGGTCGTGGGTGCATCTACTATTCTGCTTTCTTCTCTTTTATTTGAAAAAAATTGCAGCTGAGATGTTGGACCGGACGAGCAGACGGCGCTGTTGTGTTTTGTGTGGCAGCTCGTCGTTGTTAAGCCACTGTTCAAACTGCAGAAAGCATTTTTTTTTTCCTCGCTGGCTGCTTATCAATCTGCTCTCTGCCCTCTGCTCGCCGACCACGGACCACGACGTACCACGGCATGATAACTCGGACCTGGAACCGGAAACCCCTCCCGAAATCTGGATGCAAAGGTCGATGCCCCTGGCCTGCTGCTGCACATTGCCACACCACATGACCACGGGACCAGCTGGACCTTCGGAGAACGGGGATGATACGGCTTGAGCCTTTCCGCCGTCATATCATATCTTAGAGCCCCGTTCTTGTCCTTGCTAACCATGTTGTCATAACCCCTCGTCAGAGAAAAGAAAAAGAAAAAAAAAAACAGAAACATGTTGCCAACTTGTCATAAAGCTCCGTATCGTCCGTTCCCCACCCATCGGAAGCCAGGGTTGCGTGCCGCGCCGTGGCCGGAGCTCTCCGCGCCCGCCGCGCCTGGTCTCGTTGACATCCCGCTGCTCCGCTGTTTCTTTTGGTGGTCAATGGCCGGAGTACGCTGTAGTGTTGACATTTTTCCGCGTCAACACGGGACCTGGCCTCCGCCCCGTTCACACCTGACGACCGTGGATTGCGTGGACTCTGGACGCACCGGCCGGATCGGTCGAGACCTGGCTTTGCGTACGGTACGGCTGCTACGTTTTCCGTTCAGACCCTGCACCGCGGTCTCCGTCCCTGGTCCCCCGTCGGTCGTGACGTGTCCCGTTTGACCGCCTCTCGTGGTGGTAGTAGGGCAACTACTAGTAGTAGGAGCGGTAGCAAAGACCCGTCAAGTACACACTGTACTGTACCTTTCCGGCAGGTCGGCGTCGCGTGCGACTCGCGCGAGGCGAGGCTGTTCGCCGTCGCCGGCGCCGTTCCTCTCGAAAAGCCGTCGCCGTTCACCGTGGACTTGCGCTGCGATGCAAAGGTCAGAAAACTTTCGTTAGCGCGCCGTGTCACCGTCAGCGATCAGTGCATGGTGAGAACTGTGTGTGAGGAGTCGTTCGCCCTAGCAGCGATGGCGAATTAAATACCAAAAGCCCTGAATCTCATGCTGCTTGCACTGCAGTAGAGTAGGAGTATTTCCTTTCCCTGTTTTTTGCGCGTTTACCGTGGGCGATTGCAGTGGATTTCCGACCTGTTCTTACGCCGTCACAATTTCCTACTCTGACATTGTATTATTTTGGTAAATTGGGTGCCTTTTTAATTGGACCAAGTGCCATGCACTTTTCATGGTAATAACAAAAATGCATGGAATCAACTCGCTATATATTGGCTAGCCACGTCGCTTCCTTTTTCCACTGAAACACCCAAAAAAAGGACTGAGTTAACGCGCGACATGCCGCCCATTAAGGGAGCGCGCGACCCATGCGCCTTTCCTCCCCGGCTTCTCTCTCCCGCAACCTCCTTTTCCTTTTCTATCTCGCGCCGTTCCTTTCCTTCTCGACAGCTTTTTCCTCCGCTGGCTCTACCTCACCCTCCACCACAACGCCCCCGCCCACCTCCACCTCCGCTGCCGCCCGCAACCGTTGCCCACGCTAACCCTTGCAGATAGGACGCCCCTGCCCACCTCTACCTTCCTCGGCTCCGGCGGCCCTCTGGCCGCCTCTGTCGCCACCCGCTAACCCCTACGCCTGGACGCCCCCACCCACATCCACCTCCCCTAGCACCGACGACGGACCGCTGCCCACACTAAATTGAACCAGGTCCTCTTCTTCTTCGTCGTCCAACACCCCCCGCCACCTCCACTGCCCAACCAGCCTCCCCCACCGCCCGGCTTCGGCGGCGCTCCCCCCCCCCCCCCCCCCCCCCCCTCGACCACCACCACCGCCAGTCCACCGGCCACCCCCAAAATTCCTCTAGAGGCAAAGAGATCAAATCCCCCACCCAACCCTGAACTCCGAACCCTCAACCCTAATCACTAACTTCGCCATGACCAGAGCTTGCGATTGGTCGCCGGTCACCTTCTCGAATCCGAGGAGGAAGCTCGCCCCGCCACCACCACCTCCCACCCTGCTCCGGTGGCGGTGCGCCGCCTCCGCGGCCGCCGCTAAGCTTGTTGGCCGCTCGTTGGCTCGCCGGAAGAGATAAGGCCGAGTCGTGGGAAGAAGAAGAGATAAGGCCGAGTCGTGGGCCCCACTCTACGAGCGTGTGCGCAGATGGAAGCGGGCCTGCTGAGACAATAAGGGTACATGCGTCATTTTACCTATTTCTTGGTTTCCGTGTAAGATGCTAACATTGTATGTTTTTAGGGACGAATGGAGTACTACTGATTGAGTTGGGATAGCACTGGTCTAATCTTCTAGAGTGGCTGGCTATCTTTGACTGTCCGGTGAGAAAATGCACCGGGCACCGAACCTGAAAGAAAGCACCCCTCCCGGGTACACAGCCACATCAGATCATCAGTTATGCGGCATCGGCCCTACATGCTGAGGCAATTGCGGCTTACAGAGGTATGTTATATGCTTCTCAGTTGGGCATGACAAGAATTATTTTGGAAATGGATACAACTGTCTTGGCCTCTGCTCTTAAAGCAAACGGAATTGATCGCAGTGCTATTGGGTGTCTAGTACAACAAATTCGAGACTGTATGCGAACTGAATTTTCATCTTGTATTGTCTCAATTTGTAATAGATGTTGTAACAAGGTAGCTGACTGTTTGGCTACCTTTGGAAGGAGTGAGTTGGCCTCTGGCTCTGAGATGTTGTGGAGCCAAGCCCCTGAGTTTGTATGTGAACTCGCTTCTGGCGATTTGCCTGGACGTTGTGTTTAATGCATATTATGTATGTAAGTTCAAAAAAAAAAAGTGGTCCGTCCGATGGGCACACATCGCACCAGATTCTTGGCCTTTCGGGGGGAAACAAAAGGCGAAATTGTTCCCACTGGCCGGCGGAGATCTGGGAAGGCCCGCGAGGCCCGAATGGGAACGCTCGAACGACCTAGCAGGCCGCCGAAGTTACGATAGGAGATCCTCAGCCCGAACTGGTGGCCTCTCGATCGATCGCTCCTCCTCCGGCACGCCCCCACTGCCGGTCAAGCTCCGACCACCCACCCGTCCAGAAGCACGCATGGACGGCGGCCGGCGTTCGGGGACCTCGACCGGACCCTCCGGCCGGCGGACCACCGGGGTGTTGGTCGTGGCGCGCCGTGCGTCGCACATGGCATGGCATGGGAACGCGCGGTCCCGTGGGCGCGTTTGCTCGGACTTCGGACCCCGTGTGCGGTTTGCGCTTTCTTGCGAGGTTTGGTACGGTCAATCTCTGGAAACGAACGCGGACGCCTGGCTTGGTCGAGCTCCGATGAGCGCATGCTTCGCTACAGTATCCCGAGTTTCACTTTCGGTAGCTACTTTGACTGGTAATAACAGCAACGACGACGACGACCTCATCGATCGGAGTCCAAAAGGTGACGGTGAACTTTTTTCAGCCCCGGGACGAAGCTTCTAGCAGCTTGCAAAGCAGCAATGATGGGATTTGGCACCGTGTGTGTAGCTAGGTAAGTAGGTAGGTAGGGCGTTTCTTGTTAGCAGCTCGTTCCTCCGACAGGTTTGTGTCATCCGTGACTTCATCGGCGACGTACGCAAAGCGAGATGGGATCGATCGGTGCCGGACTAGGTCAATGTGCCCTGCTCCACCGGAACACTACTTGCTTGCTCCTTGCCTTACCCTGTCCCGTCAAGGCGTCGTCAACGGTGCGTCAAACTTAATTCTTGTACTATAATCCTTATATATATTAAAAAAAATCCTTTGGTACTACTGTAATCATCAGGGTTCGTTGGTCAATGATCCGTGCCCGCCGCGCCGTCCATGCATCATCGGCCACGTCTCGGAGCCGGCCGAAGCGCCTTCAATGCGCTTCCGGCGGTCGATCCGGCCCACCCTCACGTCTCGCGCTGAGTATCAGGCCCTTGTCCTCGTCGCCGGGATTAGATGTGTCCGCGCAACCACCGCCACCGCCACCGCCACCGCCGTCTCCACAGGCCGGCGCCATCGCCATGCTCCACCGCCCAGCGGCCCCCGCCCCGGCGTGGCGCGCGAGCGCGGCACCACGTGGTACGCGCGCCCACCCACGTCTAGCAGCCGACCCGTCAATATGTCGCGACGCCCCAGCCCACGCACGCACGCATGTCAGCCCCCCCCGTCGCGTCGTCCGTCACCCAGCGCCGATCACCGCCGAGCCGATCGATCCCCGTCGCGCTCGAGCGCGACATGCATGCATGGGACCACCCACCGCGCTCCGATCCGCCGCTTTTCGTGACGGCGACGGACGCGCGTGCGTACGTGTTCGATCGCCGGCCTGGCCGGGCCGAGGATCGAGGGCGACCCCCCCGGCCGTCCGTCACGCTGGGGGCCGCGCGCGCTGGAGCCTGCCGCGGCCGCACGAAGAGCGTGCGTTGCCGGGGGCGGCCGCGTCGCGCCCCCGTGCCGTGCCGGGTAGCACGCGAGCATTCATGCCATGCCGCGCGGGGTCTTGCGTGCCTACGTCGCGGTCCGGGTTTTTATTTTGCCGCCGCGAACTGCACTGTATGTGGTGGTGTGGCCAGGGCGATCTCCTAGTGTCATGTTTCACGCCAAATCATTGTCGCCTGTTCCCTCGCTCTCGCTCTCGCTCTCTCTCACAGGTTGCTGTCCAGGTCGTACCTGTTTCCCTTGTGGGTGTGTAGTGGTTTGCCGCAAGGATCTGCTCGAATAATTTGGATGTTGCCAGTTGCGTACCAACCAAACTTGAATGCTCGACCGAAATTGTTTTACTCCTACCGTGGATGCATGGCCTCTTGTTTTACCAACGGGCAACAGCCTGTATGCCCCCACATTCAACCTCTACAAAAAGCACACCGAGCTCTACTCCACCATTTCGCTGTAGCCACTCATGGCGACCAGAGCGCCAGTGCACGCACGGCAAGCGCTTGACCTAGTCATCACCTAGCTAGAGGCACGGTCGCACAACCAATCAAACCAATGGGATCCCGAGTCCTCAACCAAACCGCCGGCTCACCCATGCATGGCTGGCTTTCGCCCACGCCCGGCACGACGGCGCCCCTGTTCGGCATCAGGAAGAACAGGCCGGCCGGCCGGTCGCCGTCGCTCACCGGCATCTCTGGAGATCGATCGAGCTCTGTCGCCAGAGGGCCCTTTTCATGCACGCTCGCTTGTCATTGTCAACGCGACGCCCCAGGGAAGAAAACGGAGGCCGGCCGGCCGCAGCAGCGCCGGTGCCGATCTCTATTGATTGCGCAGATGCGCTCGCGTGAGGCGCCGTTCGCGCCACGCTGCCCTGCCCAGACCGCGCGCGCGGCGATGTGTGACTTGCAAGGCAACGCCGACGAACGCGACGGGCGCTCTCTCGCTCCCATCATGCAGGCCGCTACAATTTTTTTTTTTTTTTTTTTGATACATGCCACTGCATTCGCCAAGGTCTAATGGGAAGTATCTGTCAGATTCCACACCGGTTAATTCCAAGTTTTCAACTACTGCTGCTGCTACGTGCTACACTAGCCTGTCGTAAAATGTTTGAGATCCAGCCATGGGACAGAACGTGCACCGACCGCGGCGGTAAAATGCTGAGATCCAGCCATCGAGGAACATTTTACTACCTGCACACGTCGGCCATGGAACGGAACAGAACATGCCTGCCTGGACATACGGCAACTCACAGTACTGGTTCTGTACCAATAATGTAACGCCGAGATCTGCACGGGAGTTTGGTCCCATGAAACTGGCAAACTGTCACTCGGTTGACCATCTGCCAGTAGTCTCTTGGAAGACTGTATCATGTAGAAATAAACATGACTCCACGTCTCCACCGAAAGGCCAGACAATGAGCACTTGCAAACTCGAGAGACGTGACAGAGTGGGATCAGATCAGACAACGGATTACGGATCAATATGGACGGTTCCGGGTAGAAGCCAAGCGGTGCAGGCATCCCAGCAGGAAAAGCGCACGGCCAAAATGCTGCACTGCGAGGCTGGCTCCCAGTACTGCACGTCTCAGCCTCGGTCGGTAGCGACGGGTGATGACGCGGCAGGAAGACAAGAACCGCATGCAGTAGGATGGATGGATGTGATCCGGAACGGCTGGGGGGGCCTCAGGCGCTGTTAATGGAAAGGCGAAGGGACAAGGGAGCATGATTGACTGTTTGAGAGAAACGGATGGGAGAGCCGTGCACCTCTGCTCCAGCAGTCCAGCTCCCGTGCAGCTAGGGTCACGTCGCCGTGGAAAACATTCTACTACTCGCCGGATGTGGAAGCCCAGGCCATCGTCCGGCGGCGCGCCCAGGACTTGTTCCCAGTGAATAATCTTGGCGCCATTCAGTGCACCTGGATCCACTGCCCAATTATTAAACAAATCATCACGCGCTGGCAAGGTGTTCTGCTCCCGTCCCGTGTCGCGCTGCTACCGCTAGCGCTAGCGCTAGCGCTGCACAAGCGCGCCTGCCTCCGCCTTTCGGCGGCCGATCGGAAATTGAAAAACAATGACCGCTCTCTCCTCCGTGGCTCCGTCCAAGCAAAGGCCTCTCGGCGTGCTGCTGGTCCTCGCGATCAGGCGATTTTTCTTAATCGTGCTGGAGTAGGAGTCCTCATTTCTTTCCTAAAAGCCACGGGGGTTAGGCTCAAGCACATGTCGAGCCGCGCATTGACTTGCTAGCCTAAAAGCCAGCCGTGCTGGAGTACTCGGAGGGACGACGAGGCGAGTTCAGGTTTGGTCACCGGATTCGGGGGCAGCGGCTGCCTCCGCCCGTTGGAAAGGAGCCACGCCGGGCGCCAGATATTGACCGAGAGGCGCAGGCGATCGGTGCCGGCCGTGCGCGCATCGATCGGGCTCTGACTTCCCCCCGCGCGCAGCACCGGTCAGCTGCTGGTTCGTACACGCGCGTGCGTGCGTTGGAACTTGCGTTGCGACTTGAACCTGAGAACGAACAACAAATTACTCCCTCCGTCCCTAAATAACTGTCTTTCTCACTTCCCAAGAAAATCTTTGTTTAATTTTATATTAAAAAATATTATTATTTATAGTGCATAATTAGTATCATTGGAAAGATCTTTTCGTCTAGTTTTTTAACAAATTTATTTGAAGATTCAAGCTGTGGCAGAACCACCCCAATTATGTCAGCTCAAGTGCATTGTCCCTTAGCTAATGCAAGCAGTACAGCACACTCGCACTTCAACTGACATAACCGTGTAGTTGCTGTCGGGTAACTCCCGATTACACCACTGATCACATCATCGAAACCAATACGAGGCAAGTCTCACTTCACAATGAGCACAGATGAAATAACGAGTCACAAATTTTACAACACAGTACACGTGGATTTAATTTACAAAACGAGTCATTATAAAAGTTATTACAACACAGAGTTCAAAAGCACAGCGGAAATTTAAAACGGTACGAGTCTACGTCGATAAGACATGATAATGCACAAGTAGCCCAGCTGGCATTATCACTCCCTCGGCTCCACACCCGCAGGAGCCGGAACAAACTCAAGGTGATAACCATCAGGAATACCAAACGGAAATGTCTCAGCCACCTGCTCGGCTATTCTAGCATCCTCCTCATCTGTAAAAATTAATCCACAAGCAAGGTTGAGTTCTAAAACTCAGCAAGTCTTACCCGACTCTAGGATATCCTTAGAAAAAGACTCCTAGTATGCAAAGCTTTTGGCTGGGTTGTTGTTTTGCCAAAAATAAGCAACTAACAGTAGATCCTTGCTTTCAAGTTTTAGCATCCAAATTAATGTTGAGCTATTTATTCTAGATAAGCATTTGTAAAAACTTTTCCAAGAGAGCAATCACTTGATTAAATCAATACAGCATGTATATATTCCATCATCATCATATTCACTTTCTTATCTAGCGATGCTGCCCAGTGATCAAGAGCTCAATACCGTGAGTACGGCGAATCGATTCGGTTTTATCCCTTGCAAGGTTAACCTACCCACACGGCACAAACAAGCCCCGTCGAGCTGCTCATGCCAGCCGTTCCTTCAGCCAACACTAAATACTTGACCTACCCTGCTACCCTCAAGTACCAGTCCCCACCGATACCAACGACGGGTCAGCCATGAGTTACTCTAACCGGTACATGAATAAGCAGTCAGGCGTAGTTCAACATACCAGTGCGAGCTAAAGTACATAAGTTACCAGTTTCAACTACCTCTTACTCCCAGCATGTGAGGTAGTACAATTCAATCTTGATCCCAGAGCTAACAACGAACGGGCCTTAACTGGCACAGGCGGAGCTACAACATTCCATTCTTTTCTCTACCAACATTCTCCGCCCGGCCTAACTTTCTTTTCCAGTCTAGATGACAGGTTAACATAACTCTGAATGAAACCACTTATCATCTCGCGAGTAACAGGCAATTACTCGACTTCTACCGTTTAACCAGCCTAGCAATTCTATCGACCTACACATACTAGAAAACTCTGGGTTTTCCTATGGATCATGCAACTAGGTTTTCAGTCAACTCCTATGAAAACTTAAATGCATAAGGTAAATACTTTGTAAAGTAAATAAATTAAATTGTGGCTGCGTTAAAAAGGTTATGCACTCCGGTGCTTGCCTTCGCTGGCCTTGGGCCCTTCCGAGTCTTGGCTCGGGTCTTGCTCTGCCTCAACTGCAAAAACCTCGGGCTCTGGCTGCTCTGCCTCTGACTCAGGCACCAAGTTATATACCCGTCAGCTAGTACGTTCTCTACATGAAAATGCACATGTGTGAGTTTGGAATATCAGCGAGAAAAGATACACAATTCCACATGCAGCAATTCAATTATACAGCTTAATTACAAAACAAGATATGCACATGAAATCACATGAAATGTTGCAAACACCATTTTTAACATTTTATAGAGTAAGTGCATATCTCTTTAAACAAGATTAACTTATCACTAAGAAAGAATTATAACAACAGATCCAATCTTTACTGAGTTCATCAAAACAGTTTGGAAAACTCTTTATTAACAAAACTATATATATAAAACCATTTAAACACACATATAAAGGGTTATTTAGCAACTAATTATACAAACA
The DNA here is from genome assembly GCA_015476505.1 of Urochloa ruziziensis. NCBI lineage: Eukaryota > Viridiplantae > Streptophyta > Magnoliopsida > Poales > Poaceae > Urochloa > Urochloa ruziziensis. The sequence goes on along the minus strand of CM027125.1, from coordinate 36,585,599 downwards.
AATCTACACAGTTTATCTAGCAGCACAAAAACTTCTCTGAGTAGCTTCTAACTCAAGATTACCACTGAAAATTTTTCAACACTTAAATCTAACAGAAACTATTTATTTTGAAAAAGACAAAAAGGCTATAAATCTACTAAAACAACAAACAGCAACAAAATTAAGCACAAAAATGCTAAATTTCACAGAAACACTATCTACACACTAACACAGGATTTACTATGATTTATTGAGCTCAAAAACATATACACAACTATTTTTAACAGCACAAACAAGCTAATCATGGAGAAAAAGCTTAACTAAAACTACACAGATATCCTGCAACCCAAAATTTTACTGTGCTCACAAAAACACATTTTAGAGCTACTGTGATTTTCTCAAAATTTTTGGACATGCAGAACTATTTATTTTGACAGAAAGCTAATAAACTAATAAAAACTTCTACACAGAAAACTGCACATAAACAACATGCTTTTATATTTTTCTGCTGTAGTCAGAGACGCAACAAGTACAACAAAATTGGTTTCACAATTTTCTCACACTCCTACGATTTACTATGCATTTTACAAGATCTGTGATTTATCTCGGTTTACTTAAACGAAAAAGATTTAAACAGATTTGCAGATAAGCCCCTGGATCTAAAAGATTCATTACCAACCGGTCCTTTCTTTACGAAACAGCCCCTGAATCTTACGAAAAACCCCCTGAATCTTTTCCACCTTCACACATAACACCTGAACTTTACACAAAACCCCCTAGAAAGATTTGGTCTTCTAATCGAACACCCTTGGCCCTTCTTCCTCACGGACAGCAGGATGCCGCCGCCGTGGGCTCGCCGGAGATCGCCGGAGAAGAGGCCGGAGTCACGCCGGAGATGCTCCTTCCCCTCAGGACCTCACGCCGCACCACCTGGGCAAGAAAAACTCGAGAATTACTACTGGTAGAGGGAAGCTACACGGGCGGCGGCGGCCGGCCGGGAATCTCGCCGGCGCAACGGCTCACCAGTGCTTCGGAGTTCACGAGAAGATGGTGCACGGCTTCAGGGAGTCATGGAGTATCCATTTGTGCGGTTGGGAGAGGCGGGGAAGGATGGGAAGGTGGAGTTCCACGATAGGGTGGGGCGACGGCAATGGCGGCCGGGAAAACTTTGATTGCCGGCGCTGGAGACGACGGCGGAGTGAGCGGAGTGGTCGAGGGTGGAGAGGACGAGGTCGTGGAGTTACTGGGGCGGTTAATTGGAGAGAGACGAGGTGACCACGGTGAATTGACACCGAGACAGGTCACGGGCGGATTTTCACCGCTCTTGTGGACCGGTGGACGCCGCCGAGCTTGCCAGCTGCTCATGCATGCTTTGATGGCGTAGGTGGCGGTGTGGTGGTGTCGACAGGCGTCTAAGAGACGCTGGAGAAGCGGCGCGTGGCCGGCTCGGCGCCAGCGCATGGCACGGTCGACCTCCCCCCCTGCTCGCTTACTGAATCGACAAAGTCGATTCAGTAGCTACAGGAGCTCGCGAAAATCATCTCCAAACTTTGATTCAAACTCGAGATTTTGTGTAGAAACTTTCCAAAACTCCAATACAAAAGTTGTAGATGGTACCAAGGGGAACAACTTTTGTTAAAGTCACCAGGTTCAAAAAGATTTGGTTTGAGAGATAAATTCGATCAAACTTCGGCCAAAACTTGAACTCAGAAATTTTTCTAAGTGTTCAGAATTGTATTTGATTTGGCTAACTTTGAGCTCGAAAATAAAATAGTTGTAGCCTGAAAACCTGAAGTTGTTCATGATTTTTCAAAAGTTTAAACTACCAGTATTCAAGCCATGAACTTGTTTTGGTTTGGTGTTGATTTAAATTACAAGTTATTGAGCCCTAAAGTTGGCTAAAGCTGCTGTTTTTCCAAGACTTAGCCAGATTTTTAGGATGGCTGAAAACAGGGGTTTGACTCAACTTTGACCATCAATTTGAGCAAGTAAAAGATGTTTTTGATCAAGTTCAACATGCCTATATGAAAATACATACTTCAAAGTGTTACTTTCATGTTAGCCAAAAATATCATGTTTAAGTAATTTTAATTTTAAATTGGCTCCTAAAAGGGTTAAAATGAAAAGGCTATAACTTAACCAATTTGAACCAAATGAACTCAAATTCGAAATTTGACTTTTGAATCTTCAAACTAACATGCCACTGAGTTCAAAAACATGTTAGGCACCAAAGTAAAAACTCTCACTTGTCAATTTAATTTTTTTATATTAAATATGTAATTAAAGCATAATATTCTCATAAAATGAAAATCATTACAATAAATGCACTTAAACATGTCATGAGTGATGAGATGAGTGATTTATTTGTCATAATCATTGTGCTAAACCTATAAGTGACACGGGGTGTCACATAGACAAACAGAACACGGTGAATATATATTGTGCTTCGTGTTTTTTATGATGTATAGTTACTTGGGTAGAGATTTTTGAAGCTAATGGAAGGGTCTTTCATATTTGGGTTTATTACTGAAAGATAGATAAGAAATTATGTGTGATCAGAATATATGCAAGATTTATATACGTATAAGCGCACATGAAGGGTCTGAAAGATAGATACGAAATTATGCGATTATTATATATGTATAAGCTATTCGTATAAGCGCACATATTCCATCAGTAAAAGGTTCACCGGTGTTCTATTAATAGACGTTCACTAAAATTGTAGAATGTTGTGCAATGTTTTGGTTAAAAATCTGTCTTCCGCGTGGTCTAGAGTATTCCGTTCTTTTTTTTTTCTAAGCCACTCTAAGTCTGGCAGCTACAGTAACTTCCTCATGAGAATTCGCCAAATAGTTGCATCCCTTCAATTAAGTGACACAGAAAGATAGTTGCATCCCTTCAATTAAGTTTGATGACCAATAAAGTGCACGCAGACACGACGGACGCAGCCAGTCAGCCACCACCGCCGGCTGAACTCGGATAGTCGAATGTCGACATGTCGTGCCATGGAACTTGCGGAGATGCTTCACCAGTTTTAGGAAAACAGGAAAACACCGGAACAAAATCAAGCAGCCATTTGGATTTATTTCTTGGAATCTCAACCGACAAGATGCTCCTACATCTGTGACACGGCGTCGCCACGTGGTGCGCCCGGCTGGAAACGCTTGACCAGATCCAGCAGGTTGGCGTGCGACGACCCACCCACCTCCGCCGCCGCCCTCGCCTTCGCCGCCAGCGCGCGCGCCCGGCGCCTCCTCGCCTCGGCCTCCTCCCCGCCGCCCATCACGCTCCTCACGGCGTCCTCCACCACTTTCCGGCCCACCACGATCTCCTTCTTCACCGCCTGGTAAGTCAGCGGCTCGGTCACCCCGACGCTCACCCCAATCCCCAGCACCTCCACGGCCATCTTCTCGTTCAGGAACTGGTCCGTGAAGTGCGGCCACGTCACCACCGGAAGCCCGGCGGCCACGGCCTCCAGCGTCGAGTTCCACCCGCAGTGCGTCACGAACCCGCCCACGGCGTCGTGGGATAGGACCAGCAGCTGCGGCGCCCAACCCCGGACCAGCAGGCCTCGCCCTGCCACGCGCGCCTCGAGCTCGCCGAGGAACGCGCGCGTCGCCTCGTCGTAGTCGCCGGCGTTCCTGAGCACCCAGATGAACGGGTGCCCCGACGCCTCCAGCCCGAGCCCGAGCTCGACAATCTGCTTCGGCTCCGCCCGCGAGATGCTCCCGAAGCTGACGTACACGACGGACCCCGGCGCCTTGCCGTCGAGCCACCGGATGCACTCGTCGGCGTCAACAGCGCACGGCCTCAGCCCTCTCGACGCCAGGGTCGTCGCCAGCGTCGTGCGGGTCTGGTGGTAGGTCGCCACCGGCCCGACGGTCCAGACCTTCATGTTCCGCGCCGCGCGTACCCGGCCACGAATTCCGGCTCCATCTCCTCGAACGTGTTCATGATGACGCCGTCGGCCTCGGCCCGCGCGCGCTCGATGTAGTCGGCGAACTCCTCCCAGCACGGGATCGGGATCCCCCGGAAGAACCCGGGAGCCTGCGCCCGCGTCACCACGAACCTCCTCTCGAGCCCCGGCACGACGACCGGCGCGTTGGGGTCCTCGACGCCGTCCCACGCGTTGAACCGCTCGAGGTTGTGGTGGCAGAGGAGGCCGAAGGCGCACATGCTGAAGAAGCTGAGCCGCGGGACGCCGAGGTTGGCCGCGAGCTCCGTCGTCCACGGGTGGATGAAGTCGGAGACGAGAGGTCGGGCAGCGGCGCGGCGTGCGCGGCGCGGAGGTAGATCTCGATGGGCGCGCGGAGGAGCGCCATGGCGCGGTAGTAGCTCCACATGTGCATCGGCGGGATGCAGGGGCGTCCCTGGGCACGTACGACATGAGCGATCGAACAGGGCCCCCACCTACAAAGGGCCCCAAATCTATTATCTTAATAAAGCAAAGCAAAAGGAGCCACCAGATTCACCGAGAGGCCTAGAAAATCCCAGTTAATCTAAAAAAGAGAAGAATATACACCGTGGATTTTATGAAGATCCAACGGTTTATATGACTCTAAAGAATTCATATTTATTAAATATGCACCGTCGGATTTTATGAAGATCTGACGATCCATATTATCTTAAAAAGAATCCTCATAAATACAACTTATAGAATTTCTAAAATCCAAAATTAAAAAAATGAAGTCATTGTCCGCTTGATGCATACACGGCCAGCCCATCATCATAGCAATGCCTCCTTCTACGGGTCTAAATGCAGTAGCAGCGTTGGTTCATTATTCTACACCCAACGGCACACGTGCAAGTTTTGGAGTTGGAGATGCACACGAGAATAACGCAACCGCACTTACATCATACTGTATACGATTAGGTTCTAATAAAAAAGGTATGGAGATTATGGATGGAATCTAAGACTGGATTTTAAGAAAAAGTCATGGATGCTCGCTTCTTTGACTTCATGAGGACATGCTTATATATCTTCCGGAAGATTTTTTTTATCTTCCTCATCTTCCAGTATTTGAGATTCATGCGTGCTTTCTCAGCCGTTAAATCTCCTCCACAACCCTAGCTTCACTCCGCACCTCCAATGCGCCGCCGACGCCGTGCGAGCTGCTCCGTCGTGCGAGCTGCCTCTGGCGGCTCTACGACCCCCGCGGGGAGCCGCCGCCCCAGTCGAGCTCCTGCGCCGGCGCACGCGCTCCCCGTCGCCGCCCTAGCGAGCTCTGTGTGGTCGTGCGCCGTGAAGCTCCCGCCCTGTGCGCTCCTCGCGGCCGGCCATGCGAGCTTCTTACGCCGGCCATGCGGTGCCGTGCGAGCTCGCCGGCCCTGGGTGCTTCCGCTATGCCTTCTCCTCCTTGTGTGCCGCCGCCGCCGGAGTCGGACAAGAAGGCCTGGGCGCGGCAAACTATTTTTTAATGTTGAACCCTTTTAGAAAAATGTGACAACATTTTGTTGAGCTTTAATATTTTTGAAAAAAATGTTGGCGAAAAAAGTTGAGACTCAACATTTTTTGAAAAATGTTGGCGAAAAAATGTTGATGTTCAACATTTTTAAAAAAATGTTAGGAAAAAAGTTGAGACTCCAAAAATGTTGGAAAAAAAGTTGAGACTCAACATTTGAAAAAATGTTGGCGAAAAAAGTTGAAACTCAACATTTTTTCGAAAATGCCGGCGAAGAAAAGTTGAGGGTCCAACATTTCTCAAAATGTTGGTGTACACTTTTAAAAAAGTTGGGGCTCAACATTTCCGGAAAAAGAAAATGTTGATCAATTTTTGTATTCAACATTTTTCCATGAAAAGTTGAATGGCTTTATAGATGAGTTGTTAAAAATCTTCGACAAGGTATATAGGAGCCCCCGTTTATTTGAATATCAACTTTTGGAGGTTTTATGAGATGTTGCTGCTAACTTTTAGTTTAAAAAAACAATAATAAATTTTAGGAGATGTTTTCACCTTTTGGGCTCAGAAAGCTACGAAAAATTAGTAAAGTAAATTTTGGCTTTATATATAAACTTAATTTTCTGAGCTTTTGATTTTTCGTAGCTTGCAAGAAAAATTGGTTGAGTTACACGTGTTGCTTCCCGAGTCGATAAATAAAACGTAACCTCTACTTTTGCAGTAAACCAATCTTCTCTTGCCGTAAATCAAAGTTCTCGCCAAGAAAGACTCTTTTTCATCTAATCTCCCAAATATTGCTCAAACACCGCCAGATTTTTTTTAACCTGGATCCCACACGCTGAAGTTTACCACCCCTTCTGACGCCCTCATACCCTTATCCGCATCCCGAACTAAAGACTCTCATTCTACTTTACAAATACACATCAAATGTGAGGTCCACTAATATATTTGGATTGTGTACAAAGAGAAGCAAAAACAAATCCAGAGCTAGAAATCAAACAATGATTAATAAAGTTAGAAAGAAACACATCAAAATATCAAAGGTAGAGACGTTGTAATCGTTCTTATAAAAATAAAAATACAATCAGCTAGGATCAAATTGTGCAAATAGTTGGCACATTAAAAAAATCAACATTTACCCAACGTATGCATTAGTTTGGGCTAATAAAAAGTAGACACGATAATATAAGTTTGACCTTGGCAACGGCTCGACGATGACACATACAACATACAGTTAGAGCGACCACACTCCGCACGCAGCATAGGGAAAACCTGGACTATGGCCCTAGCAGCGACTCTCAAGGTGTCACTTCCGACATAAGTTCTCCACTCTTCGCGAGGCCACCGCATGCCACCAACCACATGCATCCTCGCAGCCTAAAGGTTTGATTGGGCTATGAGTGGAGAAATGAGCACACTAGGTCCAAAGACATTACGGTGGCCTGCTTATATTTACATTGTATGAAATATGTATCTTAAACTTTGTGAAAATAGCATCTGTAGACCAGAGAAATTAAAATAAAAGTTATAAAAAAGAAAATGAATTCAAAAAATTAAAGATATTTAAAAAAACTAGATACCCGCGCAAATTGCGCGGGCCACCTTGCTAGTTATGTTTAGTTTTCATGTATACTAATATTAATTAGCCTTTGTTTTTATTACCTATAGTCTAGTTTTATGGCCCTGGAGAGCAACTAGCGTCGTTTCAATTACAATCACGTTCGCTTCATCTTCTTTCCAGTGATCTTGCAGTTACATTTAAGTGGCCAAGTGGATTTGACTTAACCTCAAAACGAGCTATGCAGAGGTTTATAAAAGGACTATAATTTCATTTCTCCTTGTGATTTATGATTTAGAGGGTGCTTGGATTCGTTTTAGTCCCATGACTAAAAGTAGTGGGACTAAAACTTGCTAGCCTCACCCATGCTTGGATCCAAATACTAAAGAGACTAAATGAGCATTTATTATCCTCCCTCTCCCCTAATCCTCTATGGCCCAGGTCGCATTCCCACACGCGCCAGCGAATAGGAGGGGATGGTCTGTTTTAAATGAGGGGAGTTAAATGAGGAGAGAGAGGACTAATCCATATTTTAGTAGGGGTTTCCCTGACTAAAGAATTTTAGTCTCAAGACTAGTTTTAGTCCCTCTTTAGTCAGGGGTGCTTGAAACTTTATCCTCTCAGAGAGACTAATTTTAGTCAGACTAATTTTAGTGCCTTTGATCCAAGCACCCTCTTAGGCCCCCATTTAGTACTTCTGTACAGGGCCCCTAATTTTCCGGGACGGCCCTGGCGGGATGCTGTCGCCGGCGTCGGCGCCTTCGGGGAGGCCGGACGCGGCGTAGTCGAGGGGGAACTCGGCGAGACGGACCTGGAGGCCGGAGCGCTGGGCGGAGTCGACGGTGGGGCGCACCAGCGCGGCCGTGGAAGGGGGCCCGACGATGGTGCAGACCGCGCCATGGGAAGCGAGGAGGAGCGCGGTGTCGACGGCCGGGATCAGGTGGCCCTGCTCCCGCAGCGGGACGAACACGAAGTGCGCCGCCGCGTTGCTGCCGCCGGCGGCGTCCGCGTCGGCTCCGGCGAGGGTCGTCGCTTGTCCTTGGCTAGTCATCCTGGCGTCGTCGTCGAGGCCGAGGCGCCGAGCTGGTAGCTGAGGACAGAATTGATGCTTTCTTGGCTCTTGTGGGCTGTGTTGACTTGTGGTGGCTGCGCGTGTTCTCTTTTCACCAGTTTGGTTTGCACCAGTACAAACTGTGACTAAGGCAAAAAAAAAAAAGGTGAAAAGTTATATGGATATGTTGGAAATCTCGAGACGAATCTAACGATGGTAATTAGAGGGTAATTAATCCATAATTAGCGGATGATTACTGTAGCACTACTGTTGCAAATCATGGATTAAGTAGACTCATTAGATTCGTCTCGCGATTTACAGCCCATCCATATAACTTTTCACCTTTTTCGTTTACATATAATACTTCATGCATCTAAGATTCTCTTTTGATGTGATGGGTGAAAAGATTTCGGGTGGGAACTAAACAAGCCCTAAAGTTCTCTCTCCATGGAAAATCAAGCAGATCTACCTGCAACCTGCGTGGTCACTGGTCAGTGTGACCTTATTCTTAAGTCGCATGATGCACACAACAACACAACAAGAACATGGGACAGAATAATATAAGGTGATCCGCATTTTGCTTACATGTGATGCCTTTTTTTTAATACCATAAGCCTGTACAAGTTGCCTAATGGACTGACAAGGAGTGCTTAGTTTCTAAAGTTCTCGATCTCTCAATGGAAAATCGAGCAGATCCGACTGCATGGTCAGCCTGGGATTGTGAAATTTTAATTGTAAAGGTCTACCTTCGTAAGGTGATCGATGTTTTGCATACTTGTCGGATACCTTTTTATACAACTAGAAGGTGGCCCGCGCAAATTTACGCGAGTAGCTAGTATTTATATAGTAACATTTAGATTTTTTAAAAAAATTAAACAAATATTTTTTCTTAGTAATGTTATCGTACTTTTTTCATCATCATGTTCTGCAACACATTCTTCTAAAACATAGAATTCGGAAAAAAAGAAAATACATAGTTAGTTAGAACATACATTTTATATTTTCTAAATATAATTTTTTTTAACACTTTAGTTCTTTGTCCGCCGTCTACATGTTTATCCGAGAGTTTTTGTATGATGATAATTCCACCTCAAACTTTTAAAAGAAAATTCGGATAAGTATCCACCAAAGATAATCATGATTAAATTTGAGCTTGTGTCTACACAATGAATGTTGCAACGTCATCTTTTGCTATTTTCATATTCAAGTCTCTCTTTTTCTTTAATATCCTATCACCAATTGCTACAGCTCTATGCTTGCAAGCTCTCCTTGCATAACCATCCGTACCTTTGTTCCCACTATGAATTATTGTATGTTGCGACCGGTAAATTTACTTTTGCTCTAGCAAGATATATTCTTTTTCTAACCAATTTGAGGTTGTTGTACTCTGTATTATTTTAGCTTCACGTGTTGTGGATTCTGTCCCAAACATCATAGCTACTCCAAAGTTAGAAATACCCAACCCCAAGGATATGGAACCTCTCTAGTTTATTTTAGTGGATTTGGAAAGGAGTAAGAAGCTGGCGGAGCTACCCCACTTTGAATTTTTCATAGCACATTAAAAAAATAGAGTGAACCATCTCTCTGGCCCCCTCCCCCTCCCTCCACTACCTCTGCTCCCAAGAAGCGCCCCTACACTGCAACCACAGAGGATGTGTCCCTAATGGCTCGTGTTGTCTCCTCTCATCAAACATTACTTGCATCAAGCCATGGACCGGTGTGCATTTCAAACATATATTTTGATGTTTTTTAGATCACTTCACCACTATGGCATGAGTATATTATGTCATCACACTTTACTCCTGAACTTTTTAGCTTTCAAGAGGCCTTATCCATTTTTAGCCTCAAGTGGTTTCTTACAAAGCAACCTCATCTATTGTTGTACAGGAATGTGGTGGTGGCGCCAGCTCTACTCGCCGACCTTGCCGGTGCTCCTGTGGCTAAGGTTCATGGGGGCGGACGATGTAGGGGTTGGTGACCTACAGGGCACTTTGTTTCTATGTTTCGTCGCCGTCGAGGGCCACAACATAGTGGCAGCAATGCTCGATCCAGGTGGCATGGGAGCACCGACGCGACTAAGGGCATGGAGTGAATCGGGTCGTATGGTCCTTGCAGAGCGACGACTCAGCAGCTCAGGCCCAATGGGCCTTGGCATGGTGGTGTTAGGCAGAGATGGTGGTGAAGACGGGCTGAGGGAAGGTGACAAACGGAGGTGGATAGTCTCGCGCCTGGTGACCTGCTGCGTGAGCTACATAGGAGACGCAACTGGGGTTCCGTGATGGGTGACTCAGAGATGAACAGTGAGGATACAGGTAGCCGGAATCAAGGAAGAGGGGAATGAGGACGTACAAATGGATGTGGGCTTATGGGCAACGTATTCTTTTCTGACCGCAGTTAAGAACAAATGGACGAAAAAATGGATGGAATGACACTGGAATAAATCAAATTTTTTAATGACACTCAAGGGATTTTTCTATGTCACTAAGGAGATTTTCTCATTTATAAGTGTCTTGTGTTGAGAATGCAATCCACATTTAAATTTGATGCGAAACGTAGACCCGTTCTTTACTATCTTTTATTCAAAATTTTTAATTGTCTCTTTGAAAAAGCTGAATATTTTGGATCCGTGTAGTGTAGACCGTGTAGAGGTGCAATTTCTTTTTTTTTTCTTTTTTAAATTCCAAATCCAATTCGTGTAGAGGTCAATTTATTTTTTCTTTTTAAATTCCAAAGCCAATCCGTATTGAGGTCAATTTTTTTCTTTTTTTTTGCTTTTTAGAATTCTGAATTTAATTATACTTATTATTAGTAGTATTTGACTTGAACTCTTTAGGATAATCTAAACCGTCAGATCTTCATAAAATCCGACGGTCTAAATCCTTCTCTTTTTTAGATTAACGTGGGATTTTCTCGGCCCTCTCGGTGAACGTGGTGGCTCCTTTTGCTTCTACTTTATTAAGATAATAGATTGTTAGAGCAACACTGAACCATCTTGATCGACTTTTAGAATATTCAAAATTTGAATAGCTCTTCGTAAAGGTAGAATGCATTTTTTTTCTTAAGAAGATATTCATAAATTTATTCCAGTTTGACTGGAGCCGGCAGAACATTTTCTTCCTAATAGTAATATTCAAGTGACAGAATATATTTTCCTGATTGGCAGAACATTTTCTTCTTAGCGAATTTTAATGTTAACCAATTTGATTGACATATATGCAAAATATTAGTCACTTCAGCAAATTAGCAGAATATTTTTTTAAAAAAATGGTTGGATCCCATGTTAGGCTTTCCACAAAATTTCTATAGATTGAAGAAAAAAAAAAGTCATATTTACCTTCGTGGAATATGGGCCGAGTATGCGTTTTCACGTGAGACCTAAAAACCATCTGTTTTGACTCCTAAAACCAGACATAGGAAAATCCCCCCTCCCCCTCCACACACACTCGAAAGTCAAAGCCACCCTACTTTTAGCTGATATGGTATTGATTTTGACCTGTCAACACATGATGTGGTGCCCCGTCAGTCTCGAAGAAGGTAAATTGGACCCTAATAAGTATATTTTAAGGGATCAAATGGACTTTATAAAAAAAATATCCAACTATTTTTTACAAAAATACACAATTAAAATCCTAATGTGGTTAATCTTAAAAAATTCTAGAACATATGGTTGAAATTAGTCAAATATCTGTTTCTTATAAGATTTATATAAATAAAGATCTTAAAATCTAGTTTAATCATAAAAAATTGGCATATCTACATAGGATTAGATAACATTAAAGTAACTACATAGTAGATACTGAAAGAAAGAAGGTTATTGCTATGTAGACCGTGTGCAACCTACCTGTGCATTTCTCCCTTCTTTCATCTGCTTTGCTTTTGTGTAAACTTGCATGCAGCCATGTCAAACAATGAATGATTTAAATAAAAAAAATAAACACCAACATCGAATCAGCCATCATCCTAGCATTTGATATTTACCTTTTCTGAAACTAGAAATTAACTAGTCATTGTGCCTCTGTCAAAACTATTGATTCGAAGTACCCAATGAAAAATTATATGTTTCTTTACTACTTTACAAATAACATTGTATTTTATTAAATCAGAAAATTAGTTTAAATGGTCGATATTGGGACATAAATTCATCTTCAAATTCATACTTTATACTGTATTGGTTCTCTGAGCTCTACGCAACAATTTATTGACTAAGAAGTTGTTGGTTTTAGATGTTTACGTATGCCTACTGTTTACATTGGTTGTGGTTCGGATAAAAAGATAAAAAAACAAAATTAGTTATAAATAATTATATTAGATAAGATCTTCTAAAATTAATACTTTTTATGGAACAAGTAAGAAAATAGTTAAATATATTATAGTATAAAAGCATATTGTAAAAAAGAATTGTAAGCTAATGTTTTGTAAAAAAAATACTTTGAGCTATAGTGGTTCCCATGCATTGGTCTATGGGTCATGTATATGGGTCTTTGTGGGTCCCATGAATAGGTCCTAAGGGTGAAGCTTTAATATATGGAGCATTTGTGTTCTTTCCACTACTTAGAAATGCAATTGAGGTTTTACCATGATTTTTTTAACTTTATGATTTTGTCATTCATTATTTGCAAGGGCAAAATCGCATTGACTTATGAATACTGAAAGGCAAAATCATAAAGTTAGAAGAATGAAGGCAAAATCGCAATTACATTTCAAAGTATGACAAAAACACACAAAAAGAACCTTAATATACATGGAGCTCTCAATCGAAATATCCCCTCGTGATTTTGCAACCGCTCATCAAAATCTCAGAAATGACTTGCACCTGCCGGCCGCTCAACTACAGGCTTCATTAATTCCACAGGAAGCCGGCTTGAAGCGATCGACCAAATCCAGCAGGTTGCGGTGCGACGACCCGCCTTCTTGCATGGCAGCCCTCGCCTTGACCGCGAGCGCACGGGCCCGACGCCTCCTCCCCTCGGCCTCCTCCCCGCCGCCCATCACGCTCCTCACGGCGTCCTCCACCACGCCCCGCCCCACCACGATCTCCTTCTCCGCCGCCCGATACATGAGGGGCTCCGTGACCCCGACGCTTACGCCGATGCCGAGCACCTCCACGGCCATCTTCTCGTTCAGGAACTGGTCCGTGAAGTGTGGCCACGTCACCACCGGCAGCCCCGCGGCCATGGCTTCCATCGTCGAGTTCCACCCGCAGTGTGTCACGAACCCGCCCACCGCAGCGTGCGACAGGATCATCACCTGCGGCGCCCATCCCCTGACCAGCAGGCCGCGTCCCGCCACGCGCGCCTCGAGCTCGTCCAGGGATGCGCGCGTCGCCTCGTCGTAGTCGTCGGCGTTCCTGAGCACCCAGATGAACGGGTGCCCCGCCGCCTCCAGCCCGAGCCCGAGCTCCACGGCCTGCTTCCCCTCCGCCCGCGCGATGCTCCCGAAGCTGACGTACACGACGGAGCCCGGTTCCTTGCCGCCGAGCCACCGGAGGCACTCGTCGGCGTCGATGGTGGCGGCGTTCCCTCTCGCCGCCAGCGTCGTGCCGGCGCCGCACCGGTGGTGGTAGAGCGACACCGGCCCAACGGTCCAGACCTTCATGTTCCTCGCCGCCGCGTAGCCGGCGACGTACTCGGGCTCCATCTCCTCGAAGGTGTTCATGACGACGCCGTCGGCCTCGGCACGCGCTCGCTCGATGTAGTCCGCGAAGTCCTTCCACGCCGCCGACTCCCGGAAGAAGCCTGGAGCCTGCGCCCTCGTCACCACGAACCGTTTCTCCAGGCCCGGCACCACGACCGGCTCGTTGTCGTCGGCGACGCCGTCGTACGCGCCGAACCTCTCGACGTTGTGCTGGCAGAGGAGGCAGAAGGCGCACATGCTGAAGAAGCTGAGCCTCGGGACGCCGAGGTTCGCCGCGAGCACGGTGGTCCACGGGTGGATGAAGTCCGACACGACGCACGTCGGGTACGGCCCGTTCGCGCGGAGGTAGCGCTCGATCGGGCCGCTGAGGAGCGCCACGGCTTCGAAGTAGTTCTTCATGCACTCGGGAGGGGACGTTGTCCATGTTGTCCGCGCCTTCGGGGAGGCCGGCCTCGGCGTAGTCGAGCAGGAACTCGACGAGCCGGACCTGGAGGCCGGACTTCCGGGCGGAGTCGACGGTCGGGCGCACGCGAGCAGCCGTGGCCGGGGTGCCGGCGATGGTGCAGACGGCGCCGTGGGTCGCGAGGAGCAGCGCCGTGTCGACGGCCGGGATCAGGTGGCCCTGCGCCATCAGCGGGACGAACACGAAGTGCGCCGTCGCCGCCTTGGTTCTGCCGCCGGTGTCCGTTGTTGCTTGTCCTTGGCTACCCATGCTGAGTCCGGGCGATCGTTGTGGTGGCCGGACCGGATAGAATGGGAGAGTGAGGTTAGTGTTCTTTGGCTCCTGTGTGTTCTAGTAGTTGCTCTGTGTGTGACATTTTTAAAAGGCGCCTCAGTCGATTTGGAGCTTTGTTTGCGTCGTTACTGCAGCCGGCGGCCGGGCGGTCGGCAACGATGATTCCCAGGTCCCCGGACGTCAGTGGTGGCGCCAGGATTACGCTTGTCACTTGTGTGA